>JAWNPC010000558.1:0-1200000 GCA_035045365.1 Drosophila leonis
CAACAGGTGGCGCTGCGGTCGATGCACGGGGAACCGCTATAAAACCCATTTTATTCGCGCTAGCGGGTGTGATATCGACATAAAAAGTAGCCATAAACCGAGCTGGCAGTTGACTCCATAGTGTGTCAAAATTTGGGCGCAATCGGTTCAGTAGTTTTCGAATCCATAGATGTTGGAGAAACGAACATAACATTTTTATATATATAGAAGTAATTGTTAGACCTAAATCTACAGTACTGGATTCCACTTTATTGATTACATTAGCGGTGGAATCCACTGTTTTTGACTCTATAAGAGGCATTTTGTAATGTGCTAATTTCTCAAAAAATCTTATTTTACCTATGTCTTCTGTTTTACTAATTTGATTGTTCATCCGTTTTTTAAAAGGAGTTTTTTTTTTAAATTTTTCTTGCTTTTATATTTATTTCAATTTAAAAACATTTTTATATACTGTATATATGCACATGTCATATATTTCTATTAGATCTTTGTAAATGTTTCATATTTTGATCAACAGTGATCTCCTACCTAATGTTTCGTATAGCTTCACGGGCCATACTCTAACGGGCGACGCAATTATTGCTTCCGCTTACAAGGTTTTTTTTTTTTCCTAACAATATTTGCTTGTATTTATATAAAAAAAAAAATATCGTTGGGCGCTCTTTGTAGCGCTACCGGTCCTCTTGTAGACTGTAGTTGTGGTTTTTTTTTTTAGAGTTATCCTTGGCTCAACTTATTGCGTTGAACGGTGCCGGTGCAGGTCATCGCACAGGCTATGTTGGGGCGCCGGTGCCGGTCTTCTTGGTACAAGTGTACCTACAATGTGGGCTTCCCAGGGGTCCCTCGCAGTCTGCTGGGCACGTTTTCTCCGGTTTCTGCAGGATGTATCTGGGGACTATATGTGGTTTATTATTGTTGTTGATTACTGGTATAACTGGAGTATAAGGTGGTTTTGTGATTATTTTAATTTATTTTGCGCCGACTCGATGTAATCGAGTTTGGCTAGCAGTTTTATTGTCGCCTCCCAACGTAAAGGTTGGTTGGGGGCGAACAGCAGTTTTAAAATTTCTGCTTTGCGTTTTTTTAATTTTACTCTTAATTCACCGCTCCCAGTGGATTTTTTTTGAATCACTCATCACCCCTACTCACTCAGTTATATGTCCACTTTTGTGCACCCCAGATCCTGATGTCCTGATGTCGTCGTGACAACTGTCACGGTCGCCATGTATTGTATTGTATTAAATAAGAACCACAGTATGTAGTTGTTTCTTAGTTGGAATGATTTTATTGAATGAATCTTTATTTCGCAGTAGAATTGTTCTTAGCCTAATTACATGTGATTCTTATACATAAGGCTCTGCCGCTGATGGCAGCAGAGCGGAAGCGTAGTATGTATGCTTGTATGTATATATATGTATATGCGGACGGCATATACATTGGACATATGCATGAGACTTCATAAATGCTTACGCGGCGTCTCTGACGCGCCGGTTGCGGGGCGGTCCACACATAAGTGGCCGATCATATTTCAAGTGCATTTATGCTTATGCCTCCGTATTGTTTATGTAAGCGACAAAGTGTCACTTTGCATTCTGACCAAATACTCTATAGTTTCGTTGGTCATATGACACTTCTTTATGTAGTATACTCTACATTGCATCGAGTACTTATAATATTATATGGAACATTCTACAGAAGCCTACCGAACTAAGGTTTCGGTCGACCTTCGACTCTTCGCAAAGATTTGTCTACCAAATCAAGGCTTTGGTGGGCCCTGCGACTCATCACAAAGGACTTGTCTCCCAAACTTAAGGACTTTGGTTTGTCCGGCGACGCCTCACTAGGATTTGTCTACCAAATTAAGGCTTTGGTCGGCCTTTCGACTCATCCCAAAAGGATTTGTCTCCCAAACTTAAAAGACTTTGGAATGACCGGCGATTCACTCTAAAGAGATCATCTTCCAATTTAAGGTATTGGTGAACCTTTCGTAGAAATTCTACTACCAGTTTTGACTAACGTCAGTCCGGCACTGGTCGGCCAGGTCCTGATCCTCCATCGTCCAGCAGCATGCGCCGCCTGTTGAAGACTATGCGGGCATAGTCTTCAAGCAGTTGCATGCTCTCCGGGGTCCTCACCGTCTCCGTCACATTCCAGTCACCGGATTGAGACTGCTGGATTCTAAGCCCTTCCGGGTCACGCACATCCGCATAAAGGGGACAGGCACACAGGACGTGTTGCCAGTCCTCCAAGGGATGGCCACATAGGCATCCAGCAGTCTCGCTCAGAGCACGCGCGTGCAGAAATGCATTTAACGAGCCATGGCCAGTTATGAGAAAACTGGCCAGCATCGTGAAATTGAAGTCGAAGCGGCTGAAAACGAAGCTAACGCCCGGGATAAAACGATGCGGAGCATCGTCACAGTCTTCGTTGCCGAGACTGAGACGCCTACCTCAATGCCCCATCCTCCAACTAATTCCATTAGTTGGGCGTGTAACATCGACACTGACTTCGCCAAAGCTACTGACGATGCTCGCTTTTCGGTCCGAAAAGAAGCTGCGCCAGATCTCAACTTCCCTGCATCCAAGATCCGATAGTCGGCGTAACGCTGCATCGCATTCGACCTGATCGAATGCGCCTTTGAAGTCAATAAAGACTCCCAGTACGTATTTGTCCGAACGGGACTCAATGGTACTAACGACGTGCCTCCAGGCATCCTCGACGCAGCGTCCGGGGCGAAAGCCGAATTGCCATCGGCTCTCGTCCGTGAGCACCTCCTTCACACGGTTCACCATGATCCCTTCCAGCACTTTACCAAAAACAGGCAACAGGCAGATGCCCCAATAGGACGCTGGATCGCTCCTGTCCTTGTCGAGGCCTTTGAGGAGAGCCACCACACGCGGGCGCTTCCACTCAGTGGGGAAATACCCATCTGCCAGACAGCGGGAATACAACGCTGTCATGTGCTCCGGGATGGCGCACCAAGCCGCTTTGACCATACCCCCAGTTATGCCATCTAAACCAGGTGAGCGTCTGCTCCGAACTCTGGCGATGCATGTCTCAACCTCGAAGATTTCGAGGGGGTACTTCGCGAGGAACGGGAACGTTCAATGGCCTCTCCGCAGCAGGGAAAAAGCAGCGGAGCAGGACGTTCGCACAGTCGTGCCAAGTTACGACCGGCTCGTTGTTCCAGCAAAGGCAACTGAGATCGGTGCACGTCTTGCGGCCTCGGCAGATCCTATAGATGGATCCCCATGTGTCATCCTGGTGCTCGCCAACATATCGTTTCCAGTCTTCCTCTTTCGCCTTCAGCATCATCCTCTCATATTCCTTTCGGCTGATCCTGAAATATGAGGCTAGATCGTTTGCACTCACACTGTGAGTGCGGCGCGCATGCTGAAGCCTTCGCAGGGCTCTCCTGAGCTCACGGCGTGCGTCCGTGAGGGCGGCAGTCCACCAACCCACACGACGTCTGGCCCGCGGTTGCTGACGCCCAAACACAGTGTCGCTCACCTGATGAGCCAGTGAGCGGAGTACAGACACCTGATCATCCGATGCCATCTGGCGAAACTCCTCCAGAGGAAGCTCCATCGATGCAGTCCTCAACTCATCACCAAAACGCCGCCAGTCAGCACTCTGAAGTTTCCACGAGGGCACAGGAGCATAGCTCTCAACTGCTCTCGATGGATCAAGTGATACCAAAACACTAATGATGTTATGGTCACTTAAATCCCACTCGCTTACACTCCAGTCATACGCAGCCCACGTAGTCGCTGAATCACTGACGATGGTCACATCGATATCACTCTTTGCTCTCCCATTATCGAATGTCGATACACTGCTGCGGACATTAAGCACGCCGGCTCGACTGCCCTGAACCCAATTTGCTAGCAGTTCACCCCGCTGCCTGTTCAAGTAGCCCCGAGAACGCTCGGGAAGCTTACTGAACCACAGGGGGATACTGCGTTCGCATCAAGGCCATAGCTGATGGGCGTGCGGCTGGCTAGCAGCAGCACCGCATCCATGTACAGCAGGTACGGCTCCAAATCTGCGTTGAATTGGCAGTACACGGAGGTGCGGAAAATCGATCCTAAGTTTCCGGTCACACTCACGCATACGCCAAACTCTGTGATGAGCGACGAGACAGGCATGCAGACGACCTCCTGGTCGTCTACGACTATAGCAGCTTCATTGCGACGGTCGGAAAAAAACTCGCATGCCTGCCGGTAATCCGGTGATCCTTCCTCCACGGTACATATACGGCTCCTGGATCAATGCGAACTTGCCGCCAGAATTCCGCATTCTGACTCCGAGTTCGATGACCGCAGCTCGACAGCGACCACAGCTTGCCTGGATGAGACTGAACATTGTTAATGTCTAGCCGCCACCCTGGCAAGCACTGCACCATAAATCGGGCAGACCGGCGAGAGCATACGATGCTCACTCGGCAGCCCCTTAAAGCTGCAGTTCCTGCAGCGCACAGGATTACTGCACTTGTAGGCACTGTGGCCGCATTGTCCGCATTGACGGCACACCTGCTCCTTCATCCGACACTCTTTCACCCGATGGTCAAAACTGACGCACCTATGGCAAGCGTATGTCAGCCACATATATCTTTTCGGATTCCTTCAAGATATCCAGGGCCTTCTGGTCCATCTCCAGCTGCAGTGTGACCGTGGGTCCAACGGCGCTCGTCCATGGCTTCGAAGCTATCCTCACCGACTTCTTGAAGGCAATGCTGGACAAGCGTCCCAAGAAGTGTTTCTTGAAAAGCCCGTCCATAAACTGCTGTGCGGTGATGCTGCTGTCCACATCCAATACCTGGACTTTAGGCCTCAGCGCAGCGTTCTGCTTCACATCCAGCCCAAGTTTCCTGAACTTGGAATTTGCCACCACTTTCTTCAACTCGCTGGAGGACGGCGTGCGGATAATCGCACCACCGCGCTTCAGCTCACGCACCTCATGCACACGTACACCAAGGGCGGGCGCAACTTCCCTTCGTACACGCTCAGCGACCTGCTGAGGTTTCTCCTCAGGGTTGCTGACCGCGTCTCCGCAATCTTGCGGGTCAAGGGTGCAGCAATCGGAGCAACAGCGGGGGCAGCAAAGGTGGCAGCAGTGGAGGTAGTAACGGGCTGCGGGTGAATCCTCAATTGAGTCTCCAGATCCTTCATTCTGCCAAACATCTCGAGTACCAACTCCTGGTACTTGGCCGACAGATCCAGCACGCTGAGTGACACGGTGCCGGGTACCTCGTCAACGACGACGGCTCTCCTGAGCTTCTTCTCAATGGCCAACATCCGTTGGAACATCAAGCTCGAGCTCACCGAGTCAGCTCCAGCTGATTTCGGGACACAAGGGTGGACAACAACAGCGGCAGCGGCAGTGGCGGCAGATGTCGACGGCATCGCATCCTCAGCAAGAGAGGCAGCAGCAGGGACAGCAGCAGAGGCAGCAACAGGGGCAGCAACAGGGGCAGCAACAGGGGCAGCAGCAGCTGTAGCAGCAGCAAGGACAGCAGCAAGGGCCGCAGCAGGGGCAGCGGGGGCAGCGACAGCTCTGACTTTACAACCACGGTACACATTTTTTTTTTTTTATACCCTGAACCCATTGAAAATGGGAAATCAGGGTATAATGGTTTTGTTAAATGTATGTAACAGGCAGAAGGAGGCGTGGCAGACCCCATAAAGTATATATATTCTTGATCAGGGTGACGAACTGAGTCGATTTAGCCCTGTCCGTCTGTCTGTCTGTCCGTCCGTCCGTCCGTCCGTCCGTCCGTCAGTCCGTATGTATGAACGCGTCGATCTCAGAACCTATAAGAGCTAGAGACTTGAATTTTTTTTTGGAAGTCCCTGAATAGCAGGCGCAGATCAAGTTTGTTTCAAACAATCGATAACTTATACCGTTTTAATGTTATCGATTAAAAACCTTATCGAAATAAAGTTTTTTAATTCTATCTCGTACATATTTGGAGCTAGAGTTTCCAAATTTTACATTTAGTTTCATTTATATTTTATACAATTTCGGTTTTTGTTATATTTTGGATATTGGTTCAAAATTTTACAAAAATTTTCAAATTGAAGGTTAGTTGCAAATGTAGCCAATATGTGAATGATTTTGCGATTTTAGGCAACTGAAAAATATTCAATATAATATGTAGATCATATGCTGAAAATTTCATTGAAAGCCATTAAGTATCACAAAAGTAATTAAACAAAACGTTTGGTCAATTGCGACATGTGACCAGAAACCCACCCCCGCTTTAATTTTTTCTATACATGTGCACACATACATTGAGACATTCGAATGCGAGCATTCTTGTCTGTTCTAAGAATCACAATAATTACAGCTGACTGCTTAAATTTTGTTATAATTCTTAGCTGCCTTTAGTCTCAAATTTGCTACTGCTTGTTAAAGCAGTGCAGTGGCGGTGTTGATAGAAGCGGGGCACGTCGTGCCTTGCAGGTCTGGGTTAAAACCTCGTCGATATTAAAATTTTTTTATTATTTCTTGTTTTCACACACCAATGGTGGTGTCGCAGTAGAGGTGATGCGCTTTGGTTCGACTCCAGGTGGGGAAATGTCAGATTTTCTTAATTTTTTATTTTTTTCTTTTATTAAATTAATATTAATATTATTCTTAAAACAAAAACTACTTTTTGACAAACATGCTATTTGATTGTGAAAGTGCAAGATTGGCAATTTAATTAAATTTGTATAAGTTTGTGATGTATACAAGATACGGAATATATTTAAAAACACAGATCGGACGGGGTTCAGGGGATCTCCTAGTCGGGTAGCCCCGACTAGAGTTTTCTTACTTGTTATTTTTTTTTTTTTTTCTTTCCCCTCCCTTTGGGGGTTAATATTTATTAAGCCATACGAGGTATCAGTAACCCCTTTGTGAGCTTGGTTTGCTATTGATTCTGCCCATTTGGGCGCGCCGGCTAACTTTCGTTAGCTTTAACATTACTTATTATTTATATTACCTTACATTACTAATATTTACATATTTTTACAAGAAACTTAATAAAATAATAATTCTGTGATGGCTGCTGTGTGTCAACGTCTGTTGACCATCGTCACAGGAGATCTGAGAATCAAGTCTCTTGGTTGCCTTCGGTTCAGTCTCCTAGGAGTTCGCTGAGTGGTGAGCATGTTTGCTAGCCGGTTTCTGTGCCGCTCCAATCTGTCGTTGTACCGACTCGAGTGCTGGTTAATTTCGGCAAAGACTGTGGCCAGTTTCAGGTCTCGATGCAACGTGGTATTTCTTACATACCAATCGCAGCCGGTAACTAGTCTCATGACTTTATTCTGGGCAACCTGGACTCTTCGGATTTGGCTATCACAAGCCAGGCCCGAGATTTGGCAGCCATATTTCCACATTGGTGAGATAATTTGTTTATAAATTGTCACTTTATTTGCCAGTGTCAATTTGCTGCGCGAGCAGAGTAGCCAGTAGTGCTTTTTCACTGAAGCACGTAAGCGAATGGTGATGGCCTTTACATGCTTGGAGAACGTGAGTCTGCGATCCAGTATCACTCCAAGATATTTGGCATCATTCGCCTGAGGTACAGGAACTCCCTCCAAGAGGACGGCTGGTGGCGTTCGCCGTTTCAGCGTGTAGCAGACATTGGAAGATTTGCTGCTGTTGATAGCAATGTTCCAGCGCTTTGCCCAGTCCGCAAATTTTGTGGCATAGTCTTGGATGCCGTCCGCTGCATCGTACTCACATCGGGACCTGTAGGTGATGCATACGTCATCTGCGAAGGTGGCCAGCATTGATGATCCATACAGGCTATTATCAGGCTGCGGCATATCGTGGCTGTACAGGCAGTATAGCAGGGGGCCAAGGACACTACCCTGCGGTACTCCGGCTGCCACACTATGCTGAGTGGATAGCGCTGTATGGAAGCGTACCGCGAATCGCCTTCCCTCGAGGTACGACCTAAGCAATCCAAAATATGGCGCAGGGAGAGCCCGTTTGATCTTCAATAGTATTCCGGCGTGCCAAACTCGATCGAACGCCTCCCGGATGTCCAGATAGAGGGTGTTACAATACTCCTTATTGTCGTAGGCAGCTAGAATTTGGTCTACGACTCGATGAAGCTGCTCCACAGTGCTATGGCCAGCACGGAACCCAAACTGGTGGTGAGGCATGATTCCTCGAGTTTCCATCATCTTTACCTGCCGGACGGCAATAAGTCTTTCCAGCACCTTAGATATCGAAGGAAGGAGACTTATCGGTCTGAAGGAGGAAGGTTCTCTTTCCGGCTTGCCCGGCTTGTGGATCATCGTTATTATTCCGAGCTTCCACTGGGAAGGGAAATATTGGAGCCTTACAATTGCATTGAAGACCAACGCTATGAAGTGAATCGCATGACTAGGCAGTGCCTTCAAAGTGGCATTGCAGATGACGTCATGTCCTGGCGCTCTTTTTGTATTTAGTCTTGCAATTACTTCTGCTATCTCACTTGGGTCGAATGGCCTGATAGGCAGATCCATATGAAGCGCTTGAGTCAGCTGATCATGAGTATCGTGAACTTGTTGCTGGCTGGCCAGATTAAAGGGTTGAAAACGCTCGGCAAGGTGCGCAGCAAACACCTCTGCTTGTTATAGGTCAGTCCGGCACCATGTCCCGTTACTGTCAACCAAAGGCGCCTTCCTTGCACAACGCCTTTTAATGCCGCGCGTGGCCTTCCAGAGCGAATGTGTTGCGTCGCTTGCAACTCCAGTGTTGGCAAGTCTATCATCAAACCATGCAGATTTGTGCTCCACAAGTGCTCGACGAAGCCTACTCCTCGCTCTATTCCACTCGGCTTTGTCCAAGGGGTGACGAGATCTCATCCATCTAGAGCGTATGCGTCTCTTTTCGGCAATGAGCAGCAGAATTTCTCTAGTTACCGGGATCCTATCCGCTGCGGGCCTCGGGGGCGCAATACCAGAAGCAATTCTAGCTGCTGCCTGGACAAAGCTATTGAACATGTCGATAGCGTCATCCACATCCTTTCCAGAGCTCATCTCCATATTGAGGTGCAGTGACGACTCGAGGTGCTCTTGGAACCATTCCAGATTAGTGCGCCTGGTGATTAGCCGCTCTGTCTTAGGATAAGACAAAGCAGATGCATCCAGCGTAATTACGAGTGGGAGGTGATCGGAGCTGAGCTCAACGACCGCTCTTATATCTACATGGATGTTAAGCAATCCCTTAGTTAGAGCAAAATCGATGTAGCCTGGTGAACCTCTGCTGCCGTACGGGTATCTCGTTGGTCCCCCTGTTGCCAGTGCGTTTATCTCTGTGTTAAAGACGAGATTTGCAAGCGCATGGCCTCTTGGGTTGCACCTTCCTGCTCCCCATAGCCAATGGGACGCATTCCAGTCTCCCGCAACGATGAATTTGGAACGATGATGCTCCAAAATCGTCTCAAAATCATCAGTAGTCCAAATGGACCTCGGAGGACAGTAGATCGCTCCAAAGCTGATAGGGCCGAGTGCCGTTTCGATAGCTGCTGACGCAAGTTGCACTTTAGTAGTAGCTATTGGTGGTAACGGGAAGTGGACCAGGCTAGACCATATCAGGGTCGCTGCACCTCCTTTGGCGTTGCCGGTACTCGGGTCGTTTGCAGTGTATGCCTCGAAACCGAATATTTTGGGTGCCTGTAGCTCATTGTAGTGTGTCTCACTGAGCAGCAAGACATCTATCGCATGTCGCCGCACGAAGCACTCTACTTCGTGCAGCTTCGTGGCAACGCCGTCGGCGTTCCAGACAAGGATGCGCAGCGGCATCATTATGGTGTCTTCTGCGCTTGGAGAGCGGTGAGCAAATTAAGTATTTGCCCCTGCTGCAGTGTCTGTTGTTGTTGCTGTTTCAGCATCATCATCATTAGCTCCATCTGCTTCTCTTGGAGCAAGCGGAGAGAGCTAATACTTTCATTAAGCACTTGTAAAATGGCTTCAATATTACTGCTGGCCATTGGATGATGTGAATCCCTCGTCGTCCTTTGACGGCTGCGGCTCCTGTCATTAAACGGCTGCTGTAGCTGTTGTTGCTGTTGATGTTGAGCCTCCTGCTGTTGTTGCTTTGTTACTTCCGCATAGGTGACGCCGCTGCGAGGAGTGGCTACAGGTCTGCCTCTAGGATTATTTATTGGCAAAGGTCGCTCCTTGCTCTCGCTTCTGCCGCCTAGTCCACTTCTGGGCTTGGAGCGTTGTAGGAACGCTTGGTATTTAGTACAGCCCGAATAGTTAGCAGGGTGCTGCTCACCACAGTTGAAGCAGGTGCACAGCTCGTTGCGTGGTCGAGTGCAGTCTCGGGAAGGGTGTTCTCCGGCGCATTTTACACATATGTGTGTCTTACGGCAGTATTTAGCCGTGTGGCCAAACTGCTGACACCTATGGCATTGCAAGACGGCCGTCCGCTTACGGAGTGGTTCAATTACGACTCTCGTATGGCACAGTGTCTTAACTGCGAGGATCGCCTTGTTGTTGGCAGCTGCTGCAATGTTCAGGAAATACATATTGACTGGGCTATCTCTGGGTGTACCTGGCTCACTGCGCCGCTGGGGAGTATGGGCATCAATAACTTTATGGCCAATTTTGCCAAGCTCCTCCTTAATTTGGCTATGTAGGGTGCTGTGGTGCAAGCCTTTAATGCAGACTCTGTACGGCCTGTCTTCCTTCAGCTGATAACAGTGGAATTCATATTCATCCTTCTCAAGCCAGTTGACAATGCTGCGGAAGGTATCAGCATTAGCCGTATAGAGCCTCATGACACCACCCAAAGAAGCCCTGGCCTCGACCTTGTTCAGATCCGCTACTTTTGCAATGCCTTGCATTAGTAAATTAACGTTACTAATTCCTTCCATAACGATTGGAGGGGGTTTGGGCTGTGCCTTAGCGGGTACTTCAGAGCTGCCGGCAATGGCAGCAGCTCGCATCGACGCAGCAATAGCAGCTTGGTTGCTGGTGCTGGGCTGTTCGCTATCGACTTCGGCCTCAATATCAGTTATAGTTTGCGCAAGCAAACCAAATCTATTCGACCTGCCGATATAGTCAGGTCGTAGCAGAGTTGAGCTTTCGCTACTCTTGCCAAGGTTGGACTTCTTCCTAGCAAGATTAGGAGAAGCAGCAGCAATTATCTTGCGCTTGATTTTAGTTGTCTTGCGCTTAATTATAACATTTTGGAAGCGCATTGCTACATTTGCACTTGTAGAATATTCGGCGTTTGCTGCCTGCACTGCAGGCTCCACTGCGATATCCATATCGATGTTTGAAGGTTCATTGACAGCTTTCAACAAAGCTTCGGAAAGAGATTTTTCAAGAACCATTCTGGTGTGTCTTTGGTAGAAGCACAAAGCTCGAGCTTTTGCGATCAGCTGTTTTGTTTGCACGCCGGGCAGCGAAGCCTTACTTTGTAAAATTTTTTGTGTAGTTATTTTTGTTTAACTTATTTGCGCAGCGCGTTTATTGCCCCTCTTGTGCAGCAGCGCGCACGGAGAGGGGTAATATGTTTGGCCCTGGCTGGAAACGTATGTATGTATGTAGTTTGTCGCACTTCAGCTGCTTTTTCGTTGTTGTCAGGCTGCCGACACTGCACGGGACAGCGTCCGAAATTTACCGTTAGTGCTATTTTTAGCTTAGGTAGGTAGGCAAAAGAAACCCGCGTACTTTGTCTATGCGCGACACAACCGATCGCGACGAGAGCAGATTCGCGACTACGGTACACTTTTGTGCCACATAAGTGGCACATAGTACAGCGGGTGAATACAATGCGTCCACCAACGCCCTAAAAGAAACTCTTTTAGAAACTAATTCTAATTTTATGCTGTCGGGCATGTTAATTCCCCCTTGATAAGGAGCGAGGCCTATCATAACCTCTGCTTGTTACGGATACAGCTTCCGGCTGTCACCCAACTTGCGTTGAGCAACAACATTTCCTAAAGCCACAGCCACCACAATACTCCCACTAAAGGGGGCCAACCTCAATTGGGCTGGCCTCGGCCACCAGCCCATCCCGTGGTTCAAATTTGCAGCTTTGATCGGCTGTTCGTAGTCGAAACTACTGCCCATTTTGGTTTCCGACAAACCAGGAACTGGGTGAGCACCCTCGGCAACCTCTAAGAAGGGAAGCCTACCGAACTAAGGTTTCGGTCGACCTTCGACTCCTCACTAGGATTCGTCTACCAAATTAAGGCTTTGGTGGACCCTTCGACTCATCCCAAAGGATTTGTCTCCCAAACTTAAAGGACTTTGGTATGTCCGGCGACGCCTCATAAAGATTTGTCTACCAAATTAAGGCTTTGGTCGGCCTTTCGACTTATCCCAAAAGGATTTGTCTCCCAAACTTAAAGGACTTTGGTATGACCGGCGATTCACTCTAAGGAGATCATCTCCCAATTTAAGGTATTGGTAAACCTTTCGTAGTAATTCTACTACCAGTTTTGACTAACGTCAGTCCGGTACTGGTCGGCCAGGTCCTGGTCCTCCATCGTCCAGCAGCATGCGCCGCCTGCTGAAGACTATGCGGGCATAGTCTTCAAGCAGTTGCATGCTCACCAGGGTCCTCACCGTCTCCGTCACGTTCCAGTCACCGGATGAAGACTGCTGGATCCTAAGCCCTTCCGGGTCCCGCACATCCGCATAAAGGGGACAGGCACACAGGACAAGACCACGCGCGTGCAGAAATGCATTCAACGAGCCATGGCCAGTTATGAGGAAACTGGCCAGCATCGTGAACTTGAAGTCGGGGCGGCTGAAAACAAAGCTGACGTCCGGGATAAGCCGATGCGTCACACGGCCGTGCACGCAGTTATCCCACCGGACCTGCCACTCACGCAATAAGCGTTCGTCCAGCAAGGCTCTCCTCATACTACGATCAAGGGTGGAAACATCTTGATCGTAGAGCCAATCGCCTATTACCATGGGGTAGTTCCGCTTCATATTAAACTGCATCGCTGCACGCGTTGCCACAAGGTCCAGCGGTGGAGCTCCACCTTAATATGTGATTTGACAAAGTATTTAGTAGTAATTCCAGTTGCAAACAGAAGGGCAACAGCTGTCGCAAAAGCTATATTCGAATCTTTTATTTTGAGTACGGTCCAATGAAGACGTTCATTACGGACATGGGAACAGAATATAAAAATTCAATTATAACTGACTTGTGCAAATATTTAAAAATACAGCACACCACCACCAGACATTAGGTACCGTTGAAAGAAGTCATAGGACATTCAATGAGTACATTCGTTCATATATTTCAGTAGATAAAACTGACTGGGACGTATGGTTACAGTATTTCGTGTATTGTTTTAACACAACACCATCAGTAACTCATAATTATTGTCCATATGAACTAGTAT
Organism: Drosophila leonis; assembly: GCA_035045365.1. NCBI lineage: Eukaryota > Metazoa > Arthropoda > Insecta > Diptera > Drosophilidae > Drosophila > Drosophila leonis. The sequence goes on from JAWNPC010000558.1 coordinate 13,358, forward strand.
TTGGAAGACAAAATAACTCACCAATACAATTCAACAGCGTGAATACCATAGAACCTATATATAATATAGAAGATTATTCTAAAAAAATTAAGTTTAAACTAGAAAACGCGTATAAGAGAGCTCGAATACTTTTAGAAAAAAATAAAATTAAGCAAAAAGAAATAAATGATAAGAAAGTATAAGATTTTAAAATAGAAATAGGAGACCAAGTTTACTTAAAAAATGAAACAGGTCATAAATTAGAATCTTCTTATATAGGACCTTTTGATGTCATTAGTATAGAAAACAATAATAATATAATTATAAAGAATAAGAAAAATAGGGAACAAAAAGTTCATAAGGATAGGCTAAAAAAGATTAATAAGTAAAACAAAAAAGGAATATACATATATATACCTCAAAATTAAAAAAAAAAAAACAAACAAAAATAAATTTGATAAAAAAAAAAAAATTTTTTTTAAATACAACATAGTATATAAAAGATATAAAAATAATACTAATACTAATTTTTATATTAAATAACTACAATATATTACGTTATTTTTTTAAAAAAAAGGGAGGTGTAGTATGTTGTATGTCAAATAAGCATATGCCCACAGTATTGTAGAGTATACGATGCATCAAGTGGTCATATGCCCAACTTAAAGTAAGAGTATCATAAACATAACATAGTGACACTTTGTTGCTTTATTTATACAATTATAAATATACATAAGTGCAGAAATACGATCAGCCACTTATGCGGACTGGCCGCAGCGTGGGATCGCTAACGTAAGCACTTCTTAAGTATGTACCATCAGTTCATATATATATATACATATATGCACATAAACACATACGTACATACTGCAACTCTCTCTCGCTGCCGACGTTCTTAGCGGCAGAGCTCACTTTGAATATTCTTTGTATATGTATTAATTGAATAAAATAGAGAATTCATTCTCGATCAAAACATGAACATAACAACGCACTTCAAGGGCATCGTTAGATACCGTTCTACACGTAGGCAAACATCCAAGCAGGATGAGCCTATGGCAGGACTTGAGCGACCTCCTGGCGCCGTCTAGCCTCATCGCCGTCGTGTACCATACCGAGGCACCAAATAGTGCACAACGCACCATGAGTCCGGCATATATCCTTCGTCGTGCTTGCGGACTGAATCCCCAGTCGACGCGTAGCACACGACTCAGGGCTCCGACAACTCCGGCCAGCCGATCGCGTAAAGACGCGATATGCGGGAGAAAACTCAACCGCTCGCCGACCGTGATGCCAAGGCAACGGTATTGGGTCACATACCGTAAGTTTGCTCCTGCAAAACTTACGGCAGGGTGTCTGCTAGCTGACAGATTTCCTTTGAGGAGCATCGTCACAGTCTTCGTTGCCGAGACTGAGACGCCTACCTCAATGCCCCATCCTCTTACTAATTCCATTAGTTGGGCGCCTTTGAGCTTCAGTTGAGATCTGGAGTTCCCTTCGATGAGTAGCAGAAGATCGTCAGCGTATGCACTAAAAGTGCAATGCGTCTCCAGGCGACGCAGGAGTACATCCATTAAGATGTTCCAAATGAATGGACCACTAATGGACCCATGCGGGCAGCCACGTGTAACATCTACACTGACTTCGCCAAAGCTTACGGCGGGAGCATACGATGCTCACACGGCAGCCCCTTAAAGCTGCAGTTCCTGAAGCGCACAAGATTACTGCACTTGTAGGCACTGTGGCCGCATTGTCCGCATTGACGGCAGACCTGCTCCTTCATCCGACACTCTTTCACCCTGTGGTCAAAACTGACGCACCTATGGCAAGCGTAGGTCGACACCAGCATGCGCTAGCGGAAGGAGAACCAGTCCTCATATATCTTTTTGGATTCCTCTAAGATATCCAGGGCCTTCTGGTCCATCTCCAGCTGCAGTGTGACCGTGGGTCCAACGGCGGTCGTCCATGGCTTCGAAGCTATCCTCACCGACTTCTCGAAGGCAACGCTGGACAAGCGTCCCAAGAAGTGGTTCTTGAAAAGTCCGTCCATAAGCTGCTGTGCGTTGATGCTGCTGTCCACATCCAATACTTGGACTTAAGGCCTCAGCGCAGCGTTCTGCTTCCATCCAGCCCAAGTTCCCTGAACTTGGAATTAGCCACAACTTTCTTCAACTCGCTGGAGGACGGCGTTCGAATAATCGCACCACCGCGCTTCAGCTCACGCACCTCATGCACACGTACACCGAGGGCGGGCGTAACTTCCCTGCGTACACGCTCAGCGACCTGCTGAGGTGTCTTCTTATGGTTGTTGCTCGTCACAATTGCTGACCACGTCTCCGCAATCTTGCGGGTCTGGGGTGCAGCAATCGGAGCAACAGCGGGGACAGCAGAGGTGGCAGCAGTGGCGACGGCAACAGGTTGCGGGCGAGTCCGAACAAGGGTCTCCAGCTCCTTCATCTTCAAACTTCATACTCTTGGTACTTGGCCGACAGATCCAGCACGCTGAGTGCCACGGTGCCGGGTACCTCGTCAACGACGACGGCTCTCCTGAGCTTCTTCTCAATGGCCAACATTCGTTGAAACATCAAGCTTGAGCTCACCGAGTCAGCTCCAGCTGATTTCGGGACACCAGGGCGGACAACAACAGCGGCAGCGGCAGCGGCAGCAGCGGCAGATGTCGACGGCAGCGCATCCTCAGCACGAGGGGCAGCAGCAGCTGTAGAAGCAGCAAGGACAGCAGCAGGGGCCGCAGCAGGGGCAGCGGTGGCAGCGGGGGCAGCGACAGCTCTGACTCCAGCAGCAATCGCGGCTAGCGAAGTATCGGACCTTCCTCGGCGGAGAATCCGTGGGCGGCGGCAGCATGGCTGCGTCTACCGCAGCAGACCGACCAGCCGTTCGCGACGTAACACCCGAACCACGACCGCACCTCTTACGTCCTCCTCCCGAGCGCGTCGAACGGGACGAACTTGCAGCACTGCTGCTCGCGTCCGTCTCCATAATAAAGTGCTCCTATAAATAGGCAGCAAATTACTCACTCCGCAAAGTATGCTCTACTTTTAATGCACCCGCACGAAAGTATGCAACACTTTAAATCCACTGCTTAATTCTGATTGGCTGGCCAATCAGAAGCGATAAGCCGTAAACTCTCACCGACGAACCAACACACGCGCACTAACGAGTTTGCTTATCACGAAATGCTCGACTTAAGCTCACTTAGCGCGCGTATTTTATTGCAGGCAATAAACCTGTTACTGAAAATTTACTCGAGCGATGCGCGAACAACTGTCAACTGTCTCGCGGCAACTGTCTGAAGCAAACTGAGTAGATAGGGACAGAATCCTTGATTCGTTTTGCGTGGCGTGTACCCCGTAAGGGGTTTACAACCACAGTACACTTTTGTGCCACATAAGTGGCACATAGTACAGCGGGTGAAATACAATGCGTCCACCAACGCCTTAAAAGAAACTCTTTTAGAAACCAATTCGAATTTTATGCTGTCGGGCATGTTAATTCCCCCTTGGTAAGGTGCGAAGCCTATCATAACCTCTGCTTGATTACGGATACAGCTTCCGGCTGTCACCCAACTTACGTTGAGCAACAACATTTATAAAACCACAGCCACCACGATACTCCTACTAAAAGGGGCCAACCTGGCCTCGGCCACCAGCCCATCCCGTGGTTCAAATTTGCAGTTTTGATCGGCTGTTCGTAGTCGAAACTACTGCCCATTTTGGTTTCCGACAAACAAGAAACTGGGTGAGCACCCTCGGCAACCTCTAAAGAGGGAAGCCTACCGAACTAAGGTTTCGGTCGACCTTCGACTCCTCACTAGGATTCGTCTACCAAATTAAGGCTTTGGTGAGCCCTTCGACTCATCCCAAAGGATTTGTCTCCCAAACTTAAAGGACTTTGGTATGACCGGCGACTCCTCATAAAGATTTGTCTACCAAATTAAGGCTTTGGTCGGCCTTTCGACTCATCCCAAAAGGATTTGTCTCCCAAATTTAAAGGACTTTGGTATGCCCGGCGATTCACTCTAAGGAGATCATCTCCCAATTTAAGGTATTGGTAAACCTTTCGTAGTAATTCTACTACCAGTTTTGACTAACGTCAGTCCGGTACTGGTCGGCCAGGTCCTGGTCCTCCATCGTCCAGCAGCATGCGCCGCCTGCTGAAGACTATGCGGGCATAGTCTTCAAGCAGTTGCATGCTCACCAGGGTCCTCACCGTCTCCGTCACGTTCCAGTCACCGGATGAAGACTGCTGGATCCTAAGCCCTTCCGGGTCCCGCACATCCGCATAAAGGGGACAGGCACACAGGACAAGACCACGCGCGTGCAGAAATGCATTCAACGAGCCATGGCCAGTTATGAGGAAACTGGCCAGCATCGTGAACTTGAAGTCGGGGCGGCTGAAAACAAAGCTGACGTCCGGGATAAGCCGATGCGTCACACGGCCGTGCACGCAGTTATCCCACCGGACCTGCCACTCACGCAATAAGCGTTCGTCCAGCAAGGCTCTCCTCATACTACGATCAAGGGTGGAAACATCTTGATCGTAGAGCCAATCGCCTATTACCATGGGGTAGTTCCGCTTCATATTAAACTGCATCGCTGCACGCGTTGCCACAAGGTCCAGCGGTGGAGCTCCACCTTAATATGTGATTTGACAAAGTATTTAGTAGTAATTCCAGTTGCAAACAGAAGGGCAACAGCTGTCGCAAAAGCTATATTCGAATCTTTTATTTTGAGTACGGTCCAATGAAGACGTTCATTACGGACATGGGAACAGAATATAAAAATTCAATTATAACTGACTTGTGCAAATATTTAAAAATACAGCACACCACCACCAGACATTAGGTACCGTTGAAAGAAGTCATAGGACATTCAATGAGTACATTCGTTCATATATTTCAGTAGATAAAACTGACTGGGACGTATGGTTACAGTATTTCGTGTATTGTTTTAACACAACACCATCAGTAACTCATAATTATTGTCCATATGAACTAGTATTTGGAAGACAAAATAACTCACCAATACAATTCAACAGCGTGAATACCATAGAACCTATATATAATATAGAAGATTATTCTAAAAAAATTAAGTTTAAACTAGAAAACGCGTATAAGAGAGCTCGAATACTTTTAGAAAAAAATAAAATTAAGCAAAAAGAAATAAATGATAAGAAAGTATAAGATTTTAAAATAGAAATAGGAGACCAAGTTTACTTAAAAAATGAAACAGGTCATAAATTAGAATCTTCTTATATAGGACCTTTTGATGTCATTAGTATAGAAAACAATAATAATATAATTATAAAGAATAAGAAAAATAGGGAACAAAAAGTTCATAAGGATAGGCTAAAAAAGATTAATAAGTAAAACAAAAAAGGAATATACATATATATACCTCAAAATTAAAAAAAAAAAAACAAACAAAAATAAATTTGATAAAAAAAAAAAAATTTTTTTTAAATACAACATAGTATATAAAAGATATAAAAATAATACTAATACTAATTTTTATATTAAATAACTACAATATATTACGTTATTTTTTTAAAAAAAAGGGAGGTGTAGTATGTTGTATGTCAAATAAGCATATGCCCACAGTATTGTAGAGTATACGATGCATCAAGTGGTCATATGCCCAACTTAAAGTAAGAGTATCATAAACATAACATAGTGACACTTTGTTGCTTTATTTATACAATTATAAATATACATAAGTGCAGAAATACGATCAGCCACTTATGCGGACTGGCCGCAGCGTGGGATCGCTAACGTAAGCACTTCTTAAGTATGTACCATCAGTTCATATATATATATACATATATGCACATAAACACATACGTACATACTGCAACTCTCTCTCGCTGCCGACGTTCTTAGCGGCAGAGCTCACTTTGAATATTCTTTGTATATGTATTAATTGAATAAAATAGAGAATTCATTCTCGATCAAAACATGAACATAACAACGCACTTCAAGGGCATCGTTAGATACCGTTCTACACGTAGGCAAACATCCAAGCAGGATGAGCCTATGGCAGGACTTGAGCGACCTCCTGGCGCCGTCTAGCCTCATCGCCGTCGTGTACCATACCGAGGCACCAAATAGTGCACAACGCACCATGAGTCCGGCATATATCCTTCGTCGTGCTTGCGGACTGAATCCCCAGTCGACGCGTAGCACACGACTCAGGGCTCCGACAACTCCGGCCAGCCGATCGCATAGAGACGCGATATGCGGGAGAAAACTCAACCGCTCGCCGACCGTGATGCCAAGGTAACGGTATTGGGTTTGCTCCTGCAAAACTTACGGCAGGGTGTCTGCTAGCTGACAGATTTCCCTTGAGGAGCATCGTCACAGTCTTCGTTGCCGAGACTGAGACGCCTACCTCAATGCGCCATCCTCTAAATAATTCCATTAGTTTGGCGCCTTTGAGCTCCAGTTGAGATCTGGAGTTCAATTCGATGAGCAGCAGAAGATCGTCAGCGTATGCACTAAAAGTGCAATGCGCCTCCAGGCGACGCAGGAATACATCCATTAAGATGTTCCAAATGAATGGACCACTAATGGACCCCTGCGGGCAGCCACGTGTAACATTTACACTGACTTCGCCAAAGCTACTGACGATGCTCGCTTTTTGGTCCGAAAAGAAGCTGCGCCAGATCTCAACTTCCCTGCATCCAAGATCCGATAGTCGGCATAACGCTGCATCGCATTCGACGTGATCGAATGCGCCTTTGAAGTCAATGAAGATCGTACTAACGACGTGTCTCCAGGCATCCTCGACGCAGCGTCCGGGGCGAAAGCCGAATTGCCATCGGCTCTCGTCCGTGAGCACCTCCTTCACACGGTTCACCATGATCCCTTCCAGCACTTTATCAAAAACAGGCAACAGGCAGATGGCCCGATAGGACGCTGGATCGCTCCTGTCCTTGTCGAGGCCTTTGAGGAGAGGCACCACACGCGGACGCTTCCACTCAGTCGGGAATTACCCATCTGCCAGGCAGCGGGAATACATCGCTGTCATGTGCTCCGGGATGGCGCGCCAAGCCGCTTTGACCATACCCCCAGTTATGAAATCTAAGCCAGGTGAGCGTCTGCTCCGAACTCTGGCGATGCATGTCTCAACCTCGAAGATTTCGAGGGACGGGGGTACTTCGCGAGGAACGGGCCTCCACTGGCCTCTCCGCAGCAGGGAAAAAGCAGCGGAGCAGGACGTTCGCACAATCGTGCCAAGTTACGACCGGCTCGTTGTTCCAGCGAAGGCAACCGATATCGGTGCACGTCTTGCGGCCTCGGCAGATCCTATAAATGGATCCCCATGGCTCATCCTGGTGCTCGCCAACATATCGTTTCCAGTCTTCCTCTTTCGCCTTCCACATTATCCTCTCATATTCCTTTCGGCTGATCCTGAAATATGAGGTTAGGTCGTTTGCACTCACACTGTGAGTGCGGCGCGCATGCTGCAGCCTTCGCCGGGCTCTCTTGAGCGCACGGCGTGTTTCCGTGAGGGCGGCAGTCCACCATCCCACACGACGTCTGGCCCGCGGTTGCTGACGCCCAAACACAGCGTCGCTCACCTGATAAAGAAGTGAGCGTAGTGCAGACACTTGAGAGTCCGATGCCATCCGGTGAAACTCCTCCAGAAGAAGTTCCACCGATGCAGTCCTCAACTCATCACCAAAACGCCGCCAGTCAGCACTCTGAAGTTTCCACGAGGGCACAGGAGCATAGCTCGCAACTGCGCTCGCCGGATCAAGTGATACTACAACAGTAATGATGTTATGGTCACTTAAATCCCACTCGCTTACACTCCAGCCATACGCAGCCCACGTAGACGCTGAATCACTGACGATGGTCACATTGATATCACTCCTTGCTCTCCCATTATCGAATGTGAATACACTGCTGCGTACATTAAGCACGCCGGCTCGACTGCCCAGAACCCAATTTGCTAGCAGTTCACCCCGCTGCCTGTTCAAGTAGCCCCGAGAACGCTCGGGAAGCTTACTGAACCACAGGGGGGGTACTGCTTTCGCATCAAGGCTATAGATGACGGGCGTGCGGCTGGCTAGCAGCAGCACCGCATCCATGTACATCAGGTACGGCTCCAAATCTGCGTTGAATTGGCAGTACACGGAGGTGAGGAAAATCGAGCCGAAGTTTCCAGTCACACTCACGCATACGCCAAACTCTGTGATGAGCGACGAGACAGGCATGCAGACGACCTCCTGGTCGTCTACGACTATCGCGGCTTTGTTGCGACGATCGGAAAAGACTCGCATGCCTGTCGGTAATCCGGTGATCCTTCCTCCACGATCCTCATAAGGCTCCTGTATCAATGCGAACTTGTCGCCTGAATTCCTCATTCTGACTCCGAGCTCGATGACCGCAGCGTGACAGCGACCACAGTTTGCCTGGATGAGACTAAACATTGTTAATGTCTACACGCCACCCTGGCAAGCACTGCACCATAAATCGGGCAGACCGGCGAGAGCATACGATGCTCACACGGCAGCCCCTTAAAGCTGCAGTTCCTGCAGCGCACAGGATTACTGCACTTGTAGGCACTGTGGCCGCATTGTCCGCAGACCTGCTCCTTCATCCGACACTCTTTCACACGATGGTCAAAACTGACGCACCTATGGCAAGCGTATGTCGACACCAGCATGCGCCAGCGGAAGGAGAACCAGTCCTCATATATTTTTTCGGATTCCTCCAAGATATCCAGGGCCTTCTGGTCCATCTCCAGCTGCAGTGTGACCGTGGGTTCAACGGCGCTCGTCCATGGCTTCGAAGCTATCCTCACCGACTTCTCGAAGGCAACGCTGGACAGGCGTCCCAGTGGTGGTTCTTGAAAAGCCCGTCCATAAACTGCTGTGCGGTGATGCTGCTGTCCACATCCAATACTTGGACTTTAGGCCTCAGCGCAGCGTTCTGCTTCACATCCAGTCCAAGTTCCCTGAACTTGGAATTTGCCACCACTTTCTTCAACTCGCTGGAGGACGGCGTGCGGATAATCGCACCACCGCGCTTCAGCTCACGCACCTCATGCACACGTACACCGAGGGCGGGCGCAACTTCCCTGCGTACACGCTCAGCGACCTGCTGAGGTGTCTTCTTATGGTTGTTGCTCGTCACAATTGCTGACCACGTCTCCGCAATCTTGCGGGTCTAGGGTGCAGCAATCGGAGCAACAGCGGGGACAGCAGAGGTGGCAGCAGTGGCGACGGCAACAGGCTACGGGCGAGTCCGAACAAGGGTCTCCAGCTCCTTCATCTTCAAACATCTCGAGTACCAACTCCTGGTACTTGGCCGACAGATCCAGCACGCTGAGTGACACGGTGCCGGGTACCTCGTCAACGACGACGGCTCTCCTGAGCTTCTTCTCAATGGCCAACATCCGTTGGAACATCAAGCTCGAGCTCACCGAGTCAGCTCCAGCTGATTTCGGGACACCAGGGCGGACAACAACAGCGGCAGCGGCAGCGGCGGCAGATGTCGACGGCAGCGCATCCTCAGCACGAGGGGCCGCAGCCGGGGCATCAGCAGAGGCAGCGGGGGCAGCGACAGCTCTGACTCCAGCAGCAATCGCGGCCAGCGAAGCATCGCTGTCAGAGCTATCAGCTCTCGTGCGGACCTTCCTTGGCGGAGAATCCGTGGGCGGCGGCAGCATGGCTGCATCTACCGCAGCAGACCGACCAGCCAATCGCGACGTAAAACCCGAACCGCAACCGCGCCTCTTACGTTCTCCTCCCGAGCGCGTCGAACGGGACGAACTTGCAGCACTGCTGCTCGCGTCCGTCTCCATAATAAAGTTTTTTTTTTTTTTGGTTTTATTTATTAAGCCATACGAGGTATCAGTAACCCCTTTGTGAGCTTGGTTTGCTATTGATTCTGCCCATTTGGGCGCGCCGGCTAACTTTTGTTAGCTTTAACATTACTTATTATTTATATTACCTTACATTACTAATATTTACATATTTTTACAAGAAACTTAATAAAATAATAATTCTGTGATGGCTGCTGTGTGTCAACGTCTGTTGACCATCGTCACAGGAGATCTGAGAATCAAGTCTCTTGGTTGCCTTCGGTTCAGTCTCCTAGGAGTTCGCTGAGTGGTGATCATGTTTGCTAGCCGGTTTCTGTGCCGCTCCAATCTGTCGTTGTACCGACTCGAGTGCTGGTTAATTTTGGCAAAGACTGTGGCCAGTTTCAGGTCTCGATGCAACGTGGTATTTCTTACATACCAATCGCAGCCGGTAACTAGTCTCATGACTTTATTCTGGGCAACCTGGACTCTTCGGATTTGGCTATCACAAGCCAGGCCCGAGATTTGGCAGCCATATTTCCACATTGGTGAGATAATTTGTTTATAAATTGTCACTTTATTTGCCAGTGTCAATTTGCTGCGCGAGCAGAGTAGCCAGTAGTTCTTTTTCACTGAAGCACGTAAGCGAATGGTGATGGCCTTTACATACTTGGAGAACGTGAGTCTGCGATCCAGTATCACTCCAAGATATTTGGCATCATTCGCCTGAGGTACAGGAACTCCCTCCAAGAAGACGGCTGGTGGCGTTCGCCGTTTCAGCGTGTAGCAGACATTGGAAGATTTGCTGCTGTTGATAGCCATGTTCCAGCGCTTTGCCCAGTCCGCAAATTTTGTGGCATAGTCTTGGATGCCGTCCGCTGCATCGTACTCACATCGGGACCTGTAGGTGATGCATACGTCATCTGCGAAGGTGGCCAGCATTGATGATCCATACAGGCTATTATCAGGCTGCGGCATATCGTGGCTGTACAGGCAGTATAGCAGGGGGCCAAGGACACTACCCTGCGGTACTCCGGCTGCCACACTATGCTGAGTGGATAGCGCTGTATGGAAGCGTACCGCGAATCGCCTTCCCTCGAGGTACGACCTAAGCAATCCAAAATATGGCGCAGGGAGAGCCCGTTTGATCTTCAATAGTATTCCGGCGTGCCAAACTCGATCGAACGCCTCCCGGATGTCCAGATAGAGGGTGTTACAATACTCCTTATTGTCGTAGGCAGCTAGAATTTGGTCTACGACTCGATGAAGCTGCTCCACAGTGCTATGGCCAGCACGGAACCCAAACTGGTGGTGAGGCATGATTCCTCGAGTTTCCATCATCTTTACCAGCCGGACGGCAATAAGTCTTTCCAGCACCTTAGATATCGAAGGAAGGAGACTTATCGGTCTGAAGGAGGAAGGTTCTCTTTCCGGCTTGCCCGGCTTGTGGATCATCGTTATTATTCCGAGCTTCCACTGGGAAGGGAAATATTGGAGCCTTACAATTGCATTGAAGACCAACGCTATGAAGTGAATCGCATGACTAGGCAGTGCCTTCAAAGTGGCATTGCAGATGACGTCATGTCCTGGCGCTCTTTTTGTATTTAGTCTTGCAATTACTTCTGCTATCTCACTTGGGTCGAATGGCCTGATAGGCAGATCCATTTGAAGCGCTTGAGTCAGCTGATCATGAGTATCGTGAACTTGTTGCTGGCTGGCCAGATTAAAGGGTTGAAAACGCTCGGCAAGGTGCGCAGCAAACACCTCTGCTTGTTCCAGGTCAGTCCGGCACCATGTCCCGTTACTGTCAACCAAAGGCGCCTTCCTTGCACAACGCCTTTTAATGCCGCGCGTGTCCTTCCAGAGCGAATGTGTTGCGTCGCTTGCAACTCCAGTGTTGGCAAGTCTATCATCAAACCATGCAGATTTGTGCTCCACAAGTGCTCGACGAAGCCTACTCCTCGCTCTATTCCACTCGGCTTTGTCCAAGGGGTGACGAGATCTCATCCATCTAGAGCGTAAGCGTCTCTTTTCGGCAATGAGCAGCAGAATTTCTCTAGTTACCGGGATCCTATCCGCTGCGGGCCTCGGGGGCGCAATACCAGAAGCAATTCTAGCTGCTGCCTGGACAAAGCTATTGAACATGTCGATAGCGTCATCCACATCCTTTCCAGAGCTCATCTCCATATTGAGGTGCAGTGACGACTCGAGGTGCTCTTGGAACCATTCCAGATTAGTGCGCCTGGTGATTAGCCGCTCTGTCTTAGGATAAGGCAAAGCAGATGCATCCAGCGTAATTACGAGTGGGAGGTGATCGGAGCTGAGCTCAACGACCGCTCTTATATCTACATGGATGTTAAGCAATCCCTTAGTTAGAGCAAAATCGATGTAGCCTGGTGAACCTCTGCTGCCGTACGGGTATCTCGTTGGTCCCCCTGTTGCCAGTGCGTTTATTTCTGTGTTAAAGACGAGATTTGCAAGCGCATGGCCTCTTGGGTTGCACCTTCCTGCTCCCCATAGCCAATGGGACGCATTCCAGTCTCCCGCAACGATGAATTTGGAACGATGATGCTCCAAAATCGTCTCAAATTCATCAGTAGTCCAGATGAACCTCGGTGGACAGTAGATCGCTCCAAAGTTGATAGGGCCGAGTGCTGTTTCGATAGCTGCTGACGCAAGTTGCACTTTAGTAGTAGCTATTGGTGGTAACGGGAAGTGGACCAGACTAGACCTTATCAGGATCGCTGCACCTCCTTTGGCGTTGCCAGTACTCGGGTCGTTTGCAGTGTATGCCTCGAAACCGAATATTTTGGGTGCCTGTAGCTCACTGTAGTGTGTCTCACTGAGCAGCAAGACATCTATCGCATGTCGCCGCACGAAGCACTCTACTTCGTGCAGCTTCGTGGCAACGCCGTCGGCGTTCCAGACAAGGATGCGCAGCGGCATCATTATGGTGTCTTCTGCGCTTGGAGAGCGGTGAGCAAATTAAGTATTTGCCCCTGCTGCAGTGTCTGTTGTTGTTGCTGTTTCAGCATCATCATCATTAGCTCCATCTGCTTCTCTTGGAGCAAGCGGAGAGAGCTAATGCTTTCATTAAGCACTTGCAAAATGGCTTCAATATTACTGCTGGCCATTGGAAGATGTGAATCCCTCGTCGTCCTTTGACGGCTGCGGCTCCTGTCACTAAACGGCTGCTGTTGCTGTTGATGTTGAGCCTCCTGCTGTTGTTGCTTCGTTACTTCCGCATAGGTGACGCCGCTGCGAGGAGTGGCTACAGGTCTGCCTCTAGGATTATTTATTGGCAAAGGTCGCTCCTTGCTCTCGCTTCTGCCGCCTAGTCCACTTCTGGGCTTGGAGCGTTGTAGGAACGCTTGGTATTTAGTACAGCCCGAATAGTTAGCAGGGTGCTGCTCACCACAGTTGAAACAGGTGCACAGCTCGTTGCGTGGTCGAGTGCAGTCTCGGGAAGGGTGTTCTCCGGCGCATTTTACACATATGTGTGTCTTACGGCAGTATTTAGCCGTGTGGCCAAACTGCTGACACCTATGGCATTGTAAGACGGCCGTCCGCTTACGGAGTGGTTCAATTACGACTCTCGTATGGCACAGTGTCTTAACTGCGAGGATCGCCTTGTTGTTGGCAGCTGCTGCAATGTTCAGGAAGAACATATTGACTGGGCTATCTCTGGGTGTACCTGGCTCACTGCGCCGCTGGGGAGTATGGGCATCAATAACTTTATGGCCAATTTTGCCAAGCTCCTCCTTAATTTGGCTATGTAGGGTGCTGTGGTGCAAGCCTTTAATGCAGACTCTGTACGGCCTGTCTTCCTTCAGCTGATAACAGTGGAATTCATATTCATCCTTCTCAAGCCAGTTGACAATGCTGCGGAAGGTATCAGCATTAGCCGTATAGAGCCTCATGACACCACCCAAAGAAGCCCTGGCCTCGACCTTGTTCAGATCCGCTACTTTTGCAATGCCTTGCATTAGTAAATTAACGTTACTAATTCCTTCCATAACGATTGGAGGGGGTTTGGGCTGTGCCTTAGCGGGTACTTCAGAGCTGCCGGCAATGGCAGCAGCTCGCATCGACGCAGCAATAGCAGCTTGGTTGCTGGTGCTGGGCTGTTCGCTATCGACTTCGGCCTCAATATCAGTTATAGTTTGCGCAAGCAAACCAAATCTATTCGACCTGCCGATATAGTCAGGTCGTAGCAGAGTTGAGCTTTCGCTACTCTTGCCAAGGTTGGACTTCTTCCTAGCAAGATTAGGAGAAGCAGCAGCAATTATCTTGCGCTTGATTTTAGTTGTCTTGCGCTTAATTATAACATTTTGGAAGCGCATTGCTACATTTGCACTTGTAGAATATTCGGCGTTTGCTGCCTGCACTGCAGGCTCCACTGCGATATCCATATCGATGTTTGAAGGTTCATTGACAGCTTTCAACAAAGCTTCAGAAAGAGATTTTTCAAGAACCATTCTGGTGTGTCTTTGGTAGAAGCACAAAGCTCGAGCTTTTGCGATCAGCTGTTTTGTTTGCACGCCGGGCAGCGAAGCCCTACTTTGTAAAATTTTTGTGTAGTTATTTTTGTTTAACTTATTTGCGCAGCGCGTTTATTGCCCCTCTTGTGCAGCAGCGCGCACGGAGAGGGGTAATATGTTTGGCCCTGGCTGGCAACGTATGTATGTATGTAGTTTGTCGCACTTCAGCTGCTTTTTCGTTGTTGTCAGGCTGCCGACACTGCACGGGACAGCGTCCGAAATTTACCGTTAGTGCTATTTTTAGCTTAGGTAGGTAGGCAAAAGAAACCCGCGTACTTTGTCTATGCGCGACACAACCGCTCGCGACGAGAGCAGATTTTTTTTTTTTTTTTTTTTTTTTTAAAAGGGTATATATTATTATTTTATTTAAACAGGCTTTTTACTACCTAATTGGCAGCTTAACAAGTTGAACATAAAGGCACGATTATTTACAGTAGAACACTACAGAAATTTCAATAACAATTTACGTAAACATCAATAACAATTTGGTTAATTAAATCACATTCAATTTTTTATGATACATTATTTTATAGGAACCTCGCTGGAAGGTCCTGTGGATGGCACTTCTTAAGTCTTCTTTTTCTGGCTTCTTTGTTAAGTCTTCTCGCCAAAGGGTTTGGGTGGCCTTCAAGTCTTGCAAGGTAGCTAGCAGCTACCTTTTGCATTACGTCTCCAACTTTGGGGACCTTGAGATCTTTTTCAATATCCGTTGTACGCATGTACCAGGGAGCATTGCAAATTTGCCAGAGGATTTTTGCTTGTGCAACTCTTATTTTATTTAAGTTTGATTTTGCCGCAATTCCATAGACTTGAAGCGCATATCTCCATATGGGACTGAGTATTGCTTTATAAATTGTCACTTTACTATACAGTGACAATTTATTGGCCGGCTTAAGAAGCCATGACATCTTTGCGCTTTTGGTCATTACAGTCTTTTTGACCATCGTGGTATGCATGTTAAATGTAAGCCTTCTGTCTAACACTACGCCCAGATATTTGTGACTTCTTTTGTGCGGTAGTGTTGAGACGAGAGCAGATTCGCGACTACTTCCATAATAAAGTGCTCCCATAAATAGGCAGCAAATTACTCACTCCGCAAAGTATGCTCTACTTTTAATGCACCCGCACGAAAGTATGCAACACTTTAAATCCACTGCTTAATTTTGATTGGCTGGCCAATCAGAAGCGATAAGCTGTAAACTCTCACCGACGCACCAACACACGCGCACTAACGAGATCGCTTATCACGAAAACCTGGTCCTGGTCCTGGTCCTCCATCATCGAGCAGCATGCGTCGCCTGCTGAAGACTATGCGAGCATAGTCCTCAAGCAGTTGCATGCTCTCAGGGGTCCTCACCGTCTCCGTCACATTCCAGTCACCGGATGGGCTCTGCTGGATCCTAAGCCCTTCCGGGTCCCGCACATCCGCATAGAGGGGACAGGCACACAGGACGTGTTGGCAGTCCTCAATGGGATGGCCACATAGACATCCAGCAGTCTCGCTCAGACCAGGCGCGTGCAGAAATGCATTCAACGAGCCATGGCCAGTTATGAGGAAACTGGCCAGCATCGTGAAATTGAAGTCGGGGCAGCTGAAAACGAAGCTAACGTCCGGGATAAACCGATGCGTCACACGGCCGTGCACGCAGTTATCCCACCGGACCTGCCACTCACGCAATAAGCGTTCGTCCAGCAAGGCTCTCCTCATACTACGATCAAGGGTGGAAACATCTTGATCGCAGAGCTAATCGCCTACTACCATGGGGAAGTTCCGCTTCAATTTGAACTGCATCGCTGCACGCGTTGCCACAAGGTCCAGCGGTGGAGCTCCAGCAAGCACTTCAAGGGCATCGTTAGATACCGTTCTACACGTAGGCAAACATCCAAGCAGGATGAGCCTATGGCAGGACTTGAGCGACCTCCTGGCGTCGTCTAGCCTCATCGCCGTCGTGTACCACACCGAGGCACCAAATAGTGCACAAGGCACCATGAGTCCGGCATAAATCCTTCGCCGTGCTTGCGGACTGAATCCCCAGTCAACGCGTAGCACACGGGTCAGGGCTCCGACAACTCCGGCCAGCCGATCGCGTAAAGACGCGATATGCGGGAGAAAACTTAACCGCTCGCCGACCGTGATGCCAAGGTAACGGTATTGGGTTTGCTCCTGCAAAACTTACGGCAGGGTGTCTGCCAGCCGACAGATTTCCCTTGAGGAGCATCGTCACAGTCTTCGTTGCCGAGACTGAAACGCCTACCTCAATGCCCCATCCTCCAGAGATATGGAGTTCCCTTCGATGAGCAGCAAAAGATGGTCAGCGTATGCACTAAAAGTGCAGTGCGCCTCCAGGCGACGCAGGAGTACATCCATTAAGATGTTCCAAATGAATGGTCCACTAATGGACCCCTGCGGGCAGCCACGTGTAACATTTACACTGACTTCGCCAAAGCTACTGACGATGCTCGCTTTTTGGTCCGAAAAGAAGCTGCGCCAGATCTCAACTTCCCTGCATCCAAGATCCGATAGTCGGCATAACGCTGCATCGCATTCGACGTGATCGAATGCGCCTTTGAAGTCAATGAAGATTCCAAGTACGTATTTGTCCGAACTGGACTCAATCGTACTAACGACGTGTCTCCAGGCATCCTCGACGCAGCGTCCGGGGCGAAAGCCGAATTGCCATCGGCTCTCGTCCGTGAGCACCTCCTTCACACGGTTCACCATGATCCCTTCCAGCACTTTGCCAAAAACAGGCAACTGGCAGAAGCCCAGATAAGACGCTGGATCGCTCCTGTCCTTGTCGAGGCCTTTGAGGAGAGGCACCACACGCGGGCGCTTCCACTCAGTGGGGAAATACCCATCTGCCAGGCAGCGGGAATACATCGCTGTCATGTGCTCCGGGATGGCGCGCCAAGCCGCTTTGACCATACCCCCAGTTATGCCATCCAAACCAGGTGAACGTCCACTGGCCTCTCCGCAGCAGAAAAAAATCTGCGGAGCAGGACGTTCGCACAATCGTGCCAAGTTACGACCGGCTCGTTGTTCCAGCGAAGGCAACCGATATCGGTGCACGTCTTGCGGCCTCGGCATATCCTATAGATGGACCCCCAGGGGTCATCTTGGTGCTCGCCAACATATCTTCTCCAGTCTTCCTCTTTCACCTTTAGCATCATCCTCTCGTATTCCTTTCGGGCGATCCTTAAAGACGAGGTGAGGTCACTTGCACTCACACTGTGAGTGCGGCGCGCATGCTGCAGCCTTCGCCGGGCTCTCCTGAGCGCACGGCGTGCGTCCGTGAGGGCGGCAGTCCACCATCCCACACGACGTCTGGCCCGCGGTTGCTGACGCCCAAACACAGCGTCGCTCACCTGATAAACAAGTGAGTGTAGTGCAGACACTTGAGAGTCCGATGCCATCCGGTGAAACTCCTCCAGAAGAAGTTCCACCGATGCAGTCCTCAACTCATCACCAAAACGCCGCCAGTCAGCACTCTGAAGTTTCCACGAGGGCACAGGAGCATAGCTCGCAACTGCGCTCGCCGGATCAAGTGATACTACAACAGTAATGATGTTATGGTCACTTAAATCCCACTCGCTTACACTCCAGCCATACGCAGCCCACGTAGACGCTGAATCACTGACGATGGTCACATTGATATCACTCCTTGCTCTCCCATTATCGAATGTGAATACACTGCTGCGGACATTAAGCACGCCGGCTCGACTGCCCAGAACCCAATTTGCTAGCAGTTCACCCCGCTGCCTGTTCAAGTAGCCCCGAGAACGCTCGGGAAGCTTACTGAACCACAGGGGGGATACTGCTTTCGCATCAAGGCTATAGATGACGGGCGTGCGGCTGGCTAGCAGCAGCACCGCATCCATGTACATCAGGTACGGCTCCAAATCTGCGTTGAATTGGCAGTACAGGGAGGTGAGGAAAATCGAGCCGAAGTTTCCGGTCACACTCACGCATACGCCAAACTCTGTGATGAGCGACGAGACAGGCATGCAGACGACCTCCTGGTCGTCTACGACTATCGCGGCTTTGTTGCGACGATCGGAAAAGACTCGCATGCCTGTCGGTAATCCGGTGATCCTTCCTCCACGATCCACATAAGGCTCCTGGATCAATGCGAACTTGTCGCCTGAATTCCTCATTCTGACTCCGAGCTCGATGACCGCAGCGCGACAGCGACCACAGCTTGCCTGGATGAGACTAAACATTGTTAATGTCTAGCCGCCACCCTGGCAAGCACTGCACCATAAATCGGGCAGACCGGCGAGAGCATACGATGCTCACTCGGCAGCCCCTTAAAGCTGCAGTTCCTGCAGCGCACAGGGTTACTGCACTTGTAGGCACTGTGGCCGCATTGTCCGCATTGAAGGCAGACCTGCTCCTTCATCCGACACTCTTTCACCCTGTGGTCAAAACCTCAGGTTGTTGCTCGTCACAATTGCTGACCACGTCTCCGCAATCTTGCGGGTCTGGGGTGCAGCAATCGGAGCAACAGCGGGGACAGCAGAGGTGGCAGCAGTGGCGACGGCAACAGGCTACGGGCGAGTCCGAACAAGGGTCTCCAGCTCCTTCATCTTCAAACATCTCGAGTACCAACTCCTGGTACTTGGCCGACAGATCCAGCACGCTGAGTGACACGGTGCCGGGTACCTCGTCAACGACGACGGCTCTCCTGAGCTTCTTCTCAATGGCCAACATCCGTTGGAACATCAAGCTCGAGCTCACCGAGTCAGCTCCAGCTGATTTCGGGACACAAGGGTGGACAACAACAGCGGCAGCGGCAGCGGCGGCAGATGTCGACGGCAGCGCATCCACAGCACGAGGGGCCGCAGCAGGGGCATCAGCAGAGGCAGCGGGGGCAGCGACAGCTCTGACTCCAGCAGCAATCGCGGCCAGCGAAGCATCGCTGTCAGAGCTATCAGCTCTCGTGCTGACCTTCCTCGGCGGAGAATCCGTGGGCGGCGGCAGCATGGCTGCATCTACCGCAGCAGACCGACCAGCCGTTCGCGACGTAAAACCCGAACCGCGACCGCGCCTCTTACGTCCTCCTCCCGAGCGCGTCGAACGGGACGAACTTGCAGCACTGCTGCTCGCGTCCGTCTCCATAATAAAGTTTTTTTTTTTTTTTGTTTAATATTTATTAAGCCATACGAGGTATCAGTAACCCCTTTGTGAGCTTGGTTTGCTATTGATTCTGCCCATTTGGGCGCGCCGGCTAACTTTCGTTAGCTTTAACATTACTTATTATTTATATTACCTTACATTACTAATATTTACATATTTTTACAAGAAACTTAATAAAATAAAAATACTGTGATGGCTGCTGTGTGTCAACGTCTGTTGACCATCGTCACAGGAGATCTGAGAATCAAGTCTCTTGGTTGCCTTCGGTTCAGTCTCCTAGGAGTTCGCTGAGTAGTGAGCATGTTTGCTAGCCGGTTTCTGTGCCGCTCCAATCTGTCGTTGTACCGACTCGAGTGCTGGTTAATTTCGGCAAAGACTGTGGCCAGTTTCAGGTCTCGATGCAACGTGGTATTTCTTACATACCAATCGCAGCCGGTAACTAGTCTCATGACTTTATTCTGGGCAACCTGGACTCTTCGGATTTGGCTATCACAAGCCAGGCCCCAGATTTGGCAGCCATATTTCCACATTGGTGAGATAATTTGTTTATAAATTGTCACTTTATTTGCCAGTGTCAATTTGCTGCGCGAGCAGAGTAGCCAGTAGTGCTTTTTCACTGAAGCACGTAAGCGAATGGTGATGGCCTTTACATGCTTGGAGAACGTGAGTCTGCGATCCAGTATCACTCCAAGATATTTGGCATCATTCGCCTGAGGTACAGGAACTCCCTCCAAGAAGACGGCTGGTGGCGTTCGCCGTTTCAGCGTGTAGCAGACATTGGAAGATTTGCTGCTGTTGATAGCCATGTTCCAGCGCTTTGCCCAGTCCGCAAATTTTGTGGCATAGTCTTGGATGCCGTCCGCTGCATCGTACTCACATCGGGACCTGTAGGTGATGCATACGTCATCTGCGAAGGTGGCCAGCATTGATGATCCATACAGGCTATTATCAGGCTGCGGCATATCGTGGCTGTACAGGCAGTATAGCAGGGGGCCAAGGACACTACCCTGCGGTACTCCGGCTGCCACACTATGCTGAGTGGATAGCGCTGTATGGAAGCGTACCGCGAATCGCCTTCCCTCGAGGTACGACCTAAGCAATCCAAAATATGGCGCAGGGAGAGCCCGTTTGATCTTCAATAGTATTCCGGCGTGCCAAACTCGATCGAACGCCTCCCGGATGTCCAGATAGAGGGTGTTACAATACTCTTTATTGTCGTAGGCAGCTAGAATTTGGTCTACGACTCGATGAAGCTGCTCCACAGTGCTATGGCCAGCACGGAACCCAAACTGGTGGTGAGGCATGATTCCTCGAGTTTCCATCATCTTTACCAGCCGGACGGCAATAAGTCTTTCCAGCACCTTAGATATCGAAGGAAGGAGACTTATCGGTCTGAAGGAGGAAGGTTCTCTTTCCGGCTTGCCCGGCTTGTGGATCATCGTTATTATTCCGAGCTTCCACTGGGAAGGGAAATATTGGAGCCTTACAATTGCATTGAAGACCAACGCTATGAAGTGAATCGCATGACTAGGCAGTGCCTTCAAAGTGGCATTGCAGATGACGTCATGTCCTGGCGCTCTTTTTGTATTTAGTCTTGCAATTACTTCTGCTATCTCACTTGGGTCGAATGGCCTGATAGGCAGATCCATATGAAGCGCTTGAGTCAGCTGATCATGAGTATCGTGAACTTGTTGCTGGCTGGCCAGATTAAAGGGTTGAAAACGCTCGGCAAGGTGCGCAGCAAACACCTCTGCTTGTTCCAGGTCAGTCCGGCACCATGTCCCGTTACTGTCAACCAAAGGCGCCTTCCTTGCACAACGCCTTTTAATGCCGCGCGTGGCCTTCCAGAGCGAATGTGTTGCGTCGCTTGCAACTCCAGTGTTGGCAAGTCTATCATCAAACCATGCAGATTTGTGCTCCACAAGTGCTCGACGAAGCCTACTCCTCGCTCTATTCCACTCGGCTTTGTCCAAGGGGTGACGAGATCTCATCCATCTAGAGCGTAAGCGTCTCTTTTCGGCAATGAGCAGCAGAATTTCTCTAGTTACCGGGATCCTATCCGCTGCGGGCCTCGGGGGCGCAATACCAGAAGCAATTCTAGCTGCTGCCTGGACAAAGCTATTGAACATGTCGATAGCGTCATCCACATCCTTTCCAGAGCTCATCTCCATATTGAGGTGCAGTGACGACTCGAGGTGCTCTTGGAACCATTCCAGATTAGTGCGCCTGGTGATTAGCCGCTCTGTCTTAGGATAAGGCAAAGCAGATGCATCCAGCGTAATTACGAGTGGGAGGTGATCGGAGCTGAGCTCAACGACCGCTCTTATATCTACATGGATGTTAAGCAATCCCTTAGTTAGAGCAAAATCGATGTAGCCTGGTGAACCTCTGCTGCCGTACGGGTATCTCGTTGGTCCCCCTGTTGCCAGTGCGTTTATTTCTGTGTTAAAGACGAGATTTGCAAGCGCATGGCCTCTTGGGTTGCACCTTCCTGCTCCCCATAGCCAATGGGACGCATTCCAGTCTCCCGCAACGATGAATTTGGAACGATGATGCTCCAAAATCGTCTCAAATTCATCAGTAGTCCAGATGAACCTCGGTGGACAGTAGATCGCTCCAAAGTTGATAGGGCCGAGTGCTGTTTCGATAGCTGCTGACGCAAGTTGCACTTTAGTAGTAGCTATTGGTGGTAACGGGAAGTGAACCAGACTAGACCTTATCAGGATCGCTGCACCTCCTTTGGCGTTGCCAGTACTCGGGTCGTTTGCAGTGTATGCCTCGAAACCGAATATTTTGGGTGCCTGTAGCTCACTGTAGTGTGTCTCACTGAGCAGCAAGACATCTATCGCATGTCGCCGCACGAAGCACTCTACTTCGTGCAGCTTCGTGGCAACGCCGTCGGCGTTCCAGACAAGGATGCGCAGCGGCATCATTATGGTGTCTTCTGCGCTTGGAGAGCGGTGAGCAAATTAAGTATTTGCCCCTGCTGCAGTGTCTGTTGTTGTTGCTGTTTCAGCATCATCATCATTAGCTCCATCTGCTTCTCTTGGAGCAAGCGGAGAGAGCTAATGCTTTCATTAAGCACTTGCAAAATGGCTTCAATATTACTGCTGGCCATTGGAAGATGTGAATCCCTCGTCGTCCTTTGACGGCTGCGGCTCCTGTCACTAAACGGCTGCTGTTGCTGTTGATGTTGAGCCTCCTGCTGTTGTTGCTTCGTTACTTCCGCATAGGTGACGCCGCTGCGAGGAGTGGCTACAGGTCTGCCTCTAGGATTATTTATTGGCAAAGGTCGCTCCTTGCTCTCGCTTCTGCCGCCTAGTCCACTTCTGGGCTTGGAGCGTTGTAGGAACGCTTGGTATTTAGTACAGCCCGAATAGTTAGCAGGGTGCTGCTCACCACAGTTGAAACAGGTGCACAGCTCGTTGCGTGGTCGAGTGCAGTCTCGGGAAGGGTGTTCTCCGGCGCATTTTACACATATGTGTGTCTTACGGCAGTATTTAGCCGTGTGGCCAAACTGCTGACACCTATGGCATTGTAAGACGGCCGTCCGCTTACGGAGTGGTTCAATTACGACTCTCGTATGGCACAGTGTCTTAACTGCGAGGATCGCCTTGTTGTTGGCAGCTGCTGCAATGTTCAGGAAGAACATATTGACTGGGCTATCTCTGGGTGTACCTGGCTCACTGCGCCGCTGGGGAGTATGGGCATCAATAACTTTATGGCCAATTTTGCCAAGCTCCTCCTTAATTTGGCTATGTAGGGTGCTGTGGTGCAAGCCTTTAATGCATACTCTGTACGGCCTGTCTTCCTTCAGCTGATAACAGTGGAATTCATATTCATCCTTCTCAAGCCAGTTGACAATGCTGCGGAAGGTATCAGCATTAGCCGTATAGAGCCTCATGACACCACCCAAAGAAGCCCTGGCCTCGACCTTGTTCAGATCCGCTACTTTTGCAATGCCTTGCATTAGTAAATTAACGTTACTAATTCCTTCCATAACGATTGGAGGGGGTTTGGGATGTGCCTTAGCGGGTACTTCAGAGCTGCCGGCAATGGCAGCAGCTCGCATCGACGCAGCAATAGCAGCTTGGTTGCTGGTGCTGGGCTGTTCGCTATCGACTTCGGCCTCAATATCAGTTATAGTTTGCGCAAGCAAACCAAATCTATTCGACCTGCCGATATAGTCAGGTCGTAGCAGAGTTGAGCTTTCGCTACTCTTGCCAAGGTTGGACTTCTTCCTAGCAAGATTAGGAGAAGCAGCAGCAATTATCTTGCGCTTGATTTTAGTTGTCTTGCGCTTAATTATAACATTTTGGAAGCGCATTGCTACATTTGCACTTGTAGAATATTCGGCGTTTGCTGCCTGCACTGCAGGCTCCACTGCGATATCCATATCGATGTTTGAAGGTTCATTGACAGCTTTCAACAAAGCTTCAGAAAGAGATTTTTCAAGAACCATTCTGGTGTGTCTTTGGTAGAAGCACAAAGCTCGAGCTTTTGCGATCAGCTGTTTTGTTTGCACGCCGGGCAGCGAAGCCCTACTTTGTAAAATTTTTGTGTAGTTATTTTTGTTTAACTTATTTGCGCAGCGCGTTTATTGCCCCTCTTGTGCAGCAGCGCGCACGGAGAGGGGTAATATGTTTGGCCCTGGCTGGCAACGTATGTATGTATGTAGTTTGTCGCACTTCAGCTGCTTTTTCGTTGTTGTCAGGCTGCCGACACTGCACGGGACAGCGTCCGAAATTTACCGTTAGTGCTATTTTTAGCTTAGGTAGGTAGGCAAAAGAAACCCGCGTACTTTGTCTATGCGCGACACAACCGCTCGCGACGAGAGCAGATTTTTTTTTTTTTTTTTTTTTTTTAAAAGGGTATATATTATTATTTTATTTAAACAGGCTTTTTACTACCTAATTGGCAGCTTAACAAGTTGAACATAAAGGCACGATTATTTACAGTAGAACACTACAGAAATTTCAATAACAATTTACGTAAACATCAATAACAATTTGGTTAATTAAATCACATTCAATTTTTTATGATACATTATTTTATAGGAACCTCGCTGGAAGGTCCTGTGGATGGCACTTCTTAAGTCTTCTTTTTCTGGCTTCTTTGTTAAGTCTTCTCGCCAAAGGGTTTGGGTGGCCTTCAAGTCTTGCAAGGTAGCTAGCAGCTACCTTTTGCATTACGTCTCCAACTTTGGGGACCTTGAGATCTTTTTCAATATCCGTTGTACGCATGTACCAGGGAGCATTGCAAATTTGCCAGAGGATTTTTGCTTGTGCAACTCTTATTTTATTTAAGTTTGATTTTGCCGCAATTCCATAGACTTGAAGCGCATATCTCCATATGGGACTGAGTATTGCTTTATAAATTGTCACTTTACTATACAGTGACAATTTATTGGCCGGCTTAAGAAGCCATGACATCTTTGCGCTTTTGGTCATTACAGTCTTTTTGACCATCGTGGTATGCATGTTAAATGTAAGCCTTCTGTCTAACACTACGCCCAGATATTTGTGACTTCTTTTGTGCGGTAGTGTTGAGACGAGAGCAGATTCGCGACTACTTCCATAATAAAGTGCTCCCATAAATAGGCAGCAAATTACTCACTCCGCAAAGTATGCTCTACTTTTAATGCACCCGCACGAAAGTATGCAACACTTTAAATCCACTGCTTAATTTTGATTGGCTGGCCAATCAGAAGCGATAAGCTGTAAACTCTCACCGACGCACCAACACACGCGCACTAACGAGATCGCTTATCACGAAAACCTGGTCCTGGTCCTGGTCCTCCATCATCGAGCAGCATGCGTCGCCTGCTGAAGACTATGCGAGCATAGTCCTCAAGCAGTTGCATGCTCTCAGGGGTCCTCACCGTCTCCGTCACATTCCAGTCACCGGATGGGCTCTGCTGGATCCTAAGCCCTTCCGGGTCCCGCACATCCGCATAGAGGGGACAGGCACACAGGACGTGTTGGCAGTCCTCAATGGGATGGCCACATAGACATCCAGCAGTCTCGCTCAGACCAGGCGCGTGCAGAAATGCATTCAACGAGCCATGGCCAGTTATGAGGAAACTGGCCAGCATCGTGAAATTGAAGTCGGGGCAGCTGAAAACGAAGCTAACGTCCGGGATAAACCGATGCGTCACACGGCCGTGCACGCAGTTATCCCACCGGACCTGCCACTCACGCAATAAGCGTTCGTCCAGCAAGGCTCTCCTCATACTACGATCAAGGGTGGAAACATCTTGATCGCAGAGCTAATCGCCTACTACCATGGGGAAGTTCCGCTTCAATTTGAACTGCATCGCTGCACGCGTTGCCACAAGGTCCAGCGGTGGAGCTCCAGCAAGCACTTCAAGGGCATCGTTAGATACCGTTCTACACGTAGGCAAACATCCAAGCAGGATGAGCCTATGGCAGGACTTGAGCGACCTCCTGGCGTCGTCTAGCCTCATCGCCGTCGTGTACCACACCGAGGCACCAAATAGTGCACAAGGCACCATGAGTCCGGCATAAATCCTTCGCCGTGCTTGCGGACTGAATCCCCAGTCAACGCGTAGCACACGGGTCAGGGCTCCGACAACTCCGGCCAGCCGATCGCGTAAAGACGCGATATGCGGGAGAAAACTTAACCGCTCGCCGACCGTGATGCCAAGGTAACGGTATTGGGTTTGCTCCTGCAAAACTTACGGCAGGGTGTCTGCCAGCCGACAGATTTCCCTTGAGGAGCATCGTCACAGTCTTCGTTGCCGAGACTGAAACGCCTACCTCAATGCCCCATCCTCCAGAGATATGGAGTTCCCTTCGATGAGCAGCAAAAGATGGTCAGCGTATGCACTAAAAGTGCAGTGCGCCTCCAGGCGACGCAGGAGTACATCCATTAAGATGTTCCAAATGAATGGTCCACTAATGGACCCCTGCGGGCAGCCACGTGTAACATTTACACTGACTTCGCCAAAGCTACTGACGATGCTCGCTTTTTGGTCCGAAAAGAAGCTGCGCCAGATCTCAACTTCCCTGCATCCAAGATCCGATAGTCGGCATAACGCTGCATCGCATTCGACGTGATCGAATGCGCCTTTGAAGTCAATGAAGATTCCAAGTACGTATTTGTCCGAACTGGATCAATCGTACTAACGACGTGTCTCCAGGCATCCTCGACGCAGCGTCCGGGGCGAAAGCCGAATTGCCATCGGCTCTCGTCCGTGAGCACCTCCTTCACACGGTTCACCATGATCCCTTCCAGCACTTTGCCAAAAACAGGCAACTGGCAGAAGCCCAGATAAGACGCTGGATCGCTCCTGTCCTTGTCGAGGCCTTTGAGGAGAGGCACCACACGCGGGCGCTTCCACTCAGTGGGGAAATACCCATCTGCCAGGCAGCGGGAATACATCGCTGTCATGTGCTCCGGGATGGCGCGCCAAGCCGCTTTGACCATACCCCCAGTTATGCCATCCAAACCAGGTGAACGTCCACTGGCCTCTCCGCAGCAGAAAAAAATCTGCGGAGCAGGACGTTCGCACAATCGTGCCAAGTTACGACCGGCTCGTTGTTCCAGCGAAGGCAACCGATATCGGTGCACGTCTTGCGGCCTCGGCATATCCTATAGATGGACCCCCAGGGGTCATCTTGGTGCTCGCCAACATATCTTCTCCAGTCTTCCTCTTTCACCTTTAGCATCATCCTCTCGTATTCCTTTCGGGCGATCCTTAAAGACGAGGTGAGGTCACTTGCACTCACACTGTGAGTGCGGCGCGCATGCTGCAGCCTTCGCCGGGCTCTCCTGAGCGCACGGCGTGCGTCCGTGAGGGCGGCAGTCCACCATCCCACACGACGTCTGGCCCGCGGTTGCTGACGCCCAAACACAGCGTCGCTCACCTGATAAACAAGTGAGTGTAGTGCAGACACTTGAGAGTCCGATGCCATCCGGTGAAACTCCTCCAGAAGAAGTTCCACCGATGCAGTCCTCAACTCATCACCAAAACGCCGCCAGTCAGCACTCTGAAGTTTCCACGAGGGCACAGGAGCATAGCTCGCAACTGCGCTCGCCGGATCAAGTGATACTACAACAGTAATGATGTTATGGTCACTTAAATCCCACTCGCTTACACTCCAGCCATACGCAGCCCACGTAGACGCTGAATCACTGACGATGGTCACATTGATATCACTCCTTGCTCTCCCATTATCGAATGTGAATACACTGCTGCGGACATTAAGCACGCCGGCTCGACTGCCCAGAACCCAATTTGCTAGCAGTTCACCCCGCTGCCTGTTCAAGTAGCCCCGAGAACGCTCGGGAAGCTTACTGAACCACAGGGGGGATACTGCTTTCGCATCAAGGCTATAGATGACGGGCGTGCGGCTGGCTAGCAGCAGCACCGCATCCATGTACATCAGGTACGGCTCCAAATCTGCGTTGAATTGGCAGTACAGGGAGGTGAGGAAAATCGAGCCGAAGTTTCCGGTCACACTCACGCATACGCCAAACTCTGTGATGAGCGACGAGACAGGCATGCAGACGACCTCCTGGTCGTCTACGACTATCGCGGCTTTGTTGCGACGATCGGAAAAGACTCGCATGCCTGTCGGTAATCCGGTGATCCTTCCTCCACGATCCACATAAGGCTCCTGGATCAATGCGAACTTGTCGCCTGAATTCCTCATTCTGACTCCGAGCTCGATGACCGCAGCGCGACAGCGACCACAGCTTGCCTGGATGAGACTAAACATTGTTAATGTCTAGCCGCCACCCTGGCAAGCACTGCACCATAAATCGGGCAGACCGGCGAGAGCATACGATGCTCACTCGGCAGCCCCTTAAAGCTGCAGTTCCTGCAGCGCACAGGGTTACTGCACTTGTAGGCACTGTGGCCGCATTGTCCGCATTGAAGGCAGACCTGCTCCTTCATCCGACACTCTTTCACCCTGTGGTCAAAACCTCAGGTTGTTGCTCGTCACAATTGCTGACCACGTCTCCGCAATCTTGCGGGTCTGGGGTGCAGCAATCGGAGCAACAGCGGGGACAGCAGAGGTGGCAGCAGTGGCGACGGCAACAGGCTACGGGCGAGTCCGAACAAGGGTCTCCAGCTCCTTCATCTTCAAACATCTCGAGTACCAACTCCTGGTACTTGGCCGACAGATCCAGCACGCTGAGTGACACGGTGCCGGGTACCTCGTCAACGACGACGGCTCTCCTGAGCTTCTTCTCAATGGCCAACATCCGTTGGAACATCAAGCTCGAGCTCACCGAGTCAGCTCCAGCTGATTTCGGGACACAAGGGTGGACAACAACAGCGGCAGCGGCAGCGGCGGCAGATGTCGACGGCAGCGCATCCACAGCACGAGGGGCCGCAGCAGGGGCATCAGCAGAGGCAGCGGGGGCAGCGACAGCTCTGACTCCAGCAGCAATCGCGGCCAGCGAAGCATCGCTGTCAGAGCTATCAGCTCTCGTGCTGACCTTCCTCGGCGGAGAATCCGTGGGCGGCGGCAGCATGGCTGCATCTACCGCAGCAGACCGACCAGCCGTTCGCGACGTAAAACCCGAACCGCGACCGCGCCTCTTACGTCCTCCTCCCGAGCGCGTCGAACGGGACGAACTTGCAGCACTGCTGCTCGCGTCCGTCTCCATAATAAAGTTTTTTTTTTTTTTTTTGTTTAATATTTATTAAGCCATACGAGGTATCAGTAACCCCTTTGTGAGCTTGGTTTGCTATTGATTCTGCCCATTTGGGCGCGCCGGCTAACTTTCGTTAGCTTTAACATTACTTATTATTTATATTACCTTACATTACTAATATTTACATATTTTTACAAGAAACTTAATAAAATAAAAATACTGTGATGGCTGCTGTGTGTCAACGTCTGTTGACCATCGTCACAGGAGATCTGAGAATCAAGTCTCTTGGTTGCCTTCGGTTCAGTCTCCTAGGAGTTCGCTGAGTAGTGAGCATGTTTGCTAGCCGGTTTCTGTGCCGCTCCAATCTGTCGTTGTACCGACTCGAGTGCTGGTTAATTTCGGCAAAGACTGTGGCCAGTTTCAGGTCTCGATGCAACGTGGTATTTCTTACATACCAATCGCAGCCGGTAACTAGTCTCATGACTTTATTCTGGGCAACCTGGACTCTTCGGATTTGGCTATCACAAGCCAGGCCCCAGATTTGGCAGCCATATTTCCACATTGGTGAGATAATTTGTTTATAAATTGTCACTTTATTTGCCAGTGTCAATTTGCTGCGCGAGCAGAGTAGCCAGTAGTGCTTTTTCACTGAAGCACGTAAGCGAATGGTGATGGCCTTTACATGCTTGGAGAACGTGAGTCTGCGATCCAGTATCACTCCAAGATATTTGGCATCATTCGCCTGAGGTACAGGAACTCCCTCCAAGAAGACGGCTGGTGGCGTTCGCCGTTTCAGCGTGTAGCAGACATTGGAAGATTTGCTGCTGTTGATAGCCATGTTCCAGCGCTTTGCCCAGTCCGCAAATTTTGTGGCATAGTCTTGGATGCCGTCCGCTGCATCGTACTCACATCGGGACCTGTAGGTGATGCATACGTCATCTGCGAAGGTGGCCAGCATTGATGATCCATACAGGCTATTATCAGGCTGCGGCATATCGTGGCTGTACAGGCAGTATAGCAGGGGGCCAAGGACACTACCCTGCGGTACTCCGGCTGCCACACTATGCTGAGTGGATAGCGCTGTATGGAAGCGTACCGCGAATCGCCTTCCCTCGAGGTACGACCTAAGCAATCCAAAATATGGCGCAGGGAGAGCCCGTTTGATCTTCAATAGTATTCCGGCGTGCCAAACTCGATCGAACGCCTCCCGGATGTCCAGATAGAGGGTGTTACAATACTCTTTATTGTCGTAGGCAGCTAGAATTTGGTCTACGACTCGATGAAGCTGCTCCACAGTGCTATGGCCAGCACGGAACCCAAACTGGTGGTGAGGCATGATTCCTCGAGTTTCCATCATCTTTACCAGCCGGACGGCAATAAGTCTTTCCAGCACCTTAGATATCGAAGGAAGGAGACTTATCGGTCTGAAGGAGGAAGGTTCTCTTTCCGGCTTGCCCGGCTTGTGGATCATCGTTATTATTCCGAGCTTCCACTGGGAAGGGAAATATTGGAGCCTTACAATTGCATTGAAGACCAACGCTATGAAGTGAATCGCATGACTAGGCAGTGCCTTCAAAGTG
Source organism: Drosophila leonis (assembly GCA_035045365.1). Taxonomy (NCBI): domain Eukaryota; kingdom Metazoa; phylum Arthropoda; class Insecta; order Diptera; family Drosophilidae; genus Drosophila; species Drosophila leonis. The sequence goes on from JAWNPC010000558.1 coordinate 44,049, forward strand.
GCATTGCAGATGACGTCATGTCCTGGCGCTCTTTTTGTATTTAGTCTTGCAATTACTTCTGCTATCTCACTTGGGTCGAATGGCCTGATAGGCAGATCCATATGAAGCGCTTGAGTCAGCTGATCATGAGTATCGTGAACTTGTTGCTGGCTGGCCAGATTAAAGGGTTGAAAACGCTCGGCAAGGTGCGCAGCAAACACCTCTGCTTGTTCCAGGTCAGTCCGGCACCATGTCCCGTTACTGTCAACCAAAGGCGCCTTCCTTGCACAACGCCTTTTAATGCCGCGCGTGGCCTTCCAGAGCGAATGTGTTGCGTCGCTTGCAACTCCAGTGTTGGCAAGTCTATCATCAAACCATGCAGATTTGTGCTCCACAAGTGCTCGACGAAGCCTACTCCTCGCTCTATTCCACTCGGCTTTGTCCAAGGGGTGACGAGATCTCATCCATCTAGAGCGTAAGCGTCTCTTTTCGGCAATGAGCAGCAGAATTTCTCTAGTTACCGGGATCCTATCCGCTGCGGGCCTCGGGGGCGCAATACCAGAAGCAATTCTAGCTGCTGCCTGGACAAAGCTATTGAACATGTCGATAGCGTCATCCACATCCTTTCCAGAGCTCATCTCCATATTGAGGTGCAGTGACGACTCGAGGTGCTCTTGGAACCATTCCAGATTAGTGCGCCTGGTGATTAGCCGCTCTGTCTTAGGATAAGGCAAAGCAGATGCATCCAGCGTAATTACGAGTGGGAGGTGATCGGAGCTGAGCTCAACGACCGCTCTTATATCTACATGGATGTTAAGCAATCCCTTAGTTAGAGCAAAATCGATGTAGCCTGGTGAACCTCTGCTGCCGTACGGGTATCTCGTTGGTCCCCCTGTTGCCAGTGCGTTTATTTCTGTGTTAAAGACGAGATTTGCAAGCGCATGGCCTCTTGGGTTGCACCTTCCTGCTCCCCATAGCCAATGGGACGCATTCCAGTCTCCCGCAACGATGAATTTGGAACGATGATGCTCCAAAATCGTCTCAAATTCATCAGTAGTCCAGATGAACCTCGGTGGACAGTAGATCGCTCCAAAGTTGATAGGGCCGAGTGCTGTTTCGATAGCTGCTGACGCAAGTTGCACTTTAGTAGTAGCTATTGGTGGTAACGGGAAGTGAACCAGACTAGACCTTATCAGGATCGCTGCACCTCCTTTGGCGTTGCCAGTACTCGGGTCGTTTGCAGTGTATGCCTCGAAACCGAATATTTTGGGTGCCTGTAGCTCACTGTAGTGTGTCTCACTGAGCAGCAAGACATCTATCGCATGTCGCCGCACGAAGCACTCTACTTCGTGCAGCTTCGTGGCAACGCCGTCGGCGTTCCAGACAAGGATGCGCAGCGGCATCATTATGGTGTCTTCTGCGCTTGGAGAGCGGTGAGCAAATTAAGTATTTGCCCCTGCTGCAGTGTCTGTTGTTGTTGCTGTTTCAGCATCATCATCATTAGCTCCATCTGCTTCTCTTGGAGCAAGCGGAGAGAGCTAATGCTTTCATTAAGCACTTGCAAAATGGCTTCAATATTACTGCTGGCCATTGGAAGATGTGAATCCCTCGTCGTCCTTTGACGGCTGCGGCTCCTGTCACTAAACGGCTGCTGTTGCTGTTGATGTTGAGCCTCCTGCTGTTGTTGCTTCGTTACTTCCGCATAGGTGACGCCGCTGCGAGGAGTGGCTACAGGTCTGCCTCTAGGATTATTTATTGGCAAAGGTCGCTCCTTGCTCTCGCTTCTGCCGCCTAGTCCACTTCTGGGCTTGGAGCGTTGTAGGAACGCTTGGTATTTAGTACAGCCCGAATAGTTAGCAGGGTGCTGCTCACCACAGTTGAAACAGGTGCACAGCTCGTTGCGTGGTCGAGTGCAGTCTCGGGAAGGGTGTTCTCCGGCGCATTTTACACATATGTGTGTCTTACGGCAGTATTTAGCCGTGTGGCCAAACTGCTGACACCTATGGCATTGTAAGACGGCCGTCCGCTTACGGAGTGGTTCAATTACGACTCTCGTATGGCACAGTGTCTTAACTGCGAGGATCGCCTTGTTGTTGGCAGCTGCTGCAATGTTCAGGAAGAACATATTGACTGGGCTATCTCTGGGTGTACCTGGCTCACTGCGCCGCTGGGGAGTATGGGCATCAATAACTTTATGGCCAATTTTGCCAAGCTCCTCCTTAATTTGGCTATGTAGGGTGCTGTGGTGCAAGCCTTTAATGCATACTCTGTACGGCCTGTCTTCCTTCAGCTGATAACAGTGGAATTCATATTCATCCTTCTCAAGCCAGTTGACAATGCTGCGGAAGGTATCAGCATTAGCCGTATAGAGCCTCATGACACCACCCAAAGAAGCCCTGGCCTCGACCTTGTTCAGATCCGCTACTTTTGCAATGCCTTGCATTAGTAAATTAACGTTACTAATTCCTTCCATAACGATTGGAGGGGGTTTGGGCTGTGCCTTAGCGGGTACTTCAGAGCTGCCGGCAATGGCAGCAGCTCGCATCGACGCAGCAATAGCAGCTTGGTTGCTGGTGCTGGGCTGTTCGCTATCGACTTCGGCCTCAATATCAGTTATAGTTTGCGCAAGCAAACCAAATCTATTCGACCTGCCGATATAGTCAGGTCGTAGCAGAGTTGAGCTTTCGCTACTCTTGCCAAGGTTGGACTTCTTCCTAGCAAGATTAGGAGAAGCAGCAGCAATTATCTTGCGCTTGATTTTAGTTGTCTTGCGCTTAATTATAACATTTTGGAAGCGCATTGCTACATTTGCACTTGTAGAATATTCGGCGTTTGCTGCCTGCACTGCAGGCTCCACTGCGATATCCATATCGATGTTTGAAGGTTCATTGACAGCTTTCAACAAAGCTTCAGAAAGAGATTTTTCAAGAACCATTCTGGTGTGTCTTTGGTAGAAGCACAAAGCTCGAGCTTTTGCGATCAGCTGTTTTGTTTGCACGCCGGGCAGCGAAGCCCTACTTTGTAAAATTTTTGTGCAGTTATTTTTGTTTAACTTATTTGCGCAGCGCGTTTATTGCCCCTCTTGTGCAGCAGCGCGCACGGAGAGGGGTAATATGTTTGGCCCTGGCTGGCAACGTATGTATATATGTAGTTTGTCGCACTTCAGTTGCTTTTTCGTTGTTGTCAGGCTGCCGACACTGCACGGGACAGCGTCCGAAATTTACCGTTAGTGCTATTTTTAGCTTAGGTAGGTAGGCAAAAGAAACCCGCGTACTTTGTCTATGCGCGACACAACCGCTCGCGACGAGAGCAGATTCGCGACTTCCATAATAAAGTGCTCCCATAAATAGGCAGCAAATTACTCACTCCGCAAAGTATGCTCTACTTTTAATGCACCCGCACGAAAGTATGCAACACTTTAAGTCCACTGCTTAATTCTGATTGGCTGGCCAATCAGAAGCGATAAGCTGTAAACTCTCACCGACGCACCAACACACGCGCACTAACGAGATCGCTTATCACGAAATGCTCGATTTAAGCTCACTTAGGCAATAAAACGGTTGTTAAAAATTTACTTGAGCGATGCGCGAACACGACTGCTCGCGGCAACTGTCTGAAGCAAACTGAGTAGATAGGGTTAGAATCCTTGATATGTTTTACGTGGCGTGTACCCCGTAAGGGGTTTACAACCACGGTACACTTTTGTGCCACTTATGTGGCATTTTGAATTTCCATTCAAATGGAATTCTTAACAGCTCTGCACATAGTACAGCGGGTGAAAACAATGCGTCCACCAACGCCTTAAAAGAAACTATTTTAGAAACCAATTCGAATTTTATGCTGTCGGGCATGTTAATTCCCCCTTGGTAAGGAGCGAGGCCTATCATAACCTCTGCTTGATTACGGATACAGCTTCCGGCTGTCACCCAACTTACGTTGAGCAACAACATTTCCTAAAACCACAGCCACCACGATACTCCCACTAAAGGGGGCCAACCTCATTGGGCTGGCCTCGGCCACCAGCCCATCCCGTGGTTCAAATTTGCAGTTTTGATCGGCTGTTCGTAGTCGAAACTACTGCCCATTTTGGTTTCCGACAAACCAGGAACTAGGTGAGCACCCTCGGCAACCTCTAAAGAGGGAAGCCTACCGAACTAAGGTTTCGGTCGACCTTGGACTCCTCACTAGGATTCGTCTACCAAATTAAGGCTTTGGTCGGCCTTTCGACTCATCCCAAAAGGATTTGTCTCCCAAATTTAAAGGACTTTGGTATGACCGGCGACTCCTCATAAAGATTTGTCTACCAAATTAAGGCTTTGGTCGGCCTTTCGACTCATCCCAAAAGGATTTGTCTCCCAAACTTAAAGGACTTTGGTATGACCGGCGATTCACTCTAAGGAGATCATCTCCCAATTTAAGGTATTGGTAAACCTTTCGTAGTAATTCTACTACCAGTTTTGACTAACGTCAGTCCGGTACTGGTTGGAAAGGTCCTGATCCTCCATCGTCCAGCAGCATGCGCCGCCTGCTGAAGACTATGCGGGCATAGTCCTCAAGCAGTTGCATGCTCTCAGGGGTCCTCACCGTCTCCGTCACATTCCAGTCACCGGATGGGCTCTGCTGGATCCTAAGCCCTTCCGGGTCCCGCACATCCGCATAGAGGGGACAGGCACACAGGACGTGTTGTCAGTCCTCAATGGGATGGCCACATAGACATCCAGCAGTCTCGCTAAGACCACGCGCGTGCAGAAAAGCATTCAACGAGCCATGACCAGTTATGAGGAAACTGGCCAGCATCGTGAAATTGAAGTCGGGGCGGCTGAGAACGAAGCTAACTTCCGGGATAAAACAATGCGTCACACGGCCGTGCACGCAGTTATCCCACCGGACATGCCACTCACGCAATAAGCGTTCGTCGAGCAAGGCTCTCCGCATACTACGATCAAGGGTGGAAACATCTTGATCGTAGAGCCAATCGCCTACTACCATGGGGTAGTTCCGCTTCAATTTAAACTGCATCGCTGCACGCGTTGCCACAAGGTCCAGCGGTAGAGCTCCAGCAAGCACTTCAAGGGCATCGTTAGATACCGTTCTACACGTAGGCAAACATCCAAGCAGGATGAGCCTATGGCAGGACTTGAGCGACCTCCTGGCGCCGTCTAGCCTCATCGCCGTCGTGTACCACACCGAGGCACCAAATAGTGCAAAAGGCACCATGAGTCCGGCATATATCCTTCGTCGTGCTTGCGGACTGAATCCCCAGTCGACGCGTAGCACACGACTCAGGGCTCCGACAACTCCGGCCAGCCGATCGCGTAAAGACGCGATATGCGGGAGAAAACTCAACCGCTCGCCGTGATGCCAATGTAACGGTATTGGGTCACATACCGTAAGTTTGCTCCTGCAAAACTTACGGCAGGGTGTCTGCCAGCCGACAGATTACCCTTGAGGAGCATCGTCACAGTCTTCGTTGCCGAGACTGAGACGCCTACCTCAATGCCCCATCCTCCAACTAATTCCATTAGTTGGGCGCCTTTGAGATCCAGTTGAGATCTGAAGTTCCCTTCGATGAGCAGCAGAAGATCGTCAGCGTATGCACTAAAAGTGCAGTGCGCCTCCAGGCGACGCAGGAGTACATCCATTAAGATGTTCCAAATGAATGGACCACTAATGGACCCCTGCGGGCAGCCACGTGTAACATCTACACTGACTTCGCCAAAGCTACTGACGATTCTCGCTTTCCGGTCCGAAAAGAAGCTGCGCCAGATCTCAACTTCCCTGCATCTTAGATCCAATAGTCGGCGTAACGCTGCAACGCCACCAGCCAGCACTCTGAAGTTTCCACGAGGGCACAGGAGCATAGCTTTCAACTGCGCTCGCCGGATCAAGTGATACCACAACAGTAATGATGTTATGGTCACTTAAATCCCACTCGCTTACACTCCAGTCATACGCAGCCCACGTAGACGCTGAATCACTGACGATGGTCACATCGATATCACTCCGTGCCCTCCGATTATCGAATGTGAATACACTGCTGCGGACATTAAGCACGCCGGCTCGACTGCTCAGAACCCAATTTGCTAGCAGTTCACCCCGCTGCCTGTTCAAGTAGCCCCGAGAACGCTCGGGAAGCTTACTGAACCACAGGGGGGATACTGCGTTCGCATCAAGGCCATAGATGACGGGCGTGCGGCTGGCTAGCAGCAGCACCGCATCCATGTACATCAGGTACGGCTCCAAATCTGCGTTGAATTGGCAGTACACGGAGGTGAGGAAAATCAAGCCGAAGTTTCCAGTCACACTCACGCATACGCCAAACTCTGTGATGAGCGACGAGACAGGCATGCATACGACATCCTGGTCGTCTACGACTATCGCGGCTTTATTGCGACGATCGGAAAAGACTCGCATGCCTGTCGGTAATCCGGTGATCCTTCCTCCACGATCCTCATAAGGCTATTGTATCAATGCGAACTTGTCGCCTGAATTCCTCATTCTGACTCCGAGCTCGATGACCGCAGCGCGACAGCGACCACAGCTTGCCTGGATGAGACTGAACATTGTTAATGTCTAGCCGCCACCCTGGCAAGCACTGCACCATAAATCGGGCAGACCGGCGAGAGCATACGATGCTCACACGGCAGCCCCTTAAAGCTGCAGTTCCTGCAGCGCACAAGATTACTGCACTTGTAGGCACTGTGGCCGCATTGTCCGCATTGACGGCAGACCTGCTCCTTCATCCGACACTCTTTCACACGATGGTCAAAACTGACGCACCTATGGCAAGCGTATGTCGACACCAGCATGCGCCAGCGGAAGGAGAACCAGTCCTCATATATTTTTTCGGATTCCTCCAAGATATCCAGGGCCTTCTGGTCCATCTCCAGCTGCAGTGTGACCGTGGGTTCAACGGCGCTCGTCCATGGCTTCGAAGCTATCCTCACCGACTTCTCGAAGGCAACGCTGGACAGGCGTCCCAGTGGTGGTTCTTGAAAAGCCCGTCCATAAACTGCTGTGCGTTGATGTTGCTGTCCACATCCAATACTTGGACTTTAGGCCTCAGCGCAGCGTTCTGCTTCCATCCAGCCCAAGTTCCCTGAACTTGGAATTAGCCACAACTTTCTTCAACTCGCTGGAGGACGGCGTTCGAATAATCGCACCACCGCGCTTCAGCTCACGCACCTCATGCACACGTACACCGAGGGCGGGCGTAACTTCCCTGCGTACACGCTCAGCGACCTGCTAAGGTGTCTTCTTAGGGTTGCTGCTCGTCACAATTGCTGATCACGTCTCCACAATCTTGCGGGTCTGGGGTGCAGCAATCGGAGCAACAGCGGGGACAGCAGAGGTGGCAGCAGTGGCGACGGCAACAGGCTGCGGGCGAGTCCGAACAAGGGTCTCCAGCTCCTTCATCTTCAAACATCTCGAGTACCAACTCCTGGTACTTGGCCGACAGATACAGCACGCTGAGTGCCACGGTGCCGGGTACCTCGTCAACGACGACGGCTCTCCTGAGCTTCTTCTCAATAGCCAACATCCGTTGAAACATCAAGCTTGAGCTTACCAAGTCAGCTCCAGCTGATTTCGGGACACCAGGGCGGACAACAACAGCGGCAGCGGCAACGGCGGCAGATGTCGACGGCAGCGCATCCTCAGCACGAGGAGCAGCAGCAGGGGCAGCAGCAGGGGCAGCAGCAGGGGCAGAAGCAGGGGCAGCAACAGGGGCAGCAGCAGCTGTAGCAGCAGCAAGGACAGCAGCATGGGCAGCGGGGGCAGCGACAGCTTTGACTCCAGCAACAATCGCGGCCAGCGAAGCATCGCTGTCAGAGCTATCAGCTCTCGTGCGGACCTTCCTAGGCGGAGAATCCGTGGGCGGCGGCAGCATGGCTGCGTCTACCGCAGCAGACCGACCAGCCGTTCGCGACGTAAAACCCGAACCGCGACCGCGCCTCTTACGTCCTCCTCCCGAGCGCGTCGAACGGGACGAACTTGCAGCACTGCTGCTCGCGTCCGTCTCCATAATAAAGTGCTCCTATAAATAGGCAGCAAAGTATGCTCTACTTTTAATGCACCCGCACGAAAGTATGCAACACTTTAAGTCCACTGCTTAATTCTGATTGGTTGGCCAATCAGAAGCGATAAGCTGTAAACTCTCCCGCACATCCGCATAGAGGGGACAGGCACACAGGACGTGTTGTCAGTCCTCAATGGGATGGCCACATAGACATCCAGCAGTCTCGCTCAGACCACGCGCGTGCAGAAATGCATTCAACGAGCCATGACCAGTTATGAGGAAACTGGCCAGCATCGTGAAATTGAAGTCGGGGCAGCTGAAAACGAAGCTAACGTCCGGGATAAACCGATGCGTCACACGGCCGTGCACGCAGTTATCCCACCGGACCTGCCACTCACGCAATAAGTGTTCGTCCAGCAAGGCTCTCCTCATACTACGATCAAGGGTGGAAACATCTTGATCGTAGAGCCAATCGCCTACTACCATGGGGTAGTTCCGCTTCAATTTAAACTGCATCGCTGCACGCGTTGCCACAAGGTCCAGCGGTGGAGCTTCAGCAAGCACTTCAAGGGCATTAGTAGAAACCGTTCGGCACGTGGGCAAGCATCCAAGTAGGATGAGCCTATGGCAGGACTTGAGCGACCTCCTGGCGCCGTCTAACCTCATCGCCATCGTGTACCACACCGAGGCACCAAATAGTGCACAAGGCACCATGAGTCCGGCATAAATCCTTCGCCGTGCTTGCGAACTGAATCCCCAGTCAACGCATAGCACACGGGTCAGGGCTCCGACAACTCCGGCCAGCCGATCGCGTAAAGACGCGATATGCGGGAGAAAACTCAACCGCTCGCCGACCGTGATGCCAAGGCAACGGTATTGGGTCACATACCGTAAGTTTGCTCCTGCAAAACTTACGGCAGGGTGTCTGCTAGCTGACAGATTTCCTTTGAGGAGCATCGTCACAGTCTTCGTTGCCGAGACTGAGACGCCTACCTCAATGCCCCATCCTCTTACTAATTCCATTAGTTGGGCGCCTTTGAGCTTCAGTTGAGATCTGGAGTTCCCTTCGATGAGTAGCAGAAGATCGTCAGCGTATGCACTAAAAGTGCAATGCGTCTCCAGGCGACGCAGGAGTACATCCATTAAGATGTTCCAAATGAATGGACCACTAATGGACCCATGCGGGCAGCCACGTGTAACATCTACACTGACTTCGCCAAAGCTTACGGCGGGAGCATACGATGCTCACACGGCAGCCCCTTAAAGCTGCAGTTCCTGAAGCGCACAAGATTACTGCACTTGTAGGCACTGTGGCCGCATTGTCCGCATTGACGGCAGACCTGCTCCTTCATCCGACACTCTTTCACCCTGTGGTCAAAACTGACGCACCTATGGCAAGCGTAGGTCGACACCAGCATGCGCTAGCGGAAGGAGAACCAGTCCTCATATATCTTTTTGGATTCCTCTAAGATATCCAGGGCCTTCTGGTCCATCTCCAGCTGCAGTGTGACCGTGGGTCCAACGGCGGTCGTCCATGGCTTCGAAGCTATCCTCACCGACTTCTCGAAGGCAACGCTGGACAAGCGTCCCAAGAAGTGGTTCTTGAAAAGTCCGTCCATAAGCTGCTGTGCGTTGATGCTGCTGTCCACATCCAATACTTGGACTTAAGGCCTCAGCGCAGCGTTCTGCTTCCATCCAGCCCAAGTTCCCTGAACTTGGAATTAGCCACAACTTTCTTCAACTCGCTGGAGGACGGCGTTCGAATAATCGCACCACCGCGCTTCAGCTCACGCACCTCATGCACACGTACACCGAGGGCGGGCGTAACTTCCCTGCGTACACGCTCAGCGACCTGCTGAGGTGTCTTCTTAGGGTTGCTGCTCGTCACAATTGCTGATCACGTCTCCGCAATCTTGCGGGTCTGGGGTGCAGCAATCGGAGCAACAGCGGGGACAGCAGAGGTGGCAGCAGTGGCAACAGGTTGCGGGCGAGTCCGAACAAGGGTCTCCAGCTCCTTCATCTTCAAACTTCATACTCTTGGTACTTGGCCGACAGATCCAGCACGCTGAGTGCCACGGTGCCGGGTACCTCGTCAACGACGACGGCTCTCCTGAGCTTCTTCTCAATGGCCAACATTCGTTGAAACATCAAGCTTGAGCTCACCGAGTCAGCTCCAGCTGATTTCGGGACACCAGGGCGGACAACAACAGCGGCAGCGGCAGCGGCAGCAGCGGCAGATGTCGACGGCAGCGCATCCTCAGCACGAGGGGCAGCAGCAGCTGTAGAAGCAGCAAGGACAGCAGCAGGGGCCGCAGCAGGGGCAGCGGTGGCAGCGGGGGCAGCGACAGCTCTGACTCCAGCAGCAATCGCGGCTAGCGAAGTATCGGACCTTCCTCGGCGGAGAATCCGTGGGCGGCGGCAGCATGGCTGCGTCTACCGCAGCAGACCGACCAGCCGTTCGCGACGTAACACCCGAACCACGACCGCACCTCTTACGTCCTCCTCCCGAGCGTGTCGAACGAGACGAACTTGCAGCACTGCTGCTCGCGTCCGTCTCCATAATAAAGTGCTCCTATAAATAGGCAGCAAATTACTCACTCCGCAAAGTATGCTCTACTTTTAATGCACCCGCACGAAAGTATGCAACACTTTAAATCCACTGCTTAATTCTGATCGGCTGGCCAATCAGAAGCGATAAGCTGAAACTCTCACCGACGCACCAACACACGCGCACTAACGAGTTTGCTTATCACGAAATGCTCGACTTAAGCTCACTTACCGCGCGTATTTTATTGCAGGCAATAAAACTTTTTTTTTTTTTTTTTTTTTTTTTTTGTTTAATATTTATTAAGCCATACGAGGTATCAGTAACCCCTTTGTGAGCTTGGTTTGCTATTGATTCTGCCCATTTGGGCGCGCCGGCTAACTTTCGTTAGCTTTAACATCACTTATTATTTATATTACCTTACATTACTAATATTTACAAGAAACTTAATAAAATAAAAATACTGTGATGGCTGCTGTGTGTCAACGTCTGTTGGCCATCGTCACAGGAGATCTGAGAATCAAGTCTCTTGGTTGCCTTCGGTTAAGTCTCCTAGGAGTTCGCTGAGTAGTGAGCATGTTTGCTAGCCGGTTTCTGTGCCGCTCCAATCTGTCGTTGTACCGACTCGAGTGCTGGTTAATTTCGGCAAAGACTGTGGCCAGTTTCAGGTCTCGATGCAACGTGGTATTTCTTACATACCAATCGCAGCCGGTAACTAGTCTCATGACTTTATTCTGGGCAACCTGGACTCTTCGGATTTGGCTATCACAAGCCAGGCCCCAGATTTGGCAGCCATATTTCCACATTGGTGAGATAATTTGTTTATAAATTGTCACTTTATTTGCCAGTGTCAATTTGCTGCGCGAGCAGAGTAGCCAGTAGTGCTTTTTCACTGAAGCACGTAAGCGAATGGTGATGGCCTTTACATGCTTGGAGAACGTGAGTCTGCGATCCAGTATCACTCCAAGATATTTGGCATCATTCGCCTGAGGTACAGGAACTCCCTCCAAGAAGACGGCTGGTGGCGTTCGCCGTTTCAGCGTGTAGCAGACATTGGAAGATTTGCTGCTGTTGATAGCAATGTTCCAGCGCTTTGCCCAGTCCGCAAATTTTGTGGCATAGTCTTGGATGCCGTCCGCTGCATCGTACTCACATCGGGACCTGTAGGTGATGCATACGTCATCTGCGAAGGTGGCCAGCATTGATGATCCATACAGGCTATTATCAGGCTGCGGCATATCGTGGCTGTACAGGCAGTATAGCAGGGGGCCAAGGACACTACCCTGCGGTACTCCGGCTGCCACACTATGCTGAGTGGATAGCGCTGTATGGAAGCGTACCGCGAATCGCCTTCCCTCGAGGTACGACCTAAGCAATCCAAAATATGGCGCAGGGAGAGCCCGTTTGATCTTCAATAGTATTCCGGCGTGCCAAACTCGATCGAACGCCTCCCGGATGTCCAGATAGAGGGTGTTACAATACTCCTTATTGTCGTAAGCAGCTAGAATTTGGTCTACGACTCGATGAAGCTGCTCCACAGTGCTATGGCCAGCACGGAACCCAAACTGGTGGTGAGGCATGATTCCTCGAGTTTCCATCATCTTTACCAGCCGGACGGCAATAAGTCTTTCCAGCACCTTAGATATCGAAGGAAGGAGACTTATCGGTCTGAAGGAGGAAGGTTCTCTTTCCGGCTTGCCCGGCTTGTGGATCATCGTTATTATTCCGAGCTTCCACTGGGAAGGGAAATATTGGAGCCTTACAATTGCATTGAAGACCAACGCTATGAAGTGAATCGCATGACTAGGCAGTGCCTTCAAAGTGGCATTGCAGATGACGTCATATCCTGGCGCTCTTTTTGTATTTAGTCTTGCAATTACTTCTGCTATCTCACTTGGGTCGAATGGCCTGATAGGCAGATCCATTTGAAGCGCTTGAGTCAGCTGATCATGAGTATCGCGAACTTGTTGCTGGCTGGCCAGATTAAAGGGTTGAAAACGCTCGGCAAGGTGCGCAGCAAACACCTCTGCTTGTTCCAGGTCAGTCCGGCACCATGTCCCGTTACTGTCAACCAAAGGCGCCTTCCTTGCACAACGCCTTTTAATGCCGCGCGTGGCCTTCCAGAGCGAATGTGTTGCGTCGCTTGCAACTCCAGTGTTGGCAAGTCTATCATCAAACCATGCAGATTTGTGCTCCACAAGTGCTCGATGAAGCCTACTCCTCGCTCTATTCCACTCGACTTTGTCCAAGGGGTGACGAAATCTCATCCATCTAGAGCGTATGCGTCTCTTTTCGGCAATGAGCAGCAGAATTTCTCTAGTTACCGGGATCCTATCCGCTGCGGGCCTCGGGGGCGCTATACCAGAAGCAATTCTAGCTGCTGCCTGGACAGAGCTATTGAACATGTCGATAGCGTCATCCACATCCTTTCCAGAGCTCATCTCCATATTGAGGTGCAGTGACGACTCGAGGTGCTCTTGGAACCATTCCAGATTAGTGCGCCTGGTGATTAGCCGCTCTGTCTTAGGATAAGACAAAGCAGATGCATCCAGCGTAATTACGAGTGGGAGGTGATCGGAGCTGAGCTCAACGACCGCTCTTATGTCTGCATGGATGCTCAGCAATCCCTTAGTTAGAGCAAAATCGATGTAGCCTGGTGAACCTCTGCTGCCGTACGGGTATCTCGTTGGTCCCCCTGTTGCCAGTGCGTTTATCTCTGTGTTAAAGACGAGATTTGCAAGCGCATGGCCTCTTGGGTTGCACCTTCCTGCTCCCCATAGCCAATGGGACGCATTCCAGTCTCCCGCAACGATGAATTTGGAACGATGATGCTCCAAAATCGTCTCAAATTCATCAGTAGTCCAGATGAACCTCGGTGGACAGTAGATCGCTCCAAAGTTGATGGGGCCGAGTGCTGTTTCGATAGCTGCTGACGCAAGTTGCACTTTAGTAGTAGCTATTGGTGGTAACGGGAAGTGGACCAGGCTAGACCTTATCAGGATCGCTGCACCTCCTTTAGCGTTGCCAGTACTCGGGTCGTTTGCAGTGTATGCCTCGAAACCGAATATTTTGGGTGCCTGTAGCTCACTGTAGTGTGTCTCACTGAGCAGCAAGACATCTATCGCATGTCGCCGCACGAAGCACTCTACTTCGTGCAGCTTCGTGGCAACGCCGTCGGCGTTCCACACAAGGATGCGCAGCGGCATCATTATGGTGTCTTCTGCGCTTGGAGAGCGGTGAGCAAATTAAGTATTTGCCCCTGCTGCAGTGTCTGTTGTTGTTGCTGTTTCAGCATCATCATCATTAGCTCCATCTGCTTCTCTTGGAGCAAGCGGAGAGAGCTAAGGCTTTCATTAAGCACTTGCAAAATGGCTTCAATATTACTGCTGGCCATTGGAAGATGAGAATCCCTCGTCGTCCTTTGACGGCTGCGGCTCCTGTCACTAAACGGCTGCTGTTGCTGTTGTTGCTGTTGATGTTGAGCCTCCTGCTGTTGTTGCTTCGTTACTTCCGCATAGGTGACGCCGCTGCGAGGAGTGGCTACAGGTCTGCCTCTAGGATTATTTATTGGCAAAGGTCGCTCCTTGCTCTCGCTTCTGCCGCCTAGTCCACTTCTGGGCTTGGAGCGTTGTAGGAACGCTTGGTATTTAGTACAGCCCGAATAGTTAGCAGGGTGCTGCTCACCACAGTTGAAGCAGGTGCACAGCTCGTTGCGTGGTCGAGTGCAGTCTCGGGAAGGGTGTTCTCCGGCGCATTTTACACATATGTGTGTCTTACGGCAGTATTTAGCCGTGTGGCCAAACTGCTGACACCTATGGCATTGCAAGACGGCCGTCCGCTTACGGAGTGGTTCAATTACGACTCTCGTATGGCACAGTGTCTTAACTGCGAGGATCGCCTTGTTGTTGGCAGCTGCTGCAATGTTCAGGAAGAACATATTGACTGGGCTATCTCTGGGTGTACCTGGCTCACTGCGCCGCTGGGGAGTATGGGCGTCAATAACTTTATGGCCAATTTTGCCAAGCTCCTCTTTAATTTGGCTATGTAGGGTGCTGTGGTGCAAGCCTTTAACGCAGACTCTGTACGGCCTGTCTTCCTTCAGCTGATAACAGTGGAATTCATATTCATCCTTCTCAAGCCAGTTGACAATGCTGCGGAAGGTATCAGCATTAGCCGTATAGAGCCTCATGACACCACCCAAAGAAGCCCTGGTCTCGACCTTGTTCAGATCCGCTACTTTTGCAATGCCTTGCATTAGTAAATTAACGTTACTAATTCCTTCCATAACGATTGGTGGGGGTTTGGGCTGTGCCTTAGCGGGTACTTCAGAGCTGCCGGCAATGGCAGCAGCTCGCATCGACGCAGCAATAGCAGCTTGGTTGCTGGTGCTGGGCTGTTCGCTATCGACTTCGGCCTCAATATCAGTTATAGTTTGCGCAAGCAAACCAAATCTATTCGACCTGCCGATATAGTCAGGTCGTAGCAGAGTTGAGCTTTCGCTACTCTTGCCAAGGTTGGACTTCTTCCTAGCAAGATTAGGAGAAGCAGCAGCAATTATCTTGCGCTTGATTTTAGTTGACTTGCGCTTAATTATAACATTTTGGAAGCGCATTGCTACATTTGCACTTGTAGAATATTCGGCGTTTGCTGCCTGCACTGCAGGCTCCACTGCGATATCCATATCGATGTTTGAAGGTTCATTGACAGCTTTCAACAAAGCTTCGGAAAGAGATTTTTCAAGAACCATTCTGGTGTGTCTTTGGTAGAAGCACAAAGCTCGAGCTTTTGCGATCAGCTGTTTTGTTTGCACGCCGGGCAGCGAAGCCCTGCTTTGTAAAATTTTTTGTGTAGGTATTTTTGTTTTACTTATTTGCGCAGCGCGTTTATTGCCCCTCTTGTGCAGCAGCGCGCACGGAGAGGGGTAATATGTTTGGCCCTGGCTGGCAACGTATGTATGTATGTAGTTTGTCGCACTTCAGTTGCTTTTTCGTTGTTGTCAGGCTGCGGACACTGCACGGGACAGCGTCCGAAATTTACCGTTAGTGCTATTTTTAGCTTAGGTAGGTAGGCAAAAGGAACCCGCGTACTTTGTCTATGCGCGACACAACCGCTCGCGACGAGAGCAGATTCGCGAATGAATAAAACTGTTACTGAAAATTTACTTGAGCGATGCGCGAACAACTGTCAACTGTCTCGCGGCAACTGTCTGAAGCAAACTGAGTAGATAGGGACAGAATCCTTGATTCGTTTTGCGTGGCGTGTACCCCGTAAGGGGTTTACAACCACGGTACACTTTTGTGCCACATAAGTGGCACATAGTACAGCGGGTGAAATACAATGCGTCCACCAACGCCCTAAAAGAAACTCTTTTAGAAACCAATTCGAATTTTATGCTGTCGGGCATGTTAATTCCGCCTTGGTAAGGTGCGAGGCCTTTCATAACCTCTGCTTGATTACGGATACAGCTTCCGGCCGTCTCCCAACTTACGTTGAGCAACAACATTTCCTAAAACCACAGCCACCACGATACTCCTACTAAAAGGGGCCAACCTCATTGGGCTGGCTTCGGCCACCAGCCCATCCCGTGGTTCAAATTTGCAGTTTTGATCGGCTGTACGTAGTCGAAACTACTGCCCATTTTGGTTTTCGACAAACCAGGAATTGGGTGAGCACCCTCGGCAACCTCTTAAGACGGAAGCCTACCGAACTAAGGTTTCGGTCGACCTTCGACTCCTCACTAGGATTCGTCTACCAAATTAAGGCTTTGGTGAGCCCTTCGACTCATCCCAAAGGATTTGTCTCCCAAACTTAAAGGACTTTGGTATGACCAGCGACTCCTCATAAAGATTTGTCTACCAAATTAAGGCTTTGGTCGGCCTTTCGACTCATCTCAAAAGGATTTGTCTCCCAAATTTAAAAGACTTTGGTATGACCGGCGATTCACTCTAAGGAGATCATCTCCCAATTTAAGGTATTGGTAAACCTTTCGTAGTAATTCTACTATCAGTTTTGACTAACGTCAGGCCGTCACTGGTCGGCCAGGTCCTGGTCCTCCATCATCCAGCAGCATGCGTCGCCTGCTGAAGACTATGCGAGCATAGTCCTCAAGCAGTTTCATGCTCTCAGGGGTCCTCACCGTCTCCGTCACATTCCAGTCACCGGATGGGCTCTGCTGGATCCTAAGCCCTTCCGGGTCCCGCACATCCGCATAGAGGGGACAGGCACACAGGACGTGTTGCCAGTCGTCCATGGGATGGCCACATAGGCATCCAGCAGTCTCACTCAGACCACGCGCGTGCAGAAATACGTTCAACGAGCCATGACCAGTTATGAGGAAACTGGCCAGCATCGTGAAATTGAAGTCGGGGCAGCTGAAAACGAAGCTAACGTCCGGGATAAACCGATCCGTCACACGGCCACGCAGTTATCCCACCGGACCTGCCACTCACGCAATAAGCGTTCGTCCAGCACAAGGTCCAGCGGTGGAAGCTCCAGCAAGCACTTCAAGGGCATCGTTAGATACCGTTCTACACGTAGGCAAAACATCCAAGCAGGATGAGCCTATGGCAGGACTTGAGCGACCTCCTGGCGCCGTCTAGCCTCATCGCCGTCGTGTACCACACCGAGGCACCAAATAGTGCACAAGGCACCATGAGTCCGGCATAAATCCTTCGCCGTGCTTACGGACTGAATCCCCAGTTAACGCATAGCACACGGGTCAGGGCTCCGACAACTCCGGCCAGCCGATCGCGTAAAGACGCGATATGCGGGAGAAAACTCAACCGCTCGCCGTGATGCCAAGGTAACGGTATTGGGTCACATACTGTAAGTTTGCTCCTGCATAACTTACGGCAGGGTGTCTGCCAGCCGATAGATTTCGCTTGAGGAGCATCGTCACAGTCTTCGTTGCCGAGACTGGGCCTACCTCAATGCCCCATCCTTCAACTAATTCCATTAGTTGGGTGCCTTTGAGATCCAGTTGAGATCTGGAGTTCCCTTCGATGAGCAGCAAAAGATCGTCAGCGTATGCACTAAAAGTGCAGTGCGCCTCCAGGCGACGCAGGAGTACATCCATTAGAATGTTCCAAATGAATGGACCACTAATGGACCCCTGCGGGCAGCCACGTGTAACATCGACACTGACTTTGCGAAAGCTACTGACGATGCTCGCTTTTCGCTCCGAAAAGAAGCTGCGCCAGATCCCAACTTCCCTGCATCCTAGATCCGATAGTCGGCGTAACGGTGCATCGCATTCGACGTGATCGAATGCGCCTTTGAAGTCAATGAAGATTCCAAGTACGTATTTGTCCGAACTGGACTCAATCGTACTAACGACGTGTCTCCAGGCATCCTCGACGCAGCGTCCGGGGCGAAAGCCGAATTGCCATCGGCTCTCGTCCGTGAGCACCTCCTTCACACGGTTCACCATGATCCCTTCCAGCACTTTATCAAAAACAGGCAACAGGCAGATGGCCCGATAGGACGCTGGATCGCTCTTGGCCTTGTCGAGGCCTTTGAGGAGAGGCACCACACGCGGGCGCTTCCACTCAGTGGGGAAATACCCATCTGCCAGGCAGCGGGAATACATCGCTGTCATGTGCTCCGGGATGGCACGCCAATCCGCTTTGACCATACCCCTAGTTATGCCATCCAAACCAGGTGAACGTCCACTGGCCTCTCCGCAGCAGAGAAAAAGCTGCGGAGCAGGACGTTCGCACAATCGTGCCAAGTTACGACCGGCTCGTTGTTCCAGCGAAGGCAACCGATATCGGTGCACGTCTTGCGGCCTCGGCAGATCCTATAAATGGATCCCCATGGGTCATCCTGGTGCTCGCCAACATATCGTCTCCAGTCTTCGTCTTTCGCCTTCAGCATCATCCTCTTATATTCCTTTCGGCTGATCCTGAAATATGAGGCTAGGTCGTTTGCACTCACACTGTGAGTGCGGCGCGCATGCTGCAGCCTTCGCCGGGCTCTCCTGAGCGCACGGCGTGCGTCCGTGAGGACGGCAGTCCACCATCCCACACGACGTCTGGCCCGCGGTTGCTGACGCCCAAACACAGCGTCGCTCACCTGATAAACAAGTGAGCGTAGTGCAGACACTTGAGAGTCCGATGCCATCCGGTGAAACTCCTCCAGAAGAAGTTCCACCGATGCAGTCCTCAACTCATCACCAAAACGCCGCCAGTCAGCACTCTGAAGTTTCCACGAGGGCACAGGAGCATAGCTCGCAACTGCGCTCGCCGGATCAAGTGATACTACAACAGTAATGATGTTATGGTCACTTAAATCCCACTCGCTTACACTCCAGTCATACGCAGCACACGTAGACGCTGAATCACTGACGATGGTCACATTGATATCACTCCTTGCCCTCCGATTATCGAATGTGAATACACTGCTGCGGACATTAAGCACGCCGGCTCGACTGCCCTGAACCCAATATGCTAGCAGTTCACCCCGCTGCAGTTCACCCCTCTGCCTGTTCCCGAGAACGCTCGGGAAGCTTACTGAACCACAGGGGGGATACTGCGTTCGCATCAAGGCCATAGATGACGGGCGTGCGGCTGGCTAGCAACAGCACCGCATCCCTGTACAGCAGTTATGGCTCCAAATCTGCGTTGAATTGGCAGTACACGGAGGTGAGGAAAATCGAGCCGAAGTTTCCGGTCACACTCACGCATACGCCAAACTCTGTGATGAGCGACGAGACAGGCATGCAGACGACCTCCTGGTCGTCTACGACTATCGCGGCTTTGTTGCGACGATCGGAAAAGACTCGCATGCCTGTCGGTAATCCGGTGATCCTTCCTCCACGATCCACATAAGGCTCCTGGATCAATGCGAACTTGTCGCCAGAATTCCTCATTCTGACTCCGAGCTCGATGACCGCAGCTCGACAGCGACCACAGTTTACCTGGATGAGTCTAAACATTTTAATGTCTAGACGTGTGTTGTGGCTGTGGGGCGGCCGCTCGACTGCTCGACTGCTCCCAGCAACCGTCCAAGTCTCAATGGGCCTCTATAGAGGATTTCTCTGGCCGAGACGTGTGTTGTGGCTGTGGGGCGGCCGCTCGACTGCTCGACTGCTCGACTGCTCGACTGCTCGACTGCTCCCAGCAACCGTCCAAGTCTCAATGGGCCTCTAGAGAGGATTTATTTTGATTAACTTTTAGTCCATGAAAGGACTTTTACAGTAATTTTTTAACGACAGCTATGTTAAGTTTAAACATGTTGTGCTCAAATGGTTATTTTTGCTAACATATAGCTATCCTGAGGGAAACTTCGGAAGGAACCAGCTACTAGATGGTTCGATTGGTCTTTCGCCCCTATACTCAATTCTGACAATCGATTTGCACGTCAGAACTGTTTCGGTCTTCCATCAGGGTTTCCCCTGACTTCAACTTGATCAAGTATAGTTCACCATCTTTCGGGTCACAGCATATCTGCTCAAGGTACGTTCTAGTTAGAGGCATAAATAATATAAATATCATTATACATAACTGTATAGAACGCCCCGGGATTGTGTTAATCAACTATAAATAGTTAAAAAACTAATCCCATTAATAGTCAAGTTAATTACGCTATTAGGTTTATATCCCAATAACTTGCACATATGTTAGACTCCTTGGTCCGTGCTTCAAGACGGGTCCCGAAGGTATCCTGAATCTTTCGCATTGTTAATCATACAAGCGCTTATAATAAACACAAAAATCAATGATAATCATGCCATTATATAATTCCGAAAAATTAACGCACTGTATTTTTATAAATCTATCAGCACTTTATCAAAGTAACACCTTTTAATTCATATTAAAACGCAAGCGCTCTAATTGAAATAAACAATATGACATAATTTTATGATAAATTAATATGCTAATAGATTACAATGTCCTGGAAAAAATGCACACTATTATTATAATATTGTTTAAATATTACAATTCTAATGATGAATTTTCCATAATGGATATTCAGGTTCATCGGGCTTAACCTCTAAGCAGTTTCACGTACTATTTAACTCTCTATTCAGAGTTCTTTTCAACTTTCCCTCACGGTACTTGTTTACTATCGGTCTCATGGTTATATTTAGTTTTAGATGGAGTTTACCACCCACTTAGTGCTGCACTATCAAGCAACAGGACTCTTTGGAAACACCATCTAGTAATCATTAACGTTATACGGGCCTGGCACCCTCTTTGGGTAAATGGCCTCATTTAAGAAGGACTTAAATCGTTAATTTCTCATACTAGAAAACTGATGTTCCATACACTGCATCTCACATTTGCCATATAGACAAAGTGACTTAGTGCTGAACTGATTTCTTTTCGCTCGCCGTTACTAAGAAAATCTTTGTTAGTTTCTTTTCCTCCCCTAATAAATATGCTTAAATTCAAGCGGTAGTCCCATATGAGTTGAGGTTTTATAAAACAATGTTAATTGAACTATATATATATATTCAATTTTCTCATACAAAATATATACACAAAATGAGATTTAGTACCTTCCATATAACATTTAATATTATGAATATAAAATTTATTAAATGTATATATCCCCAGAGAGAGACTTACACATAATAATAATAAATATCCAATTATATGCCATACGCTTAAAATTTCGAAAAATTTGAAACAACTTAATTAGCATAGTCTTACAACCCACAAAATTAATTAAAGTACATAACAACATGGACTGCGATATGCGTTCAAAATGTCGATGTTCATGTGTCCTGCGTTCTTCATCGACCCATGCCACTGCTTAGAGTGATAATTTTGTTTTCTTTTATTTCATGACGTCACAAACATGAAAGAAATTAAAAATACACCATTTTACTGGCATATATCAATTCCTTCAATAAAAATTCTTACCTAAAAATTCTTACCTAACCTAAACAATGTTGCGAAATGTCTTAGTTTTACACACTCTTAACAAGTAAGAACGTTGCAGTCGGGCGCAACCGACTGTGTGATACTCTGTTCCCATAGGGGCTTCTGGCATATTACATTTTAAAGTTTATCTTAATTTGTTAAAGTCGCCGCTCGAATTAGATTCTGATTCAAAATAAATATATATTTTATTAAAATTGTAAATATATTCATATGTTATTGAGTAAAATTTTTATAAATTATGGCTCGCTTCAATTGTTTGTATGAATATGATGATTTTATGAGCTAGACAAAAAAATATAACGGTGCCATGCAAGAGTGTCTACACTTAATTTTTATGCAAAGCAGTCTGTTAACTTGAAAGTTGTCTGTTAATTTGCAAGTATGACGTCACATTTTCTTTGCATAACCTATTGAGTCTTTTAACAGTGTCACTTGGGAATCTGAACATACGAAAAATACGAAAAAATAACTGACTTTGGCTATGAGAAAACTACATTAATATTAGGTGGTCAATTATTTCGAGCATTTAAACATTAAATCGAAATACATATATTTATTTGTCTCTTACAATTTTTTCTGCCGACTTAGCAAGGGATTACGCCTATTTATGTAGGCGGTACACGCTTATGACTAATTCAGATACGTAAGAATATTGCAGTTTACCGCCACCTACCGTATTATTCTTGTGATGGTGATTCTGCAGCAATTTTAACTCAAGAGCCCTGCTAAATATAATTCAAATTTCTAATTGACGTAACCGCAAAATTGGCAAGCTTACGCTCCAAAAATGTGGAAATGACAGGGTATTTTTCGGTGCGCCACGCCCTAAAGAGACGTAACCATTATTTTTGAATCGTCGATAGAGGAGGTTATCAGTAACTCAATTAGCCAATTTTGAAGCTTCTAGCTCTGAAACTTTAGAAGATTTAAAAGGAAATTTTGTGCAAAACACTATATATTCAGATCCTATTTGCCACGCTCCCAGATGGCGTAGACTTTTTATTTTTTGCCAATCTTTAGAAGTAGTCGAAGGTAACGTAAATGCAAAATTTGAAAGCTGACGTTCCAAAAATGTGGAAATTACAGGGTATTTTTCTGTGTGCCATGCCCTAAAGGGGCGTAACCATTATTTTTTTGTCATCGATAGAGGAGGTCACCAGTAACTTAATTAGCTAATTTTGAGCTCTAAAGCTTTAGGAGATATAAACTTTTCGGTTTGCCACGCCCCATATGGGCGTAGATATATCCGCCATACATTTTTATACCCTGAACCCATTGAAAATGGGAAATCAGGGTATAATGTTTTTGTGAAAATGTATGTAACAGGCAGAAGGAGGCCTGGCAGACCCCATAATATATATATATATATATATTCTTGATCAGGGAGACGAGCTGAGTCGATATAGCCATGTCCGTCTGTCCGTCTGTCCGTCCGTCCGTCCGTCCGTCTGTCCGTCTGTCCGTCCGTGTGAACGCAGAGATCTCGCAAACCACAAAAGCTAGAAATGTATACTCGTGTATACCATACGCAGAACGAGCTTATCAGTTTTTTTCGATAACTCATCCCATTTCCTTATTATCGATGAAAATCGATAATTTTGATTCGTTTTTGAGGCCTAACTTTTCCAAGCGTAACTTGAACACTGTTATAGCTATAGATTTCAGATTTACTGAGTATATCCGAGTGATGAATATGTCGGAGCGTACTGTATGTACGCACTGTATGTGATTGTTGCTGCGTACTGCACGTACGCGCTGTATGTGCCTGTGTGTGCCTGTGTGGCTGTGTGTGTGTGTATGGATATTCTGGTTTACACCAGATTCCTACATATGTCAAAGCGAACTGTATGCACGCACTGTGTGTGTGCGTTGCTGTGTATGGGAATTCTGGCTTTCACCAGAATTCCTAATTTCATCATATTAGTAATATTGCATTAGCCGCTAATTGTGCTCAGATTGGTCCTTTGCATTTTTGTCGCTTTAAGAAGTACCGTTTTGGCGAGAAGACAGCGCTACAACGCTGTCGTCGAGTGTGGTTCAGGGCTATGCTGAGGAGTAGCACTGACGTTGTCAGTCAGTTTAGAAAGAATCGTGGAAGCATAAGCACCGAAACTCGCTTCGCTAAGTACGCGACTATGGACCAAATCGATGAAGTTCCAACATCAGAAGTGGGATCGGCGCCACCCCTTATATTTACTGAAGAACAGTGGCGCGTAATTTTGCAAATGCAAAATCAAAATATGTTGGAGTTTGTAAAGACAATGCAAGCTTCAACATCTGAACAACAACAAAAGCATGAGGTCACATTGCCGAAATTTTTTGCCTTTGTTCCTTCATCGATACGAAAGCGATAAAACACCAGCAGCGATGTTTTTGAATTTGTTAAGCAGTCGTCCGGCTAATGAAGAGTGCTTGGCAGTATATGCTAGCCGCTTGGTCTCATCGCTAACTACGGCCTGGAAGGACAAAAACATAGAGGAAATTGCCGTTTCTGTTGCGCTTGCACATATGGCAAATATGGACCGCCGTTTACAACGAATTGTATTCACTTCAAGGGTGCAAACAAGAAGTGATCTGCAATCGGAGTTGAAGGCTTACAACTTTCAAAAGCATCGCGATACCGGCCGTGATATCAGCCCTGGACCTGACTATAAAAGGCGAAAAATGTCAAGCATGCTGTGCCATTTCCGCGGACAAGTCGGACACAAAATAGCAGAATGCAGAAAAAAAGCGCGACGAGAGGCCGAGGCGAAAACCCAACGAGAGAAGACCCGTGTTACCTGCTTTAAGTGTGGCCAACCCGGGCATTTTGCGAACCGATGCTTTGGAAGTGACGTCCCAACAAAACAAAAGAATGTAAACCAGTGCTTTGTGTCTGAGCCAACAGGAGTCATGTTACATCGAGGTGAGAGCTACCCAATTTGCTTCGACTCTGGTGCCGAATGTTCCTTGATAAGAGAAAAGATAAGTGGCGGATTGTCCGGAAAACGCACGAATAATATAGTAATGCTAAAAGGTATCGGCGATGCCGGTATTTATAGTACTATGCAAATTCTCAGTCAGGTTACCATTAATGAAAACATGATAGAAATATTATTTCACGTTGTTCGAGATGAGGACTTGAAGAACGATGTCATCATTGGACGTGAAGTCCTTAATCAAGGTTTCAATGTTGTGCTTTCACCAAATGTGTTTAAATTTTTAAAATCAAAATCTGTAAATATTTGTGCCGCTACTGATTCTCCAATTAATCTTGATGAAATTGATACTGAATTGGCCGATGCTGATAAAAACAAATTAATAAATTTAATTAAAAACAAAACCATTATACCCTGATTTCCCATTTTCAATGTGTTCAGGGTATAATTATACATCAGCATTTGCTAAAGGGATCCCAAACACACGAGTTAATACAGGTGAAATGAAAATTCGACTGATTGACCCCAACAAAACTGTGCAACGTCGGCCGTATAGGCTCAGTCCAGAAGAGAGAGAGATAGTGCATGAGAGGTTAAGAGAGTTACTTAGATGTAACATTATCCGCCCAAGTTGTTCTCCGTATGCAAGTCCTATGTTGCTTGTAAAAAAGAAAAATGGGTCCGATCGCTTATGTATTGACTACAGAGAATTAAACTCAAATACCGTTGCTGACAAATACCCCTTGCCGCTCATTAGTGATCAGATTGATAGGTTGCGTGGTTCGTATTACTTTACTTGTTTAGATATGGCTAGTGGTTTTCACCAAATTCCGATTCACCCCGATTCCGTTGAATATACTGCATTTGTGATTCCGGATGGCCAATACGAATTTCTTACAATGCCTTTCGGACTCAAAAATGCGCCTTCCGTTTTTCAAAGGACAGTTATGCAAGCTTTAGGCAATCTTGCATATTCATATGTAATTGTTTATATGGACGACATTATGATCGTGTCACCAACAATTGAGTTAGGGTTGGAAAGATTGAGAACAGTATTGAACGTTCTGACAAGGGCTGGATTCATCTTCAATATCTCGAAATGTTCTTTTCTGAAAACAATGGTACAGCATTAAGTTTATTACCACCTCCGCAGACTGTTTCCAGATTGCGACAGTTTATTGGTCTGGCTTCCTACTTTCGCAAGTTTGTACCCGATTTCGGCAAAATAATGAAGCCACTCTATTCTCTTACGTCATTAAAAGGAAGTATTGTCTGGGATGTTGAACTCGAGAATATTCGAAAAAAAAATAGTAACTGTCCTTACAAACGAACCTGTTTTGGTAATTTTTGACCCACAATACCCCATTGAGTTACATACTGACGTCAGTTCCTGTGGATATGGTGCAATACTCCTACACCGTATTAATGGTAGTCCTCATGTGGTGTAATATTTTAGCAAAACAACTTCGTCCTCTGAGGCTAGATATCACTCATACGAGTTGGAAACATTGGCTGTGGTTGCTTCTGTAAAACACTTTCGTCATTATCTGCTTGGGCGAAAGTTTGTGGTACAGTCGAGTCCCGATAATTCGAAATGGCAAGGGGATCAGTTTTTTTTCGATTTAAACAGAAATTCAAATTGTCGAGTTTTCCATCATATAGATATCGCCATCAAGGGAATAGAATTGTTTTCGATTTATCGCGATTTTTGATTTAGCGGGGTACAAATTATCGAGACTCGACTGTATATACCGATTGTAATTCGCTTAGGGCTTCACGGACAAAGATAGACTTAACACCAAGAGTTCATCGCTGGTGGGCCTATCTGCAATCTCTATATCAAGACCTTATGTATTTAGGCTAAGTGACTTCTAATATAAAATATATGATTCAATCTGGAATCACAACTCAAGCACACCACAACGTTGGAGTTTTAATTACAACATTATATTAAATAGATTCATTAATTACAATATAATGGTTTTGTTAAAGTGTATGTAAAAGGCAGAAGGAGGCGTGGCAGATCTCAAAAAGTATATATATTCTTGATCAGTGTGACGAATTGAGTCGACTCAGCCCTGTCCGTCTGTTCGTATGTTTGAACGCGTTGATCTCAGAACCTATAAGAGCTAGAGATTTGAAATTTTTTTTTGCAAAGCCCTGTATAGCTGGCCCAGTTTTTTTCAAAAATTCTATTCTCGTTTTGATGAAATCGGTTAAAATCCTTGTCGAAATACAGTTTTTAATTCTATGTCGTACATCTTTATAGCTAGAGTCTCCAAATTTTGCATTTAGTTTCATTTATATTTTATACAATTTCGGTTTTTGTTATATTATATTTTGAATACCGGCTCAAAATTTTACAAAAATTTTCAAATTGAAGGTTAGTTGCAAATATAGCCAATATGTAAATGAGTTTGCGACTTTATACAATTGAAAAATATTCAATATAATATGTAGATCATATGCTGAAAATTGCATTGAAATTCATTAAGTATCACAGAAATTATAAAACAACAATTGCAACTATATGTGACCAGCAACCCACCACCGTTATGTCAGTGCCGCATTTATTCTATGCATGTGCACTCATAAATTGAAACATTCAAACGCAAGCATTCTTGTCTGTTCTAAGAATCACAACACTTACATATAACACTGCTTGAATTTTGTTTTAACTCTTAGCTGCGTTTAGTTTCGAATTTGCTACTGCTTATCTGATCAGTGAAGTGGCGGTGTTGATAGAAGCGGGGCACGCCGTGCCGAGGAGACCTCGGTTCGAGTCCCTCCGATGTCAAAAATTGTTTTCTTTTTTTTACACACACAATTGCGGTGCCGGTAGAGGTGATGCGCTTTGATCAGTAGATGTTGGTTCGACTCCAGCTGCGGAAATGTCGGATTTTCTTAATATTTTCTTTTATTAAATTATGATTACTATTATTTTTTAAAGAAAAACTACTTTTTTGACAAACATTGTGAAAGTGCAAGATTGGCAATTTAATTAAATTTTGTATAAGTTTGCAACGTATATATGAATAACTTAGAATATTTAAAAACGCAGATCGGACGGGGTTCACGGGATCTCCTAGTCGGGCACCCCTGAATAAAGTTTTCTTACTTGTTTCTTCTAGCATTGCTTTAAACTCTTTCTCAATTTCTTGAGGAACATCTATGTTTTTTTCTTCTGTAAAATTAACGTTGGGACATATAAAACATTTAATTGTTTCGGATTCGGTTTCAGTTTTTAATGTTTTTTTAAACCCTGAACCCATTGAAAATGGGAAATCAGGGTATAATGTTTTTGTGAAAATGTATGTAACAGGTAGAAGGAGACGTGGCAGACCCAGATATAAAGTATATATATTCTTGATCAGGGTGACAAACTGAGTCGATATAGCCATGTCCGTCTGTCCGTCCGTCCGTCCGTCTGTCCGTCCGTCCGTGTGAACGCAGGGATCTCGCAACCAACAAAAACTAGAGATCTGAAATTTGAAATGTATACTCGTGTATACCATACGCACTACGAGCTTATCATTTTTTTTCGATAACTTTTCCTATTTCCTTATTACCGATAAAAATCGACCATTTTTCTTCGTTTTTGAATACCGTTATAGCTAAAGATTTCAACTTTACTGTGTATATCCGTGAGATGAATAAAAACATTTTGCAATTTTTGGATTTTGGATACCACGCCTCCTTCCCCCAAATTTGAAAAAAACGTATTTCAAATACTAGAGACTTGTGCTTTGGCAAATACATACATATGAATGTCATTATTACGCTGAAAAAGTTTGATTACGAAAGTCCACTGAGAAGAAAACTAATTCATTAAATAAGTTTCAATAATATAGCCCATTCTGCAGCCCAAGCGCAGTCCGCGCGCAGTCGCTGCGTAAACTGCGCAGTAGCAGAGAAAGTGCTTGTGCGTGCGTGTGCATGTGTGTGTGTGTATGTGTTGTTTGTATATATGTATATATAAAAGAAGCGTAAAGTGATTTGAATATCGCATCTTCGCAGGGTTCAGGGTATCGCTTAGTCGAGCAGTATCGACTAGAGCACTCTTACTTGTTTTTATAGAGTCAAAGCCATGAAGTGACTTAACTAAAAAAAAATTTTTTACATTTTTTTCGCTTTTTAATTTTGGGATTGGTTTTATATAATTTTTTGAAGCGCCTGTATCAATAAGTAACTTGATTGTTTTACCTGCTATCGTTCGCTCTACAAACGGTAACAGGGAGCTGTGTTTAAAAAATTGATCTTTTGAAGCTGTTCCTCATCGTCAATGTCTGTTACTTCAGACTCTGCTACTGCCTCATATTCTTGCTCTGATGGCTTGCCTCATTATCAGCTTGGGCAATTTACTCTCTTTGAAACTTTATGCTGACAGGGAGCATGGGAAGTACTGCCTTGATTTTGATATTGGGTAATTTGTCTGAACCGAGATAAATTGTTAACGTCCATTGGTTGTGAATTGTGTTTGGATTATTATCATGTTGCGTTTTCTTTTTATAAAATGGTGTATAAACTGTGGAATTTTTTTCCATAGTTGAACATTTTTGCTGTCTTTGCTCGTTACGTCGAGCTTTTGCCTCACAGTTCTTTGCAAAATTATTTGCGAATTGGAACCATTCGTGATTTGACTCAACTTATTGCCCTATAGCCAAAGCTGTTGGTTAATCTTTGGGCCTTGCTGCGAAGAGAATATCGCTAAAAGATTTCTTTGTCCCTGAAATAAATACTCTTAAAGCGTCTGCTCTGTACTTCTTGTTAAGAGAGGCAGCCAAAATGGAGTCTCATGTCATAATTGTTTCGTTTATTAAAAGTGTTAACTTCTTTTGCGATTTCGTCATAGTACTGTGTTATGGTAAAATTTCCCTGAAGAAAAATAGACAACTTTTTTCTATTAAATAAATGGTCCGCTTATCGGCGTATGTAAAATCGAGTCTGTTTATAATTGCCTAAAAGTTCAAAAGTTCAGGTGTGTCGTATGAAGATAGTACCATGTCAGCAGGGCCTTTCATTTTATTTCTAATTATACCCAGTGCCTGATACATACATTCTCAACATAATTTTCAAAAATCTTATGTGCTATGTGTGCGGCTTTCCGCTACGAAACATATGTCTCAAGCTTTCCCCCAAAATCCGGCACCGATTTCACAATGTATAACGTTTCACTACACTGCACACCTGGAATTATTTCTGCATCTCTAAACACTTCCACCTCGGGTACGGACACTGATAGGTTTCTAAATTCACTTTTGATATCTGCTATCTTTTTTTTCAAACATTTGTGCTTAAGTTTGAAGTGCAGTATTTAATGCATACTCCAGCGTCGCTTTTGCTAATTTGCTTTTACGTCTTTTATTAGTTCTTCTAATTCACTATCGTATTCCTTCACTTCACAATCATTCATACAAATTCTTTTAATTTAAAGAGAAATATTCATTAACAAGGAAAGAAAATATTTCTCGCATAGATCGTATTACTACACCAGTAAATTCTTTAGACTTATTTAATTTTCTTTCTTTAACCACTGGCTCGTTAAGCGGCATAGTGCATGCGTGGCAGTGCTGCTGCTGAGCGGTGCCACAATAGCGGCCGATCGGATTTCGAGTGTATGCATATATGATTGCACCCGGTTTTCTTACACATATATTTTAACAAAACCATTATACCCTGATTTCCCAATTTCAATTTTTTTTTTTTTTTTTTTTTTTTATTAAGTGTAGAACTTGTACTATAACTAAAAGTACAATAACAACACAAGGGTAGAAAATTATAAATAGAACCGAACCCCATAACGAGTCATGAGGATTTCAAATGGTGGAGGTCTTATTGATGTCCAATAGTCTTGGCAAACCCTTGCCCTTTAAGTCGCCTTAATGGTCTGGCGGGAAGTAGTCCTCCTGCGAGCAGGTTGCGGTGTCTCAACAGTCTTTCGCTGTATCTGCTCGTGTGCATTCCGATCTGCTCTTCGACTGTATGCAGTTTCAAATCTTTGTGGAGTGTGGAGCCACGTACGTACCAGGGACAGTGCGTTGTCTGTTGAAGTACTCTATTCTGTAGTACTTGTATCCGTTTGTAATTGTATTTGGCAGCAATCCCCCAAATCTGCATTCCATAAAGCCATATAGGCAGAATGCAATGTACATATACAGCTCTTTTGCATCTTAGCGGCAATATGCTCCTCTTATTGTTGCAGCAGTCTATGACGACATTTCTTAGCTGCCGCTTTGAGGTGTGGCCCAAAGGTAAGGCGCTTGTCCAGGATGATGCCGAGGTATTTGACTTGAG
Source organism: Drosophila leonis (assembly GCA_035045365.1). Lineage (NCBI taxonomy): Eukaryota > Metazoa > Arthropoda > Insecta > Diptera > Drosophilidae > Drosophila > Drosophila leonis. The sequence continues at coordinate 74,691 of JAWNPC010000558.1, forward strand.
GCGGCTGCTCCAGGGCAACCCCTTCTAGCTGAATTGGTGGTGTCTGCGTTGCTTTCTTAAGGGTGAAGCATGGGCTTGTGGTTTTCAGCGTGTTAATCTTGAGGTTCCACCGCTTACACCAAGCAGCAAGAGTATCCAGATACCTTTGCAATCCTGTACTGGCCTCTGCGCAACTTTGGAGTTGTAAATGATTGCGATGTCATCGGCATATGTCGCAATAATGGCCTTGTCGGGATTATCCATATGTTGAGAGGTGGGGCTGGGTATATCAGAGATATACAAAGAAAAGAGCAGTGGTCCCAGGACACTGCCTTGTGGCACTCCCGCTCTCATTGTATAAGTAGACGAGTATATGTCCTTTGTCTTGACCTTAAACTCTCGTCCTTCCAAATATGACCTTAGTAGGCAGTAATACGGTGATGGCAAGAGGTTTTTTATTTTGCACAGCAGACCATCGTGCCACACCTTGTCAAATGCTTGCTGCATGTCAATGAAGGCGAGAACTCCAGATCGTCATACGCCTGCATGATGTGCTTCACCAATCTATGGACCTGTTCCACAGTCCCTCGTCCCTCTCGGAAGCCAAATTGGTGATCCGGCAATGTATTGCATTGGCTTATGTTGGCAGAGATCCGATTTGCAATAGTCCTCTCCCATAACTTAGACAGAGAGGGTAAGAGACTGATTGGCCGATATGACTCTGGATCCGTTTCTGGCTTGCCTGGCTTGTGTATCATTGTAATTACGTCTAATTTCCATTGCTTTGGGAAGAGTTGAAGCCTGATGATAGCATTGAAGATTGAAACTATATAAAGTAGCGCTCTTACAGGCAGAGCCTTCAGCGTGACATTGCAAATCCTGTCAATACCCGAATTATTTTTTATTAATGAGCGTATTTTTTGGCAATGAACGTATCATTTCTGTTACTTCCTCAATCCTTATAGGCTTAATAGGCAAGGACATCTGTAGTGGGGTCTGTAGGCTTAGTTGAGTCTCTTTTTTCTGCTCTGACCTAGCGAATTCATAGCTATTGAAGCGTTCCGCAAGATGGTATCCGAACGCATTGGCTTGCGCCCGTTCATTTTTGGCAAGTTCGCCATCAGGACGTCTGACAGGGACCTGTCTAAAGGGTTGTTTCTTGAGCGATTTTGTGCATTTCCATAGAGAGTAGTTGGCATCAATCATATAGTCCATAGAAGCAAATTTCTGCTCGAAGAAATCACTTCTGAGTTCTCTTAGGAGGTTACGTAGCTCTCTTGCAGCTCGATTCCACAGAATTCGGTCCCAAGGATCTTGAGATCGAATCGCCCTTCTTCGGAGACACCTCTTTCTTCTAATTAATTCTCTTGTCTCTCTTGTGAGAACAATGCCATAACTTGTGATACGTATACCAGGAGTAGGTGGCGTTGAGGCAGAAGCAGCTATACATATGTTTTCGGTTAGAGAATCAACAGCCTTCTCAATGTCTTCACCTGAGTTCAGGGTGGAGGTCAGTTGGATGGAGGATTCAAGATGTTGTCTGAACTCCATGATGTTAGTGCGGTTGGTGATCAATCGGGGGCTTGGTCTGACGTTGGAGCCATCTACTTGCATGTTAACAACAAGGGCTATGTGATCAGAATCTAAGTCCCAGCTTTGGCATATAGATGCTTGTGACTCCGATATCCCATGGTATAAAGCAAAATCGATGCAACTAGGTGTGTGACTCGACACATACGGATATCTGGTTGGTTAGCCCGTAGCGAGAATGTAAGCTCCTCTTGCTGAAATAGCTTCGGCTAGTTCTCGGCCCCTGGGTGAGTTATACGTGTCTCCCCACAGCCAGTGTCGAGCATTCCAGTCTCCACCAACCAGATATCTTTGGCCGTAGGAAGCAAGTATGTGACTGAAGTGCCTTTCTACAAGTCTATTCCTTGGCGGACAGTATATGGCGCTGAATTCCATGTCTCCCAGACCTGTGGCAACTTTTATTGAGGACATTTGTATGGATTGCGTTTCCAGAATTCTTTGTGGGAAATGACGAAGAGAGCTCCTGACATATACCGCCGCTCCACTGACGCCATGATTGTGAGTAGTGGGCTTGTAAGCTGAATAGAAGGTATAACCATATATTTTATTGTTGCTTTACTGTAGAGCCCGTTGTTCGTCGACTGAACTCCTGATACCACCGGCAGCCTTTGTAGCTTGCCATATGGTTACCTCCACAGTGAATACAAGTGGGCTGTGCTTCTAAGGAATGTGCGCATTGATTGGTGAGATGGTCTTCGCCACATCGGGGATGGCGACGGCAGTATTTGCCTGTGTGACCATATTCCTGGCATCGTATACATTGGACGATTTCGGATGTCTTGCGCATCCTCTCTACCCTTACTTTTTGTCGGCACAGTGTCTTAATGTTGTATATTTTTTTTTTAATTTTTGGACATGGCTTTAAATTAATAAAGAATATATTCAGTTTTTCGTCGCTGGGAGTCCTAGCTCTTAAATTATGCACCTGCAGAGCAACAAAGCCATTTTTTTAAAAATCCCCAATAATTTCGTTGTTTAACGTGCTGTGGTGTAGCCCCCCAATTTCAATGGATAAAAATATATATATTTATATATATAACATATATAACACATGAAAATTTTCAATTACCGTATGTTTTCAATAAAACATTTAACATAATTTCGAGCATTTTCAGAATGTCACACATTCTTAAATTATGCTAGGTGTGTGAAAACTCTTCAATATTGACTGATTTGGTAGTGACAATACCCAGTCTAAAAAGAATAAGGCAAACGTGCTCAATAATGTCAAAATAATAGATCACACAGACGACATTCAATCGTTGTGGATATTATTGCTTATTTTAACCATTGTAACTGTTTGTCAATTTCTATTAACATTAAATGAAACAAGAAAAAACCGTTACATAGCGGAGAAAATAATAATAATAATAATTCTTAAAAATTATAAAATTTAAATTTAAAATTTATATATTTAATGACTTGGACTTTCGTATTCATGCACTTAACATATTACAGATGAATAAAGAATTCAAAAATTAATACATCAATACTTTCGGTGTAAGCGCTAGTTGTCTTATACACTGTAAAAAATTGGAAAAAGTATGGTACGAAGTACACTACCATACGTTTTCGTTAAAGCTGTCAGTGAAGAGCACTTAATACTGGGAATAGACACAATAGTTCAGATGCGTCTGCATCGATTAAAAAAATTATAATAATATGGAATGGAGTATATTAGTAAACAAGTAAGAAAACTCTTGTCGGTGGTGCCCGACTAGGAGATCCCCTGAACCCCTTCCGATCTGAGTTTTTAAATATACTCAGTTATGTATTTATTAAAGCAACAAAAAATTTAAGCTTGTAAAAAACAAAAAAAATTTTTTTTGGCTAGTGTCCAAAATATAACAAAAATCGAAGTTGTATAAAATATTTATTAATCTTAATACAAAATTTGCAGACTCTAGCTCTAAAGATGTACGATATATATAATTTAATAGTTTGATTTCGAGAAGGTTTTTAATCGATAACAATTAAACGGGAAAAGTTATTTTTTAAAACAAGCTCGATATGCAGGGACCTACAAAAAAAGTTTCAAGTCTCTTATAGCTCTTATAGGTTCTGAGATCGACGCGTTCATACATACGGATAGACTGACAGGGCTAAATCGACTCAGCTCGTCTCCCTGATCAAGAATATATATATTTTATGGGGTCTGCCCACCCCCTTCTGCCTGTTACATACATTTGACTGCTTACCAAAAACATTATACCCTGATTTCCCATTTTCAATGGGTTCAGGGTATAAAAATAAAAAAAAAGAAAGAATCATAATTTAAAGTATAAAACTCAAATTTAAATTTTGTTTTGTTCGCAATGCAATTAAATTAAAAGTAACAAGTAAGAGTGCTCTAGTCGAGACTGCTCGACTAAGCGATACCCTGAACCCTGCGAAGATACGATATTCAAATCACTTTACGCTTCTTTTATATATATACAAATTAAACCAGAGCAACTCGTTTGAGTTGTTCGAGAATAATTCTTAAACTGAAACTTAAAGTTACTTAAACGAATTCATGAAGCCGCCGCTGCCGGCAGACAGACCGGCAGACCGCTGAGTCGGCGCTTCTTGCTTACGATCAGGCTGCTTAGGCGTGATGGTATTAAATTACGGCATCCGGCCCTATTGCTCTAGCGGCGACTTTGGCCGTGCGCTTGTTAACTCCTCCCCGGGTAGGCTAAAACCCATCCTCGGGTTTCTCTTTGATCGCTTTGCGGCGGTATAGTTTCCATGCGCTTAAGAGAAGGAGGAGAAGAGTAATGAGGATAAGGCAGCCAAACGACCTTGATGATATATCTGATTTGCGATCCCCGATCCCCGGAGATATCTCAGACTGAGATCGTGCAGGAATGGCAGGCTCAGATGTTCCCTGAAAAGAGTGATGTTAACTATGGCAGACGTAGAAACGGCTGGTTTCTTTTTTATGATGCCCCTATGATTTTCGTAACGGGTGCCGTTGAGGGAGATGTATTCATCGAAAGTGGCCAGAAAAGTTCCCGTGACTTGTTGACTGCCTCCAGTGTTGTCCACCACATTTACTGTTGCGCTGTTGATGATAATGATGCCATCCTCAATCGTCGTTATGGGCTCTAGATGCCCGGGGCGCGTGGCGCATTGTGCGACGGTTCCTGATACCAGTTGCTGTGCACACGATGCTTTCTGTAATCTCTTGCAGAAAGTGGTGCTCACAGTAGTAGCGCAGTTGCACACAGCGAAGGTCTTTGTTCCGCAATCGGCCACTATGTTACCTTCTTCTAAATCTATTATTACGTTATTATGTTGAACGGGAAAAATGTCAATTTTCCTACAATTTAACTTAGGTTGGGGATATTTTATAAGAAAATATAAAAGTTCAGAATTTTGAAAAGCCTTAATGCTAGATACTTCTAAAAGGTCCACTACACTAATATTTGTAAGATGCTCATTTAACAATTCCTTAATGTCAATGCTGTCCAGGATAAGTGGGCTAATCAAATTTATTTTGGCAAGTGTTACGGATAGAATAAGATCCTCAAGATTTGTAATTATCATTCTGTTCTTCGCTAGAATTGTTGAATAGAGATGCTCAACTTCCGCATCTGGTTTGAGAATTGCATTAAGTGTCTTCGAAACTTCGTTAAGTCGTACTTGAAATTTGTTGTTGATTTCGATTTGCCTATTTTCTGAATCTATTAACCTGCTTGAACTTTATTTGTTCCCAGTCATCAAAATCTGGGGTTCCTGCAATTGCCTTAAGGGCACTACCTATCAAATTTATACTGCGTGATTGCCTATGATGAACATTTAAAGTTGCAATTAATGTGGCTATGTGTTGAATGTCGATCTTTAATACTTGTCTCATGTGGTCTTTGGGTAGGTTGTCTATTAGTTTCCTCGTCTCGTCAACGTAAGTCTTGAATGATGTCAAGTTCATCGTGTGTCCCAAGTATCTGTATTCGTCACAGATTGTCACGTCTTCGTCAACTATGGGTATATAGTCCGCATGTGAATAGTCGCTAAGTCTCAGTATCGCTTCGGTCAAAGTCATCGTTGTCATTGTCAGAGCCAAAAAATATCGTAACCTAAAGTAACCTTATGGACCACCCTCCCTTTAATTAGAACCGTCGTACCCAGGTCCGCTTCCACTGTTGCTTCAGTGAATAGAGGCGAAAGTTTATTTCCCAATCTCTTGTTGGATTTTAACCATACCTTCTCGCCCACATTATATGTTTTCTGGACCCTGTTCTTATTTTGGTGCTCTAAGGATTTTTCTTGTGCTGCCTTGATTTTCTCCTTTATTTTCACCGCAACCTCAATAGGGATTGAGTGGATAATTTCTATTGGCTTCCTTTTCGTAATCGAGTGAATCGACCTATTGTATTTTATTGTCGCGAGAAGGATATTGTCGACAGTGTCTTCAATGTGGTTTCCATTTTTAAGACAACGACTTATATCCCCTAAAGTACCGTGAAAACGCTCGACCTGCCCGTTAGACGTGCTGTGTAGAGGCGGAGCATTCGTGATCACGATGTCAAAGTTATTTGACAACATTGATCTAATGGTCTCTGAATTTAGAGACCTTTCGTTGTCACAGTAAATTGTGTTTGTTTTCGGGAAGACGTTCAGAAGTTGTAGCAGTGGAACCTTTATGTCCACGATCGCGCATGAACGAATGGGCTGGACGATTGCAAATTTAGAAAATTTGTCAATGCAAGTTAAAAAGTATTTCTGGTCAGTGGAGTATACATATGTCTACGTGTAGCATTTCCCCGGCATATGACGGTATTGGGGTCTTCCCTATCTCTTGTCGGATTGGGTGAGATTGTGTTTATTCATCGCGCACACCCGACAGCTTGCCGCTATTTCCGTTGTAAGACGACCAATTTTTGGGAAAAAATAGTCTCGATGTATTTGTTGCGCATTCTCTTGCGCCGCGCGGTGAGCCCGATTATGCTCAGCTATAGCGATTTCCCTTTGTTCTGTTGTGTCTGGGATGTCTATAACCATACTTTTTGAGTGTCGAAACGTAGTTGAAGGAAATTCTTCGACCAATTTGTGTTGGATAAAGGCCAGAATGGGAAGCTCGCAAAATATTGCGTTGGTCACCTCTGCGTTCACGGTTTCTTGCAGAGTTTGGAACAGTGAGTTCCGATCGGAAAACTGTATGACATGTCTGGTTTTTGTTTTAAACAGGATGTAAGTCCGGTGTTGTGGAATGGTGATTTCCTCCAGTATTATCTGGTTTCGGAAGCAGTTGACTGGCTTGTCTGTCGTCTCAATTGTGTACGTAAGAGACTCCTCGCTATGGATTGTAGCGACATCAGAATCTGCCGAATCTTCCAAAGCGTTGATATTTTGGCGAGACAAGGCGTCTGCCACAAAATTCTCTTTGCCAGGCTTATAAATGATGTTAGCGTTATGCTCAACAATGAAAACCTTCCAGCGTTTTATCTTAGCGTTCGGATTTTTTTCCGATACGGCACAAGTTAAAGGCTGGTGATCTGTATAGATGTTTAAGTTTTTAACTCCGTTCAGGTAGTTTCTGAGATTTTTCAATGCCCACACAATGGTGAGAAGCTCTCGCTCATTTGTTTCGAAGTTAATCTCATTATCTAGCAGTGTGCGCGAGATCATTGTAATCGGGCGGCCGCCCTGGGACAGCACTGCTCCGAACCCGTAATCTGACGCGTCTGTTGTAAGGTCAAATGGTTTTTTTGAAATCGGGATATGGCAACATCACATCCCGTGACAATTGCTCTGGAGTAAGCTCGAGTTTAACCTTTCTCGTTGGTTGGCGCTTATTTTCCAGCTTTCACCTTTCAAGATCTCCGTTAGGGGTCTTGCGATGCTGGCGAAACCCGCAATAAAGCACCTATAATAACTTGCTAGCCCGAGAAATGATCGAAGGCTAAACAATGTTTTAGGTGGTTGGAAATCCTTTATGGCCTGTACTTTATCGGCCGACTGATTCCACCTCTGCATACGGTGAATCCCAAATATTCTACGCTCTTTTTAAAGAACTTAGATTTTTCTTGAGAGACCCGCATGCCTGCGTCCCTAAGGCTTTTCAAGACCCACTCAATATGATTGATGTGGTCTTCCTTGTTTGGGGAGAAAATTATTACGTCGTCCACATAGGCATAACATGTTTTTCCATTTTGGTCCCTGAGGACATCGTCTATTGCCCTCTGAAAAATGCTTAGGGCGTTTTTTAGCCCGAAGGGAAGCCTGCAAAATTCATACTTCCCGTTGTTTACAGAGAATGCTGTTTTTTCTCTGTCCCTTTCTATCAGTTCTATCTGATGAAATCCCGATTTGAGATCCAGGGTGGTAAAATACTGAGCCTCCCCCATATTTGCAAACATGGTGGAAATCGTTGGGATAGGGTATTTTGTTTGTTTGTTTGTTTGTTTGATTGTTTTTTGATTTAACTTCCGAAAATCAATTACTAGACGCTTTTTTTGTATGACCGGAGTCATCAACTCAACTCAACAGAATACTCTTATACAAGGGAAAATTTAAATATTTATATTTTCTATTTAGGGCGAAAAATATTTCACACACTTATCCTGGCCAGCCTTGTAACATACACGAATAAAATTTTTTATGTTTTTATTTATTCTTTTTTTTTTTGTTCAAATTGTTAAAGTAAAAAAAGTGAGCATCTCACTTACATTTTTGTATTTTCTGACTTTGTAAAATGATTCTCTGTCAGTGACCGATGTGTCAGACGCTGTCGTTGTGCTAATTTCCCCCGCTGCACTCTTTCGGACGCTTGTAGTTTTATATGTTGATTATTACTCTCTAAGCTTTTGCTAGTGATTTTTTTATTTTATTTATTGTTTTTTATTATTTTTTGTCACAACTGTTCTTTAATCGTCGACTGTGGGTCTCGGAGTTTACGTTGTTGGTTTTTTTCACAAATTAATTTTTTTCACCAATTAATTTGGTTTTTTTTTAATGTTTATAGGTTTTTATACCCTGAACCCATTGAAAATGGGAAATCAGGGTATAATGTTTTTGTGAAAATGTATGTAACAGGCAGAAGGAGACATGGCAGACCCCATAAAGTATATATATTCTTGATCAGCTCGACAAACTGAGTCGATATAGCCATGTCCGTCTGTCCGTCCGTCCGTCCGTCCGTCCGTCCGTCCGTCCGTGTGAACGCAGCGATCTCGCAAACCACAAAAGCTGGAGATCTGAAATTTGAAATGTGTACTAGTGTATATCCTACGCAGTACGAGTTTATCATTTTTTTTCGATAACTCATCCCAGTTCATCTAGAAGCAAACCTATTCAACAAATAAGTTTCCAAAATATAGCCCATACTGCAGCCCAAGCGCTGCCCGCGCGCAGTCGCTGCGTAAACTGCGCAGTAGCAGAGAAAGTGCTTGTGCGTGCGTGTGCATGTGTGTGTGTGTGTATGTGTTGTTTGTGTATATGTATATATAAAAGAAGCGCAAAATGATTTTAATATCGCATCTTCGCAGGGTTCAGGGTATCTCTTAGTCGAGCAGTCTCGACTAGAGCACTCTTACTTGTTTACTTTAACTTACGGCGTTGGCTCGTAAAGTTATTTTTTTGTAAAAAAAATAGAAGGATTTTATCCTCTTTTTTTTATTTTGGCAGTGTTAATCTTTGCCGTTGGGCGCCAATCACACCAAAGAGGTTTCTGGTAGATTACTTTCATTAGCAACTCGTTTGAGTTGTTCGAGAAAAATTCTTAAACTGAAACTTAAAGTAACTTAAACCAATTCACGAAGCCGCCGCTGCCGGCAGACAGACCGGCAGACAGACCGGCAGACAGACCGGCAGACCGCTGAGTCGGCGCTTCTTGCATACGATCAGGCTGCTTAGGCGTGATGGTATTAAATTTCGCCTGCAACTCTGTCGCAACGGCATCTGGCCCAATTGCTCTATCAGCGACTTTGGCCGTGCGCGTGTTAACTTACATACATATATACAAACAACACATACACACACACACACACATGCACACGCACGCCTCTGCTACTTAGCAGTTTACGCAGCGACTGCGCGCGGGCAGCGCTTGGGCTGCAGTATGGGCTATATTTTGGAAATTTATTTGTTGAATAGGTTTTCTTCTAGATGGTTTTTTGTAATCAACCTTTTACAGCGTCATAATGACATTCATATGTATGTATTTGCCAAAGCACAAGTCTCTAGTATTTGAAATACTTTTTTTTTCAAATTTTGGAGGAAGGGGCGTGGTATCTATAATCCAAAAAAAACAAAATGTTTGTATTCATTACACAAATATACACTGTAAATCTGAAATCTATAGCTATAACGGTGTTCAAGTTACGCCTTTAAAACGAAGCAAAATTATCGAGTTTCATCGATTATGAGGAAATGGGATGAGGTATCGAAAAAAATGATAATTTCGTACTGCGTAGGGTATACACGAGTATACATTTCAAATTTCAGATCTCTAGCTATTGTGGTTTACGAGATCGCTGCGTTCACACGGACGGACGGACGGACGGATGGACGGACGGACGGACGGACAGACGGACATGGCCATATCGACTCAGCTTGTCGAGCTGATCAATAATATATATACTTAATTGGGTCTGACACGCCTCCTTCTGCCTGTTACATACATTTTCAGAAAAACAATATACCCTGATTTCCTATTTTCAATGGGTTCAGGGTATAAAAATGCGAAAATGACAGGGTTCGTTTATCCACCACTTTCAATGATGCTATGGGTAAATATTGCACATCCACTGCAGCAGTGAAATGACTGAACGTGCCAGTACAGTTCTATACCAGCATGGCAGAGGCAATAGATGAAATAATTATAGAAATCACCAAAAAGGTAGAGGTAATGGCCGCGGCAATAAGTTTTTTTTTTTTGGCTGAGGTAGGTTAAAATGCTTTATGCACCGTCAGTCAGGTCGTCACTCTGGCTGGTGTGTCGGACTGCAATACTGCTTACCGACTTAAAAACCTCCTCTTCTAGGGCTGCCTCCCACCTTGGAGCCAGGAGCTATCCCTCATTAACCTGCAACGTGGAGCCCTTGTATAGCTAACCACTGCCATCTGTGTTCCTTCGTCCAGGTCCCGATTTTTCCGCTGCACAACATTTTCGGAGAAGTCGCAGACTCTTTTCCAGGCATCTATGCTGTTGCACATTTGCTGTACTATAGTCTCTACTTTAACTTCACCGACAGTTTCTGCCAAGTCGGTTCTTTCTTTTGACCACTTTTCGCAGTTAAAGAAAGTGTGTTCTGCGTCGTCCATTGCATTGTCGCAGTAAATGCAGCTGGATTCGGCAGTTTCCCCATCTTATTTAGGTACTTTCGAAAGTAACCATGACCAGAGAGCATTTGTGTCAGATAAAAAGACGTTTCACCAGAACCATTTTGCCATCCAGGAGGCTATAGTCTGCTGACGTACGGTCTTTGCTGCCTGCATTGAAAACTCTCCACTTTGCCGGAGATTCCATATCTTTTTGCGCTCTTGCGCAAGTAGATCTATCGGTATCACTGCTGCTATCACGGTCACATCAGCTCCGGACACTGTTCAGTACGCCGAAGCTATCCTTAATGCTGGTCTTCTTTGCACCGATAACATCGGTTTCCGCCTTACTTCCACTTTTAAAGTATCCGCCATACTTCGCTACCTTATAGTAAGATTGCAATTGATGCTTTCATTAGCAGTCTTCGTTTTCCTGCAATCGGTCTGTCAACACTTGCCATCAGACTACTTAGAGACCCCGTTGCTATCGCTGTTTTTCGCGTGACAGAAGGTAAGTTTAAGTTACCTCTGAAGGTAAGTTTACTGTCTAGCCTAACACCTAGATAGTTCACTGTCCTCTGGGTTCTTATCATGTTTTCACTTACTCTCATCTCGATTTCGGTTGGAATCTGCTTCCCTGTAAGAAGAAAGAACTCCGTTTTTTGGGTCGTTTGTCGCTCTCGTCTGTCTATTTCAGAGAGTAGTTTTTCCGAGTCCAGTTCGCTTAGATCCCATCTATAGGAAGTCTTTACTGGGCACACTGAGGGGGTTTGCCGATTATTCTGGAAAGTGTATGAGATATACTCATTATCACTTCAAGTGAAATCATTTTAGTATTTGATTCGATCTACGATGTGTTTGGATCCAAGGGTTATCTGGTATTTTCCGACCATAATTTTACGTACTCTGTAGTTAGAGTTAGTCAATCTACTGCTCCCCCAATCTACTGCTCGTTGAAAACGCCTGGCACAATAAAGGGCTGCCGTCGATCCATGAGCATATTCTCGATTGCGTCTAACTTAGATTGGAACGTATTTCTGTCGTCGCTGGGTCTCAAGTAGCAGCTGAACACTGCGACTTTTCTGAAAAGTGAGTAGACGGAACAGTTTCCTCTTTTGCTCTTTCGTAATAGCGAAGCCTCCCTACTAAGTATCCATATTGCCGCGGTCTTTGTTCCTTCTTCAGCTCGTTTTATTTCGGTTTTAATTATTCACTGATGATCACTACGTCGATAGCGTTTTCTACAGCAACTGCAGTTTTACTACGGTATAGATTGGCTTGGAGCATGTCCAAAATTTTTGCTGTAGATTGTCGAGTACCTGGACATTTCTGCGATCCCGGCATATGATCGACAGGGCTACGTCGTGCATTATTGCATTATTGCATATGAGCATTTTTAAGATTTTTTGCAGTTTTTCATTTTGTCACCTGCTTCTCCACATTTAATGCAGATACCTCCCCCATTTCGGTCTGGTCCTGTGCAGTTGGTCTGCAAGTGACCTACCCCGAAACATCGGTAGCTGCTCCGGATACTTTGGCTATCCTGAGTCTAGCTCTGACAAAGCCCATTTATACCCTGAACCCATTGAAAATGGGAGATCAGGTTATAATGGTTTTGTTAAAGTGTGAAATGTATGTAACAGGCAGAAGGGGGCGTGGCAGACCCCATAAAGTATATATATTTTTGATCAGGGAGACGAGCTGAGTCGATCTAGCCCTGTCCGTCTGTCTGTCCGTCCGTCTGTATGTATGAACGCGTCGATCTCAGAACATATAAGAGATATAGACTTGAAATTATAGCTATTAAATTATATCTCGTACACCTTTGAAGCTAGAGTCTCCATATTTCGTATTTACATTCATCTTCTTCATATCCGTTCTCACGGCACAGCGGCTCAGCATTGCATTGCGCGATCAATATCAACAATAAAGTGAACTAATTTCTCCCTAAAGCTATTCGAAAAAGCTCGTTAGCTCAACATTTGGTGACCTCGACGAGATGTTATATATATGTACATGTGTATATAAATATATATCTATATACATACATATATATATATATATATATATATATATATATATATATAAATATACATAAATATATACATAAAGGCAAATGGTATAGCAACGAAGAATTTGCACAAGAGTTTGTTTGTTTGTACGTACATACATATAAGTACATACATATATATATATATATATATATATATATATATATCTATATATATATATATATATATAAATATATATATATATATATATATTTATATATATATATATATATATATTTATATATATTTATATATATATATATATATATATAGATATATATATATATATATATATATATATATATATGTATGTACTTATATGTATGTACGTACAAACAAACAAACTCTTGTGCAAATTCTTCGTTGCTATACCATTTGCCTTTATGCCGCTACTTGCAAAGTTGCCAGACACTCATTCGTTTCAACTTACACAACAGTAGTGTCCAGAAAAACAGTGCCGATTTCTACAGGTGTTCAGGCTTGAACATACGATAATATACAAAGATTGTAAACATACCTTCTTCGCACTCAACGACTAGCAGGTAGTGCAACACCAAAAGCTAAGGACCACATGTTTAGAATCTAAAATTAGATACACCAACGCTGAGCCTTACAAACTCAGCTATAGATAAGATAGATTTAAGGGTTCATTTTATGCATGAGCCAGGGTATATATACACTCGCTCAGAAGAATAAAGAATTAATATAAAACTGAACACCACCGCAGTTAAACGTATTCAACAGGCATTTAATAGTGACAAATAATAAAGAGTGTTAATAAACAATTAAAGTCAACTAATTTCTGAGCTGTAACATTTATATAATTTTATACTCATACGTCGAATATAGCGTTCATAAGCTCAGTGCAGTTACGTGCTTGCCGTGAATTCTCTCTTGTTGGCATTGCACTTTTTCGGTTCGGCTGCAATACAATCGCGTCCATAATAACCGTGTCGATGCGCGCTTATTCATACGCGTGCATTTTTCCGTGAGCAATAATATAATTGACGTGAATTGAACGTGTTGCGTTGTGATAAGCATTCTTCAATATAATCAATTCAGACTCTATAAAGGATAAAATCAGATTATCGTGTCAGTGTAAAGACATACAGCTAACATTGTTGCGCATAAACAATTGAAAACTTTGTCGATATTACACTTGTGAGTTATCTTATTCGTCATGGCGAACTTAGAAGCAAATGCAGTTGCGCCCGAACGTCGAGTGAGCTTCTATAAACTAAAGGTGAAATCGGTATTTGATCGGTTAAAAAGGCTGCAAGGAAAAGGTGACTCTGATGTGCTTTCCGATCGCAGTGACAGCACCTTGAATGTTCTTTTGGGGCATGTTGGCGAGCTGAGCAAATCTTTTAGTGAAGCCCATGACAGCCTTGAGAAGCTGGATTTTGCCGTGATGGGCAGTGAATTGCGTATGAATTTTGACGAAGTAATAATGGACATGCGGTCCACTATAATGTCAGAAATTCAGAGTCGTACCACTCAAATGTCCCATAGCTCTACTCTGGCCTCTACACAGGCTACCTACGTTCAGTGGTGGATATGAAAATTGGGCTGATTTTTACTCAATGTTTTCAACGATCATTGATAGCCGACCAGAAGTCAGCAACATGGAAAAGCTTCAGCATCTTCGTTAATGTCTAGATGGCACAGCATTGAACACAGTTCGCTCTCTGGAAATTCCCAACGACAACTATTCGAGGGCCATAACACTATTAAAACAGCGATACGATAACCGACGTTTAATATTCCAGACACACATCGTAAAGATCTTGGATGTAAAATGGGTAGAGAACGGATCTACAAGCAAGCTACGAGAACTATCAGACAGTTTCAATGTCCATATGCGTGTACTTAGTAGCCTGGGCACAACAGAGCAGATAGCCAGCGCCATGATAGCTCAGGTGCTGCTGCAGAAGCTTGATGTGGCCTCACAAGCTAAGTGGGAAGAGAAATTGGAGGACTCAGAGATGGCATCGCATGAAGAAGTGTCCTCGCCTATTGAGCTTCGTTGCCGTACTTAAGAATCGATAATCAACTATTCTTTCAGTAAGCCTAGCAATAAATCTGTTACCAGCAGGTTATTACTACTCGTAACGGATCACAATACACATATTTGCGATTTTTGCAATGATCCTGAGTATACAATCTACAAATGCTCAAGATTTGCAAACTTGCTGGACTATGTTCCAACTGCTTGAAGGGCGGCCATCAGTCGCGACAATGTGGCTCACGAGGCTGTCGGGTCTGTGGAGTCAAGCATCACACGCTTCTTCATCTTGGCAACTCCAGCACATCGCAATCAGTAGCTCTGCCACATCAGCGTTCCTCGTCATCAAGGATGCCTAGCAGTCCTACTCAGCTCGTTCCATCACTCTTCTATCCCAAGATCTGAACAACGATGTTGTGCTTCTGGCTACTGTAGTGGTTCTGGTTGAAAATCGGAAATTGGCGAACTTGTTCCTTGTCGTGCGCTTTTAGATTCAGGTTCACAACTACATCTCATGACAGCCAACTTTGCAAACCAACTTCAACTTAAGAGGACAAGGTCATCCGCATCTGTCTACTGCTTAGGCGACTGCAATGTTGCCACCGATGGAAGCACCGTTTGCATCTCTCTTCAAGCTCGCGCATCAGAGTATGCAACCAGCATAACGGCCATGTTAGTAACAAACATAACTGGCAGTCAGCCTAGTTCTGCTGTAAATTCAAGTAATTGGAGCATACCGCCAAATAAAACTTTGGCAGATCCAGCTTTCCATAGGCCACAACCAATAGACTTGCTTATTGCAGCCAGTCTCTTTTATGACTTGCTCTGTGTGGGCGATTGTTGCCTGAACTTAAATTGTTACAAAAGACTCGTCTTGGTTGGATTGTATCTGGGGGCGAAGGTCGTAGCCAGAACTCCTTACTCGCGACATCGAATATGCCTTCAGAGCCGGATAGAAACTCCGCTAAAGATATTCAAAGGCCAGTCTCAGCGCTTCCAGAGAAAACTTCAATGGAGAGTAGAAAGACTGTTCTCCAGAACTCCTTTGGTCGACTGCAGCGGACTTTTGCATACGAATCGAAGTTCTTTCTTAAGATTCGTAATCCAGGAACGGTTCCATCACCCAGCAGTCTCACCTCCCTTTCGCAATTTCTTGATGAAGTTGGGCTGCTACGTGTAGACGGTCGCCTCAAGAACTCTACGCTATGTTTCGATAGTCGCCATCCAATCATCTTGCCCAGAAGTCATCCAGTAACTCGCGCTGGTCCTCGATCACAGTATTAGCTAAGTGGTGGCAGGAAAACTGTAGCTAGCGTGATCCAGAAATGTTTGACATGTTTTCGCGCCAAGCCTTGACTGTTGGAGCACATAATGGCAGATCTTCCCAGGGATCGCGTTGAAGGTTGCCGTACTTTTGGAGTGACTGTAGTTGATTTTTGCGGACCCTTCTCAGACGCTGACCAGAATGCAGTGAAAGATTTCTGTCTGGCGGACTCAACTGAATGGCACTTCATCCCTTACCGATCTCCTCATTTTGGTGGCTTGTGGGAGGCTGCAGTAAAGACAGCGAAGCATCATTTTTACCGTTTTGTTGATCCCTCTCTCCTGGCTAATGATGAGCTTCGCACACTAGTTTGCAACATCGCTGCTGTCATTAATTGACGACCTCTAGTTTCAATTTCAGAGTATCCAGCAGACTTGGACGTACTGACGCCTGTGCACTTTCTAAATGGTCACCCAAATTCATCCGTCAGCGAGCCTATCCTCACAAGGCTTAATTTTAATGGCTTGGGCTGGCTTGCCTGGCAACGTGTAATCTATTTCCTGCAAGTGTTCTTGACACTCGGGAGAAGTACTTAAATTTACTCCAACAACGAGCAAAATGGAGAACTTCCCAACCTGGCCTAGAAGTCAACGACATAGTTCTCGCTCCTGGCAGTGACGGCATCGCACGAGTCGCTGTCCCGAAAACTGGAGCTGGCGAAATAAGAGGAGCCACAAGGACGCTGTGTCTGCTGCCCTTTAAAGATTGTGTTAAAGCCCAAGTCTTCGACGGGGGGAGGATGTAGGGCGCAGCACTCAGCGCTTCACGCACTTATTTTATGAACATTGTTGTTAAGAGCAGCTTTTCGCCCAATGTATTAAAATGTAAGAGAATTAGTATATTGTAAAGAGATTACGGTCTTCTAACTCCATTTTGCTCTTCCTTTTTACATGCATATCCGTTCTCACGGCGCAGCGGGTCAGCATTGTTTAGCCGGCAAGCGTAGAGCGAACATTTTAGAGAAACTAATTATCGCTCGCTTAGTGCAGATGCTCGTGCGTTGACACCTCTGCTAGTTATCTAAATTGACTATTCGTACAATTAGTTGCGGACGGCAGGACTTCCAAAGCCGCTTGCTCGCGCTTAGATAAACTCTGTAAGCGCGATTAAGAACAATAAAGTGAACTCTTAGTGCTAATTGTTTTGTTTTTGTTTAATTTCTCCCTAACTAAGTGAACTCTTAGTGCTAATTGTTTTGTTGTTGTTTAATTTCTCCCTAAAAGCTATTCGAAAAAGCTCCGTAGCTCAACAAACATCATGAGAAGAAATTTCTTCCAATATAAAACCTCTCTAGAAAATTTAAAAGTCCATTTTATAAACGGTATTATTGAACTCAATGAAACAGTTTCATTGGCACCTAACAAACTCTGTCCGAATCACCAAAAATTTTACATCCATAATTTTTCAGAAAATTATGATGTTTATAGGTAGAACATTTCTAGAAGCATGTAAAGCACAAATCATTTTTACAGAAAATTATGTAACGTTAGGTAAATACACGTTTTATTTTATATACGATAATTTCAATAATGAAAATGACAAAGAAGTAAGCAGTCCAGAATGTCTAGACCCACTAGCAACTAGAGACATGCATCTTAACTTTGCAAACAATAACGAATGGACTGAAAATAACAAATGCAGACTCGACCATTTAAATAACGATGAAATTAACAAATTAAAAAAGGTCTTTTATAATTAAATGATATGATCCAATTTACAAACGTCCATATAAATATCCTCAAACATTTGACCAAGAAAAAATAAACAAATCAATGAAATGATTGAACAGGGAATAATTCGCAAGTCGAAATCACCTTATCGTTCACCAATTTGGATAGTTCCAAAAAAAGCAGACACTTCAAATATAAAAAAAATTCCGATTAATCATTAACTATCGAAAACTTAATGAAGTCACAATAGATGACAAATTTCCCATAACAGTTATGGATGACCATTGACAAATTAGGAAGATGTCAATATTTCACAACAATTGAGCTTAGTCAGGTTTGCACCAAATTCAGATGGATCCTGAATCCATTCCGAACACGTATGCCATTGGGTCTTAAAAATGCACCAGCTACTTTCCAAAGCTGTATGAATAATCTCTTGGAAGATCTTGTATATAACATTGTCTGGTATACCGAGATGACATAATTGTATATTCCACTTCATTAGAAGAACATATATTATCACTTAAAAAGGTATTTAAAAAACTAAGAGAGGCAAATCTCAAAATTCATCTTGACAAATGTGAATTTCTGAAGAAGGAAACTAAATTCCTTGGTCACGTCATAACTACCGAAGGTATCAAACCAAATCCGAACAAAGTTCAAATTTATTATTTTTTCAAACCAAAATCACAAAAGGAAATAAAATCATTTTTAGGCTTGATTGGATTTTATAGAAAGTTTATACCAAACTTCACCTACATTGTCAAACCAATGACAATTAAGTTAAAAAAAAGGCGCTACAATTAATGTTATGATGAAAATTACATCTCAGCCTTCGAGAAACTAAAGGTTCTCATTATATCAGCTCCTATACTGATCTAACCCAATTTTAATAAAAACAAGTAAGAACGTTGCAGTCGGGCGCAACCGACTGCGTGATACTCTGATCCCATAGGGGCTTCTGGCATATTACATTTTAAAGTTTATCTTAATTTGTTAAAGTTGCCGCTCGAATTAGATTCTGATTCAAATTAAATATATATTTTATTAAAATTAAAAAAAAATTATATACATATGTAAATGAGTAACATTTTTTAAATTATGATGATTTTATGAACTAGACAGAAAAATATAACGGTGCCATGCAAGTGTGTCCACACTTAATTTTTATGCAAAGCAGTCTGTTAACTTAAAGTTGTCTGTTAATTTGTATAACCTACTGAGTTTTTTACCACTTGGGAATCGTCTGAAGCATTGCCAACATACGAAAAACACGAAATAACTAACCTAGGCTATGCGAAAACTATATTAATATTAGGTGGTCAATTATTTCAAGCATTTAAACATTAAATCGAAATTCATATATTTATTTGTCTCTTACAATTTTTTCTGCTGACTTAGCAAGGAATTTAGCTTATTTATGAAACGGTACACGCTTATGACTAAATCCGATACGTAAGAATATTGCAGTTTGGCGCCATCTACTGTATTATTTTTGTGATGGTGATTCTGCAGCAATTTTAACTCAAGAGCTCTGCAAAATATAATTCAAATTTGCCTCGCCCCCAGAGCTTGTAGACATGCAATTTTTGGCCAATCCTTAGAAGGAGTCTAAAGTGACATGACGGCAAAATTTGCAAGCTTACGCTCCAAAAATGTGGAAATTACAGGGTATTTTTCGGTGTGCCACGCTTTAAAGGGGCGTAACAATTATATTTTGGTCATCGATTAAGGAGGTCACCAGTAACTCAACTAGCTAATCTTGAAGTTTTTAGCTCTGAAACTTTAGAAGATATAAGCTTATGCCTTTTTGATCTTGGGTTGTCAACGCGAGTATATATTTTAAATTTCAAGGCTCTAGCATTAATGAATGCTCAAGATATATAAGAATATGTATTAATCACTATATAGTCAGATCCGATTTGCCACGCCCCCAGTGCGCACGGATATATAATTTTTTCATCGATCTTTATAGGATCTTAACAGTAACTTACAATACTTACTTAACAATAACTTACACGCCAAATTTGGGCATTTTAGCTCTAAAACTGTAGAAGATACAGTTTTACCCGATTTGCCACGCCCCCAATGGGCGTAGATATATCCGCCATACATTTTTGATCTTGGGTTGTCAACGCGAGTATACGTTCCAAATTTCAATTTCCAAGTTTATCTCTAGCACTTTAACTAACAGGGTTTCTGCCATACTGGAAAATGCATTTTCAGATTTGCCACGCCCCTAGTGGGCGTATCGGGAAAATCTTACCACTTTATAATTCGAGGGTATGCACGAGTATATGTTCCAAATTTCAAGTCTCTAGCTTTAATAGCGTCGAAATGGTTTGCGTTCATACGGAAAGATAAACAGACGTCTGCCCATATGAACGCAAACCATTTCTTATTTATAATTTTAAAAAAATATATATTTATTTTGAATCAGAATCTAATTCGAGCGGCGACTTTAACAAATTAAGATAAACTTTAAAATGTAATATGCCAGAAGCCCCTATGGGAACAGAGTATCACGCAGTCGGTTGCGCCCGACTGCAACGTTCTTACTTGTTTTTATTCGAAAGTCTCGTAAACGATACGAGTATACACGAGTATATGTTCCAAATTTCAAGTCTCTAGCTTCAATAGCGTCGAAATGGTTTGCGTTCATACGAACAGACGGACCAACGGACAGACGGACAAACGGACAGACGGACGGACAGCAAGACGGACATTGCACAAAACCAATATACTCTTTTTCCATTTGGGAACAGAGTATAAAAATCGCTCACACCCAGTCGAGTTTTTTTGAAGCAGCGTCAATCGAAAAAAAACGTTTAGAACTTACAAAAGGCTACCAAAATGCGCCAATCAAGTTTTGACGTAATGTACTTTTCTCCGACGAATTATCGAAATTTATTTGTTGAATTAGTTTTCTTCTATATGGACTTTCGTAATCAAGCATTTATATGTATGTATTTGCGAAAGCACAAGTCTCTAGTATTTGAAATACGTTTTTTTTTAAATTGGATGGAAGGAGGCGTGGTATCTAAGATCCAAAAATGTTTGTATTTATTACACGGATGGACACAGTAAATCTGAATTCTCTAGCTATAACGGTATTCAAGCTACGCTTAAAAAACAAAGCTAAGTTATGGATTTTCATCGATAATAAGCAAATGGGATGAGTAATCAAATAAAAAATGATAAACTAAAATAAACTATACATTTCAAATATCAGATTTCTAGCTTTTATGGTTTACGAGATCGCTACGTTCACACGGACGGACGGACGGACAGACGGACATGACTCAGTTTGCAGAGTTGCTAAAAATTCCATTTGAATGGAAATGCAAAATAGGTTTTCAAAAAAGGTATTCGAATGTAAAATGCAAAATAGGTATTTTGAAAATGGTTTTTTCAAATAAAATAATAATAATAAAATAAAATAATAAAAAAAAAGCCCATCTGAATGTAAATGCAAAATAGTTTTTAAAAAAAGCCATCGAAATGCAAAATGCAAAATACATATTTTGCATTTTGCATTTACATTTTAAATGCTTCCATTTCAAATAATTAACAGCTCTGTCAGTTTGTCGAGCTGATCAAGAATATATATACTTTATGTGGTCTGCCTAGCCACCTTCTGCCTCTTACATACATTTTCACAAAACCATTATACCCTGATTTCCCATTTTCAATGGGTTCAGGGTATAATTACTTACGTTGAAATGACTAACACTTACACAAAAGACATAATTAAACAATACTTTTGTAGTAAAAATAATGTTTTATACTTCCATAATGAACAGGATTTCCCTGTATTTTAACAATCATATGTTGAAATACTACATTCCGATTCCTTAACTAAAACAATTAAATCTACAAGTAAATTAGAAAACATTCAAACTTACGCACAGTATAAGGAAACCATTTTAAAGAAACATAAAGAATTGGTTTAAAGAAAACATCTATTACCCAGATTACCAATACTTAATAATAATATTATTAACGAATGTTCAATTAACATTGCTAAAACAAACAAGTAAGAGTGCTCTAGTCGAGACTGCTCGACTAAGAGATACCCTGAACCCTGCGAAGATGCGATATTCAAATCATTTTACGCTTCTTTTATATATACATATACACAAACAACACATACACACACACACACATGCACACGCACGCACAAGCACTTTCTCTGCTACTGCGCAGTTTACGCAGCGACTGCGCGCGGGCAGCGCTTGGGCTGCAGTATGGGCTATATTTTGGAAACTTATTTGTTGAATAGGTTTGCTTCTAGATGGACTTTCGTAATCAAACTTTTACAGCGTAATAATGACATTCATATGTATGTATTTGCCAAAGCACAAGTCTCTAGTATTTGAAATACGTTTTTTTCAAATTTAGGGGGAAAGGGGCGTGGTATCCAAAATCCAAAAATTGCAAAATGTTTGGATTCATTACACGGATACACACAGTAAATCTTAAATCTATATCTATAACGGTATTTTAAAACGAAGAAAAGTTATCGATTTTTATCGATAATAAGGAAATGGGATGAGTTATCGAAAAAAAATGATAAACTCGTACTGCGTAGGATATACACGAGTATACATTTCAGATCTCTAGCTTTTGTGGTTTGCGAGATCACTGCGTTCACACGGACGGACGGACGGACGGACGGACAGACGGACATGGCTATATCGACTCAGTTTGTCGAGCTGATCAAGAATATATATATTTTATGGGGTCTGCCATGTCTCCTTCTGCCTGTTACATACATTTTCACAAAAACATTATACCCTGATTTCCCATTTTCAATGGGTTCAGGGTATAAAAATAGAAACTCAAAGTTAACACTTGCAATAACACCAGAAACGTTCAATATTAGAGAAAAATACATCATAGATTTTTGTATGATTGACAAATTACAATTCCTTTCATGTATAGATATTTATTCTAATTTTGCAACATTGATAGAAGTTTTGTTTTTTTTTTTTTTTTGTTATGGCAATCATTTATTGTATGTGGGTTTCATTTTTCTAAGAAAAACTTTAAAACCTCTTTTTGGCAAAACATTGACAAATATTCAGTGTGTGTGTGGAATTGATACAAAATATGTGAGAGTAACTGGTGTGGGCTATCTTAATAAATAAGGATCATATTGAGGTATGAGTTATGTGCGTGTGCGTGGATTAGGTAAAGGGAGTGTACGGTCTGGTAGATGTTCAAGCTGGACTCTTTTAAGTCTGTATGTGGAAGGATGTAAAGTATCAAAGGTGAGTGATTGTGCAAGAAGGTTTGGGTGAGATGAGTGTCTAGAGTTCTGTTTGATGGAAGTGTCTTGGATAATATTAATGACGTAATTGAGTTTTAAATCTGTCCTGGCAAATGGAAATCCAATAAAATGTCTTATAATGCGATGTTCAGTACTTTGAAGTTTCTTTATGAGATAAGGAGCTGCTGTTCCCCAAATGGAGCACCCGTATCTCCATATAGGCTGAATTAGTGACTTGAAAAGTGTAACTTTGGAGTTAAGTGATAGCTTTGATTTGTGATTGAGTAACCAGTGTAATTTTTTGTGTCTTGTGTTAATAGTACCTATAATGTTCTGAATGTGCTTTCGCCAGGTGAGTTTAGGATCCAGTGTAAGTCCAAGGAATTTTTGTGAGGTGACAGTATTAATGGGGAGTCCGTCAAGGCAAATTTGTGGGCAGGTTTGATGTCTTTTTGTAAAAGTCATTTGTGAGGTCTTGTCATGAGATATGCCTATATTCCAGTTTTTAGTCCACGAAAAGAATCTGTTGACGTATGACTGTAATCGAGAACTGGCTAAAGTGTGTGAGTGGCTAAAACAAATAACTGCAGTGTCGTCTGCATATGTGGCAATGATATTATTCAAGGAAGGAAGTGTTGGCATGTCGCTAGTAAAAATGTTGTACAGTGTCGGGCTTAGGACACTGCCTTGGAGAACACCTGCTCTGATAAGTCTTTCTGTGGAATAGTGTCCATTGATATGGATAGAAAAGTGTCTGTTTGTGAGCCAGGAAAAGAGTAGTTTGTATAAATGAGGTGAGAGAATGTGCTTGAGCTTGAAAAGAAGCCCATCATGCCAGACTCTGTCAAAGGCTTGTTTAATGTCAAAGAAGACAGCTGCGCCAAATTGTTTTTTTTTTCGTGTCCCTGAAGTATCGAAGCCACTACCCTGTGTAATTGTTCAGTAGTGCCATGTTGCGCACAAAACCCAAATTGGTGATTGGGTAGAGTGGATTTGTCTTCAAGAGTAAGTCTAAGTCTTGTTAGTTTAAGTTTTTCGAAAATCTTCCCCAAAATTGGGAGAAGGCTAATCGGCCTATAAGAGTCTGTACGGTCCGGAGGTTTCTTAGGTTTGAGTATCATTGTGATTGTGGCTTTTTTCCAGTAGTCTGGAAAATAAAAGGTTTTGGTGCAAGAGTTAATAATTTTAAGTAAAAATTGTATACTTTTGGTGGGTAGGGCTTTGATTGTTCTAGTGTTAATGTTGTCGTGACCAGGAGTCTTTCTAGGTTTTAGTGAGGAAATTTCAGAGGTAAGGTCCTCTAAACAGAAAAGTGTAACTGAGTCTGAATGTGGAATGTCTTCAAGAAGTTTCTGTTTGATGTAGTTAATTCTGTTTGGTGATACAAGTGTCAGAGGAGTGAAACGTGATTCCAAGTCTGTGGCGAATATTTCTGTTTTGTCTTTATCTGATTTACACCAGCCATTACTGCCCTGAATGGCGTGGTTTGGTTTTGTTTGTCTTTTAATGTTTTTTGTTAATTTCCAAAGATTGTGTGTGTGAGAGTGAAGAGTAGAGATAGTGAGAAGATTGTCTATTCGTTGCTCTTTGTCTTTTAGTATTTCAAGTCTGATTTTAGTTGCAAGTCTTTTCCAGTTTGTGTTGTCGATAGGATTACCAAAACGCAGCCATCTTCTTCTTATACATCTTTTAAGTGTGATGAGTGATTTGATATCGTCTGAAAGGGTAATGACAAACCCAGCAATGCGACAGGGGGGTTGAGGCCCTGACGCCTGCCTAGCTGCTTCATGTATGTTTTTGGTGAAAGTATCAAGGGCAGTATCAATGTCATGTTTGGTGTCCAGATGGATGTGAGTGTTCATGTAATGTTTGAAAGTGTGGATGTTAGCATTAAACGAAAGTAATGGTTGTCTGTGTTGAATGAGGTGAGAACCCACACCAGTGGTGATGATTAGTGGAATGTGGTCTGAACTTAATGTTACATTCCCAGTAATATTAATGGAGTGGGAAGGGATACCAGCATAAATCCCGAAATCCAGGGCGTTTGGAGTGCCAATCCTTCCATAAGGGTAGTGTGTAGGAGATCCTGTAGCACAGATGTTCCAATGTGAATTTATAACTGTATCGTGTATCATGCGGCCTCTCCTACAGGAACGAGTGCATCCCCATTCCTGATGCTTGGAATTCCAATCCCGGCAATGATAAATTTTGGTCCAAGAGACTTCAGTGTGTTGGTGAGGTAAGTGTTAGTAAATAAGTCAGGAGTAGATGCTGGACGAATGTAAGATGCCGCGAGGGTTATTTCAATAAAGAAACTAATAATTTTGATACTGGCTATTTGTCCGAAAGAATGGGAAAAGAATTTAAAAGGAAAGTGTGAAATGTTTGATCTGATCAGGATAGCGGCGCCACCAAAGGATACATCGCCAGGCTGATTTGAAGAGTAAATTGAAAAATTCGGAATTTTGAGATAGGATCTTGAGTTTAAATGAGTTTCCGAAATTAGTATAATGTGGATGTCTTCTTCTGTTAACCAAGCTGTGAGTTCGTGTTGTTGTTCAGCGTTCCAGAAACCAATCCTGATAGTATTCATTGGTTTGAGTTAAGGCGTTGAGTAGTGTTCATTGTTACTTGAATAGAGTGTACGAGTTGTGCCAATGTGTCTTGAATTGTACTAAGTGTTACTATAACCTGTGACTTCCATTCAAGAATGTCATTGAGTTGATTGTTTAAAATTTTGATTTTTAGATTCGTGTCGTCCACCGAGCCAACGAGCGAGGGAGCATTAGGTGTGGTGAGTTGGGTTGATTGATGAGTAGGTTTGATATTAGTGTCCAAAAGTTTCTTTTGGAAGCGAAGAAGGTAATTTTGAGAAGGCGTATGGTGATTACTGGAAACTGGCTCGTGAGAAGGTTTGCTTGAAACATACTTTTGAGTTTTAGGAGTACTAGTTGATGTGGTTTTAAGGGTGATGGTGTTCCGTGATGAAGTGTGACTAGGATGTTGTGTTTGCTCGTTGTTTAGTAGTGAGGCATATGATATTTTTGGTGAGACTTGAATGGCAGAGATTTGAGTTGGGTTTGGAAGTAGAGTGTTTTTTGGCGGTGAGGACTTAGCTTCTATTTTCTTGAAAACACTGCATCCTTTCCAATTGGCTGTATGGTTTTCACCGCACAGCGCACATTTAGCAGGGGAGTCCTTAGTTTTAACAGAAACTTTAGTGAGATGCGGCTGGGCACACTTCACGCATCTGGGGTCGCGCATACAGTATTTTTGTGTGTGACCGTATTTAAGACATCGATGGCATTGAGGTATAGTAGGTTTATCGTGTGGGGGCTCCACCTTAATGATTTCACCTTGAAATCTCTTAACATCAAAAATCTCCTTATTGTTTTTCTTAGGCTCTAGCTCCAGAAAAAATAAATCAACTGGTTTTTTAGTAATCTTGTCCAGGACAACCATCGAGGAGCGGACAGTGTGCCCCAACTTTGCGAATACATCAACAATATCTTGTTTTGGAGTACCTCTATATAGACCACGAACAACAGCCCTGAAGCCACGATCTTCCTTGAGCTGCCATGAGTGATACTTGAATATGGTTTGAATCTTGAGCCATTTGGTTAGTACTCTGTATCCGTCCGTTGTGAGGCAGTTTACCCGAACACTATTGTTTGCCAGATTTTTTATTGTGAACTGGTCACCACACATAGAGATTATGTCTTTTTTAAGCTCATAGAAGTCTGGAACCACCGAAAAAATAATTGGAGGTGGCTTGAAAAGTTGAGTGTTAGGTGTGGAGGGCACTGGTTTAGCGCTGTCAACCTCCACAGCCTCTTCATCCAGTAGCGCGAAACGGTTATGTGACACAGACTTCATAGATGACTTAAGTTTAGCCGGAGAATTACGACGGGAGCTGGGAAGAGGGGGAAAGTCAACTTCCATCATTGTCGTAACTAACGAATCCACCGATGAGAATGAAAGGACACTGGCCGTATCAGATTCACAGTATATAGTGGAATCCATAGAGTCGTTGAGATCAGACTTCGATACTTTTGATACAAGTTTTGACGGAGAGCCATTAGTCCTTTTCGAAGGTATTTTCAATCCACCACGTTCCTGAACAGTAACATCCGAGATGACCATCCAAATTGGTGTGTTTAGACTTAATGTTAAATTATGATCCCCTGGAAAAAGGGGATCCCAGAAGGGAAAACACCTTCAACTCAACAAATCGTACACAAATTTTGATAGTTGGAAACGAAACAAAAGAAAAGAAAAAATAATTTAAAAATAAAAGTTGGCCACAAACGACAAACTAGTAGGCGAACAAAAAAAAAAAAAAAAAAGAAAAAATAACACTAAACAGCGCCTCAAAAATGATTATACATATAAATGTAAATATATATATATATTTGTATATAGTAATTTTTTCTTTTTTCTCACAAAAATAAAAGTACTTTTGATGAAAATAAAAATTCAGATTTGATAAAGTTAGGCAAAATAATCACAACCGTTCAGTACGAGCACTAGACTCGAACTGATTGATAGAAGTAAAATCTAGAGATTGGTAAGAAGCAAAAAAAAACTATTATGAAAATATTCAATCAAATGGGTAAACCATCTGAAATTAAAGCAGATAAAAATTCAGCATTCATTTGCGCAGCTTTACAAAATTAGTTAAAAGAAGAAGGAGTAACAAGTAAGAGTGCTCTAGTCGAGACTGCTCGACTAAGAAATACCCTGAACCTTTCGAAGATGCGATATTCAAATCACTTTGCGCTTCTTTTATAGATATGTATATACATATATACAAACAACACATACACATATACACACATGTACAAGCACGCTAAGCACTTGCTCTGCTACTGCGCAGTTTACGCAGCGACTGCGTGTGGGTTGCGCTTGGGCTGCAGTATGGGCTATATTATGGAAACTTATTTGTTCAATTAGTTTTCTTCTAGATGGACTTTCGTAATTAAACTTTTACAACGTAATATTGACATTCATATATATGTATTTGCAAAGCACAAGTCTCTAGTATTTGAAATACGTTTTTTTTCAAATTTGTTTGTATTCATTACACGGATATACACAGTAAATCTGAAATCTATAGCTATAAAACTATGATTTTCATCGATAATAAGGAAATGGTTTGAGTTATCGAAAAAAATGCCAAACTCGTACTGCGTAGAGTATATACGAGTATACATTTCAAATTTCTCTAGCTTTTGTGGTTTACGAGACCGCTGCATTCACACGGACGAACGGACGGACGGAAAGACGGACATGGCTATATCGACTCATTTTGTCGAGCTGATCAAGAATATATATACTTTATGGGGTCTGCCTAGCCTCCTTCTACCTGTTACATACATTTTCACAAAAAACATTATACCCTGATTTCCCATTTTCAATGGGTTCAGGGTATAAAAATAGATATCACCACACGTAAGAATGGTATTGCAGATATAGAAAGTTTCACAAAACTGTTAATGAAAAAAAAAAGAATCATAATAAATGAAAATAATATAGAAGATATTGAAATGGGTATGCAGCTCACAAGATTAGGTATATTAAACCCAAAACTTTTGAACATTATTATTTAAAACATATAAATTCAGAAAAATTGTTAAACACAAAAACATCCACTTGGATTAGAGCAGATTTTAACGAAATTTTAATAATCTTAAGCATTTCAAAGAGTATAACTAAAGCCCCAATCTTTGAGATACTTCCATATCCAGATGAGGATAGAAATATTTTAACAGAAAATTGTCAAAATAAATATTGCTTTTAAAATTTAAATTTGTTTAATAAAAATTCGAAATCAAAAGTAAATAAAAATAAATACACAGAATATCTATGTAACAAATAATGTAAACAAAGTAGAGCAATTTCATATATACAAACGAAAGAAATAATCTTTGAACAAAAAATATAATAATATTTTTAAAGCTATTTCATTAACTACTTTTGTAATTACAATAATAAGTTTAATATTGTACTTAATATATAAGTTTAAAGCTGTACCAAAAAAACCTAATAATTGTTGAAAATGTCATCTTTAGCAATGCGATATGTTATCGATAAGTACGTGTACCATATCTATGTGAATGGTACATATCTAGAGTTAGTCACAAATAGTGCTGGGAAAAGATCGATCTTTACCTAGATCGATATTTCGATATTATGTATGGTCTCAGATCGATATATCGATCTTTTCATAAAAATATTTTAACTCCCAAAATAAAAAAAAAAAAGAAAAACAAAGTTTTCATATAAAAAACAAAAGATGAATTTCTTATTAAAATTAAACAACGTTTCATATAAACTAACCTAACTTCGTAACTTTGTGACTCACAAATAAACCATTGTTGTGAAAGCACACAGGCGCGGTTTTCTTTATATTTCAACTTAAATATAACTTCCGTCTATATTGGATAGAGAAAAGTTTCTATCCAACAGGTTATGGGCCCAGACGCGAATGTTTAATTGAAACATAAAGTGTTTGTTTTTAGTTATGAACTATTAACATAGTGGTGACTCAGGAACTAATTGATAATAGCTATGAGCGGAATTTATCAGATAGAAAAGTTGGACGAAGGCAATTATGAAACCTGGCGCGTTCAGATGCGTAGTGTGTTGGTGCACTAGGAGCTGTGGAGTGTAGCATTGCAACACACAAGCCAGCAGCGCAGAAAGCGAAAAAGCAGGGAAACAAAAATGTGATATGTTTCAAGTGCGGCGAGCGCGGGCATATGATGGCTGAGTGTAAAAGAGCGCTAATGAGAAAAAGGCAAGTAGAAAAGAGAACAAGCAGTGCAGTTTATTCAATGCGTTGAGCGCAGATCATTTAAAAAAGAGTATGTGGCGTTTGGATAGTGGCGCAACAAGCCATATGTGTTGTGATAAAAAGTTATTCACACGGTTGGTCAAACACACAGAAATGATCAGTCTGGCTGACTCTGGTTTTCTGAGAGCAGAAGGAAAAGGAGAGGTAAAGCTTGAGACAGAATTCTGCATGTTGCTGTTAAAAGATGTTCTCTATGTGCCGAAAATGAGCGGAAATTTTTTCTCAGTGAGCAGCGCTGTGAAACATAATTGCTTTGTAACTTTTGGGCAAGAATATGCAAAAGTAATGCAAAAAGATGTTTGCATTGTAAAAGCAAGTAAAGTTCAAGACTTGTATATGTTTCAAGGAAAGCATAATAGTTGTTATGCTGTTGCTAAGGCAGATGGTGTGCTGTGGCATAAACGGTATGGCCATTTGAATGTCAACAGCTTGAAAGACCTGATCAAGAAAGGAATGGTGCGTGGTATTAAAAACATGGCTTTCAAGGAGAACATGAATTGTAAAACTTGCATGCTGTGCAAAATTCATGTGCAGCCATTTCCTGACGCAACTGCCAATAGAGCGCGAGGCATATTGGAGTTGGTTCATGCTGATGTGTGCGGGCGTTTTAGCACACAGTCTTTGGCTGGATCGAGGTATTTCTTAACCTTTATTGACGACAAGTCAAGGCGGATCTTCGTATATTTCCTTCGGAGGAAGGATGAAGTATTCAAGAAGTTTGTAGAGTTCAAAACGTTGGTTGAACGGCAAACAGGAAAGTGTCTCAAATGTATCCGGAGCGACAATGGAGGTGAATTTGTCAATAAGCCAAACGAATACCTGAAGAGTCAAGGGATCAAGAGGCAGCTGACAGTAGCATACACACCTCAGCAAAATGGCGTGGCTGAGAGGGCAAACCGCACTCTGGTAGAGATGTCAAGGTGTATGCTGACGCAATCAGGATTGGGCGAATCTTTGTGGGCTGAAGCAGTCAACGCAGCCGTATATGTGCGGAATCGATCGCCAACCAGTGCTTTAGGCAGTATGACGCCTATGGAAGCGTGGACTGGTAAGAAACCTTTTGTTGGCCATCTAAAAGTTTTTGGTTCAATTGCAGTAGCTTTGGACAAGGGTCCAAGGAAGAGCAAACTGCAAGCAAAGGGCAAAGAGTACCGCATGATTGGGTATTCGGTAGCAAGCAAAGGCTATCGTTTGTACGACCCAGTATCTCGTCAGGTGATTGAGAGGCGAGATGTTCTTTTCAATGAGAACGAAGATGACAAGTATTCATCTGTAATTGAGCTGCCAACATCTAAAGTTACCATGCAGCCTGGTAACGAGAGTGATGGTTCTGGCAGCAGCGATCGGGACAGCAGCGAGGGACGCAGCAGCAATCGGGACAGCAGCGTTGGAGGCAGCAGCGATCGGGATAGCAGCGTTAGAAGCAGCAGCGTTAGAGGCAGCAGCGATCGGGACAGCAGCGTTGGAGGCAGCAGCGAGAGGCGCAGCAGCGAGAGGCGCAGCAGCGAGAGACGCAACAACGATAAACGCAGCAGCAAGGGACGCAGCAGCGACCTAGATAGCAAGAACAAAGGAAGCGAGGAAGCAACTGTGAAGGTTGAGCTTGACACAGTTCCCCGCATTGGTCCAGGCGGACCAAGGCTGATTCGAACCGGCAAGCCAGGCCGACCTCGAAAGCAGCACAACGTTCTTGGGGCTCTGGTTGCTAGCAACGTGAAGGTGCTATCATCCTATGAGGAGGCGTTAAAGAGTGTTCATGCATCAGATTGGTGTGATGCGATGAAACGGGAATATGACGCACTAATGGCCAACCAAACTTGGCAGTTGGCAGACTTGCCGAAAGGACAGCGAGCTGTAGGATGCAAATGGGTATACAGCCTGAAACGCGACAAAGATGGTCAAGTTGAACTATTCAAGGCACGACTGGTGGCAAAAGGTTGCTCCCAGCAGTATGGCATAAACTATGCGGAAACTTTTTCTCCGGTGTGCAGACTGGAGAGCGTGCGATTCATCTTTGCGCTGGCAGCGAAATTAAAATTGTATTTGCATCAAATGGATGTATGCACGGCATACCTCAACAGTGATCTGAGCGATACTGTGTATATGAAACAACCCCAAGGATACACTGATCGAGATCAACCAGCAAAGGCTTTGCTATTAAAGAAGGCGATATATGGATTGAAGCAATCAGGAAGGGAGTGGAACGCCAAACTAAATGATGTCCTGAATAGTTTGGGTTTTGTGGCCTGTGAAAACGAGCCCTGTCTCTACCAACATATAGGGAAAGATTATTTGTCGTTAATCCTGGTATATGTTGACGATTTGCTTATAGCATGTCAATCCAAGGAGGACCTGGTTAGTAT
This sequence comes from Drosophila leonis, assembly GCA_035045365.1. Taxonomy (NCBI): domain Eukaryota; kingdom Metazoa; phylum Arthropoda; class Insecta; order Diptera; family Drosophilidae; genus Drosophila; species Drosophila leonis. The sequence goes on from JAWNPC010000558.1 coordinate 107,047, forward strand.
CAAATCGGCGATTTCAAATGTGTTTGAAAGTGTCGACAAAGGCGTGCCTGAACTGTTTTTGAGCATGGAGGTGCAGCGTGAAGATGAGCTTGGGCCTATCACCATAGGCCAATCGCAATATATCAAGGAATTATTGCAAACTCATGGTATGGACAATTGCAGACCAGTAGCAACTCCGCTGGATGCAGGTTTCCAAGTAAATTGCGCCGATGGACATTGTCAAAAGGTTGACCCTGTCAAGTATCAATCGATGATTGGTGAGCTGATGTGGCTGGCACTCACGACCAGGCCAGACATTTTACACTCAGTTGCGAAGTTGGCTCAAAGGAACCAGGATCCGCACGTCGAGCATCTGGCTGGCGTAAAGCACGTTTTGAGGTATTTGGCAGCGACGCTAAATTTCAAGTTGCATTATACAGGTAGTCATCAGCCACTCACTGGATATGTCGATGCGGATTGGGGTGGAGATCGAACTGACCGGAGGTCGTATACTGGCTATGTATACTTTCTGGCAGGAGGACCGATTTCCTGGCGATCCGAGAAACAACGCAGCGTGGCACTTAGCAGCACGGAGGCTAAGTACATGGCATTGTCGGCGGCTTGTAAGGAATCTATATTCTTACGTCGATTAATCATCGAGATTGGATGTGGAGATGAATCTACATCAACTACTCTGTATGGAGATAATCAGAGTGCACAGGAGTTGGCCAGGAATCCGGTTCATCATTCCCGGACTAAGCCTATTGATATAAGATATCATTTTGTTCGTCAAGTTGTAGACGAAGGTCAAATTAACTTAAAGTATGCTTGTACAACAGACATGATTGTAGATATCATGACTAAGAATCTTTGTAAGACCAAGCATGTTAAATTTACTGAAATGTTAAATTTAAAATGAATTATGTTAATTTGAATTTGTAACCATGATCGCATTGAGGAAGGGTGTTGAAAATGTCATCTTTAGCAATGCGATATGTTATCGATAAGTACGTGTACCATATCCATGTGAATGGTACATATCTAGAGTTAGTCACAAATAAACCATTGTTGTGAAAGCACACAGGCGCGGTTTTCTTTATATTTCAACTTAAATATAACTTCCGTCTATATTGGATAGAGAAAAGTTTCTATCCAACAATAATTAAGTACACTAAAAAACAAGAACCAGTAGAAATTCCAAGCAATATAGTAGAAGAAAATCCTTCACTATACTATATCCGCTTGAGGACACGCTATTTTTATACCCTGAACCCATTGAAAATGGGAAATCAGGGTATAATGGTTTTGTTAAGCTGCCAAATGTATGTAACAGGCAGAAGGGGGCGTGGCAGACCCCACAAAGTATATATATTCTTGATCAGGGAGACGAACTGAGTCGATTTAGCCCTGTCCGTCTGTCTGTCTGTCTGTCCGTCTGTCCGTATGTATGAACGCGTCGAAAATTTTTTTTGGAAGTCCCTGTATAGCACGCGCATATCGAGTTTGTTTTAGAAAATCGATAACTATTCCCGTTCTTTTGTTATCGATTAAAAACCTTATCGAAATGAAGTTTATAAATTATATCTCTTACATCTTTGGAGCTAGAGTCTCCAAATTTTGCATTTAGTTTCATTTATATTTTATACAATTTCGGTTTTTGTTAGATTTTGGATATTGGCTCAAAATTTTTCAAAAATTTTCAAATTGAAGGTTAGCTGCAAATATAGCCAATATGTGAATGAGTTTGCGATTTTATACAACTGAAAAATATTCAATATAATATGTAGATCATATGCTGAAAATTTAATTGAAATCCATTAAGTATCACAGAATTAAATAAACAAAATGTTTTGTCAATTGCAACATGTGACCAGAAAGCCACCCCTGTTTTCGTTTTTTCTATACATGTGCACACATACATTGAGACATTCGAATGCGAGCATTCTTGTCTGTTCTAAGAATCACAACAATTACAGCTGACTGTTTGAATTTTGTTATAATTCTTAGCTGCCTTTAGTCTAAAATTTGCTACTGCTTGTCTAAGCAGTGCAGTGGCGGTGTTGTTAGAAGCGGGGCACGCCGTGCCTTGCAGGTCTGGGTTCAAACCCAGCCGATGTCAAATATTTTTATGTCGTATTTTCTTAATTTTTTATTTTTTTCTTTTATTAAATTTTTATTACTCTTTAAAAATTATATTATATTCTTTAAAAAAAAAAAAACATGCTTTTTGATTGTGAAAGTGCAAGATTAAATTTAATTAAATTTTGTATAAGTTTGTAATATATACAAGATACGGAATATATTTAAAAACGCAGCTCGGACGGGGTTCAGGGGATCTCCTAGTCGGGTACCCCCGACTAGAGTTTTCTTACTTGTTTAAAGATGGGGGAGTCATATATCGGCACCTCATATATATATACGTACTTCGCCCTAAGGCATAGCTTGGTGATAATTAATAAAAACAACACCGCTTATTATTATCATTAATAAAGATTTTGTATTACGACGTGTTCGGGTAAAGTAATATAATATTTTTATACTCTGTTCCCAAAGGGAAAAAGAGTATATTGGTTTTGTGCAATGCCCGTCTTGCTGTCCGTCCGTCTGTCCGTTTGTCCGTATGAAGGCAAACTATTTCGACGCTATTGAAACTAGAGACTTGAAATTTGGAACATATACTCGTGTATACCCTCGAATTATAAAGTGGTAAGATTTTCCCGATACGCCCACTAGGGGCGGGGCAAATCTGAAAATGCATTTTCCAGTATGTCAGAAACCCTGTTAGTTGAAGTGCTAGAGATAAACTTGGAAATTGAAATTTGGAACGTATACTCGCGTTGACAACCCAAGATCAAAAATGTATGGCGGATATATCTACGCCCATTGGGGGCGTGGCAAATCGGGTAAAACTGTATCTTCTACAGTTTTAGAGCTAGAATGCCCAAATTTGGCGTGTAAGTTATTGTTAAGATCCTATAAAGATCGATGAAAAAATTATATATCCGCGCACACTGGGGGCGTGGCAAATCGGATCAGACTATATAGTGATTAATACATATTCTTATATATCTTGAGCATTCATTAATGCTAGAGCCTTGAAATTAAAAATATATACTCGCGTTGACAACCCAAGATCAAAAAGGTATGGCGAATATATTTACGCCCATAGGTGGCGTGGCAAACCGCAAAAGCTTATATCTCCCAAAGTTTTAGAGCTAAAAACTTCAAGATTAGCTAGTTGAGTTACTGGTAACTTTCTCTATCGATGATCGAAAAATAATGGTTACGCCCCTTTAGGGCGTGGCACACCGAAAAATACCCTGTAGTTTCCACATTTTTAGAGCGTAAGCTTGCAAATTTTGCTGTCATGTCACTTTAGACTCCTTCTAAGGATTAGCCAAAAATTACATGTCTATGACCTCTGGGGGTGTGGCAAATGTGAATTATATTTTGCAGAGCTCTTGAGATAAAATTGCTGCAGAATCACCATCACAAGAATAATACAGTAGGTGGCGCTAAGCTGCAATATTCTTACGTATATCGTTAGAAGATTATTTTAATAAAAAAATATAATTTATTCAAGACTCAATTCTCGATTCCACTTCTAAACTGACTTAAGCTATGTTCTGCAGACGTCTTATAAACCTTGGCTTTGAGCTTTTGATTGATTGGACTTTAGACTTGTGGAGCTTTTGGCTGTTATGTAAATAAAGGGATCTCGATCTTGAAGAGATTGAGCTTTAAGAGAGTTCTGTCGGCTAGGGTTAATGCAACGTCAGCAGTTTCAACCCCAATGGTGGGAATAGCGATTCTGGCGATTTGTTTATAATAAGTTCATAATGTTTACATTAAATCTTGTGGGAAAAGAATGTGTAACAAAAGTGCTATGGTTAGTGTGTGGGTAATATGTCTCTACATATGTCACTTCCCCATCCTTAAGAAATGAGCCTGTCCTCAGGCGTTTAACCTTGGGTATAATGTTGGGTCTATTATAATTTCAGCCACGGTAGCTGACTTAAAGCCTACAGCGACAGTAGAGATCCGAGATCTTGACTCACTCACTGTAGAGCCGGAGGTGGCTGAGGCAGTGCGTAAAGTCCTCGCAAACCCATCAGTGGACTTACGCGTAAAAGTTACTGCCCCGAATAGCCGGGAGCCAGTAAGAGCTTTCGTAACACTAGAAAGCCAACTAGCCAATAAGCTGCTCAACTCTGGCAACATAAAAATAGGTTTTGTCAGAGCTAGGCTCAAGATGTGCCAAAGCATCCGGCGATGCTACCGATGTTTCGGGGTAGGTCACCTGCAGACCAACTGCACAGGACCAGACCGAAATGGGGGAGGTATCTGCATTAAATTTGGAGAAGCAGGTCACAAAATGAAAGACTGCAAAAAACCTCCGAAATGCTGCATCTGCACTGATGCCGGGATCGCAAGCCAATCTACACCGTAGCAAAACTGCAGACGCACTGTTAACGCAGATCGCAGCGGAATACGCTATCGACGTAGTGATCATCAGTGAACAATATAAGCAGAAAGAAAACGGAGTTTGGCTGGATGACGAAACCAAGACCGCGGCCATATGGCTTCCTAGTGGTGGCGGTGCGGTACTACAAGGAAGTAAAAGAGGAAACTGTTACGTCTACGCACGTTTCAAAGAAGTCGCAGTAGTCAGCTGTTACCTGACACCCAGCGACGACATAAATACTTTTCAAAGTAAGCTAGACGCAATCGAGGATATGCTCGTGGATCGACGGCAGCACTTCATTGTGGCAGGCGATTTCAACGCACGAGCAGTTGACTGGGGAATGCCCTCGACAAACTCTAGAGGGCGGAAAATTATGGATATGGCCGCTAGGACCAGGCTAGCGGTAGAAAACCGTGGAGATAGAGCGCTAGCTCTATTCAATAGGCCGGGATGCGAAGGTACAATACCAGATATAACCTTTGGATCCGAACACATCGTAGATCGGATCAAGGACTGGAAAATACTTGATGATTTCACTGGCAGTGATCATGAGTATATCTCATACACTTTCCAGAAGAATCGGCAATCCCCCTCAGTGTGCCCAGCAAAGGCTTCCCATCGATGGGAAGAAAAATTACTCTCTGAAATAGACAGGCTAGAGCGACAATTCGACAGTACACTAAGTACAAAAGAAGTCGTCGAATACAGCCTGAAAACTATTAAAAGAGCATGTAATGCTTCGATGCCGAAAACGCACAGCAAACATGGGGGCAGACGGCAGGCGTACTGGTGGAACCACTAGATTTCACAAAAAAGACAAGTATGCATACAGTTCAGGCGAAAGCTTACAAGAGCACGGCGCTCTGGGAATTACATGACAGAAGCGTTAGCAGCTAAGAACGCGAGGAAAGAACTGTCGATTGCTATCACACGCAGTAAACTGGATAAGTGGAAAGAGCTCTGCAAAGACATTAACAGAGATCCTTGGGGGCTTGGCTACAAAATAGTCATGAAAAAGCTGAGAAACTACGGAGCAGCGCCAAACGTGGATGATGAAACGATGGATCACATAGTGACATCACTATTTCCAAGACACATCCACGAAACGTAGGAGCGGGCACCAGTAGAGTCTCAGTGCTCAGCCCCAAATTTCACCGAGGAGGAGATTAAGGTTGCGGCTCTTTCCCTGAAGAATAAAAAGGCTCCGGGGCCAGACAATATACCGGCGGAAATACTGAAGTTGATAGCAACAGGACGGCCTGCTTTCCTTCTTAGAATGTACAACGCATGTCTAAAGGAAAGGTTATTTCCAGAAGAGTGGAAAGAGCAGAGACTAGTGCTCATCAGCAAAGGCAAAGGCGATCCCAACACACCATCGGCATATCGCCCATTGTGCATGCTAAATACAGCTGGAAAGCTGTTAGAAAAGCTAATAAAACCCAGACTGCTTGCTGCAGTAGAGGCTGCTGGAGGACTTAGTCCCAGACAGCACGGGCTTAGAGCTGAGAAATCTACAATGGGAGCCATCGATGAAGTGGTTCAGGCAGCCAGAGCAACGCAGAGAGGAAATGCGTACTCGCGCCCAGTGGTTCTGCTAGTAACGCTTGACGTTAAAAACGCTTTCAATAGCGTAAGGTGGACCGATATGCTTGCTTCCTTGGAGCAACGTTTCCATATACCGAGATATCTGATGCACATGATCAGGAGATACTTACAGGATAGAGTACTCCTGTACGCTACACAGACGGGTATGAAACGATATAGAGTGACCGGAGGAGCTGCAGGAGGAGGGGTCGATCCTAGGACCAGACCTGTGGAATATCAGCTACGACGACATTCTAAGACTGGAAATGCCTGAAGATACGTTTCTGATCGGATATGCAGATGACATCACGGCAGTCATCACGGTCAGAAATACCGTAGAGGCTCAAAAAAGACTTACTCAAGTCATGATCCGCACGCAAACGTGGCTTAGCTCCCGAGGCTTGGAACTTGCTACCCAAAAAACGGAGTTACTTCTGTTCACAGGGAAGCAGATTCCAGCTGAAATCGAGATGCGATTGAGTGGAAACCTGATAAGGACCCAGAGGACAGTGAAGCTATCTAAGCGTGAGGCTAGACAGCAAACTTACCTTCTGGGGACAGCTTCAGCATGCTACGCGAAAAACAGCGAAAGCAACGGGGTTTCTAAGTAGACCGACGGCAGGGAAACGAAGACTGTTAATGGTAACAACAAATGCAATCCTACTGTATGGTAGCGAAGTATGGGTGGACACTTTCAAAGTGGACGTAAGGCGGAAACCGATGTTATCGGTGCAAAGAAGACCAGCATTAAGGATAGCTTCGGCGCACCAAACAGTGTCCGGAGCTGCTGTGACCGTGATAGCAGCAGTGATACCGATAGATCTACTTGCGCAAGAGCGCAATAAGATATGGGGTCTCCGGCAAAGTGGAGAGTTTTCAATGCAGGCAGCAAAGACCGTACGTCAGCAGACTATAGCCTCCTGGAAGGCAAAATGGTTATGCGAAAGATATGGGAGATGGACTGCAAAAATCATCCCCGATCTAGAGCAGTGGATAAATAGAAAGCACGGTGAAACGTCTTTTTATCTGACACAAATGCTCTCTGGTCATGGTTACTTTCGAAAGTACCTAAATAAGATGGGGAAAACTGCCGAATCCAGCTGCATTTACTGCGACAATGCAATGGACGACGCAAAACACACTTTCTTTAACTGCGAAAAGTGGTCAGAAGAAAGAACCGACTTGGCAGAAATTGTCGGTGAAGTTAAAGTAGAGACTATAGTACAGCAAATGTGCAACAGCATAGATGCCTGGAAAAGAGTCTGCGACTTCGCCGAAAAAGTTCTCCGGCGGAAAAGCGGGACCTGGACGCAGGAACACAGATGGCAGTGCATGCGGGATAGCTCCTGGTTCCAAGGTGGGAGGCAGCCCTAGAAGAGGAGGTTTTTTAGTCGGTAAGCAGTATTGCAGTCCGACACACCAGCCAGAGTGACGACCTGACTGACGGTGCATAAAGCATTTTTACCTCAGCCACACACAAAAAAAAAAAAAAATTATAATTTCTTTGATTTCATTTTCATTTTCATTTAACTCTGTTTTGATTTGTATATCTTTTTGAAAATTTGTTTGTAGGTTTGGGGTTGATTCTTTTATGTTCTTATAATTTACTATAATTTTTCGTGGAATATTCTTATATTTAAAAATAATATACAATATTAATGCAGTTAAAATAATTATTAAAGTTGTTATAGTTATAATTTGGAACGTGTTATACAATTTTGTTTGTTGTTGGATAATTTCTTTAGTTTGGACATATGACAATGGTTCTAATTTAGTTACATTATTATTTATGTAAATTGTTTGTGTGTAATCTAACATAGTATTGGCTATTAATATTTCATCCAACTGGATTGAACAATTTAATGCTTTTAACATATTATTTCCTTCAATAATTATTTCTCTATTGATACAATTTCGGTTTAATACAGTTTTAGGTAAGTTCCATGTTAACATATTGTTTGGTTCTACGTACTTAATTTCATAATTTTTAAGTGTTTTTGAATATCTACATTCGTTTTTTTCTTGATTTAATATACCAGTAATACATTTGTTCATAACGAAATCTTTATTGGTTGATGTGAATGCTTTATTATTTTGTAAATAGTAAGTGTCATGTATTACTTCGGTCAAAATGTTTTTGTGTTCGTCAGGGTATGGAATACTTGTAATGTCTAATAGTGCGTTATTTATAATTTCGCGTGGAATATGGGAAATGATAAAAATTTCGTTAGTAGTTTGTTTTAACCAAGTTGATGTTTTAATATGTATTGTTTTTTCAGCGTTTAAATGTGATAGTGAGTCATATTTTAGTAATTTAGGGTTGAATATACCAAGTCTGGTTAGTTGCATTCCTAATTCAATGTCTTCAATGTATTCTGTGAATTCTTTTAAATTGAAAATTAATATGTCAAGTTTTTGATCTACCTCATGGGTCGAGTTTAAACTTCTATTCTTTTATTAACTGTTTTTATTACTTTATTCAATTCATTGGCTTGAACACTATTTTCTGAAAGGTTATCTATTTTCGATTGTAATTCTTCTTTATCTTCTTGATTTAAAGTACCGAAAAGGTATTTATAAAATGTTCCCATGAAATTTAGGAGTCCCCTTTTATTTCGTTTTACTAGTCTTATACCGTTCATTTCTCTGTCCAGTTTTTCTGTTAAGTATTTTATTTTTTCTATTGGTTCAAATTCTTTTGTTTGTTTCATTAGATTATTATATGTTTTTTTCAGTTTTAGTTATATTAATAGTTAAATAGTGATATTCATAATTTATAGGTAAATTGATTGTTCCTGTTTGGAATATAAGATATCCGTTTTTTGAGTTAATTGGGTTGATTTCCAAATTTTGACTTTTTATTGGCCGTATGAAATACAGTAGCATGAATGTTATAATTAGGGCTTTTAAGTTAGGGATTATCATCTTGATTCGGGTTATTAGTTGATCTGGAATTATCGTATTTACTTTCATTAGTTACTTTCTTCTTCTTATATTTTGATTCATAGTGTGTTATCTTTCTACCTCTGTTAACTTCTTTATAGTGTTTGTTATCTATTTGAGTTATATTTCCTGTTTGTTTAAAAGGGTTTGTGGATTTTGATTTTACTAATGGTGATTCTCTACATCTAGTATCCAGAGCTGTTAAAAATTCCATTCAAATGGAATTCTTAACAGCTCTGCTAGTATCTACTTCAAAATCAGTTCTATTTTTATTTAATCTTTCGATTTTGCTTTTCTTATTTAGTTGCGTATCATATTTGGGGGTTCCTGCGTAAATGAAAATATCTGCTGGTGTTCTACCAGTTGTATTATGTTTCGTTTTATGATTATAAGTGTAAAGTATTATTTCGAATCTAGTTAGTTTATCTTCTTGGTTTGTGTCAGAATTGACAATTCTCAATTTTTCATTTACTGTTTTGACAATTCTCAATTTTTCATTTACTGTTTTGTGAAATCTTTCTATGTCTGAAATGCCATTTTTACTAGTTGTGATAGATATATAATATTTACGTTTTCTGACTTTAGCCAAATTTTTAGTGCGGAGCACAAGAAGGCTAAGTCTTTATCTGCTTTTATTTCAATTGGTTTTCCCATGTCATTAAATACTTTTAAAAGAGCTCTTTTGGCTTCTAGCCAATCTCGACCATTTACTTCAATTAAGGTTGCGTATTTGGAATATAAGTCTATACAAGATAGAAATTGTTTGTTGTCTACCATATAAAAATCAATGACATATTTTTCTCTGGGATTTTGAACTTCAGGAGTTAATTCAAAGGCTAACTTAGTGTTTCTATGTTCTGTTTTAGCTATGTTACAAACTTTGCATTCGTTAATAATATTTTGAATTAGGTTCTGGTAATCTCGATAATAATATTTTTCTTTAAATAGTGATGTCAATTTCTCTATTCCTGGATGTAGTAACTTTTGGTGGGTATTAATAATATATTCTTTAAATTCGGCAGAAGTTTGAACATAAGTATTCTTTTATTAATTCTTTTGCATGACTATTTGTGATTTCAACATAATTTATTAATATTTTTGTTTTATGGAAGTATTCGTGACGTTTACGTTATTTGAATTATTTCTTTCAAATTCTATTTGTCTTTTAAAATAATTAATCGGTCTTTCTGTCAGTGAAATGTAATGTTGGTTATCTTCTTGAGCGCAGTGGATTGTTGCTGCTGTAGCATCGGAAGTTTCTCCTAACAGGTTCTCTTCAATTTTTATTCTAGATAGAGCATCTGCTACATAGTTCATAGATATTTATAATTGCGTCTTTCTTTAATTTTAGAGTCATTGGCTTAACAACGTGTGCAAAGTTAGGAATAAATTTTCTATAATATCCACAAAGTCCTAAAAATGATTTTATTTCTTTGGGGGTTTTTGGTATTGGAAAGTTTTGTATGGCAGAGATTTTTGTTGGGTTTGGTTGTATTCCGTCTGTAGTTATTATGTGTTGTGAGGAGCAATATATGTATGCACGAAGTAGTGTATATAAATACATGTAGTTGCTATGTGTTTATATGCATATACGTGCATATGTATGTTGCTCCACACAGCGACGCGAGTACTGTAGGAGCGGCCCTCGCGACTGGAAAGGGTCAGAGTCCGAAAGAGGGTTCGGCTCTTTCGCTCCTACAGATTCAGCAATTGGCTCGCGTCGCTCCCACGACGATCATCGGCGACCGTTGGCCGAGGTACCGTTCGTGGCCGAGTGAAAGTAGTGGATTCTTTCACTCGCACAGCCATAACGGTATTTCGGCCAATGAGCGGCTGCCACGCGATCAAGCGACATTTGGCGTCGCAAAATATCGCGTGATGTTGCCGTTAAATTGGGCACGAGCGACAGACAGGCCCCGCTCCAGAGCCGAGCGAGGAGCCGTTAGAGCACGAAGCAGGGCCTGCGTCTGGGCTATAAAAAGGCGCCCGTGGCTCAGTACAGGACAGTAAAAAAGTATCAAAAAGTGAAAGTGAACGTGAAAGTGCCGAAAGTCAACGCGAAGGTAGTGATCAACCAAAAGGACATCGAGGGACATCGAAGGACACCGATATCAAAAGGACATCGATATCAAGGACTTCAACAGATCAAGGACATCGTGGGAAAATCCAAGGATATCCAAGGAAGATATCTCGGACGCCTATTAAGGATCATAGGCAACCCAGCGAGGACAAAGGATCATCAGCTGCCACCAACAAGGACCTTGGTGCGGTGCAGCTGAACCTAGCGCTAGAAGTTGGCGAAACCTGGGACAGGAGTGAGTAAGTGTTCTCGTAGCCGTGCGAAAGAGCGCGTCTTGTGTCTGAGGGGAAGCTGTGGTGTGTTGTAAGCGAATCCAGACGTAGGAGTGGGCTGTAAGTGATCCGAGCGAACTGCCGGAGCATACAGCGCAAATCCTGGCGCATCCTGGAGTGCGTGAACCACTCAACAGCTAACCAAGGCACAACCGCTCGTACAGCCGGAGTACGCTGAACGCATATACTCTAATCCTGTGTACAGGTGTGCATGATAGGAGGCGAGTCCTTGCATATAGCAGGAGTACCTCAGGCAGGCATCGAATCTTGTGTATATCGTGAATTGTAAATTATAAGAAACACGTTGAAAATATATATCTCAACTCAAACCAAACACATTATCGAATTCTTATTATCGCAGGGGCTTCAACAAATAAATTTGTTGGCACGAACACACAGTCGGCTGAAACTGGCCCGGCTTGAACTCGGGATAAACCGAAGGTTCGTTACAACTGGCGCCCAACGTGGGGCCTTGCGATAAGAAAGAAGTTTAAGGATAACCGTGAATGGTGAGAGCTTGGGTATACAATTTGAAGAAAGAGGATGTGCTGCGTTATGGGGATGAGTTCGGGGTGAGCTTATCCGGCACATTGGATGTGATGCGGAGACAGTTCGGCGAGTGGGTCGAGGTGAATGAGGGAATGAATGAGGATTCCTTATTCCCTCAGGATCGCTGAACTGGCCAACCTGCATGGACGCCGTCCATCATTGAGATGAAGCCCCAACCGCCGTCGTGGAGGACGACGTGGATGGGGAGACCGCGAATGTGGCGCGGCTGTGTCTGCCATCCACTAGCGCAGCAGCGCGGCTGCAGGATTCCCAGCAAAGAACGTGGAGGGCCACATCTACACCGCAACCGGAGATCAGGACGCGTGGGCCATGCGGCACAGCTCCAGATTATGCCAAAGTGGCCAAACAGGTGCGCGAATGGAGCTTTCGCTTCGATGGCACCACAAAGCCCTTGGAATTTCTGGAACAGGTCGAATGGTCAGCCGATACGTACGGTCTGGACCTGGACCTGATCCCAAGGGCGATGCCGGAGCTGCTGAAAGGCATGGCTTTGAAGAGGTACGTGGCGAACAACAGGCACTGGACGGCTTGGGCAACATTTGTCCGAAGCTTTCAGGAGTTTTTTCTGCCCAGAGACTACTTGGAGGAGCTGAAGGACGAAGTCAAACATCGGAGACAGATGGTGGGTGAGGTATTTAAGGTGTACATGGTGGAGATGCAGATCCTCATGCGCCCATTGCGCTATGAGGCGGACCGCGAGCTGAAGTTGATTTACAACAACAGCCTCCCCGATCTGCGCGCATATGCCCGCCCCTATCAGTTCCGGAGTTTGACGGAGTTGATGGCGTTGGCCGACGAGTTCGAGGATCTGGAGAAGGATCGACAGAGACTGCGGCAACAGCAACGGTCAAATCGTACGCGGTTGATGGCCATGGACGACGCCGAGAGCCCACGAAGGATGACGGATGATGTGAGACCTCGTCCGGCGCCAAGGACAGGCGCGGCGAGCAGGACACACATCCCGAATCCGGCCAGGGCGTGTCGGATGTGTGGCCAGGAAGGACACTGGGCTAGAGACTGCCGCAACGAGGTCCTGGCGTTTTGCTGGCAGTGCGGGCGAATAGGCGTGTGAACGTCTGCCTGCTGCCAGTCGGGAAACGACCAGCGACACCCGCCATCCAGGGGCGAGCTGGAGCAGCGTCTAGGAGCCCCCAGGCGTTAGTGGGCAGTCTTCAGGACGAAGGCAGCCAGCTGACGGCGATCGTGGCCATTGGAGACGAGCAGCTGAAGGCCACGATCGACACCGGAGCTACGAGTAGCTTTATTAGCGAAAGGCTCGCTAATAAGCTCCGAGGAGCAGGCGTGTTGCGTGCCACACGGCGGCGCATACGACTGGCGGACGGCAGCTGCAGTCAGGTGGACTTGCAGCTGGGAGCAGAAATCAGACTGGGGAGTCAGCAAATCCTTATCCCGTTGCTGATTCTGCCAGGAGTGATCGACGATCTGGTGCTGGGCTGGGATTTCTTGGCCGGCATTGGCACCACACTGGAGTGCGGTGGCTTGAAATTGGAAATCAAGCCCAGAAATCCAGAGACAGCCATACCATTGGAGGAGAGGCTGTCAGTGGCTGCCGCCAGCCTGGAATTAGGCTCCGAGGCGCCAAAGGTGGCACCTGAGGAGAGCCAACCACTACTCCATGAGGATATGGAGGTGGATGCGTTCCTGAGTCAAGAGCTGGAGAAGTTTCAGCATGTGAAAGGCACCACCAGGATCACCGAGCACAGGATCACAATGCAGGATAAGAGGCCCATAAAGCAGCGTTATTTCCCCAAAAATCCAAAGATGCAGGCGGAAATAAATAAACAAGTGGATGAGCTGTTGGCCAAAGGCTGCATTGAGCCCTCGAAAAGCCCACACAGCGCGCCGATTGTCATGGTCAGGAAGAAGACCGGGAAATGGCGGCAGTGTGTAGATTTTCGGCAGCTGAACAGCCGATCCATTAAAGATGCATATCCCTTACCTCGGGTGCATCATATTTTGGATCAGCTGCGAGAGGCACGCTACATCACCAGTCTGGATCTCAAGGATGGATGAAATCCAGCCGGCCACTGACTGCATTCACAGTTCCAGGAAAGGGGCTGTTTCAGTGGAAAGTGATGCCGTTCGGGCTGCATTCGGCGCCCGCAACGTTTCAGCGTGCGCTGGATCAGGTCATTGGTCCAGAGATGATGCCTCACGCCTTTGCCTACCTCGACGACATCATCGTCATCGGGAAGACGCGCCAGGAACACATAGATAACTTGCGAGAAGTGTTCCGGCGACTTCGAGCGGCCAACTTGAGGATCAACATCGACAAGTGCGATTTCTTCAAGAAGGAGCTGAAGTACCTGGGCCACAAGGTGACGGAGCATGGCATTCGTACGGACCCGGAAAAGGTAGCCGCGATTGCCGAGCTGAAGCCACCCTCAAACATCAAGGAGTTGCGTCAATATGTGGGAGTGGTTTCATGGTATCGTCGTTTTGTGCCGGACTTTGCTGCGACAGTGCATCCACTCAATGCACTGTACAAAAAGGGCACAAAATGGGAGTGGACGGAAGAGCGGCAAAAGGCATTTGAGATGGTGAAAGCCAAATTGACGGAGTCGCCAGTCTTGGCATGCCCCGACTTTTCGAAGCCGTTTTGCTTACAGACGGATGCAAGCAACTACGGGCTTGGGGCCATCTTGACGCAGACCTCTGAGGATGGGGAACGCGTCATCTCATATGCCAGCCGGACACTAAACAGTGCTGAGCGGAATTACTCGGCCACTGAGAAGGAGTGTCTGGCCATCATTTGGGGCATTCGGAAGCTCAGGCCGTACCTGGAAGGATACCATTTCGTGGTGGTCACGGACCACATGGCTCTGAAGTGGCTCAATTCCATTGAGAGCCCTTCAGGAAGGATTGCAAGATGGGCACTGGAGTTCCAGCAGTTCGATTTTGAGGTACGCTACAGAAAGGGCAAGCAAAATGTAGTGGCGGATTCGCTTTCTCGGCAGCCTTTGAGCGAAGAGGCGTGCCGCTTGGCGACGAGCAAAGAGATGCCAGCTGGGACAGGATGTCGCTGGATATCCAAGCTGCGCCAAGACGTGCACAAAAAGCCACAGAAGTTTCCGGACTATAGAGAAGAGTCCGGAAATCTGTACAGGCACATCCCGCATCAAGCTGGCCACGAGGATGTGGCTGCGTGGAAATTGTGTGTGCCAACGGAACGGCGCAAACAAGTTCTCGAGGAGAACCACGACGCAGCCACCGCTGGACACCTTGCGAGCCGGAAAGCAATTGCTCGGGTGGCAGCGAGATACTACTGGCCAGGTATGTATCGGGATGTGCGGGCATACGTGCAGCGTTGTGAGCTATGCCAGCGCTACAAACCCAGTCAACTGCAGGCAGCTGGACAAATGCTCACCCAAATCCCAGAAGAGCCGTGGGCCACTGTATGCGCCGATTTTGTTGGACCGCTGCCAAGATCGAAGCATGGGAACACCATGCTATTGGTCTTCATAGACCGGTTCTCCAAATGGACGGAGATGGTACCGCTAAGGAGCGCAAACACGGCGACGCTCCAAAAGGCATTCCGAGAACGAATTTTGGCACGATTTGGAGCGCCAAAAGTGCTCATTACGGACAATGGCACTCAGTTCACGAGCCGGGCCTTCAAGGTTTTCTTGGAAGAGTTGGGTGTACGCCACCAGCTGACAGCGCCATACACGCCACAGGAAAATCCCACAGAGCGGGCCAACAGGACGGTAAAGACGATTATCGCGCAATTTGCTGGCGACGATCAAAGGTGCTGGGATGAGGCGCTGCCGGAGTTGACACTGGCAGTCAATAGCAGCGTCTCAGCCTCAACAGGGTATACGGCAGCCTTCCTCACGCAAGGGCGAGAGCCAAGGTTGCCCAAATCCCTCTTCGACGCACAGACACTGGGTACAGGCCAGGAGGCACAGAGCCCAGTGGAGAGGGCCACAAAAATGGCCGAAGTGTTTGAGATTGTGCGTCGAAGTTTGGAGAAAGCTGCTCAGGATCAGGCGCGGCATTACAACCTAAGGCGGCGGCAGTGGAAGCCGACCCTAGGGGACAAGGTGTGGGCAAAGGAACGCCACTTGTCCAATGCCGCGGACGGAAAAAAAGAACAACACCCACAGCTGTAACAGTGCGAGCTGGGAGAGCGCGCTCATGGCGAAGAGACAACAACAAAGCAAAGCGCAAGAGGTCAAGGCACTCGGCGGGAGCGGACGAGGCGACACGAAGTTGTCAAGCCTGACATGCAAAACGGGCACTAACAACATCTCAGGGGCGATATGCAAAATGGGCAACAACAACGTCGCATAGGGCGACACACAAAACGGGCAAAATCAACATCGCATAGGGCGACATGCAATATATAGGGCATGCGCATGCGAAAAGGGAACGGGGTGAGGAAAGTCAGTGTAGCGGGGCGGCGTTCGGCTATTACCGTAGCCTGCGATAATAATGGCGGCCTGGAATTCAGCAATAGGATAGAGGATGCCAGAGCGAGAAACATAGACGACGCAGCGACGCGGCAGCATAGGGTATAAAAAGGGCATGTGGGCATAGGAGCGGCCTATTTCATCTTCAACACTATGGTCAACGCACGCGCAGACAACATCGACGTCGGCTCGGGACTGGGCATCGGGAGGGTGCACCCGGCTGATCCTTGCCTGCTGGCTAGCGATTCCGCTGGAGCGGCACGAGGAGCAGGCCGGGTGAGCACACCGGTGTCCAGGGTTCGAGCACGTCGAAGCCGAGTGCGTCTGCCCCCGGTGCGACTGCCATTTCACCCGAGGCGGCGCACGGCCAGGTGCCTTCGAGGGCATCAGCCGTACTTGGAGCTGGAGCCATCGTCCAGCGAGGAGATGGCGATATCGGGCGCGGGCTCATGGTCGCCGGCGAGTTCATCGACGGAAGAACGGCCATGGTCGCCCCCGACCTAGAGCAGCGCGGAGGAAGCAGCGGAGCCAGCGGCGGACCCTGACATATGGGATGAGTCGCTGTACTCGGATTGCGTCCGCAATGGGAGGTATTCGCCGACGCATTCGCCGTGGCGGCCGCCGAGGCCTCCGACACCACATCGGATGGCCATCGACAGCAGCGAGGACGAGATCATTGTCATCTCGGACTCAGAGGAGGAGGAGCAGGAGGAGTCGGAGCCAGAAAATGAGGGAGGAGAAGAGGAGCCAGGCGTCGAGGACGAAATCATCGTCATCTCGGACTCAGAGGAGGAGGAGCAGGAGGTGCCTGAACCGCCGCAGGTCACGGCCAAGTATAAGGAGCAGGTGCGTTGAGGGATGTTGGAGCATGAGGTTCACCTCACCATCCGGTGGAAGGAGCCACTTGCACCGTGGCCCCACGGATTTTCACTGGAGGAGCAGGTGCAGCCTGATGCGCCGCCGCAGCCGCCGTCCCGGGAGACCACGCTGTCCGACACCCCGCCGCAGACACCGATGGACGAAGAAGAGGAGTGGAGGCCCATCAGGCTGCCTCCTAGGCCAACGCTGCAACGGCAGCTATCTGAACCTGCGCCGCCTCCACCGACGCGACCGGTCCTACAGCGTCAGACGTCGCTGCCGGAGCTCGACACCTCGAGAGTGTGGATGGAGGTGAGTCGTGGGGAATGGCCGGAGGAGTTGGAGAGGCACGCCGTCAAAATGGAGGAAAGAGGAACCAGCCGCACAGCACGTATAGTGTACGTTGACGGCGTGCGGTATCGGGTGCGGCGTGGCCGCACGGGGTGCAGGGCTTTTGCGGACCTAGGGGAGTAAGAAAAGAAAAAAAGATAATAAATAAAGAAAAAAAAGATTTGCCAATAACAGAGTACTTACTGCGGCAAGGGGATGCGGGTTTTTTGGAATTTTCAGCAATAGCAGACGTGTGCCACGCAACTGGATGCACCGGCCGTCCGAGCTTGGACGACGGAAGAACGTACCAGCCGATCCTCGCGCACTGGTCAGCGACTTCGCGGAAGCTGTGCGCGACCGAGGAGTGAGCCGGGAAGCCAACCGTCGTCAAGAAGCGGCGCGCCGGAGGCAGTTGCGAACGACGTCTGTTGTTGCGAAATTCCGAGGGCAACTCGCGGATCGACCGCAGACACCCCTTCGGAACACCAGCAGCCGTCCGAAGAGCAGTCGCAGCCATGGCTGAGGGAGAACCAGCGGCGAGGAACATGGTGCGCCAATTGGCAAAATCATCGGCCGCCACACACACACAGCCGCACCGCCACCGGGGCCTAAAGGAAGAAAAAAACACACAAGAGGTATGTTTTGTAGCAGCACCCGGCGTGGGCAGAGGCGGCGGCGGCCGATCATAGGCAGGGGCATCGGGGAGGATATATTCCGGGCTGGAAAGATGGGAAAATTTGTAAAATTCGAAATATTTTATAAATTCTACACCAAAACACTCACCTGCAGCTCACGGAGTTGCCAACAGCGAGAAGAACAGCTGCAGGCGAGTCTTAACAGAAGGTTAACAGAGCGTTAACAGCAGCGATCGACGCAGAACGGAGCGACGCAGAACGGAGCGACGCAGAACGGAGCGCCGCAGAACGGAGCAACGCAAAACAGAGTGGAGCGCCAAAATTCAAAACACGAAGTTTTCGTGTTTTTCCCGAGGGAAGAGGGGAGTGTGAGGAGCAATATATGTATGCACGTAGTAGTGTATATAAATACATGTAGTTGCTATGTGGTTATATGCATATACGTGCATATGTATGTTGCTCCACACAGCGACGCGAGTACTGTAGGAGCGGCCCTCGCGACTGGAAAGGGTCAGAGTCCGAAAGAGGGTTCGGCTCTTTCGCTCCTACAGATTCAGCAATTGGCTCGCGTCGCTCCCACGACGATCATCGGCGACCGTTGGCCGAGGTACCGTTCGTGGCCGAGTGAAAGTAGTGGATTCTTTCACTCGCACAGCCATAACGGTATTTCGGCCAATGAGCGGCTGCCACGCGATCAAGCGACATTTGGCGTCGCAAAAGATCGCGTGATGTTGCCGTTAAATCGGGCACGAGCGACAGACAGGCCCCGCTCCAGAGCCGAGCGAGGAGCCGTTAGATCACGAAGCAGGGCCTGCGTCTGGGCTATAAAAAGGCGCCCGTGGCTCAGTACAGGACAGTAAAAAAGTATCAAAAAGTGAAAGTGAACGTGAAAGTGCCGAAAGTCAACGCGAAGGTAGTGATCAACCAAAAGGACATCGAGGGACATCGAAGGACACCGATATCAAAAGGACATCGATATCAAGGACTTCAACAGATCAAGGACATCGTGGGAAAATCCAAGGATATCCAAGGAAGATATCTCGGACGCCTATTAAGGATCATAGGCAACCCAGCGAGGACAAAGGATCATCAGCTGCCACCAACAAGGACCTTGGTGCGGTGCAGCTGAATCTAGCGCTAGAAGTTGGCGAAACCTGGGACAGGAGTGAGTAAGTGTTCTCGTAGCCGTGCGAAAGAGCGCGTCTTGTGTCTGAGGGGAAGCTGTGGTGTGTTGTAAGCGAATCCAGACGTAGGAGTGGGCTGTTAGTGATCCGAGCGAACTGCCGGAGCATACAGCGCAAATCCCGGCGCATCCTGGAGTGCGTGAACCCCTCAACAGCTAACCAAGGCACAACCGCTCGTACAGCCGGAGTACGCTGAACGCATATCCTCTAATCCTGTGTACAGGTGTGCATGATAGGAGGCGAGTCCTTGCATATAGCAGGAGTACCTCAGGCAGGCATCGAATCTTGTGTATATCGTGAATTGTAAATTATAAGAAACACGTTGAAAATATATATCTCAACTCAAACCAAACACATTATCGAATTCTTATTATCGCAGGGGCTTCAACAAATAAATTTGTTGGCACGAACACACAGTCGGCTGAAACTGGCCCGGCTTGAACTCGGGATAAACCGATGGTTCGTTACAGTGTCCAAGGAATTCAGTTTATTTTTTCATGAATTCACATTTGTCTAGTTGCAATTTTAAATTAGCTTCACGCAGTTTTGTGAATACTTTTTTTAATGATAATAGATGTTCTTCCAATGAAGTGGAATACACTATTATATCGTCCATGTATACTAAACAATCTTTATAAATTAAATCTTCTAACAAATTGTTCATACAACGTTGAAATGTTGCTGGGGCGTTTTTCAAACCGAAAGGCATTCGAGTGTATTCGTAATGTCCATTTTTTATCGAAAAAGCTGTTTTTGGTATACTATGTGGGTCCATTTGTATTTGATGAAATCCTTGCGCTAGGTCAATAGTGGTAAAATACTGACATTTTCCAAGTTTATCTAGTATATCATCCATGACTGGAATAGGATATTTATCATCGATTGTTATTTCGTTTAAGTTTCGATAGTCAATGACTATACGGAATTTTTCTTTACCTGATGCATCACGTTTCTTTGGCACAATCCAAATTGGTGAACAATAAGGGGAATTTGATTTGCGAATTATACCTTGTTCAATCATTTGTTTAATTTGTTTTTCGACTTTTTCGTTGAATGTTTGCGCATACTTGTATGGTCGCTTTTGGATTGGGTCTTCGTGTTTAGTTTGGATGACATGCATAATTGTACTGGTGAAAGTCAAATTTTCACTTTCTTTGTACTGAATGTCACTAAACTCGAAAAGAATTTTGGTTAATTGGTTTTTTTCTTCATCGTTCAGATGTTCTAATCGGAATTAATTTGTTTCATTTAATTCATTGGTTATAGCGTAATTTACGGCTATGTCGTTAGTTTGGGGCGGACAGAATCCTCACGATCATATCTCATTGAAAATGGATGCTCGTTTAGAATAACTGTTTTTAGTTTGTAATCGATTGTTGATTTACAAGATTCTAGATATTCTCTTCCTAGTAAAATATCATAGTTGTCAGAAAAGTTGTGTAAATAAAATGTTTGATGAGTAGGGCAAAGCTTACTAGGGGCAAAAGATATGCAATTATTTAATTGAACAATGCCATTTATTGTTTGCACATTTAATTGGAAAGTTTGATTGGAAAATTGAAGAAGTTTTGTTTTATTAGATTTATTGATGATCCTGTGTCAATTACACAGTTAAAATGTTGCCCATTCATAACTAATCTGATGAAGGGACTTGTTCTTCTTTGTCCGAGGCTCCTTGATGAAAATTTTCAGAAGTATCCATCTTAGAGTGACCACTGGTATTTTCTCTTTGTCGTTTGACTGGAGGATTTGAGGGTGTTTGACTTTGATTTTGGTAGTTCATGGTGTTTTGTGATCTGGCTTGATCAAGGTTTTGTTTGAATTCTTTATATAATGCTTGATTATTTTCTTTTGGTTTATTACTTGGATTTGGACTGTTTGAATAATTTTGTAATGGATAATAATTTTGATTATTTCCCTTTCCACGACTATCATTATTAGTAAGGTTTTGGGATTTATTAGTTTTGGAGTTATCAGTGTTTTGGTTAGTACGTTCATTATTTTCATAAAGTCCTTCTTGTTGGGCTACTTGTTTCAGTTTTGAGACAGTTGTAATGTCATATCTAGCTAAAGTCATAAATATTCTGTCGGGAAGTTTTCTAGTAATTACGTCTTTAATTGTATTATTCATTGCGTTTGTATACAGAATTGTATTTTGTGGCTGATTTTCTAGCATCAATTTGTTTGAAATTATAAATGATTTGTATTCTAGATCTTCTACAAACTTACGGATACTATTGTTATAATTTGTGTTGTACAGACGTCTAAGTAGTTCCTCGTAGGGTGTTTGTGTTTTGAATTCGTCGTTGAGGGCGTTCCTTAGTTGTTCCCAGGTTGTAGCTGCTGATAGTTGGGATACTCGTTGTGCTGATCCAGATGTCTGCATTTCGATGGCTCCAAATAACACGTTGTGCTGCCTTACGTCTCTTGTTGGATAAAGCTGCATGATGAAGTCGATTCTTCGTATGAATGCTGTGAGCTCTATTGTTTTTCCGTCGAAGACTAAAACTTGGCGAATCTGTCCCAAAGATAGTTCTCAGATAGTTCCATGGTTGCAGTTGTTGTCATGATGTTGTTTAAATAACTTGTATTTGAGTTGTGGTTTTATGGAGTTGTAAAGAGCTTACTGTTTACAGGGATCAATTTAATGATATGCAAACCCGGAAGTAAGTCCTTTTTGTACAGATGTTCTTAATAGTCCAAAGGATCTATTTATTAACAGAACACTGTTTGTTGTATTGCAAGTTAGCGCGGTATTCTTAATATGGCAATTATGTTTCTCGCGGCGGTCGCACTTTAACTGTGGGCCTCGATTAATAATTGGTTTTGTTAAGTTTTAACACACGCGTTGATTCTTTTGCGGATATCAAGAAAACGTTTCCAAAATTGTAATGTTCTGAACTGGTTCACCTTCTGCAGCAAATTCGCGTGCTCAATCCAAGAAAGTCACTTGGTCGTACAAGGATTTCTCTTAGCGGATCGAAAGGGACCGATTACTGTTACGAGGATTTTTTTTCCTAATATCCTACCGGCTGCGCCAATAAAATCGTTAGAAGATTATTTTAATAAAAAAATATAATTTATTCAAGATTCAATTCTCGATTCCACTTCTAAACTGACTTAAGCTATGTTCTGCAGACGTCTTATAAACCTTGGCTTTGAGCTTTCGATTGATTGGACTTTAGACTTATTGAGCTTTTGGCTGTTATGTAAATAAAGGGATCTCGATCTTGAAGAGATTGAGCTTTAAGAGAGTTCTGTCGGCTAGGGTTTATGCGACGTCAGCAGTTTCAACCCCAATGGTGGGAATAGCGATTCTGCCGATTTGTTTATAATAAGTTCATGGGAAGCCAGAATTGTTATTGTCACCCTTTTGATTATTTCATAATGTTTACATTAAATCTTGTGGGAAAAGAATGTGTAACATAAGTGCTATGGTTAGTGTGTGAGTACATATGTCTCTACATATGTCACTATATATATATATATATATATACACTCATCGAAATTCAATTAAAGGCAGTTGCATTTTTGCAGATACAACTGGAATAAATAGAAAACTTGGTATAACGGGACCTTCTTCTATTTTTTTTAACTTTTTCTGGACCTTAGTTTTCTATTTTTAGCATACACAAAAATTAACTGTTAGTTTTTGCGCTAAAATAATTATTTTTCGTGCCCATTCGTCATTTTTGGTGCTATTTTCATTTGGTCTTAAGTCGTGAAACGAGGTCTGTGAAGGATTTGAGCTGTGTTTTTTGTTATTAAACATACTTTTTTTAAAAGTTTAGTTTGGTTTTAGACGGTGTTTTTAAATTTATATTGAAATGGGAAGAGGAGAGACGCTGACAAGCAAAGAAATCGCTAAAGTCCTTGCATACAAGGATGTGGGTAGGTCCAACCGAAAAATTGCACGCAAATTAAAACGCTCTACAACTGTTGTAAATAATGTTAAAAACATGAAAGAAAATTACAACAAAAACAGAAAAAAATCGACTAATGGAAAGGTGTCACCACGAGGAAAAGCCGCTATTATACGCGCAGGACTTCAAAAAAATTCCACGACTTTTAAGATTGTTAAGGAATTAGACGTTCCGATAACAGAACAACGTGTTCAGCAAATTTTGGCAAAGTGCCAAAGTGCCTTTAATTGAACTTCGCGCTTTATTTTTTATTATTTTTATTTTTCTTACATTATAAGTTGCTTGTTTAAAAAAAATGTTAAAAAATTGTTGTGATTAACATAAAACGAATAGATTTATGTGATTTAATATAAAAAACTATAAAAACATGCATAATATTCAAAATAGGCTAAAAAAATGAGTGCCTTTAATTGAATTTCGAGGAGTGTATATATCACCATCAACGCGAGTATACGTTCAAAATTTCAACTCTCAAGATTTTCCGATACGCCCACTAGGGGCGTGGCAAATCAGAAAATGCATTTTCCGGTATGTCAGAAACCCTGTTAGTTAAAGTGCTACAGTTGAAATTTGGAACGTATACTTGCGTTGACAACCCAAGATCAATAATGTATGGCGGATATGTCTACGTCCATAGTTCATATATCCCAAGGTTTTAGAGTTAGATTTGGCTAATTGAGTTACTGGCGACCTCCTCTATCGATGACCCAAAAATAATTGTTACACCCCTTTAGGGTGTGGCACACCGAAAAATACCCTGTAATTTCCACATTTTTGGAACGTAAGCTTCCAAAATTGCATTTGCGTTACCTTCGACTACTTCTAAGGGTTGGCCAAAAATAAGAAGTCTACGACCTGTGGGGACGTGGCAAATCGGATCTGAATACTTAGTGTTTTGCACAAAACCTCCTTTTATATCTTCTAAAGTTTCAGAGCTAGTAGCTTCAAAATTGGCTAATTGAGTTACTGGTAACCTCCTCTATCGATTATCCAAAAATAATTGATACGCCCCTTTAGGGGGCATTTATTAGATAAGCTTCCAAATTTTGCTGTTACGTCACAGTTGGCTCCTTTCAAGGATTGGCCAAAAATTTCGTGCCTACGACCTCTGGGGACTTGGCAAATACTTTCTTTCTTGTTTTTCTTTTTTGCTGCACTTACGCCCCTATTTATGGCGGTCAGCAGCAGCACTGATATAAAGCCTCTGAAGACAACCATTATCTGCAGCATGTATAAGCCACAGTAAGAGCAACCGTATGTTCAAATCACCAAAATTGGTTGTCTTGAAAATTTGAAGAAAAATAACTTTTTTAGAAGAAAACAAATATAAACGTTGCAAATTTCAAGTCTCTAGCTTCAATACCGTTGAAATGGTTTACGTTCTTAAGGACAGACGGACGGACATTGCACAAAACCAATATACTCCTTTTCCCTTTGGGAACAGAGTATAATAATACATGATTTATTGTACCCATATGTCTCAATCAGTTTTATCTACTATATATTTGTGTTATATATATTTTTTGGCAGCCTATTTTGCTTTTTAAAAGCTCATGTCTACAAATTTACAATTAAGCTGTATCTTCTGATTTGAAAATGTTTAAACTTTTTAAAACTAAGTATGGCATGATCAGTAGTAGCAGTTTTAAGATTTGGAATCTATGAGAAAAATACTTTTGGCATCATATGAGCTTAGAAGAATGAAAATATTGATGTTATACAGTGCTAGGGTTCGGTTAGCTAAGTGACTTAAAGTGTGATTCTCGAATTTGTAGTGTGAGGAGCAATATATGTATGCACGTAGTAATGTGTTTAAATACATGTAGTTGCTATGTGTTTATATGCATATACATACGTGCATATATATGTTGCTCCACACAGCGACGCGAGTACTGTAGGAGCGACCCTCGCGACTGGAAAGGGTCAGAGTCCGAAAGATTCACTCGCACGGCCTTAACGGTACTTCGGTTAATGAGAGGCTGCCACGTGATCTGGCGACATTTGGCGTCGCAAAATATCGCGTGATGTTGCCGTTAAGCCGGGCACGAGCGACAGACAGGCCCCGCTCCAGAACCGAGCGAGGCGCTGTTACAGCGCGAAGCAGGGCCTGCGTCTGTTCTATAAAAAAGCGCCGTTGGCATAGTAGAGATAGTCAAAAAGTAATAAGGTGAAAGTGAACATGAAAGTGCCGAAATTCAACGAGAAGATAGTGATCAGCCCAAAAGGACATCGAGGAACATTGAAGGACATCGATATCAAGGACTTCAACGGGAAAAAAGACATTGTGGGAAAGTCCAAGGATATCCAAGAAGGATATTTCGGACGCCTATCAGGGACCATAGGCAACCCCGCAATGACACGGCATCACCAGCTGCTACCAACGAGAACATTGGTGTGGCGCAGCTGAGCATAGAGATAGAAGTTGGCGAAACCTGGGACAGGAGTGAGTAGAGTTCTCGTAGCCGTGCCAAAGACTGTGTCTTATGTAACCTGTAGTTGATCCGAGGGAACCGCCGGAGAATACAGTGGGAATCCTGGCGCAACCTGGAGTGCTCAAGCAAACCATAAGCTAACCAAGGCATGGCATAACCGCTCGTACAGCCGGAGTGCGCTTCATGTGTTCATTATAGGAGGCGTGTCCTTGCATATAGGAGGAGTACCTCAGGCAGGCATAAAACAGTGTATTAAGGGAATTGTAAGCTATCCAAAAACTTACAGAGAATATATACAAGATTAAACCAACTACATTTATCGACTATATTATCGCAGGCTGAAACTGACCCGGCTTGAGCTCAGGATCAACTGAAGGTTCGTTACAGTAAATATTTATTTATTTATTTAAAAAAAAAAGGTATTGACAAAGCAGGAGTCAACTTAACGATAAACTAATAAAATGTGTTATAGCCTAAAAGAACAGAACAAAATTTCAATAATACCACCAACCCGATGGCGGTATTTTATTTGCCAGTCCAGCCAGCTATGCCACAAATGACAGCCATGTATGAAAGATAGAAAGTGTCAATGGAAACTTAAAATATTTATTAATGAATCTTACGTATAATTAACTAGTAAAAGTGTTTTAGTCGAGACTGCTCGACTTAGACATACAAGCAACACATACACACAAACTAATGCAGACGCACACACAAGCACTTGCTCTGCTACTGCGCAGCTTACGCAGAGCAGAGCTTACGCAATATGGGCTATATTATGGAAACTTATTTGTTGAATAGGTTTGCTTCTAGATGGACTTTCGTAACTAAACTTTCCAAGCGTACTAATGACATTCATATGTATGTATTTGCCAAAGAACAAGTCTCTAGTATTTTTCAAATTTTGGAAGAAGGGGGCGTGGTATCCAACATCCAAAAATTACAAAATGTCTGTTTTCATCACACAAATATACACAGAATCTGAAATGAATCTGAAATATATAGCTATTACGGTATTAAAGTAACGCTTGAAAGACAAAGCAAAATTATCGATTTTCATCGATAATAAGGAAATGGGATGAGTTATCGAAAGAAAAAAAATGCTTAGCTCGTACTGCGTAGGGTATACACGAATATACATTTTAAATTTCAAATCTCTAGCTTTTGTGGTTTGCGAGATCACTGCGTTCACACGGACGGACGGACGGACAGACGGACATGGCCATATCGACTCAGCTTGTCCAGCTGATCAACAATATATATACTTTATGGGGTCTGACACGCCTCCTTCTGCCTGTTACATACATTTTCATAAAAACGTTATACTCTGATTTCCCATTTACGATGGGACTTCCAAAAAAAAAAATTCAAGTCTCTAGCTCTTATATGTTCTGAGATCGACGCGTTCATACATACGGACAGACGGACAGACAGACAGACAGACGGACCGGACTAAAAAAAAACTCAGCTCGTCTCCCTGATCAAAAATATATATACTTTATGGGGTCTGCCATGCCCCTTCTGCCTGTTACATACATTTGACAGTTTAACAAAACCATTTCCCATTTTCAATGGGTTCAGGGTATAAAACATAGCTTAATAATAATAGGTAAATATTAATAGAAAAGGAATACATTAATTAAAGCAAACAGGATGAGGAGTAGAGAGATAAAAAAAGGAATAGAAAGCATAATGGAAACTTAAAATATTAATTAATGAATCTTACGTATAATTAAAAATAACAAGTAAGAACGTTGCAGTCGGGCGCAACCGACTGCGTGATGCTCTGTTCCCATAGGGGCTTCTGGCATATGACATTTTAAGGTTTATCTTAACTTGTTAAAGTCGCCGCTCGAATTAGATTCTGATTCAAAATATATATATATGTAAATGAGTAACATTTTTATAAATTATGATGATTTTATGAGCTAGACAGAAAAATATAACTGTGCCATGCAAAAGTGTCCACACTTGATTTTTATGCAAAGCAGTCTGTTAACTTTAAAGTTGTCTGTTAATTTGCAAGTATAACGTCACATTTTCTTTGCATAACCTACTGAGTCTTTTAACAGTGCCACTTGAGAATCGTCTAAAGCATTGCCAACATACGAAAAATACGAAATAACTAACTTAGGCTATGCCACTAACCATACAACACATAGATGCGTCAACTAGAACAAAGTTATTCCACACTGAAAAACTTGTGCGTGGTGGACCACTCAACTTCGTATTTGCTCGGCTCGGTCGGTTTAGGCTCAGCCAGTAAAAATATGGTCCGGCAAAATCAGTGCGCTGCGAGCGCTCAACCGAAATGGTCACATTCTCATATGAAGAACTACCATATGCTATTTTTTCCTTACTCTCTCTCTCTCTCTCTGCTCTCTCAAGTACATATACACGTATGGCGTACACACAACCAGCAGCGTACCCAAATTGAAATTCGTTCGTCGAGACGTTTCATTCTTTCCCTTCTGAGAGAAGAGTATACCAAATTGTTGAAAGGGTGTGCCATGCTCATGCAAAATGTTTACAATTTCATTATTATTTGTGTGAAGGGTATGAAAGCGTTGGTGCGCTTAGCGAATATGTTTTTGAGACCAGCATGCACACACACACAGTCCCTTGCTTACATACATATATGAGTATTTGTGTGCGAAACTCTTGCTGCCTGTGGTTGCTTGATTTTGTGGACTGCACACACACATTTGCATATTTGTGTGTATGTTATGCGATGATCGAAATTGTCGAGTGTCCGCGATTCAGTCAGTAGTTTGTAAATTTTGTATGGTTTGAATTGTAGAGTGAATGAAATGAGCATTTATGACCTGCAAGTCATTTTGGCAATATGAAGTATAGCTTGATGTAGTCTGGCATCTGTGAATACATAGACGCAACTAAATCTTTTATAGTCCACTACCCGATATATTTAAAAGAATTAAATAAACCTTTTAGTAAATGCATTACCATAATTTTTCGATTTGAAAATGTTTATGTACCTATTTTATTAAAGTATGGTCTAATATCGATATCTGTAGATACATTTATATACTTTACTTTATATTAGTACATTTCCTTTGGCGTGTGGGGTATTTAGAATTATGTGAACGATTTTGGGTTTTGTTCGATCTTGTGGACTTCCAAATGCGCTTCACACATATGTGTGTACATATGTGCATACTTACACCTGCATATATGTATGTACAATATATAAGTATATAAATGTATCTACAGATATCGATATTAGACCATACTTTAATAAAATAGGTACATAAACATTTTCAAATCGAAAAATTATGGTAATGCATTTACTAAAAGGTTTATTTAATTCTTTTAAATATATCGGGTAGTGGACTATAAAAGATTTAGTTGCGTCTATGTATTCACAGATGCCAGACTACATCAAGCTATACTTCATATTGCCAAAATGACTTGCAGGTCATAAATGCTCATTTCATTCACTCTACAATTCAAACCATACAAAATTTACAAACTACTGACTGAATCGCGGACACTCGACAATTTCGATCATCGCATAACATACACACAAATATGCAAATGTGTGTGTGCAGTCCACAAAATCAAGCAACCACAGGCAGCAAGAGTTTCGCACACAAATACTCATATATGTATGTAAGCAAGGGACTGTGTGTGTGTGCATGCTGGTCTCAAAAACATATTCGCTAAGCGCACCAACGCTTTCATACCCTTCACACAAATAATAATGAAATTGTAAACATTTTGCATGAGCATGGCACACCCTTTCAACAATTTGGTATACTCTTCTCTCAGAAGGGAAAGAATGAAACGTCTCGACGAACGAATTTCAATTTGGGTACGCTGCTGGTTGTGTGTACGCCATACGTGTACACTGTTAAAAGACTCCGTAGGTTACGCAAAGACGAGTTCCGTTACTTTTAATGTTAACTAACAGACTTGTTGTGACGTCACATTATCACTTTGTGCTCTGTTATCCCAGGTGAAGTTTGGCGGGCACTTAAACTGAGATCGGGCAAATGCTCCAAAGCAAACAAAATAAAGCATTTAAAAGTTAATTTTAATAGTAAACACCATAAAAATAGTCAATCCTTAATTTTACTTCCTAAAAATACCAAAAATATGTAGATAATGGCAAAAGCTGTGGGGTCTTTTGGCCGCAGCAATTATATGCCCAAAATAGATTATATGTCAGGAATAATGGTTAATAGACAGTGTTCGCTGAGTTTTTGCCATAAAGTAATGCTTATTTATGACAATCTATCTAAATATTTAAGTATAATACACGTTGAAGGTGCATCAAGAAACCTGCTGTTCACACCTGCAGCAATCTCAGAAACATAGGAAAGAATGAAATAAAACGTAGTGCAGCAATTAAAAACTCGAAGACTGCGTATGAATGTTTGTTTAAAGCCCAAAGAAAGAGATAATCAGCCTGAACCAGCTCCAGAGATCTTGGCAGAAGCTACCAATGCTGCACATCATCTTTGGCCATCAGATTCTCAATATAATGATGGAAAGTGGTAGATATAATGATGTGGATTGATGGGAAACGAATAATACTTATTAATACTATTCAGTTTTTCCAATTTAAAGTCTTGGAAAATAAAGTAAAGGCTATTCAACACGAAAATAAGAGTGGTCAACGGACTACATGAGCAATAACTGCATAGAAAACGGTTTAGAACAAAAAAAAATAATAAAACCATTATATTTTCCGATTAAAGAATCTATATATAAATGGTAATAAAAAACAGTTTACGTTTTTATTTTGTCTACTGGCTTTACTATAGATAACAGTGTCAAATTCGGTTGATTTTCATACAAAGATCAGAGCGCGCGCACCAATTTCTGATAAAGTGACGTTTCACTGTTAACTTAACAGACCGCTTTGCATAACCTAGTATTCCTCAATCGTGATCAGTGTTGCCGTTTCAGCTTTTTTCCCGTCAGATCTGGCTTTTTTGAAAGTCCGACTGCGGGAAAAATTGGAAAACAGCGGGAAGCGGGAATTCTAGCTTTTTTGAAAATCGAAAAAGCTTTTTTCAGATTTTTTTATTTTTCCAATTTTATCAGTATTTTTGCTTGCATACGTTATTTAGTGTTGAAATTGAAAATGTATCGATTAAGCAACCACTATTACCGCTCAGTTTCCCACCTCTAGGTTATTTAAATTTTTGCAAATAAATTAAAAATGCCAAAAGAAATATACAAGCAGAAAATTCGTGATGTTTGGCTGCATAGCACAGATTTTAAAGATTGGTTGAGGAAGGACTTAACAGATCCATCACGCGCTTTCTGTAGCTATTGCAAAAGCAATATTACGGCGACACTTAGAGATTTGCATATCGGCGCATTGAACAAAATAAAATAGATTTTGTCCAACAACCATTGCCAAAGACTATTGAGCAGGAGAAGGCAGCTCTTTGTCTGTCCGTAGCTCAGCACACTGCAATTGCTCCCGTGCTCTAAAAATAAAGCTGCATCGCACAAAGTGCACATATGTTATTAAAAACTTTTTACTCCGCATTCTTGCGATGATCTTGTAAAGGATATTGACAACTCAAAATTTAACTTGCTGCTGGACGAGTCGACCGATATAAGCTATACAAAATTGCTTAGTATGTCAATATGTAGTATGCAGAGCTGTTAAGAATTCCATTTGAATGGAAATTCAAAATGGGTTTTTGTTCTGAAAACCCATTTTGAATTTCCATTCAAATGGAATTTTTAACAGCTCTGTTCTGAAAACACATTTTGAATTTCCATTCAAATGGAATTTTTAACAGCTCTGGTAGTATGTCCAGTAGTGTCAATAATGTGTTAAATTGATTTTTAAATATCTGTATATATTTAAGTGTGGTTGTTAACTACTTTTCTGTAGAACGTGGAGCTGTAGTATCCACTTTTTTAAGCTTAATTAGGCTTGAAAGTGGAGATGCTATGGCAATGGTGGAAGGGTTGAGAAAGGAGCTTGCATTTCAGAAGATGAACAGTAAAAATTTGGTCAGTATTGGCACAGGTAACGCTAGTGTCATGGTTGGAACTAATAAAAGCGTATATGCAGAGCTCAAAAAGCATGTACCGTCCCTAATAAATAACAGCTTTTTTTTAAGCTTTTTTTGCTCGCGACTTTGCTTTTTTTGGATTTTTTTTTTGGTTGATCTAGCTTTTTTTGCTCCGGAAAAAACGGCAACACTGATCGTGATACGTGTATATGTACTTGAGAGAGCAGAGAGAGAGAGAGAGAGTAAGGAAAAAATAGCATATGGTAGTTCTTCATATGAGAACGTGACCATTTCGGTTGAGCGCTCGCAGCGCACTGATTTTGCCGGACCATATTTTTACTGGCTGAGCCTAAACCGACCGAGCCGAGCAAATACGAAGTTGAGTGGTCCACCACGCACAAGTTTTTCAGTGTGGAATAACTTTGTTCTAGTTGACGCATCTATGTGTTGTATGGTTAGTGGCTATGCGAAAACTATATTAATATTAGGTAGTCAATTATTTCAAGCATTTAAACATTAAATCGAAATACATATATTTATTTGTCTCTTTCAATTTTTTCTGCCGACTTAGCAAGGAATTTAACTTATTTATGTAGGCGGTACACGCTTATGACTAATTCCGATACGTAAGAATATTGCAGTTTAGCGCCATCTACTGTATTATTCTTGTGATGGTGATTCTGCAGAAATTTTAACTCAAGAGCTTTGCAAAATATAATTCAAATTTGCCATGCCCCCAGAGGTCGTAGACATGTAATTTTTGGCCAATCCTTAGAAGGAGTCTAAAGTGACCTGACAGCAATTTGCAAGCATACGCTCCAAAAATGTTGAAATTACAGGGTATTTTTCGGTGCGCCACGCATACGTTGATATATCCGGCATACCTTTTTGATCTTGGGTAGTCAACTCGAGTATACGTTCCAAATTTCAACTCTCTAGCATTTCAACTAACGGGGCTTCTGACATACCGGAAAATGCATTTTCCGATTTGCCACGCCCCTAGTGGGCGTATCGAGAAAATCTTAACACTTTATAATTCGAGGGTATACACGAGTATATGTTCCAAATTTCAAGTTCCTAGCTTCAATAGAGTCGAAATGGTTTGCGATCATACGGACAGACGGACGGACAGCAAGACGGACATTGCACAAAACCAATATACACTTTTTCCCTCTGGGAACAGAGTATAAAAACAAGTAAGAGTGCTCTAGTCGAGACTGCTCGACTAAGCGATACCCTGAACCCTGCGAAGATGCGATATTCAAATCACTTTGCGCTTCATTTATAAATACATATATACAAACAACACATACACACACACACGCACACGCAAGCACAAGCACTTGCTCTGCTACTGCGCAGCTTACGCAGCGACTGCGCGTGGTAGCGCTTAGGCTGCAGAATGGCTATATTATGGAAACTTATTTGTTGATTTAGTTTTCTTCTAGATGGACTTTTGTAATCAAACTTTTACAGCGTCATAATGACATTCATATGTATGTATTTGCCAAAGCACAAGTCTCTAGTAGTCCCTAGTATTTGAAATACGTTTTTTTTAAATTTGTTGGGAAGGGAGATGGTATCCAAATTCCAAAAATTACAAAGTGTCTGTATTCATTACTCAGATATATAGAGTAAATCTGAAATTTAGCTATAACGGTATTCAAGTTACGTTTAAAAAACGAAGCAAAATTATCGATTTTCATCGATGATAAGGAAATGGGAAGAGTTATCGAAAAAAAAATAAGCTTGTACTGCGTATGGTATACACGAGTATACATTTTAAATTTCAGATCTCTTGCTTTTGTGGTTTACGAGATCGCTGCGTTCACACGGACGGACAGACGGACATGGCTATATCGACTCAGCTCGTCTCCCTGATCAAGAATTGGGTCTGACACGCCTCCTTCTGCCTGTTACATACATTTTCACAAAAACATTATAATCTGATTTCCCATTTATAAAAAAAAAGAAATAGAAAGCATCACTACACAGATTTGCCAGATCATCAAATTTATGACCTGCTTACTCCTGGGTATAGTGTGTGATTTTCCTAAGATGGTCTGAAAGCAAGGATTTTATTAACGGAAGAGAGAGTTATAATTAACGCATAAAACGTGAAACGCGCTATTCAAAGAATAATCCGATGTGCACAATGTTAAACACAGCGGACGAAAGTGACTGGTTGTTCTGGAAGGAACAGGAAAATTAAGCTGCATTGACAGACGGGATGAATCAATATTACCAATAATCAAATTATGTAGGAAAACAATCCCAAAGATTGTTCTACGATTAATTGATGGAAGATCAATAAGAAGAAGCCTACTATGGTAAGACGGTAAACGGAGATTAGGGTCCCAGCTTAGATCACATAGGGCAAAGAGTATAAAGTGTTTCTGGAGCGATTCAATACGATCCTGATACAATTTATACTGAGGAGACCATATGATTGAACAATATTCTAAAGTCAGTCCTTGAACTCTTTAGCCCAATGTTTAATAAAGCCAATAGCACTTTTGGATTTATTTATGATGGTTGAGATATGAGTATTGAAACTAAGTTTTGAGTCGACGAGTACACCAAGATCTTTGACTGAAAAAATGTGCTGCAAGGAGTCATTATTAATTGAATAATTAGCAATATATGGAATAGTACAACTGAAGGTCATTGCCATACATTGAGAACAGTTTAAATGCAATCGATTAGCCCCACACCAAAGTTGAAATTAATTAGTATCATCTTGTAGGCGTAGATGATCAAGTGAATTGGAATACGAAAGACAGAGTTTTACGTCATTTATAAATATATAAATATCTTTGAATGAGATGTATAGCTAAGAAGGTCATTTATAAATAGGAAAGAAAGTAACGGTCTCAAATGACTACCCTGAGGTACCTGACGAAACAAAAACAAGTTTCGAAAAAGCTGTTCTCAACTTAACTCTTTGGGTCCTACCCTTTAAATAGGATGCAATCCAAGACACTATTTTAGGGGTAAGTCCCAAGTGATCAATGATCATGTCATGGTGTACTGTGGTAATATGTAGATCATATGCTGAAAATTTCACTGAAATCCATTAAGTATCATAGAAATAATTAAACAAAACGTTTTGTCAATTGCAACAGCATGTGACCAGCAACCCCCACCATTAGGTCAGTGACGCATTTATTCTATAAGAACAAATGATATATAGAGAACACGTTGGTAGAGTTATTTTAACACCAATAATCTCGGCATCGTGAGGTGACGTGAAACTAAATGATTCGGAGAGGATATCGGCCTTAACAGCAATTAAGACACCACCACCTCTACGTATCAATCGATCATGTCTATAAATAGTGAAAATTATTTGAGAGAATCTCACTATTATAAACGTTGGGACTAAGCCATGTTTCTGTGAAAGCAATAACATGATATTGATAACTAAAACTACTCAAAAACAGTCTTCTGAGCTTAAAATTTAGGCCTCGAAAGTTTTGATATGCCAGAGACAGCTGAGGTTAGGAATGTATAAAATTTAGTTTTTTGATACAATATTAGATGAAGATTGTATCGAAGTCGGATTTAAAGTAATAGGAGTCAATCTATTACGGTTCTTGGGTTTGAATTCGTGTACAACTATATGTGGTATCCAAAATTTAGAATCACATATGGTTGTGAAGTATTCTACAGGCACTTTGATTTTAAATGAAGGAATTTCACGAGGAGTCGCAAAATTAAACTTTGAAATAAAAACTTTGAAGATTTACTAGCAAGAAAACCCGGTTTTGCATCGCATGTCGTATCAGATGAAAGCCTAGATAAGAAAACTTGCTTTCGAGGAGATACGACAGATAAAGTGGGTATAGTAGGGGAGGGAGAAGTGGTCAGAATGTTGGTCATTGTTTGAGCAACAATCGGGGAAATTTTTAAATTTTTTTTAGAAACCTGTGTGGACTCTCGAGTGTTTATAACTTCACTAGCAACAGGTGTTTCAGACGAATCACTCGAAGCCGGAAGTGATAAAGACTCAGGACAAGGTGAGGAAGGCGCTGATAAATTTCTGAGACGATATTGGTACGGAATGAGGGGGTACCAACAGCGATGGAATCTCCACTTGAATATGTGGAGTATCAAAATTGTACTGATGTAGTATTTCTTCACCAGCTTCTAGGTCACTAGATAACTGCTTTGAAATACATACTACTCAGTTTTAAAAATTGAGCCCACATTTTGGAAAAACTTATTTGTTTCTCCAAACAAACCGGACAAGACCAGCGTAAACCAACACAGCCAATTTTGGCAGTGAACATGATTCTACAAGTATCATACTCACGCCCGGTGATACCTGCACATTTTGTGTGCATAAAATTCTCACACAACCAGCAACTAACAAATTGCACTTGTGTAGAATCAACAATAACATCATATTGAACACAAAATCTACTCATAAACAGTCTTCTGAGTTTAGAATCTAGGCCTCGAACGTTTTAATATGCCAAAGACAGCTGAGGAGAGGAATGTATAAAGTTTAGTTTTTTGACTTAATATTCGATGAAGATTGTATCGAAGTATATGAACATATTTATTCATTGAATGTCCTATGACTTCTTTTAATGGTACCTAAAGCTTGGTGGAGGTGTGCTGTAGACGTTATGTTGTCTATTTTTAAATATTTGCACAACTTATTTTTAATTGAATTTTTGTATTCTGTTCCCATATCCATAATGAACGTCGTCATTGGACCGTATTTAAGAATACAAAATTGGAATATATCTTTTGCGATTGTTGTTGCGCTTTTACTGCCAGCTGGGATGGCTACTAAATACTTTGTAAGATTACATATTAGGATGACTACATACTCATTGCCATTTCTGTTCGTGGTAATGAACCAATTGTGTCTATTATCACTATCAAAAGCATATATTGGAGTTTCTGTTATGGTTAATGGGGTCTTGGTGCGGGTTGTTGTAAAATGCCAAAGTTTGGCATGTGATCCTATAAGGATGGATGAAAAATTATATATAAACGCTTGCTGGAGCGTGGCAAATCGGATCTGACTATATAGTGATTTATACATTTTCTTATATATCTTGAGTACTGTTGATGCTAGAGATTAGAGACCTAAGATCAAAAATATATGGTGGATATATCTACGCGCAGAGGGAGCGTGGAAAATTATTTATGCTGAACAACTGGTCAGCATTAGTCTTATTTAATAGATGGACAAATGAAAACAAATAGAGTCTTCTTTTGGGATTATTTAAATTTTCTTTATTACTTGGGATCTTTTTGGTAGAAGTAGTGAATTGTTACCAGAACTGTATGCTATCAGAACATAAATTGGAAAATTTAAATTAATAGCCATAATTATAAAACAATCTTCAGATGGTTTGAAATCTAATCGACAGTTGATTCATTTTAAAAAATCAATGCGTACAATTCCATCACATAGTATTGAAAAGCTTGAGTCACATATATTAAAATCATGTGGAATTATACAATATATTTATCTGTTTGTAGATCTATTGAGGCTACCCTTGGGACTTTATTACTCCTTGGCCTATGCCTTGAATACTTATTATGTTCTCGTTTTTAATGTTTTTATAGACACTTTAAGAAGTGAAATGTCAGCACCTGTGTCTATAAGAAATTAAATTTTTTTTTTGTTGATACATTCTCAAATGACATGAAAATATTGAGACTATAGTTAATTGTTTGTATATTTTTGTATTTATTTTTTTTTAAATTTCCTAAAGGGATGTGTGAGTTTTCATATGTATTTTGGGTAACTCTGACATTGTTATCATTATTATTTTTATTTATTATCCTTTTGGGTTGCCATGGCCCTTAGAGCTTCCTCGATTCTGGCCTCCACCACGTATGTTATCTCCGTAACCGTTGTTTCGATTATTACCCCTGCCACGGTAATAACCTCTGTTACCCCTGTTATTGCCATTATTCGATTGATGGAAGTACAGAACATCATGTTGCCGTACTGAAACTTCTCTGCAATTGTTCACAACCTTGGATACTGCTTCATTCATTTTGGTGAACTGTCCTGCTTACATTATGTATTATGTATGTATCCATTATATATTCTTGATCAGCTCGACGTGGTGAGTCGATATAGCCATGTCCGTCTGTCCGTCCATCCGTCCGTTCGTCCGTCCGTCCGACAGTCAGTCCTTGTGAACGCAGCGATCCTCTAAACCAAGATTTCGTAAACCAAGCTAGAGATCTGAAATTTTAAATGTATACTCGTGTATACCGTACGCAGTACGAGTTTATCATTTTTTTTTTCGATAGCTCATACCACTTCCTTATTATCAATAAAAATCTATAATTTGGCATAGTTTTTTTTAGCGTAACTTGAATAGCGTTATAGATACATATTTTAGATTTAGATGCTTAAATATCATGTCCTTATGCGTGCGTCTGTATGTGTGTGTGTATGTGTTGCTTGTAATAGATATGTAGAAGAAGCGTAAAGTGATTGGAATGTCTGATCTTCACAGGGTTCAGGGTATCTCCTAGTCGAGCAGTCTCGACTAGAGCACTCTATCTTGTTTATACCAGCAATTGATGTCTCGTTTTCAGCCTTGTTATACCCTGAGCCCATTAAAAATGGAAAATCATTTTGGTAAAATGAATGTAACAGGCAGAATGAGGATTGGCAGACCCCATAAAGTATATATATTCTTAATCAGGGCGTTGAGCCCTGTCTGTCTGTATGTCCGTCTGTCCATATGTATGAACTCGTCGATCTCAGAACATATAAGAGCTAGAGACTTGAAATTTTTTTAGGTCCCTGTATAGCACGCGCATATCAAGTTTATTTTTAAAAATCGCTAGAGTCTTCAGATTTATAAATATTTTATACAATTTCGATTTTTGATAAATTTTGGATACCGCTCAAAAAAAAATTATTTAACAAACCTAAATTTTTTCTGCGTTAATAAATACATAACTGAGTATATTTAAAAACGCAGATCGGATGGGGTTCAGGGGATTTCCTAGTCGGGCACCACCGATTAGAGTTTCTTACTTGTTTTGTACTCATTCACGAAAGTGAAATGAATATATTGGGTTTGTGCAATGTACGTCTTGCTGTCCGTCCGTTTGTCCCTCTGTCCGTCTGACCGTCCGTATGAACGCAAATCATTTCGCCGCTATTGAAGCTAGAGACTTGAAATTTGGAACATATACTCTCGAATTATCTACGCCTATTGAGGGCGTCGCAAATCGGGTAAACCTATATATAGTTATATATAGTTATCGAAAATATACCAAAAACCGAAATTGTATAAAATATAAATGAAACTAAATGCATTATTTGGAGACTCTAGCTCCAAAGATGTACGAGATAGAATTCAAAAACATCATATCGATAAGGTGTATAGCGCGTGCTATACAGGGACCTAAAAAAATTTCAAGTCTCTAGCTCTTATATGTTCTGAGATCGACGAGTTCATACATATGGACAGACGGACATACAGACAGACAGGGCTCAACGCCCTGATTAAGAATATATATACTTTATGGGGTCTGCCAATCCTCATTCTGCCTGTTACATTCATTTTACCAAAATGATTTTCCATTTTTAATGGGCTCAGGGTATAACAAGGCTGAAAACGAGACATCAATTGCTGGTATAAACAAGATAGAGTGCTCTAGTCGAGACTGCTCGACTAGGAGATACCCTGAACCCTGTGAAGATCAGACATTCCAATCACTTTACGCTTCTTCTACATATCTATTACAATCAACACATACACACACACATACAGACGCACGCATAAGGACATGATATTTGAGCATCTAAATCTAAAATATGTATCTATAACGCTATTCAAGTTACGCTAAAAAAAACTATGCCAAATTATAGATTTTTATTGATAATAAGGAAGTGGTATGAGCTATCAAAAAAAAAATGATAAACTCGTACTGCGTACGGTATACACGAGTATACATTTAAAATTTCAGATCTCTAGCTTGGTTTACGAAATCTTGGTTTAGAGGATCGCTGCGTTCACAAGGACTGACTGTCGGACGGACGGACGAACGGACGGATGGACGGACAGACGGACATGGCTATATCGACTCACCACGTCGAGCTGATC
The DNA here is from genome assembly GCA_035045365.1 of Drosophila leonis. Classification (NCBI taxonomy): domain Eukaryota; kingdom Metazoa; phylum Arthropoda; class Insecta; order Diptera; family Drosophilidae; genus Drosophila; species Drosophila leonis. The sequence goes on from JAWNPC010000558.1 coordinate 146,839, forward strand.
AAGAATATATAATGGATACATACTTAATACATAATGTAAGCAGGACAGTTCACCAAAATGAATGAAGCAGTATCCAAGGTTGTGAACAATTGCACAGAAGTCTCAGTACGGCAACATGATGTTCTGTACTTCAATCAATCGAATAATGGCAATAACAGGGGTAACTGAGGTTATTACCATGGCAGGGGTAATAATCGAAACAACGGTTACGGAGATAACAGACGTGGTGGTGGCCAGAATCGAGGAAGCTCTATATATATATATATATATATATATATATATATATATATATATATATGTATATAAGTTAACCACTGACACTGGGCGCGTGCTGACTTAGCATATTCGCGATGTCCACGCCCAGAGTCACAGCTGCGGATGTGTCGCAACAATGTAGGCAGCAACCGCAGCGGTCAGCGACGCTGGAGTTCCGAGAACAGCGACGGCAACGCCCGCGACTGCGGCAGCGGCCTGCACTGGCGACAGCGGCCTGCACTGGAGACAGCTTCGACGATGGGCCGCAACAACGTGAGCGGCTTCCGTGGTAATGCGACACCACCCACGAGGCGCAAGTCAGCAAGTTTGAGGGGCACCAGCGGCGGTCAGCGACTTTGGAGTTCCAAGAACAGCGACGGCAACGCCGGCAACGGCGGCAGCGGCCTTGCACCGACGGCAGCGTTGCGGCAGCGCCAACTCTGCGCCTGGCTGCAGATAGCAATTTAAGAATAGAATAATTCAGTCTTAATCTTGAATCGAAATAAACCGCAGCGTACCGCTCGTGTATCGATAATTAATTCTCATTTATTGTATTCGGCTAGCCATCGCTACCGAATTAATATTAACCTTAATTACGCAGCTCAGCTAGCTAACGCTTCTGAGATGTTGTTAATATAATAACCGCAACCTTATCACCAATAAATCACCTAACTCAAAATATGTGTTGTGCTGTTGTTAATAAATAATTGGCGCCCAACGTGAATAAACCTATAAATTGAATTTCATTTTCTGCCAAAGAAAACTGAAAAGTGCTTTGTTTACTAAAGTGCAGCGAACATCAAAGCGTCTGCTCAAAGACGAAACAAAATAAAATAAAGAACTGAAACTTCAACAACTCAACTGCGGCAAGACGACCGGATTCTCCAGCACTAACCCGACTGCTGCGGGGGATAAATCTAAAACTAGATAACATGTAAGTGATTTGCAAAGTGGGAATTAAACTAAGTCAAGTAAAAAGTAAACATTAAATAAAATAAAGTGAGTTTGACGGTCTTAATTCGGAAACTATTCATGCCGCAGCCCTATCACAAATTATTCTTTCTAAAATCGAATGGACAGAAACAAATTTAAGAAAAAACAGAAACGATACGAATTTTGTACAAGAACGTTAGCAAGTCTGATAGGAGGATTTATTGATCTACAAGTGTCAGATCAGGTTAGTCAACCCACAACTACCAGCCAAACCGAAAGCACAGACATGGACCCTGAGCACCTTAGAGCTATAATTGACACTGCCGTGCAAAGCGCACTTACGGTGCAGGCGCGAGAATACACCAGAAGGGAGGAAGCTCTTAAACAAGAGCTACAACAACAAATAGCCCTAGTAAATGCTAAGATACCAGTCCCACCTCTCTCAGTACCAGAAATCAGGGCCTATAAAGACGTCGAGATAGTGGACGGAGTCACTTGTGATGAGCCCCTTGACGCAGTGAAGTGCGTGCCTGAGTTTCATGGAACTCAGGAGACGTACGTGGCATGGAGACAAGCAGCCCATGCAGCGTACAAAATCTTCAAAAGATTTGACGGAAGCTCCCGACATTACCAAGCCATGATCATAATTCGAACCAAGATTAGGGGCGCAGCAGATGCGGTTCTGGCATCCTTCAGCACGCCACTAAATTTTGAAGCGATCATAGCTAGATTAGATTTTACCTACAGCGACAAGAGACCCATACACGTCATAGAGCAGGAGATGGGCACGCTGAGGCAAGGCGGAATGACAATTCTGCAATATTACGATGAGGTAGAAAAAAAGCTTAACTTGTTAACCAATAAAGCTAATATGACTTACGAGACTAGCCTAGCTAGGGGCATGTGCAAAAAGTTCAGGAATGACGCACTCCGTGTGTTCATTTCCGGGCTAAAGCGTAGTCTGACTGACGTGCTCTTCTCCGCTCACCCCCCCGATATGCCAACAGCCCTCGCATTGGCACAGGAGGTTGAAGCAAACCATGAGAGGTATGCTTTCGCAACAAGCTATGCTAGGGGCGTAGAAGAAAAGGGCCGCCCCGAGCAACGACAGCAAAGCCGTCAGCATCAACAGACTCAGCATCCTAATCAAAGCAACCAGGGAAAGAACCCCCATTTTAAAAAAAATAGCGGACAGTACACAGAAAGAAATCAGGTCAGCGGCGAAAAAGCCCCTGAGCCCATGGAGGTTGATCAATCGACCTCAAAGCTTAGGCAACAAACAAACTACCAGAAACCTCAAGGTCAGGGTAGTAAACGACCCGCCGGTTCTGACCGAGCCACTGGCCAAAGACGACAAAAGGTAAATCTTTCAAAGGTCGACACTGACCAAGATGCGACCTATGCGCAAGCAGCGCAGGAAGCGATAGCTGACTCTGACGATGACGCCGACTCTGACTCAGATAGCGGCAACGTCAATTTTTTAGGGGGAGGTCCCTGCTGCCGTTCATCCGGCGCAGAGTAGCAGGGATAGACATGTCATTCCTAATCGACACGGGTGCATCCAAAAACTTCATTAGACCGCATAGCCGGCTAAAGGATGTCTTCCCTGTCGAAACCCCTTTCGTCGTGCACTCCATTCATGGCTCGAACAACATCGCACAAAAGTGCAAGATTCCCATGTTCGGACACGACACATTTTTTTCCTATTAGATGCCCTGCCTACATTTGACGGGATCATAGGGCTCGACCTGCTAAAGCAGGTAGGAGCAGTACTATGCCTTAAAGAAGGCGTGTTAGAAATAGGTGCAACTTCGGAGGCATTGCATTAAATGTACTAATGTCAACCACACCAAAAGTAAAGAAATATATGCACCACCTGCGGTAAAAGAAGATTTCTTACGAATGCTTCACCGTAACCAAAGGGCTTTTGCGGACTCTAACGAGTCGCTGCCTTACAATACAAACGTAGTAGCTACGATTCGTACAACCGACGAAAACGCAGTATACTCCAAATTGTATCCGTACCCCAAAGGTTTCGAAGATTTCGTGACCTCAGAGGTCAAAGACCTCTTACGAAACGGCATCATCAGAAAGTCTAGGTCCCCATACAACAACCCGGTGTGGGTAGTAGACAAGAAAGGCTCTGACGAGATGGGCAATAGGAAGAAACGCCTAGTGATAGATTTCAGGAAACTACATCTAATAACCATCGCAGACACTTACCCTATGCCGAGCATCACCATGATATTGGCAAATTTGGGTAAAGCAAAATACTTCACCACTCTCGATCTTAAATCAGGTTATCACCAGATTACTCTGGCAGAATCTGATCGAGAGAAAACGGCCTTCTCAGTAAGCGGGGGGAAGTACGAATTTTGTCGTCTCCCCTTCGGTTTAAAAAACGCCGGAGGTATTTTTCAGCGCACTATCGATGATGTTCTACGAGAACAAATCGGTAAGTCGTGCTACGTGTACGTTGATGATGTCATCGTCTTCTCCGAGAACGAGGCGGATCACGTTAAACACGTCGATTGGGTACTAAAGAGCCTTCATAGTGCAAACATGAGGGTGGCCCACGAAAAGTCACAATTTTTTAAAGAGAGCGTCGAGTACCTCGGCTTTATCGTGACAAAAAACGGCGCAAAAACGGACCCTGAAAAGGTGAAAGCCATTCAGCACTACGTTGAGCCTACAACGTTATTTAGCGTCTGGTCATTCATGGGCCTAGCAAGCTATAACCGTTGTTTTATTAAGGATTTCGCAGCAATCGCGAAACCTATCTCCGATATCTTAAAAGGGGAAAACGGAACAGTCAGTAAATATAGGTCTAAAAAGATCCAGGTACAATTCAATGAGACCCAGCGCAATGCGTTTCAGAAGCTAAGAAACAGACAGCTCAGAGGACGTTACACTAATGTACCCTGACTACCAAAAGGCGTTTAATCTGACCACTGACGCGTCGGCCCATGGTATTGGGGTTGTCTTGTCACAGAACGGACGTCCGATAACTATGATATCTCGGGCACTAAAGGATAGAGAAGCAAACTACGCTACTAACGAGCGAGAGTTGCTAGCTATCGTCTGGGCTTTAGAAAAACTCAGGCACTTCCTTTATGGTGCGAAGAATATTAACATATTCACCGACCACCAGCCACTCACATTCTCGGTATCCGAGAGCAACCCTAACGCCAAAATCAAGCGCTGGAAAGCGCGCATTGACGAAACTGGGGCCAAACTTTTTTACAAACCAGGCAAGGAGAATCACGTGGCCGATGCTTTATCACGCCAAGACGTGAATGTCTTACAGAACGAATACAAAAATCAAGGGTCCGATGCGGCCACAATCCACAGTGAGTTATCCCTGACTCACACGATTGACATGACTGACAAACCGTTAAACTGTTTCCGTAACCAAATAGTGTTGGAAGAGGCACGGTATCCGTTAAAAAACAAGTTTACTGTCTTCGGCGAAAAAACCCGCCACCTGATAAACTTCACTGACAAGGAGGCTTTGGTAGACACAGTCAAGTCCGTCATAGTCCGAGGCGTAGTGAACGCGTTTCACTGCAGCCTGCCAACCCTGTCCAAAATTCAACATGAAGTTGTAAAGGCCTTCCCAGCTACAAAATTCTGGCACTGCAAAAATTTTGTAGCTGACGTATTTAACATTAGTGACAGGAGGGAAATAATCACCAAAGAACATAACAGAGCCCATAGGGCAGCTGAGGAAAACGTCAAGCAAATAATGACGGAGTATTATTTCCCCAAAATGTCCAAGTTAGCCAATGAGGTGGTCCTAAATTGTAAGATTTGTGCAAAGGCAAAGTACGATAGGCACCCAAAAGACCAGGAGCTCGGCCCGACGCCGATTCCATCACAGATTGGAGAGATGTTACATGTCGACATCTTCTCCACAGACAAGAAGTATTTCCTCACGTGCATAGACAAACTGTCCAAATTCGCAATGGTACAACCAATTGCGTCAAGGACTATAGAGGATTTACGACCCCCCCTATTAATACTAATGAACGTGTTTCCCCGAGCACAGCAAGTCTATTGCGACAATGAGCCTGCGCTCAAGTCAGAGACTATAAGGTCTCTTCTAAAAAACAGTTACGATGTGAACATCGTAAACGCGCCGCCACTCCACAGCACGTCGAACGGCCAAGTAGAACGCTTACATAGCACCCTGTTAGAAATAGCCAGGTGCCTAAAGCTCCAAAGGGGGATCGTGGACACAGTCGACCTTATTTAACAAGCGACCACTGAGTATAACAGTTCAATTCACGCGGTAACCGAGCAAAGACCCAAGGATGTTGTTAACACCGCATCGCCGGCTCGCGTTCAGGGCATTGCTAGAAAGATAGAGGGAGCTCAGATCAAGCAAAATGCCAGACTTAATAAAAAGCGGCAGAACAGGGTCTTCGAGGTAGGTGAGGCAGTCCTAGTAAAGACCAACCGCAGACTAGGGAACAAACTTTCGCCCCTCTGCGAGGAGAAGATTGTTGAAGCGGACTTGGGGACAACGGTCCGCAGCAAGGGGAGGGTGGTCCACAAGGACAACCACCGCCGATGATTTTTAGTTTTAATCATTTTCTTCGCAACATCTTAGGCTTATCATCTTGACACTTGTAACCTTGACCACGACGACAGCACGGATAACGGACTACTCGCACGCGAACTATATTCCTATCATGGACGGTGACATACTACTCTGGGACCAATACGGATACTTACGGCACACGACTAACCTCACGGACTACAGAGCCATGACCGACGAGACCATGAAGTTGACAGCTCTATTTCCGCAATCGCACATGAAGAAATTGTTGGAAATCGACACAGGACACGTACGGGACATGCTGACTGCGCTCGACATACATCATCGAACAGTAAGAAGCATTGACTTTCTGGGTACAGCTCTCAAGGCTGTAGCAATATTGAGCAAGTACAGACGCAGCTGGTGACTGCAAACAATAGGCAAATCGACATAAATACTAGAACTCAGGAAAAGATCAACCAATTTACGGACACTGTTAACAAAATCCTTAAAATCGCAAAGGACAAACAGGCTGACACAGGTCATCTGTTTGAAACCCTTACTGCGCGCAATAGAATATTGATTACCGAATTGGGAGCGCTCATGCTCACTTTAACACTTGATAAAATTGACATCATAAACCCTGCCATCATGGACCATTCAGACATTGAATCAATTCTCACTGACCAAATCACAGGGACCTCGATTACCGACTTAATGAAAATGTCTAGCATTAAGGTAGATCGTAAGATAGATATAATCATTTTCATTATTCAATTCCCTATCATAAGCAAGCTATGCAGAAAGGTCACCATCTTCCCAGTCGCACACAACGGGCTGACTCTCCAGCTACAGAACAACCTGGTAGCCGAATGCAGTGGAAAGGTTGTGGCAGTGGCAAATTGTACCCAAACGGCAACAGCCACATTCTGCAAGAGGTCAGAGGATGTCACCTGTGCGCAAGGCCTCCACTCTGGCGATATTGCGCATTGCCAGACACATACAAGCCACGTCGACCCTGTCACCGTAGTCGACGACGGCATCATCATTGTGAATGATCGTAGCGCTACCATCAGCTATGACGACGGCGCCCCAATGAGGGTCAATGGAACAAATCTCATCACGTTCCGTTCGTATGCTACTGTCGACAGCGCTCGATTCCTAAACCGAAACAACATTTGGAATCGAGTCCCTGCTGTAGCGGCATCTGCTCGCCTCAACGTTAGCGGCCACGACACAGCGCTTAGCTTGCCTTACATTCACCGGCTAAGCGAAGAAAACTTGAACTTCATCAATGAAGTCAGAGACAACATCGTCGTCAACAGCAGTTTGACGATATCGCTTGGCCTGGTAGTGGTGACATGCGCCATAGGCTCCGGAATCTACTACTACACCAGGAGACGTCGCTTTGCCCTACAAATCTCGAAGATTGTCCAGAACTACGACACGACCGAGGACGGTCGGGCTTGAGAGGGGGAGTAGTTAACCACTGACACTGGGCGCGTGCTGACTTAGCATATTCGCGATGTCCACGCCCAGAGTCACAGCTGCGGATGTGTCGCAACAATGTAGGCAGCAACCGCAGCGGTCAGCGACGCTGGAGTTCCGAGAACAGCGACGGCAACGCCCGCGACTGCGGCAGCGGCCTGCACTGGCGACAGCGGCCTGCACTGGAGACAGCTTCGACGATGGGCCGCAACAACGTGAGCGGCTTCCGTGGTAATGCGACACCACCCACGAGGCGCAAGTCAGCAAGTTTGAGGGGCACCAGCGGCGGTCAGCAACGTTGGAGTTCCAAGAACAGCGACGGCAACGCCGGCAACGGCGGCAGCGGCCTTGCACCGACGGCAGCGTTGCGGCAGCGCCAACTCTGCGCCTGGCTGCAGATAGCATTATAAGAATAGAATAATTCAGTCTTAATCTTGAATCGAAATAAACCGCAGCGTACCGCTCGTGTATCGATAATTAATTTTCATTTATTGTATTCGGCTAGCCATCGCTACCGAATTAATATTAACCTTAATTACGCAGCTCAGCTAGCTAACGCTTCTGAGATGTTGTTAATATAATAACCGCAACCTTATCACCAATAAATCACCTAACTCAAAATATGTGTTGTGTTGTTGTTAATAAATAATTTATATACCAATTGGGGTCGTGGTAAGCCAGAAAATGGAGCTGGTACCGTTTAGGTCGTGAATTAGTATTCTGTAGTCGGTAACGACCTACTGCAACGTTCTTACTTGTTTTAAATTTAAATTTGTTTCACATCTGTATTTGTGTATATAAGTTAGAAGTTGTTGGTAATTATTTGTGCGGAGCTACGAAATAATACTATTCCACTTGTTACGACTGTTCACCTTTATTATTCAAATCAGACTAAAATCTTAAATACAAAAAGGTTCTTATGCAAAGCTAGCCCTGACCTATATTTGCTGACGCAGCGGTTTGGCCAAACGGATCGTGGTAATGGTATGCAGCTCCACAATAGTTCTTAGAATTGGTTGGCTGCAACTTTGTATGTTAAATGCTGATTGCAGCACTGTTGTGGAATTGTACTGGACAGCGGGCGAGTACGGAAATGTTCACATAAAAGATATTTGATTCATTTTTCGGGCCGTTGACTTATTGCTGGGCGGATGTGTTAACTCCTCCCTCCTTAGATTGAAGGCCGTCCTCGGATTTCCTTAAAGCGTCAATGACAGCTCTCAGAGAGGTTTGCTGTCTATCTGCTTTCCATTTCCGATACATCTTGGAAAGGAAGAATCCTATGACCAGGAGAAGGATGATAAGTGCAGTAAACGTCGCAGGCCATGTTATCAGTTTTTTCTCGACGTCTCCGATGTATTATAGATTTTCGAAATTTAACCGCTGAAGATATGGTAAGCTCAAGATTTCTTGGTGACCGGTGATGTTGAGGAGAGTTGATGTTGCAGAACCTGGATGTCTTCGGACGATGCTTCTCATGTTTTTGTATAGAGACCCGTTGATGTTAATTTCCTCGTCGAATGTCAGCAAGAATGTACCATGGATAAGTTTTTCTACTCCGCTGTCCATTCTTATTGTAGCCGTTTCCTCGTTTAGTATGAGGATATCATCATCTACCACTTCCAGTGGCTGAAAGTGACTAGGACGTGTACTACAGTGTGCGATACCTCCAGAGTGTAGTTGTTGTGCGCATGTTGCTGAAGGTATTTTTTTACAGAATGTCGAAGTGAGCGTAGGAGTACAATTTCCGATTGGTAAAATGCTATTACCGCAGTCGGCAGCGTTGTTGTCACTATTGAAGTTTAGTATTGTACCATTATGCTGAACAGGGAAAATGATTATTTTCTTACATACTAATCTAGGATTTGGATATTTAATTATAAAGTGTAAAAAATTTATCGTTTAACAATACATTTATATGAGCTATTTCCATTAAGTCGGCTACAGTTATGTCTGAAGAGTGCTCATTTAAAATTTCTTTTAGGTCTTCCGAATCAAGAATTAATGGGTTTATAATTTGAATCTTAGCGAGTGTAATAGACAATATTATGGTCTCAAGTTCTGAAATAACAATTCTATTCCTTGGGAGTAGTGTTTCATAGAGGTGTCCTGACTCAATCTGTTTTTGTTTTGTGGATTTAATTATAATATTTATAGATTCTGTTAAATTATTGTTTTTTTCTTGTACTTTTGTATTTATAGCTACCTGTCTACTAACTGTTTCACTTAATTTTTGTTGATTGAATTTTAATTGTTCAAAGTCTGCAAAGTCTGGAGTTCCTGCAACGATCTTTAAAGCTGTTCCCAGGATGTTTATACTCCTTGTATGTCTATGGTGAATGTTAACTGTTTCTAAAAGTGTTATTATATGACCTATGTCGGATTCCAAAATTTGTTTCATGTGAGACTGTGGGAAATGTATCATTAGAGAATTTGTTTCCTCGGCGATTTCCGAGTACATGCTTAAATTAGAGGAATGTCAAAGAAATTTGAACTCCTTCCAAATAACAGCGTTTCCGTCCATTATCGGGATATAGTCCGAGTTTGTGTAGTCAATGATCTTTCCGGTTGTTATCGTTACGAAAAGTAGGGGGCATAGAATCCAAATCCTAATAAAGATATTAGCTATTAGAATTTGTAACGTAAGGATATACATTTATCTTAAATTATCCTTATGTACCTCCTTTCCCTTTATAAGAACCGTTGTCCCCAAATCGGCTACCACAGTAACTCAAACAGGGGAGTTAACTTATTCCCAAGCCTTTCATTCAATTTCATGAGGACTTTTTCGCCTACCTGGAAAGTTCTATCTCTTCTGTTTGTGTTATGATGTTGTAGTAGTAATTCCTGTGCTTTACCGATTCTATTTCTTATTTCTGTTTCGAATTCTGGTGTCGATGAATGTATTATATCTATTGGCTTTTTCATTACAACTGACTGAATAGTTTTGTTATATTCTATTGTTGCATGTATGATTAATTGAACTGTGTCGTTTAATTGTTTTTCTAGTTTTAAACATCTGGCAGTTTCTGCGTGAGTACTGTGAAATCTCTCTACTTGCCCATTTGATGTGCTATGGAGCGGAGGGGAATTTACAATGTCAATGTTAAAATGATTTTTTAGGAGTGTTTTAATTGTTCCTGAATTTAGAGATGGTTCGTTGTCACAGTATATAATTTTAGCGTTAGGGTAAAAATTCATCAACTGTAAAATGTTTGGTTCGATGTCTATTATGGTTCTAGAAGCTATTGGTTGGACAATTGCAAATTTTGAAAATTTATCAATACAGGTTAAGAAGTATTTTTTGTCTGTTGAAAAAATGTCTATATGCAGAATTTCGCCTACTTTATTGGGGATGGGTGTTTCACCAATGACTCGTTTTTGTGGATGTCGGTCATATTTTGCCTTGTTGCAAATCTTGCAATTTGCAACTACTTCATTTGCTAAACGAGTCATCCTGGGGAAATAATAATCTTCAATAATTTGTTTTATGTTTTCTTGAACTGCTAAATGAGCTCTGTTATGTTCTGCAATTATTATTTCTTTTTGCTCGTTTTTATCTATGACGTCCATAGCCAATTTGTTAGAGTGCCAAAATTTAGTTGAAGGAAACTTTTCAACTAATGTGTTTTAAATAAATGCTAATGTCGGTAAATCGCATTTAATCGCATTCACTACGTCTTTTTTAAACGCATCACACACTTTCTCAATTAAATTTTCTCTGTTTGTGAAATGTATGAGATGTCGTGTTTTTTGTCCAAACATAATGATAATTCTCTCAGAAGTCATAAGCCTTCTTCAATAATTATTTGGTTTCGGAAACAATTCACCGGTTTATCTGTAGACTCGATAGTGTATGTTAGCGATAATTCGCTATGTACAGTGGCCAGGTCAGATGGAGCATTTTCTTCTAAAGCATAAAGGGTTTATCTTAAACGAGCATCAGCGACAAGATTTCCTTTCCTGGTTTAAAGAAAATGTGAGAATTATGCTCGTCGATGAATGATTTCCATCTCTTTATTTTCGCATTTGGGTTTTTGTCCGAAACTGCAAATGTAAGTGGCTGGTGATCGGTGTAAATGTTTAAATTTTTTACACCATACAGATAGTTCCTTAGCGTTTTTAAAGCCCAAACTATTGTTGCGAAATTCAATTCATTGTCCCTTAAGGTCCTAGAGATCATGGTAATTGGCTAATAATAATTGGTAATTGGATGAAGCATCTGTCGTCAAGTCAAAGGGTTTTTGATAATCAGGGTAAAGGAGCATTACATCTCCGGAAACTAATATATTCTTTAGTTTCTCAAAGGCCAACTTTTGTTTTTCGTTGAGGCTCACAAGGATTTTTGTTGACTGTCCGGCGCTTACTTTGCCGTTGTCACCCTTTAGTAAGTCTGTTAATGGTTTGGCTATAGATGAAAAGTTGTTTATAAAGCATTTGTAATAGCTTGCTAAACCAAGGAATGATCTGAGATGGAACAAGGTAGTTGGCTGTTCAAATTTGTCTATTGCTTCTACCTTGCTGGGATTTGTTGTAATACCACCACGAGACACTACGAATCCAAGATACTCTACTTTTTCCTTGAAAAAATGAGACTTTTCTCGCGATACCGTCATGTTAGCATTATACAACTTTTCTAATACCCAGGCAATGTGATAAACATGGTTTTCCATGTCCTCCGAGAATATGATTACGTCATCTACGTAGACGTACCATGACTTGCCAATCTGTTCCCTGAGTACATCATCAATTGCTCGCTGAAATATTCCAATGGCATTTTTTAGACCAAAGGGAAGTCTGCTGAATTCATACTTCCCGTTTCCTATTGAAAATGCTGTTTTTATACCCTGAACCCATTGAAAATGGGAAATCAGGGTATAATGGTTTTGTTAAATGTATGTAACAGGTAGTAGGAGGCGTGGCAGACCCCATAAAGTATATATATTCTTGATCTGGGTGACGAACTGAGTCGATATAGCCCTGTCCGTCTGTCTGTCTGTCCGTCCGTCCGTCCGTCTGTGCGTATGTATGAACGCGTCGATCTCAGAACCTATAAGAGCTAAAGACTTGAATTTTTTTTGTAAGTCCCTGTATAGCAGGCGCAGATCAAGTTTGTTTCAAACAATCGAAAACTTATACCGTTTTAGTGTTATCGATTAAAAACCTTATCAAAATACAGTTTATTAATTGTATCTCGTACATATTTGGAGCTAGAGTCTCCAAATTTTGCATTAAGTTTCATTTATATTTTATACAATTTCGTTTTATTACCCTGAACCCATTGAAAATGGGAAATCAGGGTATAATGTTTCTGTGAAAATGTATGTAACAGGCAGAAGGAGACATGGCAGACCCCATATATATATTCTTGATCAGCTGGACAAACTGAGTCGATATAGCCATGTCCGTCTGTCCGTCCGTCCGTCCGTCCGTCCGTCCGTCCGTCCGTCCGTCCGTCCGTGTGAACGCAGTGATCTCGCAAACCACAAAAGCTAGAGATCTGAAATTTAAAATGTATACTCGTGTATATCCTACGCAGTACGAGTTTATCATTTTTTTCGATAACTCATCCCATTTCCTTATTATCGATAAAAATCGATAACTTTTCTTCATTTTTGAATACCGTTATAGCTATAGATTTCAGATTTACTGTGTGTATTCGTGTAATGAATACAAACATTTTGCAATTTTTGGATTTTGGATACCATGCCCCCTTCCCCACAAATTTGAAAAAAACGTATTTCAAATACTAGAGACTTGTGCTTCGGCAAATACATACATATGAATGTCATTATTACGCTGAAAAAGTTTGATTACGAAAGTCTGTCTAGAAGCAAACCTATTCAACAAATAAGTTTCCAAAATATAGCCCATACTGCAGCCCAAGCGCTGCCCGCGCGCAGTCGCTGCGTAAACTGCGCAGTAGCAGAGAAAGTGCTTGTGCGTGCGTGTGCATGTGTGTGTGTGTGTATGTGTTGTTTGTATGTATGTATATATAAAAGAAGCGTAAAATGATTTGAATATCGCATCTTCGCAGGGTTCAGGGTATCTTTTAGTCGAGCAGTCTCGACTAGAGCACTCTTACTTGTTTGTTATAGTTTGGATATTGGTTCAAAATTTTACAAAAATTTTCAAATTGAAGGTTAGTTGCAAATGTAGCCAATATGTGAATGATTTTGCTATTTTAGGCAATTGACAAATATTCAATATAATATGTAGATCATATGCTGAAAATTAAAATTTCATTGAAATCCATTAAGTATCAGAGAAGTAATTAAACAAAACGTTTTGTCAATTGCAACATGTGACCATGTGACCCCATTTTCATTTTGTCTATACATGTGCACACATACATTGAGACATTAGAGTGCGAGCATTCTTGTCTGTTCTAAGAATCACAACAATTACAGCTGACTGCTTGAATTTTGTTATAATTCTTAGCTGCCTTCAGTTTCAAATTTGCTACTGCTTGTCTAAGCAGTGCAGTGGCGGTGTTGATAGAAGCGGGGCACGTCGTGCGTTGCGAAGGTCTGGGTTCAAACCTCGTCGATGTCAAATATTTTTAATTGTTTTTTTTTTTCACACATACAATGGCGGTGGAGGTCAAGTGATGTTGGTTCGACTCCAGCTGCGGAAATATCGTATTTTCTCAATTTTTTATTTTTTTCTTTTATTAAATTATTATTACTATTATTTAAAAAAAAAACTACTTTTTTGACAAACATGCTTTTTGATTGTGAAAGTGCAAGATTGGCAATTTAATTAAATTTTGTATAAGTTTGTAATGTATACAAGATACGGAATATATTTAAAAACACAGATCGGACGGGGTTTAGGGGATCTCCTAGTCGGGTACCCCCGACTAGAGTTTTCTTACTTGTTTTTTAAAGAAATTGGTTTTAATTTTTAATTTTGTCGTTTAATTTATCTAAAGCTGATTCGATATAATCGAGCTCAGCTGTTCATTTATTTTTTATCCACTATAGGGAAAGCTCCTTGGCAAACAATAATTTTTTGAGTTCGGATTTTCTATTTATACCCTGTACCCATTGAAAATGGGAAATCAGGGTATAATTTTTTTATGAAAATATATGTAACAGGCAGAAAGAATTGTGCCAGACCCCATAAAGTATATATATTCTTGATCAGCTCGACAAACTGAGTCGATATAGCTATGCCCGTCTGTCTGTCCGTCCGCAGCGATCTCGTAAACCACAAAAGCTAGAGACCTGAAATTTGAAATGTGTACTCGTGTATACCCTACGCAGTTCGAGTTTATCATTTTTTTTTCGATAACTTATCCCTTTTCCTTATTATCGATGAAAATCGATAATTTTGCTTCGTTTTTTAAGCGTAACTTGAATACCGTTATAGCTAGATTTCAGATTTACTGTGTATATCAGTGTGATAAATACAAACTTTTTGCAATTTTGGAGTTTAGATACCACACGCTTTTCCCCCCAAATTTGAAAAAAACGTATTTCAAATACTAGAGACTTGTGCTTTAGCAAATACATACATATGAATGTCATTATTACGCTGTAAAATTTTGATCACGAAAGTCCATCTAAAAGAAAATTAATTCAACAAATAAGTTTCCATAACATAGCCCATTCTACAGCCCAGGCGCTGCCCACGCGCAGTCGCTGCGTAAACTGTGCAGTAGCCGAGTAAGTGCTTGTGCGTGCGTGTGCATGTGTGTGTGTACGTGTTGCTTGTATATATGTATATATAAAAGAAGCGCAAAGTGATTGGAATATCGCATCTTCGCAGGGTTCAGCGTATCTCTTAGTCGAGCAGTCTCGACTAGAGCACTCTTACTTGTTTTTAGCAGTTTTTGAACTCCACTGCGGCTTTTAGTACCCATCCGTATACATATAAATTTTTTTTAAATAAAAACACTCTTAATTATTTTTTGTTTTCTTAATTTATAAAATTTTTCATTTAATAAAATTTCCTATTTTGACCTCTCAAGGTATAATAGGCCTTTTTATACCCTGAACCTATTGAAAATGGGAAATCAGGGTATTAAATTATATCTCGTACATCTTTCGAGCTAGTCTCCAAATTTTGTATTTAGATTAGGAAATATTTTAGAAAATTTCGATTTTTGTTATATTTTGGATACCAGCCAAAAAAAATTTTTTTTTTATTATTTAATTTTACAAGCTTAAATTTGTTCTGCATTAATAAATACACTACTGAGTATATTTAAAAACGCAGATTGGACGGGGTTCAGGGGATCTTCTAGTCGGGCACCCCCGACTAGAGTTTTCTTACTTGTTTCTCTATCTTTTTCCGCAGGAAGGATTTGATGAAATCCCGATTTCAAGTCCAGTGTTGTAAAATATAAAATGGCTTTCCCTATATTTGAGAGGATAGGTACTATAGTAGGTATGGGATATTTGTCATCGACTGTTTTCGAGTTTAGTTTCCTAAAATCAATGACAATACGTTTTTTTTTTGTTTCCCTGCTCATCTACTCCTCTTTTGTCGACTACCCACACCGGATTGTTGTACGGTGATCTGGATGGTCTAATTATATTATCCCTTAACATGTCGTTCGTTTCATTGTTAACAAACTCAGTTACTCCCAATGAAAAGGGATAAAGTTTTGAGTAGATTGGATCCTCGTCTTCTGTTCGAATCGTAGCAATAATGTTGGTATTGTACGGAAGAGCTTCGTTAGGATCAGCAAAAACGCCTATTTTTATACTCTGTTCCCAAAGGGAAAAAGAGTATATTGGTTTTGTGCAACGTCTTGCTGTCCGTCCGTCTGTCCGTCTGTCCGTCTGGCCGTCTGTCCGTCTGTCCGTCTGTCCGTATGAACGCAAACCATTTCGACGCTATTGAAGCTAGAGACTTGAAATTTGGAACACATACTCGTGTATACCCTCGAATTATAAAGTGTTATGATTTTCCCGATACGCCCACTAGGGGCGTGGCAATCGAAAAATACATTTTCCGGTATGTCAGAAACCCTGTTAGTTGAAGTGCTAGAGAGTTGAAATTTGGAACGTATACTCGCGTTGACAACCCAAGATCAAAAAGGTATGGCGGATACGGATACGCCCATTGGGGGCGTGGCAAATCGGGTAAAACTGTATCTTCTGCAGTTAGAGCTAGAATGCCCAAATTTGGCATGTAAGTTACTGTTAAGATCCTATAAAGATCGATGAAAAAATTATATATCCACGCCCCTTGGGGGCGTGGCAAATCGGATCTGACTATATAGTGATTTATACATATTCTTGTATATCTCGAGCACTATTGATGCTAGAGACTTGAAATTTGGAATATATACTCGCGTTGACAACCCACGATCAAAAAGATATGTCGGATATATCTCCGCCCATAGGGGGCGTGGCAAACCGCAAAAGTTTATATCTCCTAAAGTTTTAGAGCTAGAAGCTTCAAAATTGGCTAGTTGAGTTACTGGTGACCTCCTTTATCGATGACCCAAAAATAAAAGTTACGCCCCTTTAGGGCGTGGCACACCGAAAAATACCCTGTAATTTCCACATTTTTGGAAGGTAAGCTTCCAAATTTGGCATTTATGTTACTTTCGACTACTTCCAAAGATTGGCTAAAAATAAAGAGTCTACGCCAATTGGAGGAGTGGCAAATCGGATCTGAATATCTAGATTTTGCACAAAATTTCCTTTTATATCTCCTAAAGTTTTAGAGCTAGAAGCTTCAAAATTGGCTAATTGAGTTACTGGTGACCTCCTCTATCGATGACCCAAAAATAATGGTTACGCCCCTTTAGGGCGTGGCGCACCAAAAAAATACCCTGTAATTTCCACATTTTTGGAAGGTAAGCTTCCAAATTTTGCTGTTACGTCAATTTAGACTCCTTCTAAGAATTGGCCAAAAATTACATGTCTACGACCACTGGGGGCGTGGCAAATTGGAATTTTGAGTTAAAATTGCTGCAGAATCACCATCACAAGAATAATCCGGTAGGTGGCGCTAAACTGCAATATTCTTACATAGCGGAATTAGTCATAAGCATGTACCGCCTACATAAATAAGCTTAATTTCTTGCCAAGTAGGCAGAAAAAATTGTAAGAGACATATAAATATATGTATTTCGATTTAATGTTTAAATAATTGACCACCTAATATTAATATAGTTTTCCATAGCCTAGCTCAGTTATTTCGTTATTTTCGTATGTTGGCAATGCTTCAGACGATTCCCAAGTGGCACTGTTAAAAGACTCAATTGGTTATGTAAAGAAAATCAATCACACTTTCAAATTAACAGACAACTCTTAAGTTAACAGACTGCTTTGCATAAAAATTATAAAATGCATGGTGCAGTTATATTTTTTTGTCTAGCTCATAAAATCATCATATTCATACAAACGATTGAAGCGAGCCATAAAAAAATTTTACTCATTTACATATATATATTTTTAGAATTTTAATAAATATATAGTTATTTTGAGTCAGAAGCTAATTCGAGCGGCGACTTTAACAAATTAAGATAAACTTTAAAATGTAATATGCCAGAAGCCCCTATGGGAACAGAGTATCACGCAGTCGGTTGCGCCCGACTGCAACGTTTTTACTTGTTTAAATTGAATTAATTCAGACCCGGATTCAGTATTTAGCATTTTATTTTTAAAGTCCAAAGTGGCATTTACTTTATTAAGAAAATCAAGACCTATTATACCATCAAAGCTGGTTAGGTTTGGAAGTAGAAAAAACGTGGTTTTAGTGTTGAAAAGATATACACGACATTTATCTTTAACTGAGGTAAAGCCATGAAGTGACTTAACCTGAAATGTGTTTTTAACTTTAATTACACCCTTTAATTCCGGTATAGGTTTAATGTAATTTTTTGAAGCGCCTGTATCAATGAGAAGCTTTATCGTCTTACCTGCTATCGTTCGCTCTACAAACGGTAACAGGGAGCTATGTCTAAAAAATTTAGCTCTTGAAGTTCATCCTCATCGTCAATGTCTGATACTTCAGCTTCAGCATTTTCCTGATATTCTTGTTCTGCATTTTCAGGATTTCCCTCTTGTGAGATGTGATTTACTCTCTGCTGCTTTGGGCCTGTGTATCTAGCTGTTCCACTATTTGCTCTTTTCGGAAACTGATTTTGATACGATATATTAAAATCATTAGCTTGGATTGATTGAGTCTGTTGTCTGAATCGGGAGGAAGTATCGACTTCCATTGGTTGAGGCGGTTCTTGCTTTGGGCCTTGGTTACTAGATTGTGGTTTCTGTTTATAAAAAGGATTTTTTCCTTGCTGCGAGGTATTATTTTCTGGAGTGAAATTCTTCTGGTTCCTTTGTTCTTGGCGTTGAGCCTTTTCTTCACTGTTCCTTGCAAAACTGTTTGCGAATTGGAAACGTTCGTGATTCGATTCGACTTCTGAGCCAAGGCTAAAGCTGACGGTAAGTCCTTTGGTCTTGCCGAAAAAAGAACATCACTCATGGATTTTTTTGCTCCTGAAATAAATACTCTTAATGCGTCCGATCTATACTTTTCGTTCATTGAATTAGATAAAGCTTGGTCATATGTCATAAGTGTTTTATTAGTGAGAAGTGTCATTTTTTTCTCTATCTTCTCATAATACTCGATAATAGTAAGATTTCCCTGGCGTAGAACAGACATTTCTTGTTCTATTAGGTAAATAGGCCGCTTATCGGCATACGTAAAGTCAAGTCTGTTTATGATTGCTTTGAAATTTAATGGTGTGCCTCTTATCTTGTTCCTAATTATGCCCAATGCCTGATAATGTTTTGAACTTCCTACATAGTCTTCAAACAAATTCCTTCCCTCAAATTCGGGCAGAGATTTTCCCATGTCTAAAGTTTCGTCACATGTTATACTACGATCTATTTCAGCATCTTTAAAAATTTCCACCTCGGGTACAGACACTGATGTTTTTTTAAACTCATTCTTTAAATCTTCCATCTCCCTCTTGGACATTGCTGCTTACTCGAGCAGAGTTTTAATGCTTGCTTCGTTAAAGGACATATCGCTTTTTATTTGGTTTGGTATCAGTTTATTTTTTATGTCTCCTATTAGTTCTTCTAATTCACTATCGAATTCCCCAATTTGACATTCACTCAAGGTTTCAATTGTGTATTTAAAATTTTTTTTTTTTTTTCAAAGATTCAAATTTTAAACACTTGTAATGATTTTTTTTTTAAATCTTTTTTATTTATTTTTATATTTTTTCTTATTTATTTTAGATAAGCACTCCACTTACATGATTTTCTCTTTGTTTCGGTTTTGTTCGTTTTGGTTGTGTTCCCTATTTTGTGTGGTTGGTGTATTTGTAAAGGTGTCCTCGCTAATGGTGGTTGATCGCGCCGGAACTGTTCCCTGCTAACTCTGGGGTGTCTAGGGAGAGGTGTCTCCGCTAGTAGTTGAAGAATTTGCTGGATCAGTTCTCTGCTAACTCTGGGGTGTGTGTGTCTAGGGAAAGGTGTCTCCGCTAATCGTAGAATTTTCTGGACTGTCTTTTTTTTCTTTAGCTTATCACTTTAGTAAATTGTGTTGTGTTGTGCTGTGTTGTGTTTTACTTATTTCACACTTTTGTTTTTTTAATTTTTAGTTTTATTTGTTTTAAGTATTGGTGTTGGTTGCTTTTTTTTGTTTTTTGTTTGTTATATTTTGTTGTTTATATTGTTGCAGTTTCAACGATGTCGATCCAACGATGTTGAGATGCTGCTATAAATTTTTGGGTGAGTAGATAGAACCACTGTTGGGCGCCAGTTAGAAGCTGTTGGTAATTATTTGTGCGGAGCTACGAAATAATACTATTCCACTTGTTACGACTGTTCAGCTTTATTATTCAAATCAGACTAAAATCTAAAATACAAAAAGGTTCTTATGCAAAGCTAGCCCTGAATTATATTTGCTGACGCAGCGGTTTGGCCAAACGGATCGTGGTAATGGTATGCAGCTCCACAATAGTTCTTAGAATTGGTTGGCTGCAACTTTGTATGTTACATGCTGATTGTGGAATTGTACTGGACAGCGGGCGAGTACGGAAATGTTTACATAAAAGATATTTGATTCATTTTTCGGGTCGTTGACTTATTGCTGGGCGGATGTGTTAACTTATATATATTTTTTTTTCTTGTCTAAAAGTGTTTTACATAATCATGTAATGACAATGTGGGCTTGATAATGGATCCTCGCAGTCGGCGGGGCATTTTTTAGTAATTTTAGGTAACTCCTTTTTAAAGGATTTTATACTTGAACATTTGTATTTAGTACTATTTTTATACCCTGAACCCATTGAAAATGGGAAATCAGGGTATAATGTTTTTGTGAAAATGTATGTAACAGGCAGAAGGAGACATGGCAGACCCCATAAAGTATATATATTCTTGATCAGCTCGACAAACTGAGTCGATATAGCCATGTCCGTCCGTCCGTATGTGTGATCGCGTCGATTTCAGAACCTATAAGAGCTAGAGACTTGAAACTTTATTTGGAAGTCCCTGTATAGCACGCGCATATCGAATTTGTTTTAGAAAATCGATAACTTTTCCCGTTCTTTTGTTATCGATTAAAAACCTTATCGAAATGAAGTAAATAAATTATATCTCGTACATCATTCGAGCTAGAGTCTCCAAATTTTACATTTAGTTTCATTTATATTTTATACAGTTTCGGTTTTTGTTATATTTTGGATATTGGTTAAAAATTTTACAAAAATTTTCAAATTGAAGTTCAGTTGCAAATATAGCCAATATGTGAATGATTTTGCTATTTTAGACAGTTGACAAATATTGAATATAATATGTAGATCATATGCTGAAAATTTCATTGAAACCCATTAAGTATCACAGAATTAATTAAACAAAACGTTTTGTCAATTGCAACATGTGACCAGAAACCCACCCCCGTTTTAATTTTTTCTATACATGTGCACACATACATTGAGACATTAGAATGCGAGCATTCTTGTCTGTTCTAAGAATCATAACAATTACAGCTGACTGCTTGAATTTTGTTATAATTCTTAGCTGTCTTTAGTTTCAAATTTGCTACTGCTTGTCTAATCAGTGCAGTGGCGGTGTTGATAGAAGCGGGGCACGCCGTGCGTTGCGAACGTCTGGGTTCAAACCTCGTCGATGTTAAATATTTTTAATTGTTTTTTTTTCACACATACAATGGCGGTGGAGGTCAAGTGATGTTGGTTCGACTCCAGCTGCGGAAATATCGTATTTTCTCAATTTTTTCTTTTATTAAATTATTATTACTATTACTATTATTTAAAAAAAAAACTACTTTTTGACAAACATGCTATTTGATTGTGAAAGTGCAAGATTGGCAATTTAATTAAATTTTGTATAAGTTTGTAATGTATACAAGATACGGAATATATTTAAAAACACAGATCGGACGGGGTTTAGGGGATCTCCTAGTCGGGTACCCCCGACTAGAGTTTTCTTACTTGTTTTTTAAAGAAATTGGTTTTAATTTTTAATTTTGTCGTTTAATTTATCTAAAGCTGATTCGATATAATCGAGTTCAGCTGTTCATTTATTTTTTATCCACTATAGGGAAAGCTCCTTGGCAAACAATAATTTTTTGAGTTCGGATTTTATTTATACCCTGTACCCATTGAAAATGGGAAATCAGGGTATAATTTTTTTATGAAAATATATGTAACAGGCAGAAAGAATTGTGCCAGACCCCATAAAGTATATATATTCTTGATCAGCTCGACAAACTGAGTCGATATAGCTATGCCCGTCTGTCTGTCCGTCCGCAGCGATCTCGTAAACCACAAAAGCTAGAGACCTGAAATTTGAAATGTGTACTCGTGTATACCCTACGCAGTTCGAGTTTATCATTTTTTTTTCGATAACTTATCCCTTTTCCTTATTATCGATGAAAATCGATAATTTTGCTTCGTTTTTTAAGCGTAACTTGAATACCGTTATAGCTAGATTTCAGATTTACTGTGTATATCAGTGTGATAAATACAAACTTTTTGCAATTTTGGAGTTTAGATACCACACGCTTTTCCCCCCAAATTTGAAAAAAACGTATTTCAAATACTAGAGACTTGTGCTTTAGCAAATACATACATATGAATGTCATTATTACGCTGTAAAATTTTGATCACGAAAGTCCATCTAAAAGAAAATTAATTCAACAAATAAGTTTCCATAACATAGCCCATTCTACAGCCCAGGCGCTGCCCACGCGCAGTCGCTGCGTAAACTGTGCAGTAGCCGAGTAAGTGCTTGTGCGTGCGTGTGCATGTGTGTGTGTACGTGTTGCTTGTATATATGTATATATAAAAGAAGCGCAAAGTGATTGGAATATCGCATCTTCGCAGGGTTCAGCGTATCTCTTAGTCGAGCAGTCTCGACTAGAGCACTCTTACTTGTTTTTAGCAGTTTTTGAACTCCACTGCGGCTTTTAGTACCCATCCGTATACATATAAATTTTTTAAAAATAAAAACACTCTTAATTATTTTTTGTTTTCTTAATTTATAAAATTTTTCATTTAATAAAATTTCCTATTTTTAACTCTCATGGTATAATAGGCCTTTTTATACCCTGAACCTATTGAAAATGGGAAATCAGGGTATTAAATTATATCTCGTACATCTTTCGAGCTAGTCTCCAAATTTTGTATTTAGATTAGGAAATATTTTAGAAAATATCGATTTTTGTTATATTTTGGATACCAGCCAAAAAAAAATTTTTTTTTATTATTTAATTTTACAAGCTTAAATTTGTTCTGCATTAATAAATACATTACTGAGTATATTTAAAAACGCAGATTGGACGGGGTTCAGGGGATCTTCTAGTCGGGCACCCCCGACTAGAGTTTTCTTACTTGTTATATCCTGAACCCATTGAAAATGGGAAATCAGGGTATAGCGGTTTTGTTAAAATGTATGTAACAGGCAGAAGGAGGCTTGGCTGACAAGATAAATATATATATAGTCTTGATCAGGGTGACAAACTAAGTCGATTTAGCCCTGTCCGTCTGTCTATCTGTCCGTCTGTCCGTCTATCCGAGTGTCCATCTGTCGGTATTTATGAACGCGTCGATCTCAAAGTCTATAAAAGCTACAGACTTCAACATTTTTTTGTAGGGCCCTGTATAACACGCGCAAATTTTTTTTTTTTAAATCGATACACATAAATTATAGTATATAACTACATACATAATATATACTTTTACAAAAACGTAATCATATAAGCATAAATGCTCTCGAAATCTGATCTACAGCAGGCACGTGAACACTGCAACGCCGCTTAACGAGCCAGTGGTTGCCTTATGTATATGTCTAATGTATTTGCCATATGCATACACATATACTACTTACCCTCGTTCTGCCTCCGTTCCCAGCGACATATAATATATGTCAGCCATATATAATTTAGCACATCCGGTCTTACAAAAGTCAACGACTGCAATTCTGAATGAACAGCAAAGCTGCGACAACATTCAACGCAAACTAGGCCACCGACGCAGAGTGGGGCCTTTTCTCATTTTACGTTGCAAAAATCATATCTTTTGAACCAAGTAATATATTTTTAAAAAAAATTTAAATGGCATATGACAGAGAATTTTTCAAGCTTTAAAATAAAAATATACACATCGTGATCTGTTGACAGGGTGATTCGCAGTTTCATGTCAAACATGAAAAATGTGATTTAAGTCAAATAATATGTTTTTTTATATGAAGTAATAATTTTTTTGTAGTTGTAAATATTTTTTTTGTTTAAAATTTTTTGTATTAAATGCCGTCGGCATTCTACCTGCAGCGTGCCGATACGCGTCACTTTTATCGTTTTTGTGCATTTTTATTGCGATGTTGCTTTGGTTTTTATGGTTTAAAAAGCAAACGGTTACAAACGGGCAGCCAAATTTATATAGACCTAGTAGAGGAGACCTTCCTTGAGAGTTCTATATAAATCTCATTTTAATGCCGCTTAATCCTTGCGAGTTATAGTCTACTAAAGTTGAAAAATGCTATCAAATTTAAAGGTTTACTAAAATAAAGCTAGCTCCTTAACGAATGAACAAAAAAGAATAATTTTTATTTTATTTTATAAAAAAATATACATACCTTTCCAATGATACCAAATATTAGCAATTTGTGCAATAGTTTTCATGCAATTCAATTAGAAGCTAGACTACTTTTTACATTTTTTCGGTTTTTTTTTTCATGTTACTAATTTAGTCAACTTTGAATGCTCATTCATCTATTTTCAAAAATTCGGATTCTGGCCCTCTGATAAATTATCTATCAGATTCTATTCCACGTTTTGGCGGCAGAGGCCCTACTGTGCGACGTCTGGATGGAAACATGATCCACACAACATAATCGCTGACACAGCGAATATAGGTCAGGGCTAGCTTAGTTTAGGAATATTCTGCATTTGCAATATTTAGTATTTTCGTAACAACAAAGCGGAATAGTTAAATAAAAATTATAAAATACTAAATTGTATCAACCACTTTGTATCAACTGGCGCCGAACAGTAGTTTAAATCTACTCAACAAAAAAAAAAATATCATAAAATCAAAAAGTCAAGACAGACAGGAGTCAACGAAACAAATAATTAAAAACCATAGTTTTTAATACTATAAGCAGCAACTTAACAAAACATGTAAGTAGAAAGCTTATTTTAAATAAAAAAATTAAAAAAGTCTAAAGAATTTACTGGTTTAGTAATACGATCTTTGCGAGAAATATTTTTTTT
Source organism: Drosophila leonis (assembly GCA_035045365.1). NCBI lineage: Eukaryota > Metazoa > Arthropoda > Insecta > Diptera > Drosophilidae > Drosophila > Drosophila leonis. The sequence continues at coordinate 171,770 of JAWNPC010000558.1, forward strand.
TCTTTGTTGAGCTACCGAGCTTTTTCGAATAGCTTTTAGGGAGAAATATAACCATATTTTTAACACTAAGAGTTCACTTTATTGTTATTAATCGCGCTTACAGAGTTTATCTAAGCGCGAGCAAGCGGCTTTGGAAGTCGTGCTGTCCGCAACTAATTGTACGAATAGTCAATTTAGATAACTAGCAGAGCTGTCAACTCACGAGCGTCTGAACTAAGAGAGCGCTAAATAGTTTCTCTAAACAATGCTGAGCCGCTCTGCCGTGAGAACGGATATGCATGTAAAAGAGGAGAGCAAAACGGATTGAGATGACCGTAATCTCTTTAGAATGCACTAATTCTCTTACATTCCAATATATTGCAATGCATTGTATGAATGCTAATGAAAATTTGTCTTTAAATTAAAACATTAAGAACGTTGCAGTCGGGCGCAACCGACTGCGCGATACTCTGTTCCCATAGGGGCTTCTGGCATATTACATTTTAAAATTTATCTTTATTTGCTATAGTCGCCGCTCGAATTAGATTCTGATTCAAAATAAATATATATTTTATTAAAATTTTCAAATACATACATACATATATATAGTAAATGAGTAACATTTTTATAAATTATGATGATTTTATGAGCTAGACAGAAAAATATAACTGTGCCATGCAAGTGTGTCCACACTTAATTTTTATGCAAAGCAGTCTGTTAACTTAAAAATTGTCTGTTAATTTGCAAGTATGACGTCGCATTTTCTTTGCATAAAATATTGAGTCTTTTAACAGTGCCACTTGGGAATCTTCTGAAGCATTGCCAACATAAGAAAAACACGAAATAAGTAACCTAGGCTATGCCAAAACTATATTAATATTAGCTGGTCAATTATTTCAAGCATTTAAACATTAAATTGAAATACATATATTTATTTGTCTCTTTTAATATTTTCTGCCGACTTAGCAAGGAATTTAATTTATTTATGTAGGCGGTACACGCTTATGACTAAATCCGATACGTAAGAATATTGCAGTTTAGCGCCATCTACTGTATTATTCTTGTGATAGTGATTCTGCAGCAATTTTAACTCAAGAGCTCTGCAAAATATAATTTTTTTCCAATTTGCCACGCCCCCAGTGGTCATAGACATGTAATTTTTGGCCAATCCTTAGAAGGAGTCTAAAGTGACATGACAGCAAAATTTGCAAGCTTACGCTCTAAAATGTGGAAATTACAGGGTATTTTTCGGTGTGCCACGCCCTAAAGAGGCGTAACCATAATTTTTTAATCGTCGATAGAGGAGGTTACCAGTAACTCAATTAGCCAATTTTGAAGCTTCTAGCTCTGAAACTATAGAAGATATAAAAGGAAATTTTGTGCAAAATCTAGATATTCAGATCCGATTTGCCACGCCCCCAATTAGCGTAAACTCGTTATTTTTGGCCAATCTTTAGAAACAGTCGAAGGTAACGTAAATGCAAAATTTGAAAGCTGACGTTCCAAAAATGTGGAAATTACAGGGTATTTTTCTGTGTGCCACGCCCTAAAGGGGCGTAACCATTATTTTTTTGTCATCGATAGAGGAGGTCACCAGTAACTTAACTAGTTAATTTTGAAGTTACTAGCTCTATAACTTTAGTAGATATTAACTTTTGTGGTTTGCCACGCCCCCTATAAGCGTAAATATATTCGCCATACTTTTTATACCCTGAACCCATTGAAAATGGGAATTCAGGGTATAATGGTTTTGTTAAAATGTCAAATGTATGTAACAGGCAGAAGGAGGCGTGGCAGACCCCATAAAGTATATATATTCTTGATCAGCTCGACAAACTGAGTCGATATAGCCATGTCCGTCCGTCCGTATGTGTGATCGCGTCGATTTCAGAACCTATAAGAGCTAGAGACTTGAAATTTTTTTTGGAAGTCCCTGTGTATCACGCGAATTATATTTGTTGAAAGAACGAATTTTTATTCGCTAGATATCTTTATTTATTTATTTAAATTTAGATTTAAATTTTGATTAAGTTTGTTGAATTAAATGACAACAGATATCTTTAGATATCGTGGGTTTCTTTATTAGCTTTTAGAACTGGAACTTCTGTCCGGTTACAATTGAATCTTAAGACTGAAAATATAATTTGCTTTGGCATATGCAAATGCCCATTTCGTTTGTTTCATAAATTGCTGATCGAACATTTGCAACGGAAGCGACGGCGACGTTTCCGTTGTTTATGCTTTTGAAATTTGATCTCGGTTCAAGTACCTCTGCATGATTATGCTGATCTCGTCGTTATCAGCATTTCCATGCATAAGCTTATTTGTTTGTCCAGCTTTGGCTTTTTGTACAATTATGTTATTTGTTTGTGCGACTTTAATTGGTTGCATAACTCCTCCCCCCTTTGATGAGGGATTCTCCTGGATTCCTCTTTTACATTTATTATAGGAATATATTCCTATGAAGAGGAGTACAAGAGTAATTGATACTATGCCAAAACTGTTGGAAACTATTGTTTGTATTTTTATTCTTTTAATTGTTTTTGTGTTTTCTATTTCTTTTAATACGATTTCTTTAAACGTCAGCTTTTCGGTGAAGTTAAATGAGTTTTCCTCCTCTTCTTCATTGGCAAATGATTGTATATAAATTTCTTGGCTATTTTTGTAGTATGTTTCATCTATGAGGACTGTGCAATTTGTGAATTCTATGAGGAAGTTTCCTCTTAATATTTCGCTCTTGGTGGTATTGTTGCAATTGTATTGAATTTCATTATCTTGTGCATTACTTATTAACAATGTACCTTCGTTTATTAATTTTGTCTTAAATTCTACATCTTCTATCATTTTACAATTTCTTTTAATTATACAGTTAGAGCTAAGCTTGAGTTCATTTATTGTTTTCTGTTCCTCGTATGTATAAGTTTTGTTCTCTATTTTTATTACTCTTTCGGGACTCATGTCGATTCTTTTGTTCTTCTGATTAGTTAGTGGGGTTATTAAGAATACTGTGGTAGTTATTATGTTAGTTGGTATTTTGATTGCTATGATTATATTAGTGTCATAGGTCATGACTCCCATGCGAATTAATTTAATTTTGTAAAAATCTATATCATAGAGTATAAACTCTTCGTTCGTTAGTATTGAGGGGTGAAAGAGGTTATATTTAGCTGACGCTATTGTGTCCAAGATGGTGTCTACTTTATCATGCAAAAATTTCAACTTCAACAGCTGGTCATGATACATTATGTCTGTTCTGAGCATGGTATTATATGTCTCAATGTTGTTAAGAGTTTTGGTTATTTTTTCCCTGTCATCCAATATTACTTCTTTAAGTGTGTTAATAGAATTTTGTAAGTCGTTATTTATTTTTACTTGTTTGTTAATATTGTTAAATATGTTATTTTGGTTTTCTTGGTTATTAAGGAGATGATTCATAATGATTTCCCTATCGTCATCATCCATGAGACCGGTGAGCCACTTCTGAGTTTTTCCTATTGCGTTGATAAGGCCGCGTTTTTGTCTTGCTAGCGAATTTGGGGTTATGGATCTTATTTTGATTTTTATAGTTTCTATCTCTGTATCTAGCCTATGCTTATCTTTCTTAACCAGAATTTTCGTATTATTCTGGATTATGTTGGTTAATTCTAATATTTCTTTTGGACTTATTATATGTAGGACCATTTTGAACTCGCTAACCAGCTCCACCGTACTTTCCCCCAGCGATATGAATCCGGTTTCAACCTGGATCGGGGTTATGTTGATCATTGCCGTCGACAGTGTTGGCAACAGGCACATGATGAGGAGTGTCAACGTTATCTGAAAATTTTGTAGGTCTTTTAATGTTTGTTGTATGGATGTTTTGTAATTTTGTTTTCCTAAATTTGGGTTCCTCCTTGTGTCTTAAGTTTTTGTAATTTTTTATAAATCCTTCTGTTCTGGTTTCTATGTAAGTTTCCCTGTTATTGTTTAGCTTTTCTATTTTTCCAGCTTTTTGTGCTGTCATTCTGTCATATAATTCTTTGTGATCGACTTTATGGTTTTGTACTTCGAACGGTGTAGATTTTGTGGTGGTGTGGTATGTATTGTTGTAAAAGTATACAGCTCTGGCCATTTGTTCAATTATAGGTCTTTTCTCTTCTATATTTAGTGTACGAATTTTCTCTGTCAATGTATTATTAAGTCTTTCGACATCGCTATTGCCAGTATGACTATTTGGCTTTGTTGAGTGGTATTCTATGCCTTCTTTTTCCAGGAATTCTCTGACGTTCAAGCTATTGAATTCGTTGTCGAAGACAAATTTCTGGACTTTCCCTTTTATGGACAAGAACTGTTGAATGTGTTCTACTATTGTGATACTATTTCTATCGGTCAGTGGCAAGCAAGTGGCGTGTTTTGAGAATTTGTCAATGAATATTGTGAAAGATTGTTTTGAATTCACATATGTGTCCACATGTATTATCTCGTTGCAGGTTTTTGGTGTTTCTGTTAGGTGGAAGTTGTTTTTAATGGGTTTCCTATCATATTTCCCACCACTGCAAACGTCGCAATTATTTATTATTCTGTGGATATGTGTTTTAAGATTGGGATGGTAAATTTTAAGTTTAAGTTTCTGATAGGTAGCAACTATCCCGCAATGGCCACTCTCGTTTTTATGAAACAGAGCTATTTGGGTGTGCAACTCATCTTCAGACTCTATGTCTGTAACGAACCTGGTACATTTTACGAACCTTACTTTTGGATTGGAAGTGTATTCCTTTGTTAATATTTTTTGAAATTGGTAAAATTCATGGTCGCTTAGGTGTGAAAAAACTCCTATCTTTCCTGCTGTTATTTCTCGTCTGAGGAGGTTTACTGCTTGGTTGTTTTCCAAGTCTTTTTTGCTAATATAAATTCTCTTTCTGCCAAACACTTGTACTATGGTGTTGGGTTTCTTTTCTGTGAAAATTATTTGTGTTTTGAATCTGTTGACTGCCGTTTCTAGTATGGACATGTTAAAACCCTGATCCTCTTCGTTAGAGTGAACTGTTTCAGTCAGGGATTTGTTGTCTTCTTCGTCTGTTGATTCGGCCTCCATTAGGTTAATTTCGTCTTCTTTAATCCTACTCAAAAAATCAGCAATATTATTATTTTTTCCTTTTATGTATTCTATATGGAAATTGTACTCCCCTAGATTAATGAGCCATCTCTGCAATCTTGGGCTTATATCTTTGCCCGTATATTTAGCCATCAGCCATTTTAAGGGTTGGTGATCGCTCTCGAGGTCGAATTCTCTACCATAAACATACGGTCGAAAGTACTTTACGGCCCACACTATGGCTAGAAGCTCTTTCTCTATAGTCGAGTAGTTGCATTCATGTTGATTTAATGTTCGGGATGCATATGCGATTGGGTGGCTCTCTTGAGATAGCACTGCTCCCACCGCGAAATTACTGGCGTCTGTAGTGACAGTGAATTTTTTGGAAAAATTTGGGTATCGTAGGACTGGACTGTTTGTAACTAGTGTCTTCAACTTTTCGAATGCAGCTATATAGCTTGGGTCGTCAGTGTTGATCGTCTCGTTTTTCTTCAGATACCTTGACATGGGGAATGCTATTTTTGCATAATCCCTAACGAACTTTCTGTAAAATCCTGTCATTCCCAGGAATGATTTAATTTGTTTTGCCGTTTTGGGTAATTTTAAATTTTGTATAATATTTACTTTGTCTGAGTTCGGTCTAATACCGTGAGTGGTCAGGATGTGGCCAAGAAATTGTGTTTCTTTCTTAAGAAAGTCACACTTATCTACTTGAATTTTCAAATTTGCCTCCTTCAAGGTTCTAAATATTTTCCTTAGGGTGGTCATATGTTCCTGAAGGGAGGTGCTAAAAATTAATATGTCGTCCATGTAGACGACACAGTTGTCATTAATATGATCTTTCAAGACTTCATTCATGAGCCTCTGGAATGTCGATGGAGCATTTTTTAGTCCGAACGGCATTCTGACAAACTCATTGTGACCTGACGGTGTTGAAAATGCCGTTTTTGGTCTGTCTTCCTCTCTTACGAGAATTTGGTGAAAACCCTTCGCCAGATCGAGGGTTGTGAAATATTGGGATCTACCTAATTTATCCAATAGAGAGTTTAGATTAGGGATTGGAAATCTGTCATCGACCGTGAATTCGTTTAATTTACGGTAATCTATGACGATTCTGAACTTTTTTGACCCTGAATTATCGAGTTTTTTCTCGACGATCCATAAGGGACTGTTGTAGGGTGAGTTACTCTTTTTTATTATGTTCTGCTCAAGCATTTCCTTTATCTGTCTATTTATTTCTTTTTCATGTATTTGGGGATATCTATATATTTTAGAATATAAAGGCCTATCCACTGTGGTAATTATTTCATGGGAAATCTGGTTTGTTGCTGACAAAACGTCCCCCTCTTGAAAAAATAAGTCGTCAAATTCCGCGAATAGGGTTTCGACGGCTCGACGTTCCTCGTCATTTAAATGAGCGAGGTTGAAGCGATCTCGTATATCTTCTCTGTTCACGGGTTGCAGAGCACAAGCATTGTACATTGCTTCTGGGTATTCGTAATCCAAAAAATAAAATTTTCTATCGAGTAATTGTACATATTGCTCTGTGTTGTTGATTTGAGCATTGAAGGCTTTTAAGAAATTTTGGCCTATTATTGCCGAGAAATTTTTGTTTGAGAAATCTATAAGTTTCCACTGTAGTGTCCCCGAGTAGGGTATCTCTTTTGGAAATGGTGTTGTTACGGTGTATTTCACGACATTAATGCCGTTAAGAGTTTTATAAGAGCATGGTTTGGTGAGTTCTGTTTTAGGGTATTGGAATTCGAGAATTCTTGATTTTAAGATGCTTGTCGTCGCACCAGTGTCGACTAAGCATTTAATTTTTCTTTTCCTATTGTCCACACTATTATGGGTAAGGTTGCTCTAGGCAAGGAATCAAAAAATTTACCTGTTCTTCCTCTTCTTCTTCTGCCTGATTTTCTTCTAAAGTCCCAATCTCCATGGGTGTGGGATCATTCTTTTGAGTGTCAACGCTCATATGAGACATTCTTGTCTGTCTTGAGCTGTTACTCTTGTTGTTATAGTTAGGTTTAAAATTTGGGTTTTGGGTGGGTTGTGACCTGTTATACGACTGTTGGTTGACTTGGTCACTCTGAGGTGGGCCGGCGTTATTATTGGTGTTTGGTCGGCCACCCTGATTCTGTTTGGTATTGTTATTATTACTAGTAAACTGATTATTCTGGGTTGCGTTGTTATGAGTGGTGCTAGTGTTAGTGTTAGCCTGTTTGTTATAGGTATTGTTCGAATTTTTTCTATACTTCTGTAAAATAGCTCTGGGATCGTCCAGTGCTTTAATATTTGAATATTTCGTTTGTAAAGCATGCATAGATATGCCCTGATCGACATGAATCCTGAATGGAGTGTCTATTTTATTCACTAGCATGTTTAACAAATCTCTATCTACTTTATCATTTTCATACATGGCTGGTTTGGATTCATCGAACATATATATTTTATTTATTTCGCACTTTGCTTTCTCAAACTCCTGGAACAAATCTCTTAAACTACTCACTTTGATGAATCTACATCTATCGAATACGTCCTCGTAGGTCATCCTGGGTCGCATTTGCTCCATCAGTTTGGTCTTCATTTGGTCCCAGCTAGGCTCCATCCCCAATTGTCTGATGAAATTTGCTGCTGTTCCCGACACCTTTTCATTAGCGACGATGCTAGTGCCAAACCGGATCAGTAATGCGTCTCCCTGGCATAATGTCATGAGGAACTCCACAGATTTTATAAAAGCCAACACATCATGTTGGTCGTCGAGCTGCCTTAGCTGGCGAAACTGCTGGATAATATCTTTGTTTGACAGCCACTGGATTGGTTGTTGTTGTTGTTGTTGCTGCTGCTGTTGTAGTTGTTGTTGTAGTTGTTGTTGTTGTTGTTGCTGCTGCTGTTGTAGTTGTTGTTGTTGTTGTTGATTTTGTTGCCTTAATAGGTTCAACTCTCCTTCTTGTTGAAGCAATATTGTTTTTAAATTATCCATCTCTGCTTCCATTGTAGTTTAAATTAAAAAATTTCTCGCGGATTAACTTTGGTTAATTCTGAACGTATTTGTCCGATTTCGGCTGCGCCAATTATATTTGTTGAAAGAACGAATTTTTATTCGCTAGATATCTTTAGATATCTTTATTTATTTATTTAAATTTAGATTTAAATTTTGATTAAGTTTGTTGAATTAAATGACAACAGATATCTTTAGATATCGTGGGTTTCTTTATTAGCTTTTAGAACTGGAACTTCTGTCCGGTTACAATTGAATCTTAAGACTGAAAATATAATTTGCTTTGGCATATGCAAATGCCCATTTCGTTTGTTTCATAAATTGCTGATCGAACATTTGCAACGGAAGCGACGGCGACGTTTCCGTTGTTTATGCTTTTGAAATTTGATCTCGGTTCAAGTACCTCTGCATGATTATGCTGATCTCGTCGTTATCAGCATTTCCATGCATAAGCTTATTTGTTTGTCCAGCTTTGGCTTTTTGTACAATTATGTTATTTGTTTGTGCGACTTTAATTGGTTGCATAACTCGCGCATATCGAGTTTGTTTTAAAAAAACCAATAACTTTTCCCGTTCTTTTGTTATCGATTAAAAACCTTATCGAAATGAAGTTAATAAATTATATCTCGTACATGTTTGAAGCTAGAGTCTCCAAATTTTGCATTTAGTTTCATTTATATTTTATACAATTTCGGTTTTTGTTATATTTTGGATATTGGCTCAAAATTTTTCAAAAATTTTCAAATTGAAGGTTAATTGCAAATATAGCCAATATGTGAATGAGTTTGCGATTTTATACAACTGCAAGATATTCAATATAATATGTAGATCATATGCTGAAAATTAAAATTTCATTGAAATCCATTAAGTATCAGAGAAGTAATTAAACAAAACGTTTTGTCAATTGCAACATGTGACCAGAAACCCACCCCCGTTTTCATTTTTTCTATACATGTGCACACATACATTGAGACATTCGAATGCGAGCATTCTTGTCTGTTCTAAGAATCACAACAATAACAGCTGACTGCTTGAATTTTGTTATAATTCTCAACTGCCTTTAGTTTCAAATTTGGTACTGCTTGTCTAAGTAGTGCAGTGGCGGTGTTGATAGAAGCGGGGCACCCGTGCCTTTGCAGGTCTAGGTTCAAACCCAGCCGATGTCAAATATTTGTATGTCGTATTTTCTTAATATATATATATATATTTTTTAAATTAAATTATTACTCTTTAAAAATTATATTAAATTCTTTAAAAAAAAACATGTTATTTGATTGTGAAAGTGCAAGATTGGCAATTTAATTAAATTTTGTATAAGTTTGTGATGTATACAAGATACGGAATATATTTAAAAACGCATATCGGACGGGGTTCGGGGGATCTCCTAGTCGGGTACCCCCGACTAGAGTTTTCTTACTTGTTATACCCTGAACCCATTGAAAATGGGAAATCAGGGTATAATGGTTTTGTTAAAATGTCAAATGTATGTAACAGGCAGAAGGAGGCGTGGCAGACCCCATAAAGTATATATATTCTTGATCTGGGTGACGAACTGAGTCGATATAGACCTGTCCGTCTGTCTATCTGTCCGTCCGTCCATCCGTCCGTCTGTCCGTATGTATGAACGCGTCGATCTCAGAACCTATAAGAGCTAAAGACTTGAATTTTTTTTTGGAAGTCCCTGTATAGCAGGCGCAGATCAAGTTTGTTTCAAACAATCGAAAACTTATACCGTTTTAATGTTATCGATTAAAAACCTTATCGAAATACAGTTTATTAATTGTATCTCGTACATATTTAGAGTCTCCAAATTTTGCATTAAGTTTCATTTATATTTTATACAATTTTTGTTTTTTGTTATAGTTTGGATATTGGTTCAAAATTTTACGAAAATTTTCAAATTGAAGGTTAGTTGCAAATGTTGCCAATATGTGAATGATTTTGCTATTTTAGGCAATTGACAAATATTCAATATAATATATAGATCATATGCTGAAAATTAAAATTTCATTGAAATCCATTAAGTATCAGAGAAGTAATTAAACAAAACGTTTTGTCAATTGCAACATGCGACCAGAAACCCATCCCCATTTTCATTTTGTCTATACATGTGCACACATACATTGAGACATTAGAATGCGAGCATTCTTGTCTGTTCTAAGAATCACAACAATTACAGCTGACTGCTTGAATTTTGTTATAAGTCTCAACTGCCTTTAGTTTCAAATTTGCTACTGCTTGTCTAAGCAGTGCAGTGGCGGTGTTGATAGAAGCGGGGCACGCCGTGCGTCTTTTATTAAATTATTATTACTATTATTTAAAAAAAAAAAACTACTTTTTTGACAAACATGCTATTTGATTGTGAAAGTGCAAGATTGGCAATTTAATTAAATTTTGTATAAGTTTGTAATGTATACAAGATACGGAATATATTTAAAAACGCAGATCGGACGGGGTTTAGGGGATCTCCTAGTCGGGTACCCCCGACTAGAGTTTTCTTACTTGTTTGATCTTGGGTTGCCAACGCGAGCTTATTTTTTAAATTTCAAGGCATTAATACTGCTCAAGATATATAAGAATATGTATTAATCACTATATAGTCAGATCCGATTTGGCACGCCCCCAATAGACGTAGATATATCCGCCATACCTTTTTGATCTTGGGTTGTCAACGCGAGTATACGTTTCAAATTTCAACTCTCTAGCACTTCATTAAACAGGGTTTCTGACATACCGGAAACTGCATTTTCCGATTTGCCACGCAAATTTTGCAAAGAACTGTGAGGAAAAAGCTCAACGTAACGAGCAAAGACAGCAAAAATATTCAACTATGGAAAATAATTCCACAAATCTGGTTAAGACACCATTTTATAAAAAGGAAACTCAATATGATAATAATCCAAACACAATTCACAACCAATGGACGTTGACAATTTATCCCAGTTTATACAAATTACCCAATATCAAAATCAAGGCAGTAATTCCCATGCTCCCTGTCAGAATCAAGTTTCAAACAGAATAAAAAGTGGAACAGATAGGTATACCGGCCCCAAACAACAGAGATTTAATCACATTGCCATTATCAAATGAGGCAAGCCAATCAGAGCAAGAATATAAGGCAGTAGCAGAGGCTGAAGTAACAGACATTGACGATGAGGAACTGGTTCAAGAGATCAATTTTTTAGACACAGCTCCCTGTTACCGTTTGTAGAGCGAACGATAGCAGGTAAAACAATCAAGTTACTTAATGATACAGGCGCTTCAAAAAATTATATAAAACCAATCCCAGAACTAAAAGGCGTAATAAATGTTAAACAAATTTTTCTAGTTAAGTCACTTCATGGGTTTAACTCTATTACAAAAAAATGCCTCATGCAACTTTTTGGTCTAAAAACCATATTCTTTCTACTTCCAAATTTATCAAGCTTTGATGGAATAATAGGGCTTCACCTACCAAATGAAGTAAACGCCACTTTAGATTTAAAAAAAATATATATATTAAAAACTGAAACCGAATCCGAAACAATTAAATGTTTTATATGTCCCAACGTTAATTTTACAGAAGTAAAAAACATAGATGTTCCTCAAGTAATTGAGAAAGAGTTTAAAGCAATACTAGAAGAAACAAGTAAGAAAACTTTATTCGGGGGTGCCCGACTAGGAGATCCCCTGAACCCCGTCCGATCTGCGTTTTTAAATATACTCCGTATTTTGTATATATCACAAACTTATACAAAATTTAATTAAGTGCGGGAGAAAAAAATGAGAATAAAAAATTTTTGGCATCGGCGGGACTTGAACCGAGGTCTGCACGGCACGGCGTGCCCCGCTTCTATCAACACCGCCACTTCACTGCTACAAGCAGTCACATGTTGTTGCAATTGACAAAACGTGTTGTTTAATAATTTCTGTGGTACTCAATGGATTTCAATGAAATTTTTAGCATATGATCTACATATTATATTGAATATTTTTCAATTGTATAAAATCGCAAACTCATTTACATATTGGCTTTGTTTGCAACTAACCTTCAATTTGAAATTTTTTTGTCAAATTTTGGAGTATCCGGTATCCAAAATATAACAAAAACCGATATTGTATAAAATATAAATGAAACTAAATGCAAAATTTTGAGACTCTAGCTATTACAAGGTGCAATTCAAAAGTTCCAGGACTTTATAAAAAAAATAAAAAATAGATTTTCTTTGGCAAAAATTTTATTGGTCGCCTTCGAAATAGTCCCCTTCGGACTGAATACAACGATTTGCACGATCAAGAAGATTATCAAATGACTTTTTTAGGTCATCCTTCGGTATGGCGTTGAGTATGGCGGTCGAAGCCTTTTGAATAGCATCAATGTCAGCATACCGTTTTCCTTTCATTGCCAAATGAAGTTTTCCGAACAAGTAGAAGTCGCGAAAACGTTTAAACCACTCGTGAATGCGGCTACGGGATAGACAATCGTCGCCATAAACTTTTTTCATCATTTGATGAGTTTCGGTAAATGTTTTACCAAGTTTAAAACAAAACTTGATGTTCGCTCTTTGTTCGACGGACACAACAAAAGTACTGTCACTTTTAGCGCGATATCTCGGCTTCTATACGTCCGAATGTCATGAAAATTTGACACAAGACAGAGAAATTGACAATCAAACGATAAAATTTTCAGACAGATGGCGCCACTAGAAAGCGCGAAATTTAAAAAGTCCTGGAACTTTTGAATTGCACCTTGTAAGTACGACCACTAACCATACAACACATAGATGCGTCAGCTAGAACAAAGTTATTCCACGCTAAAATTTTTGTGCGTTGCGGACCACTCAACTTCGTATTTGCTCGGCTCGGTCGGTTTAGGTTCAGACAGTAAAAATATGGTCCGGCAAAATCAGTGCGCTGCGAGCGCTCAACCGAAATGGTCACATTCTCATATGAAGAACCACTATATGCTATTTTTTCCTTACTCTCTCTCTCTCTCTTTCTCTGCTCTCTCATACATGCTTACATGCATGCTGGTCTCAAAAACATATTCGCTAAGCGCACGAGCGCTTTCATACCCTTCACAAATAATGATGAAATGTAAACATTTTGCATGAGCATGGCCAAACCTTTCAACAGTTTGGTATACTCTTCTCTCAGAAGGGCAAAAATGAAACGTCTCGACGAACGAATTTCAATTTGGGTACGCTGCTGGTTGTGTGTACGCCATACGTGTATATGTACTTGAGAGAGCAGAGAGAGAGAGAGTAAGGAAAAAATAGCATATAGTGGTTCTTCATATGAGAATGTGACCATTTCGGTTGAGCGCTCGCAGCGCACTGATTTTGCCGGACCATATTTTTACTGTCTGAGCCTAAACCGACCGAGCCGAGCAAATACGAAGTTGAGTGGTCCGCAACGCACAAAAATTTTAGCGTGGAATAACTTTGTTCTAGCTGACGCATCTATGTGTTGTATGGTTAGTGGTACGACATAGAATTTAAAATTGTATTTCGATAAGGATTTCAATCGATAACATTAAAACGGGAATATTTATCGAAGTTTTGAAACAAACTGCGCCTACTATACAGGGACTTCCATAATAATTTCAAATCTCTAGCTCTTATAGGTTCTGAGATCAACGCGTTCATAAATACGGATAGACGGACAGGGCTAAGTCATCTCAATTCGTCACACTGATCAAAAATATATATACTTTTTGGGTTCTGCCACGCCTCCTTCTGCCTTTTACATACATTTTAACATTCCTCGGTTAAGCAAATTATTACAGATGTTTTATAATAGCTTAAAGCTATAGCTAAATGATTAACGGACGTACTTAAATGTGATAACGGAAAAATAAGCGCCGGACAATCGAAAAAAATTCCCGTGAGCCTGAAGGAAAAAGAAACATTGACTTTCGATCCTATACCCTGACTATCAAAAACCATTTGACTTGACAACAGATGCCTCGTCCTCTGGCTTAGGAGCCGTATTGTCACAAGACAAGAAGCCAATCACCATGATATCTCGAACTTTAAAAGACAGTGAACTGCATTTCGCAATAAATGAACGTGAGCTACTTGCGGTAGTGTGGGATCTAAGATCGCTTAGAAACTATCTGTATGGTGTAAAGAATTTCAATATTTATACCGATCACCAGCCACTTACAATTAAGAGATGGAAATCTTTCATCGATGAACATAACGCTCAAATCTTCTACAAACCAGGAAAGGAAAATTTGGGTGCAGATGCCTTATCAAGACAAAGCATTTAAGAGGTCCCAGCAGATTTCGCCACTATACACAGCGAATTGTCATTAACTTACACTATCGAGTCTACCGAAAAGCCTATCAATTGTTTTAGGAACCAAATAATTATCGAAGAAGGCACTACGGCTTCTCAGAAAATTATTATCATGTTTGGACAAAAAACAAGACTAGCATATACTTTTCACATAGAGAAAACTCGATAGGAAAAGTGTGTGATACGGTTAAAAAACAAGTGGTGAATGCAATTAAATACAATCTGCCAACATTAGCATTTATTCAAAACAAGCTAATTGAAACCTTACCGACTACAAAATTTTGTCATTCCCGCAAGTTAGTCATTGATGTTCACGATAAAAATGAACAAAAAGAAGTTGTAGTCACAGAACACAACAGAGCTCATAGAGCAGCTCAAGAAAATGTTAAACAAATTCGCCAAGATTATTTTTTCCCAAATTGTTGCCAATTGCAGGATTTGTAGTTAAGCAAAATACGATCGGCACCTTAAAAAGCAATATATTGGTGACACGCCAATTCCCTATCAAGTAGGAGAAATTCTTCATATAGACATTTTTTCTACTGACAAAAAATATTTCATAACTTGCATCGATAAATTTTCAATATTCGCTATCGTACAACCTATAGCTTCCAGAACAATAACAGATATTAAACCCCCTATCTTACAACTCATGAATTGTTATCCCCATACTAGAATTATATATTGCGACAATTAGCCATCTCTTAATTCAGGAACAGTAAAATATCTTTTACAAAACCGTTTTAATGTCGAAATTGTGAATTCCCTGCCAGTACATAGTACCTCAAACGGACAAGTAGAAAGATTTCATAGTACTCTCGCGGATATTGCCAGATGTTTAAAATTGAAAAAAACTGTTAAATGACACAGTAGATCTAAGACTTCAGGCCACAATAGAATATAGTAAAACAATTCATTCCGTCGTCAACAAAAAACCAGTTGACATAGTTCATGCATCCCCACCTGAATTTGAGGCAGAAATAAGAGATGAAATCACTAAAGCTCAGGAACTGCTACTACGGAGACAAAATACTGATAGAAGCAACCTTCCAAGAAGGAGAAAAAGTACTTTTGAAACTGAATAAGAGACTCGGTAACAAGACAGCACCATTGTATGAAGAGGTCACTGTGGTAGCCGACTTGGGGTCAACGGTTCTTAAAAAGAGGAGGGAAGTTCATAAGGATAACCTTAGATAGGAAAAATGTATGCTTCCAGTACTTATTTTGCTCTGTATTTTATTAGAGTCTGGATTCTATACCTCCTACTTTCAGTAGCAGCAACAACCGAAATCACGGACTATTCGAACTCGGACTACATCCCTATAATGGACGGATACGCGGTTATTTGGAAGGATTTCAAAATTATAAGACATTCTACTAATCTTACTATGTACTCGGAAATTGCTGATGAAACTAAATCACTTATTTATTTATTTATTTATTTATTTATTTATTTAAAAGGATATTGACAAAACGAGAGTCAACTTAAAGGTATACTAAACCCAGAGCTGTTAATTATTTGAAATGGAAGCATTTAAAATGTAAATGCAAAATGCAAAATAGGTATTTTGCATTTTGCATTTCGATGGCTTTTTTTAAAAACTATTTTGCATTTACATTCAGATGGGTTTTTTTTATTATTTTGCATTTTCAAAATGCAAAATGGTTCAAATTTTTTATATTTGAATTTTTATTTTGTTTATCGAAATCATCCCTGATCGCGAATATGTGGCGGTCGGGTAATAGGGTAATCGATTACAAGGAAGCGTGTTTAATTTCAACGTTTTCGTCAATAGCAAACAGTGCTAAAAGTGAACTGTTTAAGCTTTTGTTCACTTGCGCTCACGCTTTGACGTGTCGGCACAGACACAATTGTGTTACAATTTGTATACATACATGTACATACATATATGTATGTATACATACACATGTATATTATACAAAATGTAAGTAATCTTTTGTTTTATGTTCTTTTTAACAAAATAACAATTCTCTAAAAACCGTTCTTTTGTTTTTATTAACCAACTTTAGATTTAACCAGTGTTGAACTAAATATTGTGTTGTCTGTCCACGTGTTAGTATTTGTTTTGTGTGTTTCTTGTTATTGTGCAAAAAATATCTAATAATAATATTTTCCAGGGAAGCTCACATACCCTTAATTCTTAAAGAGTGTTTTAAGGATATAAAAATTGATCCTGAAAACAATGTAAATGTTACTGCAGCTTGTAAAAAATGCTCTAAGCCATTGAGGGGAAGTTTACATTCTACAACAATCTTTTTGAATCACTTAAAAGTAAGCAAAGCAATTTTTTTTTTTTGCATTTAAATTAATTTTTTTTTTTGCAGACGAAAGGACATGTTGATTTGTTGACACAATACGAAAAATTAAAATCTATATCAACCATGAAAAAAAGAAAGCACGACAATGTTGGTGGTGATAGTCCAGCTGCTAAATCATTAAAACAAACTGATTTGGCTGTCTATAAAAACTCTGTTGATTTAGATAGTTTAATTGTAAACTTTGTAGTAAACACCATGTCGCCTATTTCGATTGTAGAACATCCATCGTTTAAAGCTTTGCTTGAAGGAACACAGCAATCAACTGCTCGGCCAAAAAATAATGTGCAGGCAGACTTGTAATAAACAAATAACTGCAAAATACTGCAAATATTTGGAAAATACAAAAGAAACTTTGAAAAAAGTAGATTTTGTTTGCACCACTGCGGACATATGGTCCTCTTCAAGAAGAAGCTATCTGGGTGTAACTGTACATTGGATTGAAAGCCATACGTTTGAACGTAAAAGCGCGACTCTAGCTTGCAGACGATTCAAGGGAACGCACAGCTACGACAAGGTAGCTGAACTAATCGTGGAAATTCATTCGGAGTTTGATTTAAGCCCCAACAAAATATTTAAGACTGTCACCGACAATGGATCCAACATGGTTAAAGCGTTTGCATCGTTCGGACAGCATGAAGACTCCGTTGAAGATCCAGACTCCATTAAACTTCCACAAGACATTAAAGAAGATAATGACCATGATGACGAGCTCCAACTAATACAATTTCCTGAGTCGTCTGTGGAATTTGAGCAGTGGCAACTTCCAAACCATGAGAGATGTGCTTCTCATACATTGCATTTAATAGCATCACACGATATGGAGAAGGCAAGATCGTTAAATAAGTCATACAAAAAACTTTATGATGCATCTATGGGAAAATGTCAGGCAATTTGGAATTTGTGTTCTAGATCTCCTAAGTCCTGTGAAACATATACCGAAATGACTGGAAAATCTCCTACATCGCCTTGTGCAACTCGGTGGAATTCGTATTATAACTCAATTAAAAACCTTTTGTCCGTTAAGGAAAATTTAAATGACACTTTAAAGAAACTTGGGTTATCCGTTTTTAAAGAAATTGAATTGCTCTTTCTTGAAGAGTACATAAAATGTTCAAAACCCATTGCTGATGGCATTAAAAGCTTGGAAGGTGACAAGCACACGTATTACGGCTGTCTTCTTCCAGAACTGTTTAGAATGCTACGAATTTTTAATAATTTAAAAATGGATGACCCTAAATATTGTATTGATCTAATTGAGTTAATGCAGAAAAAACTTAAAAAGAGATTTAAAAAATTTTTTAAGTTAGATGAGCCCAAAGCTAAAGATGCTGTAATCGCAAGTGTATCTCATCCATTTTTTAAGTTAAAGTGGGTCCCAAAAGATTACAAGAATATCGTTAGGGATATTTTTGTAGCTGAAATAAGAAAATTTAAGCAAGATTTAGAAAATAAAAATAAAACTCAACTTGTAAACAAAAAAAAAGAAAACACTCAATCATATTATATGTTCGATGAAGATTCAGATTCTTCCCTAACCAGTAATAATGGTAATACTACTATTGACCTTGAAACGTTAACTTACTTAAAAGATGAAGACAATAGTTTGGAATCTTTAAATCAATTTCCTATCATAAAGACTATATTTCTTAAGTTTAATACTAGTTTACCAAGTTCAGCCCCCGTTGAAAGACTTTTTTCCTATGGTGGAATGATAATGCGGCCACATAGACGCAGCATGAAAGATGATTTTTTTTGAAAAAATTGTCGTTTTAAAATCAACAAGTTAATATTTAAGTTATTTTTTACAAAGAAAAAATTACCAACTTTTGAATTACATATATGTATGCAAATTAAGCAAATAAATCATGCTAGAACCATAAACAATTTTTGTAAAAAAATCACGATTGTGTTTATAATTTGAAAATACTAATAAAACAAAAAAACAATAGTTACAAAAAAGCATTTTATTTGAAAAAACCATTTTCAAAATACCTATTTTGCATTTTACATTCGAATACCTTTTTTGAAAACCCATTTTGCATTTCCATTCAAATGGAAAAATTTTAAAACCATTTCCATTTTATATTCGAATGCTTTTTATAAACCATTTTTAACAGCTCTGACTAAACCAGTATAATGCATCGCCTAAATACGAACAGAAAAATATTTCAATAATACCACCAACCCGATGGGGGTATTTTATTTGCCAGTCCAGCCAGCTATGCCCCAAATCACAGCCATGTATGGTCAGTGGTATTATTAAACTATGAAAGATAGAAAGTGTTAATGGAAACTAAAAATATATATTAATAAATCTTACTTATAATTATAAATAAAATAATATAGTAAAATTTAAAGTTAATATTAATAGATAACGGAAAATATTAATAAACAGGATGAGGAGTACAGAGATAAAAAAAAGAATATAAAGGATTGGGAAATCACTACACAATGTGTGAGATTTGCCAGATCATCAAAATGATGACCTGCTTACTCCTTGCTATTGTGTGTGATTTCCCTAAGATGACCTGAAAGCAAGGATTTTATGAATAATCCGATGTGCATAATGGTAAATACACCGGATGAAAGTGTCTGGTTGTTCTGAATTTGAGGCAGAAATAAGAGATGAAATCACTAAAGCTCAGGAACTGCTACTACGGAGACAAAATACTGATAGAAGCAACCTTCCAAGAAGGAGAAAAAGTACTTTTGAAACTGAATAAGAGACTCGGTAACAAGACAGCACCATTGTATGAAGAGGTCACTGTGGTAGCCGACTTGGGGTCAACGGTTCTTAAAAAGAGGAGGGAAGTTCATAAGGATAACCTTAGATAGGAAAAATGTATGCTTCCAGTACTTATTTTGCTCTGTATTTTATTAGAGTCTGGATTCTATACCTCCTACTTTCAGTAGCAGCAACAACCGAAATCACGGACTATTCGAACTCGGACTACATCCCTATAATGGACGGATACGCGGTTATTTGGAAGGATTTCAAAATTATAAGACATTCTACTAATCTTACTATGTACTCGGAAATTGCTGATGAAACTAAATCACTTATTTATTTATTTATTTATTTATTTATTTATTTAAAAGGATATTGACAAAACGAGAGTCAACTTAAAGGTATACTAAACCCAGAGCTGTTAATTATTTGAAATGGAAGCATTTAAAATGTAAATGCAAAATGCAAAATAGGTATTTTGCATTTTGCATTTCGATGGCTTTTTTTAAAAACTATTTTGCATTTACATTCAGATGGGTTTTTTTTATTATTTTGCATTTTCAAAATGCAAAATGGTTCCAATTTTTTATATTTGAATTTTTATTTTGTTTATCGAAATCATCCCTGATCGCGAATATGTGGCGGTCGGGTAATAGGGTAATCGATTACAAGGAAGCGTGTTTAATTTCAACGTTTTCGTCAATAGCAAACAGTGCTAAAAGTGAACTGTTTAAGCTTTTGTTCACTTGCGCTCACGCTTTGACGTGTCGGCACAGACACAATTGTGTTACAATTTGTATACATACATGTACATACATATATGTATGTATACATACACATGTATATTATACAAAATGTAAGTAATCTTTTGTTTTATGTTCTTTTTAACAAAATAACAATTCTCTAAAAACCGTTCTTTTGTTTTTATTAACCAACTTTAGATTTAACCAGTGTTGAACTAAATATTGTGTTGTCTGTCCACGTGTTAGTATTTGTTTTGTGTGTTTCTTGTTATTGTGCAAAAAATATCTAATAATAATATTTTCCAGGGAAGCTCACATACCCTTAATTCTTAAAGAGTGTTTTAAGGATATAAAAATTGATCCTGAAAACAATGTAAATGTTACTGCAGCTTGTAAAAAATGCTCTAAGCCATTGAGGGGAAGTTTACATTCTACAACAATCTTTTTGAATCACTTAAAAGTAAGCAAAGCAATTTTTTTTTTTTTGCATTTAAATTAATTTTTTTTTTTTGCAGACGAAAGGACATGTTGATTTGTTGACACAATACGAAAAATTAAAATCTATATCAACCATGAAAAAAAGAAAGCACGACAATGTTGGTGGTGATAGTCCAGCTGCTAAATCATTAAAACAAACTGATTTGGCTGTCTATAAAAACTCTGTTGATTTAGATAGTTTAATTGTAAACTTTGTAGTAAACACCATGTCGCCTATTTCGATTGTAGAACATCCATCGTTTAAAGCTTTGCTTGAAGGAACACAGCAATCAACTGCTCGGCCAAAAATAATGTGCAGGCAGACTTGTAATAAACAAATAACTGCAAAATACTGCAAATATTTGGAAAATACAAAAGAAACTTTGAAAAAAGTAGATTTTGTTTGCACCACTGCGGACATATGGTCCTCTTCAAGAAGAAGCTATCTGGGTGTAACTGTACATTGGATTGAAAGCCATACGTTTGAACGTAAAAGCGCGACTCTAGCTTGCAGACGATTCAAGGGAACGCACAGCTACGACAAGGTAGCTGAACTAATCGTGGAAATTCATTCGGAGTTTGATTTAAGCCCCAACAAAATATTTAAGACTGTCACCGACAATGGATCCAACATGGTTAAAGCGTTTGCATCGTTCGGACAGCATGAAGACTCCGTTGAAGATCCAGACTCCATTAAACTTCCACAAGACATTAAAGAAGATAATGACCATGATGACGAGCTCCAACTAATACAATTTCCTGAGTCGTCTGTGGAATTTGAGCAGTGGCAACTTCCAAACCATGAGAGATGTGCTTCTCATACATTGCATTTAATAGCATCACACGATATGGAGAAGGCAAGATCGTTAAATAAGTCATACAAAAAACTTTATGATGCATCTATGGGAAAATGTCAGGCAATTTGGAATTTGTGTTCTAGATCTCCTAAGTCCTGTGAAACATATACCGAAATGACTGGAAAATCTCCTACATCGCCTTGTGCAACTCGGTGGAATTCGTATTATAACTCAATTAAAAACCTTTTGTCCGTTAAGGAAAATTTAAATGACACTTTAAAGAAACTTGGGTTATCCGTTTTTAAAGAAATTGAATTGCTCTTTCTTGAAGAGTACATAAAATGTTCAAAACCCATTGCTGATGGCATTAAAAGCTTGGAAGGTGACAAACACACGTATTACGGCTGTCTTCTTCCAGAACTGTTTAGAATGCTACGAATTTTTAATAATTTAAAAATGGATGACCCTAAATATTGTATTGATCTAATTGAGTTAATGCAGAAAAGTCTTAAAAAGAGAAAAATTTTTTAAGTTAAATGAGCCCAAAGCTAAAGATGCTGTAATCGCAAGTGTATCTCATCCATTTTTATACTCTGAACCCATTGAAAATGGGAAATCAGGGTATAATGTTTTTGTGAAAATGTATGTAACAGGCAGAAGGAGACATGGCAGACCCCATAAAGTATATATATTCTTGATCAGCTCGACAAACTGAGTCGATATAGCCATGTCCGTCTGTCCGTCCGTCCGTCCGTGTGAACGCAGTGATCTCGCAAACCACAAAAGCTAGAGATCTGAAATTTGAAATGTATACTCGTGTATATCCTACGCAGTACGAGTTTATCATTTTTTTTTCGATAACTCATCCCATTTCCTTATTATCGATAAAAATCGATAACTTTTCTTCGTTTTTGAATACCGTTATAGCTATAGATTTCAGATTTACTGTGTGTATCCGTGTAATGAATACAAACATTTTGCAATTTTTGGATTTTGGATACCACGCCCCCTTCCCCCCAAATTTGAAAAAAACGTATTTCAAATACTAGAGACTTGTGCTTTGGCAAATACATACATATGAATGTCATTATTACGCTGTAAAAGTTTGATTACGAAAGTCTATCTAGAAGCAAACCTATTCAACAAATAAGTTTCCAAAATATAGCCCATACTGCAGCCCAAGCGCTGCCCGCGCGCAGTCGCTGCGTAAACTGCGCAGTAGCAGAAAAAGTGCTTGTGCGTGCGTGTGCATGTGTGTGTGTGTGTATGTGTTGTTTTTGTATATGTATATATAAAAGAAGCGTAAATGATTTCAATATCGCATCTTCGCAGGGTTCAGGGTATCTCTTAGTCGAGCAGTCTCGACTAGAGCACTCTTACTTGTTTAAGTTAAAGTGGGTCCCAAAAGATTACAAGAATATCGTTAGGGATATTTTTGTAGCTGAAATAAGAAAATTTAAGCAAGATTTAGAAAATAAAAATAAAACTCAACTTGTAAACAAAAAAAAAAGAAAACACTCAATCATATTATATGTTCGATGAAGATTCAGATTCTTCCCTAACCAGTAATAATGGTAATACTACTATTGACCTTGAAACGTTAACTTACTTAAAAGATGAAGACAATAGTTTGGAATCTTTAAATCAATTTCCTATCATAAAGACTATATTTCTTAAGTTTAATACTAGTTTACCAAGTTCAGCCCCCGTTGAAAGACTTTTTTCCTATGGTGGAATGATAATGCGGCCACATAGACGCAGCATGAAAGATGATTTTTTTTGAAAAAATTGTCGTTTTAAAATCAACAAGTTAATATTTAAGTTATTTTTTACAAAGAAAAAATTACCAACTTTTGAATTACATATATGTATGCAAATTAAGCAAATAAATCATGCTAGAACCATAAACAATTTTTGTAAAAAAATCACGATTGTGTTTATAATTTGAAAATACTAATAAAACAAAAAAACAATAGTTACAAAAAAGCATTTTATTTGAAAAAACCATTTTCAAAATACCTATTTTGCATTTTACATTCGAATACCTTTTTTGAAAACCCATTTTGCATTTCCATTCAAATGGAAAAATTTTAAAACCATTTCCATTTTATATTCGAATGCTTTTTATAAACCATTTTTAACAGCTCTGACTAAACCAGTATAATGCATCGCCTAAATACGAACAGAAAAATATTTCAATAATACCACCAACCCGATGGGGGTATTTTATTTGCCAGTCCAGCCAGCTATGCCCCAAATCACAGCCATGTATGGTCAGTGGTATTATTAAACTATGAAAGATAGAAAGTGTTAATGGAAACTAAAAATATATATTAATAAATCTTACTTATAATTATAAATAAAATAATATAGTAAAATTTAAAGTTAATATTAATAGATAACGGAAAATATTAATAAACAGGATGAGGAGTACAGAGATAAAAAAAAGAATATAAAGGATTGGGAAATCACTACACAATGTGTGAGATTTGCCAGATCATCAAAATGATGACCTGCTTACTCCTTGCTATTGTGTGTGATTTCCCTAAGATGACCTGAAAGCAAGGATTTTATGAATAATCCGATGTGCATAATGGTAAATACACCGGATGAAAGTGTCTGGTTGTTCTGGAAGGAACAGAAAAAATAAGCTGCATTGACAGACGGGATGAATCAATATTACCAATAATCAAATTATGTATTAAAACAATTCCCAGTATTGATTGATTAATGATGAAAGATAAATAAGAAGAAGTCTACTATGGTAAGACGGTAAGCGGAGATTAAGGTCCCAGTTAAGATCACGTAGGGTAACAAGTAAGAGCGCTCTAGTCGAGACTGCTCGACTAAAAGATACCCTGAACCCTGCGAAGATGCGATATTCGAATCATTTTACGCTTCTTTTGTATATATGTACATATAACCACACATACACACACACACACACATGTACACGCACGCACAAGCACTTTCTCTGCTACTGCGCAGTTTACGCAGCGACTATGCGTGGGCAGCGCTTGGGCTGTAGTACAGGCTATATTATGGAAACTTATTTGTTGAATTAGTGTTCTTCTAGGTGGACTTTCGTAATTCAACTTTTACAGCATTCATATGTATGTATTTGCCAAAGCACAAGTCTCTAGTATTTGAAATACGTTTTTTTTTTGGAGGAAGGGGGCGTGGCATCGAAAATCCAAAAATTAAAAAATGTTTGTATTCAAAACACGGATATACACGGAAAATCTATAGCTGAAACGGTATTTACGTTACGCTTGAAAAACCAAATAAAATTATCGATTTTCATCGATAATAAAGAAATGAGATGAGTTAGCGAAAAAAAATGATAAACTCGTACTGCGTAGGGTATACACGAGTATAAATTTCAAATTTCAGATCTCTAGCTTTTGTGGTTTACTAGATCGCTGCGTTCACACGGACATGGCTATATCGACTCAGTTTGTCGAGCTGATCAAGAATATATATACTTTATGGGGTCTGCCACGCCTCCTTCTGCCTGTTACATACATTTTCACAAAAACATTATACCCTGATTTCCCATTTTCAATGGGTTCAGGGTATAAAAAGTGTTTCTGGACCGATTCAATACGATCCTGATACAATTTATGCTGAGGAGACCATATAATTGAACAATATTCTATAGTCGGGCGTACCAGCAAAATATAAAGTAGGTTTGTTATAAAGGGATCATTGAACTCTTTAGCCCAACGTTTAAAAAAGCCAAGAACACTTTTGGCTTAATTTATGATGGTTGAGATATGAGTATTAAAACTAAGCTTTGAGTCGAAGAGTACACCAAGATCTTTGACTGAAAAAACGCGCTGCAAGGAGTCATTATTAATTGAATAATTAGCAATATATGGAATAGTACAACTGAAGTTCATTGTCATACACATAGAACAGTTTAAATGCAATCGATTAGCCACACACCACAGTTGAAAGGAATTAAGATCATCTTTGTAGGCGTAGATGAGTCATTTCCCACAATCGCATATGAAACAAATTCTTGAATCCGATTAAAGTCATATTAGAACATTGTTAGAAACAACTAATATCCACCACATACAAACTAGGAGCGTAAATATTCTAGGAACAGCCTTAAAGCTCATAGCAACTAACGATTCTGATGATTTTGAGCACCTCAAATTTCACCAACAAGAGTTAAGTAATTCAATCAACAGGCAGGCCATAAACACAACAGTACAGGAAAAAACAAGTAAGAACGTTGCAGTCGGGCGCAACCGACTGCGTGATACTCTGTTCCCATAGGGGCTTCTGGCATATTACATTTTAAAGTTTATCTTAATTTGTTAAAGTCGCCGCTCGAATTAGCTTCTGACTCAAAATAACTATATATTTATTAAAATTCTAAAAATATATATATGTAAACGAGTAAAATTTTTATAAATTATGGCTCGCTTCAATCGTTTGTATGAATATGATGATTTTATGAGCTAGACAAAAAAATATAACTGCACCATGCATTTTATAATTTTTATGCAAAGCAGTCTGTTAACTAAAGAGTTGTCTGTTAATTTGAAAGTGTGATTGATTTTCTTTACATAACCAATTGAGTCTTTTAACAGTGCCACTTGGGAATCGTCTGAAGCATTGCCAACATACGAAAATAACGAAATAACTGACCTAGGCTATGGAAAACTATATTAATATTAGATGGTCAATTATTTAAACATTAAATCGAAATACATATATTTATATGTCTCTTACAATTTTTTCTGCCTACTTAGCAAGAAATTAAGCTTATTTATGTAGGCGGTACATGCTTATTGCAGTTTAGCGCCACCTACCGGATTATTCTTGTGATGGTGATTCTGCTGCAATTTTAACTCAAGAGCTCTGCAAAATAAAATTCCAATTTGCCACGCCCCCTGTGGCCCCCTGTGGCCAATTCTTAGAAGGAGTCTAAATTGACGTAACAGCAAAATTTGGAAGCTTACCTTCCAAAAATGTGGAAATTACAGGGTATTTTTCGGTGCGCCACGGCCTAAAGGGGCGTAACCCTTATTTTTGGGTCATCGATAGAGGAGGTCACCAGTAACTCAATTAGCCAATTTTGAAGCTTCTAGCTCTAAAACTTTAGGAGATATAAAAGGAAATTTTGTGCAAAATCTAGATATTCAGATCCGATTTGCCACGCCCCCAATTGGCGTAAACTCGTTATTTTTGGCCAATCTTTGGAAGTAGTCGAAGGTAACATAAATGCCAAATTTGGAAGCTTACCTTTCAAAAATGTGGAAATTACAGGGTATTTTTCGGTGTGCCACGCCCTAAAGGGGCGTAACTTTTATTTTTGGGTCATCGATAAAGGAGGTCACCAGTAACTCAACAAAAGGAAATTTTGTGCAAAATCTAGATATTCAGATCCGATTTGCCACGCCCCCAATTGGCGTAAACTCGTTATTTTTGGCCAATCTTTGGAAGTAGTCGAAGGTAACATAAATGCCAAATTTGGAAGCTTACCTTCCAAAAATGTGGAAATTACAGGGTATTTTTCGGTGTGCCACGCCCTAAAGGGGCGTAACTTTTATTTTTGGGTCATCGATAAAGGAGGTCACCAGTAACTCAACTAGCCAATTTTGAAGCTTCTAGCTCTAAAACTTTAGGAGATATAAGCTTTTGCGGTTTGCCACGCCCCCTATGGGCGTAGATGTATCCGCCATATCTTTTTGATCGTGGGTTGTCAACGCGAGAATATATACTCGCGTCAAATTTCAAGTCTTTAGCATCAATAGTGCTCGAGATATAGAAGAATATGTATAAATCACTATATAGTCAGATCCGATTTGCCACGCCCCCAAGGGGCGTGGATATATAATTTTTTCATCGATCTTTATAGGATCTTAACAGTAACTTCAATAGCGTCGAAATGGTTTGCGTTCATACGGACAGACGGACAGATGGCCAGACGGACAGACGGACAGACGGACAGACGGACAGACGGACGGACAGCAAGACGGACATTGCACAAAACCAATATACTCTTTTTCCCTTTGGGAACAGAGTATAATCAATGACAACAGAATCCGTAAAAAGCATAATTAGATTTGCGAAAGAAAAGCAAATTGACACAAGACACCTTTACCAAACATTACTCACAAGAAATAGAATTACAATTTCAGAACTCGAGACAATAATCTTGTCTATCACACTCGCAAGAATTCAAATTTTAAATGAGCACTCTACAGAATTAACTAATACAGATTTAATTGAGGTATCTTTTATAAATGCCATGTTAGATCATAATTTTGTACACTTCCTCATTAAATACCATAATCCCTTATAATATATGTAAGAAAACAACCATGTTTCCTGTCCAACATAATGGAACGATACTTAATTAAGCCAAAAACAACAACGTCGCTGATTGCGGAAATAAAATTCTACCAATTGGAAATTGCACTGCTACTCTCACCTCCACATTTTGCAAGCAACTAAATACAACAACCTGTGTGCAGCAACTACATTCTGGAGGTATACCACATTTTAACACCCGTCCCAGCCATCTACAGCCGTTGGAGGTAATCAATGATGGTATCATCATTATAAACGAAGATACGGTTGCAATACGATCAAACAACAGCACTGACAAAATCATCCACGGCACATTCTTGTTGACGTTTGACGAAGAGATTTACGTAAATGGATCTCTGTATAAAAATATAAAAACATCGTTAGAAGACACCCAGGCTCGGTAGCATCGACGACTCTAAATATAAGAAATTTTTAGTATGCCATATCTTCAGAGGTTGAACTTCGAGAACCTTCAATACATTGGCAATATCGAGAAAAAAATGACAATGGCCCATAATGATTGTAGTGTTCATCGCCACCCTGGTCATCGTTTTCATCTCTTCTAAAATTGATCAGAAATGTAAAAACAACAGGCAAGAAGCATCGCTACGTGTTGTTGTTGATACCTTAAGGAAAATCGGGGACGGCCTTCAATTTAGGGAGGGAGGAGTTAGCGCATCCGGTCTTACAAAAGTCAACGACTGCAATTCTGAACAGCAAAGCTGCGACAATATTCAACGCAAACTAGGCCGCCGACGTCTGAATGGAAACATGACCCACACAACATAATCACTGATACAGCGATTATAGGTCAGGGCTAGCTTAGCTTAAGAATATTCTGTATTTGCATTATTTAGTCTTTTCGTAACAACAAAGCCGAACAGTTCAATAGAAATTATAAAATACTAAATTGTATTAAACAATTTAAATTACCTTATATAGTAATATATGACATATAAGAATCTTATGTATTTAGGCTTGGCTCTATTTTGATTTGAAACAAGTAAGAAAACCCTAGTCGGGGGCTCCCGACTAGGAGATCGCCTGAACCCCGTCCGATCTGCGTTTTTAAATATATTCCGTATCTTGTATCTATCACAGACTTATACAGAATTTAATCAAATTGCCAATCTTGCACTTTCACAATCAAATAGCATGTTTGTCAAAAAAGTAGTTTTTCTTTTAAAAATAATTGTAATAATAATTTAATGAAAGACAAAAAAAAAATTAAGAAAATCCGACATTTCCGCAGCTGGAGTCGAACCAACATCTACTGATCAAAGCGCATCACCTCTACCGATACCGCTATTGTGTGTGTGAAAAAAAAAAACAAAAACAAAAAAATAGTTTTGACATCGGCAAGATTCGAACCGAGGTCTGCACTGCACGGCGTGACCGCAGCTTAGAATTATAACAAAATTCAAGCAGTGTCAGTTGCAAGTGTAGTGATTCTTAGAACAGATAAGAATGCTCGCGTTTGAATATCTCACTGCATGTGTGAGCATGCATAGAAAAAATGAGTCACGACCTAACGGTGGTGGGTTGCTGGTCACATGTTGTTGCAATTGACAAAACGTTTTGTTTAATAACTTAATTACTAAATGGATTTCCATGAAATTTTCAGCATATGATCTACATATTATATTGAATATTAGTCAATTGAGAAAAACCGCAAACCCATTCACATATTGTCTACATTTGCAACTAACCTTCGATTTGAAAAATTTGGTAAAATTTGGACCCAGTATCCTAAATATAACAAAAATCAAATATGTATAAAATATAAATGAAACTAAATGCAAAATTTGGAGACTCTAACGCCAAAGATGTACGAGATAGAATTTAAAAGCTGTATTTCGATAAGGCTTGTAATCGATACCATTAAAACGGGAATAGTTATCGATTTTTTAAATAAACTCGATCTGAGCGTACAATAACCTACAAAAAAACTTTCAAGTCTCTAGCTCTTATCGACGCGTTCACACATACGGACGGACGGACAGACGGACATGGCTATATCGACTCAGCTCGTCATCCTGATCACGCCTCCTTCTACCTGTTGTAGGGTATTATGGTTTTGTTAAAATGTCAAATGATTTTAACAAAACCATAATACCCTGATTTCCCATTTTCAATGGGTTCAGGGTATAAAAAAGGTGAACATCTGATCCTTTTACAAACAGGTTTCAATTAATTAATTAAACAAGAGACTTTATATTTATGATATTTTAAATTCTAACAGCCTTTTCAACATGTCATCATCCGTCAAAATGGGCCCAATGAGCACAACATCATGCAGGTAAAAGAAAAGAAAAATTCTGTGTAAGTAAAGTTACTAGGTTAAGATGAAAAAGATGGAATATATATATTGTATATAACAATATAAAGTTATCTTGAATTTGTTAAAAACCTTTTTTGTAATTATAAAGAAAAATTAAAAAATAAAATAACAAATAAGAGTGCTCTAGTCGAGACTGCTCGACTAAGAGATACCCTGAACCCTGCGAAGATGCGATATTGCGATGCGATATCTTTTATATATATACATACACAAACAACACATACCCACACACATATGCACACGCACGCACAAGCACTTTCTCTGTTACTGCGCAGTTAACGCAGCGACTGCGCGCGGGCTGCGCTTGGGCTGCAGTATGGGCTATATTTTGGAAACTTATTTGTTGAATAGGTTTGCTTCTAGATAGACTTTCGTAATCAAACTTTTACAGCGTAATAGTGACATTTATATGTATGTATTTGCCAAAGCACAAGTCTCTAGTATTTGAAATACGTTTTTTTCAAATTTGTGGGGAAGGGGGCGTGGTATCCAAAATCCAAAAGTTGCAAAATGTTTGTATACATAACACGGATACACACAGTAAATCTATAGCTATAACGGTATTCAAAAACGAAGAAAAGTTAACGATTTTTATCGATAATAAAGAAATGGGATGAGTTATCGAAAAAAATGATAAACTCGTACTGCGTAGGATATACACGAGTATACATTTCAAATTTCAGATCTCTAGCTTTTGTGGTTTACGACATCGATGCGTTCGCACGGACGGACAGACGGACATGGCTATATCGACTCAGTTTGTCGAGCTGATCACGAATATATATACTTGATGGGGTCTGCCACGCCTCCTTCTGCCTGTTACATACATTTTCACAAAAACATTATACCCTAATTTCCCATTTTCAATGGGTTCAGGGTATAAAAACCAAGTAAGAACGTTGCAGTCGGGCGCAACCGACTGCGCGATACTCTGTTCCCATAGGGGCTTCTGGTATATTACATTTTAAAATTTATCTTAATTTGTTATAATCGCCGCTCGAATTAGATTCTGATTCAAAATAAATATATATTTTATTAAAATTTTCAAAAATATATAGATATGTAAATGAGTAACATTTTTATAAATTATGATGATTTTATGAGCTAGACAGAAAAATATAACGGTGTATTCGCTCGGACCGCTTATTTTTGGGTTCGAGCAGTGAAAAAATGGGGAGCGAAATCAGTTCGCTGCGAGCGCTCGACCGAGATGGTTAAATTCTAATATGAAGCACTACTATATGCCATTTTTTCCTTACTCTCTCTCTCTCTCTCTGCTCTCTCAAATATATATATATATATATATATATATATATATATATGTATGTACGCACAAGCAGCAGATCACAAAAATTGAAATTTGTTCGCCGAGAGGTTTCATTCCTTCCCTTCCGAGCAAAGGGTATACCAAATTGCTGAAAACGGTTTGCCATGCTCATGCAAAATGTTAAGATTTTCGTCATTATTTGTGTGAAGGGTATGAAAGCGTTAATGCGTTTAGCGAATATGTGTTTGCGCGAGCATGCACACATCATACTTACAGTCCCTTGTTCACATGTACGAGCATTTGTGTGTGCTTGTGTGCGAAACTCTACTCTTGCTGCCTGTGGAAATTGTAAACACCCCACATTTTGATCATATGGCTGGCGCACACACATTTGCATACATGTATGTGTGCGTGGGTCGTGAATATTGGCGTGTGCCTACCTCGACTTAGAGTTTTGGGTTTTGTTTGATCTTGTGGACTGCACACATACATTTGTACAAGGTGCAATTCAAAAGTTCCAGGACTTTATAAAAAAAATAAAAAATAGATTTTCTTTGGCAAAAATTTTATTGGTCGCCTTCGAAATAGTCCCCTTCGGACTGAATACAACGATTTGCACGATCAAGAAGATTATCAAATGACTTTTTTAGGTCATCCTTCGGTATGGCGTTGAGTATGGCGGTCGAAGCCTTTTGAATAGCATCAATGTCAGCATACCGTTTTCCTTTCATTGCCAAATGAAGTTTTCCGAACAAGTAGAAGTCGCGAAAACGTTTAAACCACTCGTGAATGCGGCTACGGGATAGACAATCGTCGCCATAAACTTTTTTCATCATTTGATGAGTTTCGGTAAATGTTTTACCAAGTTTAAAACAAAACTTGATGTTCGCTCTTTGTTCGACGGACACAACAAAAGTACTGTCACTTTTAGCGCGATATCTCGGCTTCTATACGTCCGAATGTCATGAAAATTTGACACAAGACAGAGAAATTGACAATCAAACGATAAAATTTTCAGACAGATGGCGCCACTAGAAAGCGCGAAATTTAAAAAGTCCTGGAACTTTTGAATTGCACCTTGTATATGTGTGTGTAAGGGCTGCGATGATCGAATTTGTCGAGTGTGTCGCGGATTCAGTAGTTGGTAGATTTTGTTTGCTTTGTATTGTAGAGTGACTGTCAAATGAGCATTTATGATTTGCAAGTCATTTTGGCAATATGAAGTATAGCTTGATGCATTCTGGCATCTGTGAGTACATATGAATTTCTTGATCTAATTAAATCTTGTATAACGAAATATTCAATAGAATTAAATAAACTTATTAGTTAGTGCATTACTATGATTTTTTCGATGTGAAAATGCTTGTGTATCTATTTTATTAAAGTAATTATAGTATTTGATCGATATCTGTTGACACATTTATATACATGTGCAGGTGTAACTCTAAAAGATTGTATGTATGTATATACATATGCATGTGTGCAGCGTATTTGGAATTCACCAAGACCGAACAAAACCCAAAATGGTTCACACAATTCTAAGTCGAGGTAGGCACACGCCAATATTCACGACCCACGCACACATACATGTATGCAAATGTGTGTGCGCCAGCCATATGATCAAAATGTGGGGTGTTTACAATTTCCACAAGCAGCAAGAGTAGAGTTTCGCACACAAGCACACACAAATGCTCATACATGTGAACAAGGGACTGTTAGTATGTATGTGTGCATGCTCGCGCAAAAACATATTCGCTAAGCGCACCAACGCTTTCATACCCTTCACACAAATTATGACGAAAATCTTAACATTTTGCATGAGCATGGCAAACCGTTTTCAGCAATTTGGTATACCCTTTGCTCGGAAGGGAAGGAATGAAACCTCTCGGCGAACAAATTTCAATTTTTGTGATCTGCTGCTTGTGCGTACATACATATATATATATATATATATATATATATATATATTTGAGAGAGCAGAGAGAGAGAGAGAGAGAGTAAGGAAAAAATGGCATATAGTAGTGCTTCATATTAGAATTCAACCATCTCGGTCGACCGCTCGCAGCGAACTGATTTTGCCTCTCAGATTTTCACTGCTCGAACCTCAAAATGAGAGACATGAGCGAATACGAATATGTGTGGGACGCCAACCACACTTTTTTGGTGGTGAAAACCGTTGTTCTAGATGACCTATCTATGTGTTGTATGGTTAGTGGTATTACTCAATCGTGACCTATTGAGTCTTTTAACAGTGTCACTTGGGAATCTTCTGAAGCATTGCCAACATAAGAAAAACACGAAATAAGTATAGGCTATGCCAAAACTATATTAATATTAGGTGGTCAATTATTTCAAGCATTTAAACATTAAATCGAAATTCATATATTTATTTGTCTCTTACAATTTTTTCTGCCGACTTAACAAGGAATTTAGCTTATTTATGAAGCGGTACACGCTTATGACTAAAGAGGTCATAGACATGTAATTTTTGGCCAATCGTTACAAGGAGTCTAAAGTGACATGACAGCAAAATTTGCAAGCTTAAGCTCCAAAATGTGGAAAGGGGCGTAACCATAATTTTTGAATCGTCTATAGAGGAGGTTACCAGTAACTCAATTAGCCAATTTTGAAGCTTCTAGCTCT
Source organism: Drosophila leonis (assembly GCA_035045365.1). NCBI lineage: Eukaryota > Metazoa > Arthropoda > Insecta > Diptera > Drosophilidae > Drosophila > Drosophila leonis. The sequence continues at coordinate 205,775 of JAWNPC010000558.1, forward strand.
GAAACTTTAGAAGATATAAAAGGAAATTTTGTGCAAAACACTAGATATTCAGATCCGATTTGCCACGCCCCCAGATGGCGTAGACATGTTATTTTTGGGAAATCTTTAGAAGTAGTCGAAGGTAACGCAAGTGCAAAAGCATGTGGAAATTACAGGGTATTTTTCTGTGTGCCACGCCCTAAAAGGCGTAACAATTATTTTTTTTTGTCATCGATAGAGGAGGTCACCAGTAACTCAACTAGCTAATTTTGAAAATTCTAGCTCTAAAACTTTAGGAGATATAAACTTTGGCGGTTTGCCACGCCCCCTATGGGCGTAAATATATTCGCCATACCTTTTTGATCTTGGGTTGTCAACGCGAGTATATATTACAAATTTCAAGGCTCAAGCATCAATAGTGCTTAAGATATATAAGAATAGGTATAAATCACTATATAGTCTGCTCCGATTTGCCACGCCCCCAGTGGGCGCGGATATATAATTTTTATAATCACCAATCTTTATAAGATCTTAACAATAACTTACACGACAAATTTGGGCATTCTAGCTCTAAAACTGTAGAAGATACAGTTTTACCCGATTTGCCACGCCCCCAAAAGGCGTAGATATATCCGCCATACATTTTTGATCTAGGGTTGTCAACGCGAGTTTACTTTTTAAATTTCAACTCTCTAGTACTTCAACTAACAGAGTTTCTGACATACCGGAAAATGCATTTTCCGATTTGCCACGCCCCTAGTGGGCGTATCGGGAAAATCTTATCACTGTATAATTCGAGGGATTACACGAGTATCTGTTCCAAATTTCAAGTCTCTAGCTTCATTAGCGTCGAAATGGTTTGCGATCATACGGACAGACGGACGGACAGCAAGACGGACATTGCACAAAACCAATATACTCTTTTTCCTTTTGGGAACATGAATGAATTATACAGCGACATAGTATTGGTAGAAAAAAATGAAAAATGAAAATAAACAATTTTGTAGACAAAAATTTATAAGATAAGGAATTTCATAAAATTATGCATTAAGTACATGCAAATCAATATATTAGTCTATAAGTATAAAACAACTTTAAAAAAAATATATCATAATTATATTAGTATAGTAACACCTTTATAGTTACGCGTCCTTTGGTTTAGGCCTAACTATTATGTCTTTGGTGAGTTTAACCCTCAAAGACTAATTTCTAAAGTAAAGGCAGAATTTAATTCGAATAATTTTTTTTAAGTAAATAGGGGTTCCTGAGCTCAAATATGAACTCAGAAAAAATGTAGAAGCTTTCGTTTACCTGGAAGGTGAGAAAATGTAAATAAGTGCCTCAAGGCACTCTTGGGGCTTTAAGGGTAAAAAAGTAGTTTCCAAATAAATTGATTTTTTTTTAATTTTTGTGTTATTTTATTTCTTTAAATCATTTTATTTGTGCTATGATACTCAACAAAACAATTTTTGTTGGCCGAGCAGCATAAATGTAGTTTGCATTTTGTGCAAATGCACTGCGCTTGTGAAGTTTTGCAGTGCTTGCACCATCTTTTCCCGTATTGCGATCCAACCACTCTGGAAAATGATTCAAAAGGTCAAACTTCAAGTCCTTTATTGGGTGATTTGATTTTTATCCTTGTTTGAGTTGTGGCTGCAAGGGTCGCCGAAAAATTGGCAACTGCATAGTATGTGATGGCGACCGAGTTGATCGCGCAGACAAAGATGAAGATGGTAAAGGTAAATTGTTGTTCTTGAGTGGACGACCTGGTATCAGTATTTTGACTGATATCCCACTAGACCCGCAGCAATAGACTCTCGAAAATACGGAAGTTCAAACAATTTCTTGCTGCTCGTGGTTTCCTTTTGTATACGTCTATATAGGATGTAGGTGTTTGTTGTTGCCATATCTACTAAATGGTAGAAAATTCGGGTTGCAGCATCTTGAGTTTTACTTTTTATATGGTATCACCCCATAAGCCCATCCATCAGATCGACGCCCCCCATATAAGCGTTATATTCCCGAATAACTTGTAGACAGTCAACTTCTACGTGGCGCTTCGACTTTCTGTCGTAACGAGCTGCCTTTGGTGTTCCTCCTCCTTGTGTATTTGACCTTTTAAACGGCTTAACGCCCACATAGGTCGATAATAAGCGAATGGCCTTGTTGTCTTTCCACAGTACGTTACTAACCTCCACTCCATATGAGGAACCCACGTACTCAACTGAAAAACCTCTTGATTTTTCCTTGATGGCACTATCGTTTGGGAGCTTGCAGTTTGCTATCCGATTTACACAAACTGTTCCCAAACTATAAATTCCTTTTGTAAGAAGGTATACCCTTAAAGGCAGCAATGTGTAAAAATTGTCAAAATATACATATTATATGATGTTTGAAACTTTCAACAGTTTTCGTCAAGCGTACAACTAAGATCAGGGTAACCAGGTAATATAGCATTATCACCTGCGCCGCTATATATTTCAAATCGGTAGGCATATCCAAAAGAATCACACAGGACAAATAATTTTATACCCCACTTGTGTGGTTTATTGGGCATGTATTGCCGCAAATGGTGCTTCATTTTTGTGCTGCACATTTGTTCGTCAACGCATAATAGAGCTTGCTTAGTCACAGAGTCAAATCTTTAACTAAAATGTCAATAACGCTTCGCGTGCGAAACAGTGGATCGTAGCCAGGCACACCCTTTTTGATTCGCTTGCTCTCATCAAACAATGAAAAGTATTTCTTACTTGTTTCACATTTGCTGCGGGTCATACAGGTATGTATGGGTGCAAACGCGTTTTGTCCCCAGTAACTTTTCAAATTAGGGTAGCGATATATTGACATGTAAATCAAAATATCGATGTAGTGATGAATATCTTCTATTGTGATTTTAAACTTGCTGGCAATATTTTCCTTTAAGGATGCGCGCATTGTTTCCTCGACTATCATACTTATAATGTCTTAGTTTAAAATACAACAAAATAGTTGAAACGGAGTTTTCAGATCAGTTAATTTGGGTGGCAACGAAGAGTCGCCTTAAAAAGCTACATTGTTTATGTGCAATTGCATTGATTGCTGTCGCCATATGACTTTACTTGGTTCCTTTTTAATTGATTCGATGTCTATTCGTAAAAAATTAATGTTATATTACAAATCAAAGTAATGACTTGCTTACTAAGCCCATTAAAGCCACCAGAAGACGGTAAAGATACACGTGTTGCTCCTTTAATAACTGGCAATGGAGATCGAGGCCTTTTATTAGTTTTTCGGAAAGGCTAATGGTTCTGCACAGTATTTTCAATGTTTTCACGATTACTGCACATTAAGGATACAGTAGAGGCATCTTCTAATGCAGTGTTTAGTGCCTCTGCCAGGTCTTCATCCTCGTTGTCACTTGATATACTCGACATGTCCACATCCGACGGGACTGATTCGAGCAACTCCAGCAGTTGTTCATCCGTCAAATCAGACCATTTATAGCAAGCTCTCAAAGCCATTATTCAATCTCTATTAAAAAAATTCAAGAATGCAAGCAGTTGTGTAATATGGGCTGGCAACAAATTTTTCTGTGGAGCCCCAAAAGTGCCTCAAGGCTCTTATCACTTTTACGATGCTACAAAGCACAACTTCAACATATTCGCACATATTAAGTAGTACATTAACTTACCTTTCACGAAAAAAAATATTAAGTTCAATTGGTTGTATAAATTCGCTTTTATCAACACTGCAAAAGACAATGTGCAGCAGTTGAAGTTTTTGGCACGTAATAACATATGATTCGATCTTACTTTTATTAAAAGTACCGTTTAAAGTGTCCGAGAGCTTTAAAACTTTGGCAGTGCTTTTTGCTAATTAATTTTAACAGTCTTACAATTTTTAAATTAACTAAAAGCTCTTAGTTATTTTAAAAAAATTAAAAATAAAATAACTGCCTAGAGGCACTCTTACTTCTTAGACGGTTAATATGAAATTAAAAATATTTGAAGCTATGTATAACGAATTCTTGGGCATTTATAATTTAGCTTGTCAAGTATTCTTGCCAGGATCTTATAGGATCTAGTAAAGTTCATTAGGAACTTGACCAAGGGACAATACATAAACAATTGCTTGTATTGTCAAGGCAGCGAGGGAAAAGACGAGAGACAAACAATACCTAGGTTCTCTCAGTCAGTTCAGATTACAGTAGGGTTTATCATATATGGCGTGTCGGCGCTCTCATAACTAGTAGTTTTTTTTAAAGATTCTGAAAAGCGCACTTATATAAGTGGGATAAGGTGAAACCGTGTAGATTAGGTAAGGAAGAACCCCGAGAATAGTGACGAGCATAGCAAGAATGCGCGAAAGCCTTCAACACAAAGTCTAAGTCCAATAATTCCATCCGCTGTGAAATAGACTACACTCTCATCAAGAGAGTTGGGACCTTAGCAAACCTGTACACCACAACTCCCAATAGCTAATGCATCACGTTCATTTACAATGGAGGAAAGTAATAAAAGTACAGCAGAACACGAGCTAGCAGCTATTCATTGGGCAATAACACAATAATGTGAGATAATGGAGTTTCAGCTCAGTCTTACGTTCATTGCAAGAATGCATCTTTATTTGAGTTCAAAATTGAGCTTAGCCTAAATACATTAGATTCTTATAAATGGAGTTTTGTCACTGCGAACGACGGAAGAACGAGTGCATAGTATGTATGTATATATGTGTATGCATATGGCATATACATTAGGCATATACATAAGGCAACCACTGGCTCGTTAAGCGACATGTGCAGGAGTGGCAGTTCTCACGTGCCTGCTGTAGATCGGATTTCGAGAGCATTTATGCTTTTATGATTGCGTTGTTGTAAAAGTATATATTCTGTATGTAGTTATATACTATGATTTATGTGTATAAAGAATAATACATTTATTTTGTTTAATTTTTTTTTTGTGCTTATATTCCAAAAATATTTATTTATATATAAATATATAAATATATATATATTTTTTTGAATGTGAATTTTTAACATTTTCTTTATTTTTTGATTATAGAATGGTTGATTAGGTAATCACTTTTACCAAATCTTTATGTATAATACATTTTTAATCTATTCCTATGTACTTTCTGTTTCTTCTTCTTACTATCTACTATTCTTTTTTTTATACCCTGAACCCATTGAAAATGGAAAATCAGGGTATTGTAAAAACTTCGACATGTAACTTTGAATGGTGATTCCAGATTGAATCATTTATTTCGTATTGAAAGTTACTTAGCCTAAATACATAAGAAGTTTATTACATATAGAGTTCTGTCGCTGCAGGCAGCGGCAGAACGGGAGTATATAGCATGCCGTATGTATGTGTATTTAAATATATATGTACTTGCAAAAGGCATATACATAGCAATGCGCTCTAGCGTCAGGCTACCACTTGGACGTGATCGTCATAGTGCTTACGCTGCGGATTACACGCTGCAGGCCAGTCCACATAAGTGGCTGATCATATTTCTGCATATATGTGTGGTTGTTTATATAAACAGAGCGACAAAGTGTCACTGTGTTTATGAGTATAATAGTCTAGCCTTAAGTTGAGCATATGACAACTTGCATAGTGTATGCGTGTCGCATACACTACAATACGGTGGGCATATGCATATTTATATACAGCATACCTACACCTCCCTTTTTAAAGAAATAACGTAATAATATGTAGTTATTTAATATAAAATTATTATTGTTAGTATATTTTTTTTTTTGGTTTTTTTTTATCTCTTTTTATACCCTGAACCCATTGAAAATGGGAAATCAGGGTATAATGGTTTTGTTAAATGTATGTAACAGGCAGAAGGAGGCGTGGCAGACCCCATAAAGTATATATATTCTTAATCAGGGTGACGAACTGAGTCGATTTAGCCCTGTCCGTCTGTCTGTCTGTCCGTCCGTCCGTCCGTCCGTCCGTCCGTCCGTCCGTCCGTCCGTCCGTCTGTCCGTATGTATGAACGCGTCGATCTCAGAACCTATAAGAGCTAGAGACTTGAATTTTTTTTTGGAAGTCCCTGAATAGCAGGCGCAGATCAAGTTTGTTTCAAACAATCGATAACTTATACCGTTTTAATGTTATCGATTAAAAACCTTATCGAAATACAGTTTTTTAATTCTATCTCGTACATATTTGGAGCTAGAATGTCCAAATTTTACATTTAGTTTCATTTATTTTTTATACAATTTCGGTTTTTGTTATATTTTGGATATTGGTTCAAAATTTTACAAAAATTTTCAAATTGAAGGTTAGTTGCAAATGTAGCCAATATGTGAATGATTTTGCAATTTTAAGTAATTGACAAATATTCAATATAATATGTAGATCATATGCTGAAAATTTCATTGAAATCCATTAAGTATCACAAAAGTAATTAAACAAAACGTTTTGTCAATTGCGACATGTGACCAGAAACCCACCCCCGTTTTCATTTTTTCTATACATGAGCACACATACATTGAGACATTCGAATGCGAGCATTCTTGTCTGTTCTAAGAATCACAACAATAACAGCTGACTGCTTGAATTTTGTTATAATTCTTAACTGCCTTTAGTTTCGAATTTGCTTCTGCTTGTCTAAGCAGCGCAATGGCGGTGTTGATAGAAGCGGGGCACGCTGTGCCTTGCACGTCTTGGTTCAAACCTCGTCGATGTCAAAACTTTTTTATTATTTTTTATTTTCACACACACAATGGTGGTGTCGCGGTAGAGGTGATGCGCTTTGATCAGTAGATGTTGGTTCGACTCCAGGTGAGGAAATGTCAGATTTTCTTAATTTTTTCTTTTATTAAATTATTATTAATATTATTCTTAAAACAAAAACTACTTTTTTGACAAACATGCCATTTGATTGTGAAAGTGCAAGATTAGCAATTTAATTAAATTTGTATAAGTTTGTGATGTATACAAGATACGGAATATATTTAAAAACGCAGATCGGACGGGGTTCAGGGGATCTCCTAGTCGGGTACCCCCGACTAGAGTTTTCTCACTTGTTTTAACTATTTGTGTTCATTGACAAATTTTTATTTTTAATATATTTGAAGTTACGTTAAATTTTATTTTTAACTTTCTTAGAAGAATGTAATAAAGAAGAAATAATTTTAAAAAAAATTTTTTTCGGTTGATCAGACCTCTTTTTTTTCATGAAACGTTTCAAATTTTATATTTGTATTTTTAACCTATCTTTATGAACTGTTTGTTTCTTATTCTTACCATCCCTAATTGTAATATTATCTCTATTATCTATTCCTATGCCCTCAAATGGTCCAATATAAGTAGAGTCTAACTTATGTCCTGCGTCATTTTTTAATAGAACTTTATTTCCTATTTCTATGCTTACATCTGATACTTTATTATCATAATATTTTTTATTTCTAGCTTTACTATTTTCTAGCAATATTCTAGCTCTTTTATAAGCTATTTCTAGTCTAAATTTTACTTCCTTAGCGTAATCGTCTATGTTATATAGCGGTTATATTCAACTTATTTTATTAAAATCTATGAATTGTCTTGGTAATTTGCCAAAAATTAGTTCATATGGACAATATCTATGAGCGGCTGAGGGTGTTGTGTTGAAACAATATGTGAAATATTGTATCCAAACAACCCAATCGGTTTTATCCGCAGATATATATGAACGAACGTATTCATTGAATGTTCTATGACTACGTTCTATTGTTCCTAAAGTCTGGTGGTGTTGTGCAGTAGACGTTATGTTGTCTATTTTCAAATATTTGCACAAGTCATTTATAATGGAATTCTTATACTCTGTTCCCATGTCCGTAATGAACGTCTTCATTGGACCGTATTTCAGAATAAAGCTTTCAAATATAGCTTTGGCAACGGTTGTTGCACTTTTATTTGGAATTGGAATGGCTACTAAGTACTTTGTTAAATCGCATATGAGCGTAACAGCGTATGCATTGCCATTTTCCGAGCGTGGTAGTGGACCTATAGTGTCTACTATCACTCTATCAAAATCTATTGTTGGTGTTTCTGTTAATATCATAGGGGTCTTAATATGTGTTGTTGTTTTAGATTTTTGGCATTTTTGACAACTACGTACGTAATTTTTTATTTGATGTGTCATGTTTTTCCAGTAGTAGTGTCTTTTGATTTTTGCTAGCGTTCTTGTTATGCCACTATGACCTCCTTGAATTGTATCATTATGGTAGGTAGACAGTATTTGTTGTATCTCTTTTTCGTCTTTTACATGGGTCACCGGCTGGAGTAGCGCTACTCTTAATGATTTTAAAATTTGATTGCCCATTTGTTTAAAAGTATTTATTGAAACTGATTCAAAGACCTTTTCGCTCGGTGCCACTTTGAGTTGGCTGATTTTTAATATACCGGCTTCTTTTTCGAGCCCTTGGAAGAACTGACCTAAGTCTAGAATTCCATTGGTATATAGATCGCTAACTTCAATTCTTGCGATAACTTTATTTCCATGTTTAAATAAGCATTTAGATTCTGTTATGCGCAAGGTCACTACTTTTCGTACTTCCTCATTTGTAATAACTTCCCGTTGTGCTTAGATACATTTTTATGACTTTGCCTTGGCAAAAGTTCATTTTTGTCAACTGTACAGTTTTTATACCCTGAACCCATTGAAAATGGGAAATCAGGGTATAATGGTTTTGTTAAATGTATGTAACAGGCAGAAGGAGGCGTGGCAGACCCCATAAAGTATACATATTCTTAATCAGGGTGACGAACTGAGTCGATTTAGCCCTGTCCGTCTGTCTGTCTGTCCGTCCGTCCGTCCGTCCGTCCGTCCGTCCGTCCGTCCGTCTGTCCGTATGTATGAACGCGTCGATCTCAGAACCTATAAGAGCTAGAGACTTGAATTTTTTTGGAAGTCCCTGAATAGCAGGCGCAGATCAAGTTTGTTTCAAACAATCGATAACTTATACCGTTTTAATGTTATCGATTAAAAACCTTATCGAAATACAGTTTTTTAATTCTATCTCGTACATATTTGGAGCTAGAATGTCCAAATTTTACATTTAGTTTCATTTATTTTTTATACAATTTCGGTTTTTGTTATATTTTGGATATTGGTTCAAAATTTTACAAAAATTTTCAAATTGAAGGTTAGTTGCAAATGTAGCCAATATGTGAATGATTTTGCAATTTTAAGTAATTGACAAATATTCAATATAATATGTAGATCATATGCTGAAAATTTCATTGAAATCCATTAAGTATCACAAAAGTAATTAAACAAAACGTTTTGTCAATTGCGACATGTGACCAGAAACCCACCCCCGTTTTCATTTTTTCTATACATGAGCACACATACATTGAGACATTCGAATGCGAGCATTCTTGTTTGTTCTAAGAATCACAACAATAACAGCTGACTGCTTGAATTTTGTTATAATTCTTAACTGCCTTTAGTTTCGAATTTGCTTCTGCTTGTCTAAGCAGCGCAATGGCGGTGTTGATAGAAGCGGGGCACGCTGTGCCTTGCACGTCTTGGTTCAAACCTCGTCGATGTCAAAACTTTTTTATTATTTTTTATTTTCACACACACAATGGTGGTGTCGCGGTAGAGGTGATGCGCTTTGATCAGTAGATGTTGGTTCGACTCCAGGTGAGGAAATGTCAGATTTTCTTAATTTTTTCTTTTATTAAATTATTATTAATATTATTCTTAAAACAAAAACTACTTTTTTGACAAACATGCCATTTGATTGTGAAAGTGCAAGATTAGCAATTTAATTAAATTTGTATAAGTTTGTTTATACAAGATACGGAATATATTTAAAAACGCAGATCGGACGGGGTTCAGGGGATCTCCTAGTCGGGTACCCCCGACTAGAGTTTTCTCACTTGTTTCTGTGTCTACTTTGTTGCCTGGTAGTGACTTTCAGGACTTTATTTTGAATGTCTTTTAGTTCTGTTATAGTAATACGCGAAAGTGCGTCTGCAACGAAGTTATCTTTCCCCTTTAGGTATTCTACAGTGAAGTCGTATTCTTCAAGTTCTAACCGCATGCGAGTTAATTTGGAACTGGGATTTGTCATGGAGAAAAGGTAGGTCAATGGTCTGTGATCCGTTTTTATTGTGAAGTGTTTCCCATATATATATGGTCTGAAGTGGGTAATTGCCCAATGAATTGCTGCTAACTCTTGTTCTGTTGTGCTTTTATTGCTTTCCCCTTTAGTAAATGAACGAGATGCATAAGCTAGTGGGAGTTGAATTCCATTTTGATTCTGAGTGAGAACTGCTCCGCAAGCTTGTTTACTAGCATCTGTTGTTATGCAAAATTCTTTGCTAAAATCAGGATATTGTAGAAGTGTGGGGTGCATAAGCTTTTTTTTAAGGTATTGGAATGCGTTTTGGCATTCACTTGTCCAATGAAAAGGAACATTCTTTTTACATAATCTAGTTATGTGCCGTGAATAATCGGCGAAGTTTCTTATAAATCGACGATATTAGTTACAAAATGCTACAAATCGTCTTGCGCTGTCTGTGTCATGAGGGACAGGGTAATTTTTGATGACGTCACATTTCTTGTCATCTGGCAGTACTCCTTTGTCGGTGCATCTGTGACCTAGGAATGTCACCTCATGCATGAAAAATGAACATTTTTCTGGATGCAACTTTAGGTTGTATTTCCTACATACATTAAAAACATCAGTTAACTTTTTAATCATGTGTTTTTCGGAACATCCTATCACCATTAAGTCATCCATATAAAGGAATGCCTGTGGTGGTTCTAGACCTGAAAATGCTATAGTCATCATTCTCTGAAATGAATTTGGTGCTATTTTAAGACCAAATGGTAATCGCGTGAAGCGATTGAGCCATTGCTCGTTGAGAAAGATGTTACATTTCTTGAACTTTCTTCCAGTTCAATTTGGTAAAAACCTGACATTAAGTCGAGGCAAGAAAAGTATTTGGCTCGCCCCAATTGATCTAGAATGTCATCAATTCTGGGGAGCGGGAATTTATCAGACAATAATTTTTTGTTGATTTGACGATAGTCAATTACCAATCGCCATTTCTTTTCCTCTGAGTCTGGTAATGATTTCTTTGGGACTAGCAAGATTGGGCTATTGTATTCGGATACAGACGGTTCTACTATGTTATCATTTATTAATTTCCCTACTTGTCTTTTAATTTCCTCTGTGTGGCTATGCGGACTTCTGTAGTTTTTCATATAAATTGGTTCACCATCCTTTAGTCTTAGTGTTTGCTTATAAAAATTATTAGTTGTTATGGATTCTGATTCCAATCCGAATATATCGCTATACTTTGTACATAGCTTTGTTAACTGTTCTTTGAATTGTAGTGGAAAGTTTTTCTTTAATTTTTTAAGTACGGTTTCGCTTCTGTTATTTGGATTTGTTGGAAGAATTTCGTAGTTTGACAATTTTTCATAAGCTAGTTTTTTCACATTGACCAGTTGGTCAGAATTAGTTGTATTTAAGAGACGGATGTAAACATGTTTGGATGCTGCTATTGTATTTGCAACATAAATTCCATTGCATATTTCTTGATTTGGTACAAGTATGTACTCGTCTGTTGAATTTATTTCTATTTTTCTTACTACTTGGGATCTGGCTGGAAGGAGTAGATTATTATTGCCAGAACTGTATGTAATTGGAACATAAATTGGGTAATTTCGATTGTGAGGTCTAATTATAAACCAGTCTTCAGTTGGTTTGAAGTCTAACTGGCAATTGAATTTTTTTATGAAGTCAATGCCAATAATTCCATCACACGGTATTGCGAAATTGGAATCTACTAAATGAAATTCGTGTGGAATTACGTATTTGGTTGTTTGAAGTTCTATTAGTGTGGTGCCTTGGGATTTAATTACTCCTTGGCCTATGCCTTGGATGTTTATAATTTTATTGTCTTTAATGTCATAGTTATCTGAATTTATTTTTAGAAGTGATATGTCCGCACCAGTATCTATTAAAAATGTAAGTTTTGTTTTAGTTGAATGGTTAATGAAGTAAACAAAAATGTTAAGACTAAAGTTGATTGAGTGAACCTTTAAATTTAGTTTGTGTTGCCTAAAGGGTTCTGCGAGTTTTCCGACGTATTTTGCGTCACTCTCACATTGTTGCTATTATTACCTTGGTTGGAGTTACCTCGGCCTCTTCCTCGATTTTGGCCTTGTTTTCCTCCACGGTAATTGTAATTATTGTTGTTGTTGCTTCGGTTGTCATTATTGTGGTTGTAACCTCTACCACGATTATAACCTCGTCCACCTCTATTATTGTGATTTGCACCTCTTCGATAATACAGGACAGTATTACTCTGCCCAGTTATCTCCGTGCAACTGTTCACAAATTTGGACACGGCATCATTCATGTTTGTGAATGTGCCTGCTTGCATGATAAGTTTTACTCTGTCAATTGAGCAATTTTGTGTCATAGCTTTTACAGCTATTGTAGTTGTGTATTTGTTTGCTAGTGCTTGGCCTAATCCTTCACTTATATAGGCGCCTTCAAGGGCCTTTGCTAGTTTTTCCACCTCTTGGGTATACTGGTTAGCTGTTTTGCTCTTTTGTTGAAGATTAAGAAGCTTAGCAGATATTACTTCTACTGATTCTCCTTTCACCTCTTTTGACAATTGAGTAATGATTTCGGCTATAGTTTGCTCATTACTTATTAAATTTCTTGAGTGGCCTTTTAGTTTTGTTTTGATAAGGCTTACGGCAATTTGCTCATGTGCGCCTTTGAAATTTTCCAATAGATTCAAAGAATCTAGAAAACTTTGTAGATTTTCTGGCTTTCCATCAAACTCTGGTATCAAAGATGTGGCTAGCCTGATAAATTCTACTTCTGTTTGTGCCATATTTGTATTTGTTATTGTATGAGATTTAATATCGATTGAGTCGCTTGTTGTTTCCTCCAGTGTTTCTATATCACTTTCAGATTCTCCGTCACTCGATTGTATTGATTCGTCTAATTCTTTTAATTGACTGGAATTAAAGTCCGCCAATTGGTTTAGACTTCTTGGCACATTTATTTGAATATGTCGCCTATTAGAGACAGAAATTAATCTTGTATTCAGGGATTTTAGAACCCTTAAACATTTCTCTTTGTGCTCAGTTGTTAATCTTTTTTCGTACTTATTTACTATTGTTACTATATTATTGTATTCTCTTGCAATTATGTCTATATGATTGGTTAACGTTTCCACTTTGATAATTGCATCTTTGTTAATCCATTTATAAGATTTATCAAATTTATTACGAAATGCGTCTATGTGTTTCGCAATTTCGTTCCATTCCATTCTTTATTGGGATTTTTATTTTTGTAAACGAACCAACCATGTAGTTGTTATTCCTAAAATTGGATGATCTTTCTTAATAGATTTTACTCTTACATATGGCAGTGTAGTTAGTACTATTGCCCTTTCTGCTGTATCGCAGTGTATTAGTGGACTAAAGTATTCACCAATAATTTCCATATATTCATTCTCGAATTGAGTAATAGATATATATTCATTGTGCAAATGCAAAAGTTTAAATGCATTAATGCGAAAATTGGGAAAGTTATTATAAATCTGATTTATTTTTTCTACGTTCATTCTTATATTTTGTCTAAATTATCTGCCCTACTCATATATCTTTTTATACCCTGAACCCATTGAAAATGGGAAATCAGGGTATAATGTTTTTGTGAAAATGTATGTAACAGGCAGAAGGAGACATGGCAGACCCCATAAAGTATATATATTCTTGATCAGCTCGACAAACTGAGTCGATATAGCCATGTCCGTCTGTCCGTCCGTCCGTCCGTCCGTCCGTCCGTCTGTCCGTCCGTCCGTCCGTCCGTCCGTCCGTCCGTCCGTCCGTCCGTCCGTGTGAACGCAGTGATCTCGCAAACCACAAAAGCTAGAGATCTGAAATTTGAAATGTATACTCGTGTATATCCTACGCAGTACGAGTTTATCATTTTTTTTCGATAACTCATCCCATTTCCTTATTATCGATAAAAATCGATAACTTTTCTTCGTTTTTGAATACCGTTATAGCTATAGATTTCAGATTTACTGTGTGTATCCGTGTAATGAATACACACATTTTGCAATTTTTGGATTTTGGATACCACGCCCCCTTCCCCCCAAATTTGAAAAAAACGTATTTCAAATACTAGAGACTTGTGCTTTGGCAAATACATACATATGAATGTCATTATTACGCTGTAAAAGTTTGGTTACGAAAGTCCATCTAGAAGCAAACCTATTCAACAAATAAGTTTGCAAAATATAGCCCATACTGCAGCCCAAGCGCTGCCCGCGCGCAGTCGCTGCGTAAACTGCGCAGTAGCAGAGAAAGTGCTTGTGCGTGCGTGTGCATGTGTGTGTGTGTGTATGTGTTGTTTGTGTATAAGTATATATATAAGAAGCGTAACATGATTTGAATATCGCATCTTCGCAGGGTTCAGGGTATCTCTTAGTCGAGCAGTCTCGACTAGAGCACTCTTACTTGTTTTAATTATCTTGTTATGTTTCGTATAAATTGTCAGCAAAAATTGTAAAATTAATACAATTGCAATAATTAATAAAAAGATCCACAACGAGTATATATCGTCAGTGTGATCAACTATCTTAACGTTGTTGACAACGTTGGCTGTGTTATCTTTAGCCTCGCTTGAGTCGCTAAACCAACCCATTATATAATTAAAAATTTTTTTAATACCCTGAACCCATTGAAAATGGGAAATCAGGGTATAATGTTTTTGTGAAAATGTATGTAACAGGCAGAAGGAGACATGGCAGACCCCATAAAGTATATATATTCTTGATCAGCTCGACAAACTGAGTCGATATAGCCATGTCCGTCTGTCCGTCCGTCCGTCCGTCCGTCCGTCCGTGTGAACGCAGTGATCTCGCAAACCACAAAAGCTAGAGATCTGAAATTTGAAATGTATACTCGTGTATATCCTACGCAGTACGAGTTTATCATTTTTTTTCGATAACTCATCCCATTTCCTTATTATCGATAAAAATCGATAACTTTTCTTCGTTTTTGAATACCGTTATAGCTATAGACTTCAGATTCACTGTGTGTATCCGTGTAATGAATACAAACATTTTGCAATTTTTGGATTTTGCATACCACGCCCCCTTCCCCCCAAATTTGAAAAAAAACGTATTTCAAATACTAGAGACTTGTGCTGTGACAAATACATACATATGAATGTCATTATTACGCTGTAAAAGTTTGATTACGAAAGTCCATCTAGAAGCAAACTTATTCAACAAATAAGTTTCCAAAATATAGGCCATACTGCAGCCCAAGCGCTGCCCGCGCGCAGTCGCTGCGTAAACTGCGCAGTAGCAGAGAAAGTGCTTGTGCGTGCGTGTGCATGTGTGTGTGTGTGTATGTGTTGTTTGTGTATATGTATATATAAAAGAAGCGTAAAATGATTTCAATATCGCATCTTCGCAGGGTTCAGGGTATCTCTTAGTCGAGCAGTCTCGACTAGAGCACTCTTACTTGTTTTTATTTATTGAAGAAAAATATATATATATATTTTTTTTTAAACGTTTGTGAAAAAATAAGGTTTTTTTTTTGTTTAAAAAAAAGATTTTTTTTTTTAAATTTTGATAATTTTTAATTTTGGAAATATTTAATGAAAAATATTTTCCTCTTTGAAGTCAAAAATAAAATTTTAGGTGATAATTTTAATGTAATTAATTTATTACAAAATTTATCAATTGTTCACAAATGTTTTATTGCAGCTGAGTATAGATACTCAGCGCCAGAGACATGGAAAAGTTAATGTTAGATTATGTGGTTGGCTCACAAGTCAATATACAATTCATATTAATAAAAAAAATTCTCCAACCACATTGTTAGTAAAAGCCTATCAGCAGTTTTGCGCAAGTTGCACTTTCGTGCTTCAACTTGCTATTAGGTCTTATTTTAAGGGCAAGTTAAGGCTTGCGTATTTCTGCGGCCCCCTTGCGTTTCTTCGCTCTTTGGCGGAGTTCGGCTTTTATGTCATCTATACGCTCTATGTAGCGTTGTTGGTCCTCCTCGTTTCGTTTTCTTTGGAAAGTCTGTTGAAAGCGACCTCTGGCGGCCGCACACATTGTTATACTCTGTTCCCAAAGGGAAAAAGAGTATATTGGTTTTGTGCAATGTCCGTCTTGCTGTCCGTCCGTCTGTCCGTCTGTCCGTATGAACGCAAACCATTTCGACGCTATTGAAGCTAGAGACTTGAAATTTGGAACACATACTCGTGTATACCCTCGAATTATAAAGTGTTAAGATTTTCCCGATACGCCCACTAGGGGCGTGCCAAATCGGAAAATGCATTTTCAGGTATGTCAGAAACCCTGTTAGTTGAAGTGCTAGAGAGTTGAAGTTTGAAACGTATACTCGCGTTGACAACCCAAGATCAAAAAAGTATGGCGGATATATCTACGCCCATTGGGGGCGTGGCAAATCGGGTAAAACTGTATCTTCTGCAGTTTTAGAGCTAGAATGCCTAAATTTGGCATGTAAGTTACTGTTAAGATCCTATAAAGATCGATGAAAAAATTATATATCCACGCCTCTTGGGGGCGTGGCAAATCGGATCTGACTATATAGTGATTTATACATATTCTTCTATATCTCGAGCACTATTGATGCTAAAGACTTGAAATTTGAAACATATACTCGCGTTGACAACCCACGATCAAAAAGATATGGCGGATACATCTACGCCCATAGGGGGCGTGGCAAACCGCAAAAGTTTATATCTCCTAAAGTTTTAGAGCTAGAAGCTTCAAAATTGGCTAGTTGAGTTACTGGTGACCTCCTTTATCGATGACCCAAAAATAAAAGTTACGCCCCTTTAGGGCGTGGCACACCGAAAAATACCCTGTAATATCCACATTTTTGGAAGGTAAGCTTCCAAATTTGGCATTTATGTTACCTTCAACTACCTCCAAAGATTGGCCAAAAATAACGAGTCTACGCCAATTGGGGGCGTGGCAAATCGGATCTGAATATCTAGATTTTGCACAAAATTTCCTTTTATATCTCCTAAAGTTTAAGAGCTAGAAGCTTCAAAATTGGCTAATTGAGTTACTGGTGACCTCCTCTATCGATGACCCAAAAATAATTGTTACGCCCCTTTAGGGCGTGGCGCACCGAAAAATACCCTGTAATTTCCACATTTTTGGAAGGTAAGCTTCCAAATTTTGCTGTTACGTCAATTTAGACTCCTTCTAAGAATTGGCCAAAAATTACATGTCTACGACCACTAGGGGCGTGGCAAATTGGAATTTTATTTTGCAGAGCTCTTGAGTTAAAATTGCAGCAGAATCACCATCACAAGAATAATCCGGTAGGTGGCGCTAAGCTGCAATATTCTTACATAGCGGAGTTAGTCATAAGCATGTACCGCCTACATAAATAAGCTTAATTTCTTGCTAAGTAGGCAGAAAAAATTGTAAGAGACATATAAATATATGTATTTCGATTTAATGTTTAAATAATTGACCATCTAATATTAATATAGTTTTCCATAGCCTAGGTCAGTTATTTCGTTATTTTCGTATGTTGGCAATGCTTCAGACGATTCCCAAGTGGCACTGTTAAAAGACTCAATTGGTTATGTAAAGAAAATCAATCACACTTTCAAATTAACAGACAACTCTTTAGTTAACAGACTGCTTTGCATAAAAATTATAAAATGCATGGTGCAGTTATATTTTTTTGTCTAGCTCATAAAATCATCATATTCATACAAACGATTGAAGCGAGCCATAATTTATAAAAATTTTACTCGTTTACATATATATATTTTTAGAATTTTAATAAATATATAGTTATTTTGAGTCAGAAGCTAATTCGAGCGGCGACTTTAACAAATTAAGATAAACTTTAAAATGTAATATGCCAGAAGCCCCTATGGGAACAGAGTATCACGCAGTCGGTTGCGCCCGACTCAACGTTCTTACTTGTTTTGGTTTCAGTTTGTTCCTTTCCTGTCGAGCCCGGTACTCAGCTATTGTGAGTGGGCGTGGTCCATCGGCTGGATTTGCCTGCAAGGCCTCTTGCAGCGTCGGCAAATCCCTTTGCTCAATAGGAGCAGATTCCTCCAAGGGAATATCTTCAGCTTTGCTCATATGTAAGTGTTTTTTATGTATTGTATATATTTTATATTTCTTATCACTGTTTCACATAATTGGCACATGATCTTGTGTATGTGTCCGTTGGTTTATTTTATAATATATATTTTATATTTTTATCACTGTTTCACATAATTGGCACATGATCTTGCTTATGTGTCCGTTGGTTTTTTTATTTGTTTGGTGTTTAGTTTAAGGTTTTTATCTGATTGTTGTTGTCTTGTTGTCAAGCACAACGTCCAATCAGCAGCAGGTCAGCTTTGCGTCCTGCAATCTTCAGATCGCCATGTAAAAACTTCGACATGTAACTTTGAATGGTGATTCCAGATTGAATCATTTATTTCGTATTGAAAGTTAGGCTAAGGCCGCTGCAGGCAGCGGCAGAACGGGAGTATATAGCATGCCGTATGTATGTGTATTTAAATATATATGTACTTGCAAAAGGCATATACATAGCAATGCGCTCTGGCGTCAGGCTACCACTTGGACGTGATCGTCATAGTGCTTACGCTGCGGATTACACGCTGCAGGCCAGTCCACATAAGTGGCTGATCATATTTCTGCATATATGTGTGGTTGTTTATATAAACAGAGCGACAAAGTGTCACTGTGTTTATGAGTATAATACTCTAGCCTTAAGTTGAGCATATGACAACTTACATAGTGTATGCGTGTCGCATACACTACAATACGGTGGGCATATGCATATTTATATACAGCATACTACAGTATAATGTTTTTGTGAAAATGTATGTAACAGGCAGAAGGAGGCGTGGCAGACCCCATAAAGTATTTATATTTTTGATCAGCTCGACAAACTGAGTCGATATAGCTATGTCCGTCCGCAGCGATCTCGTAAACCACAAAAGCTAGAGATCTGAAATTTGAAATGTATACTCGTGTATACTCTACACAGTACGAGTTTTTCATTTTTTTTTTCGATAACTCATCCCATTTCCTTATTATCGATGAAAATCGATAATTTTGCTTCGTTTTTAAGACTTAACTTGAACACCGTAATAGCTATAGATTTCAGATTTACAGTGTATATTTGTGTACTGAATACAAACATTTTGTAATTTTTGGATTTTGGATACCACACCCCCTTCCCTCCAACTTTGAAAAAAACGTATTTTAAATACTAGAGACTTGTGCTTTGGCAAATACAAGTTAATACTAGTGGCCCTTACTTGTTTAGTGAATTTAAATAAAGACACACGTATTTTATGTTCTTTTCCGTTTAATGTTCAACTCAGACTAAAAGCTAAAATACAAAAAGATTCTTATATGAAGCTAGCCCTGACCTATATTCGCTGACGCAGCAGCTTGGTCAAACTTATCATGTGATTCATGAATGATACGTTGGCAACTGCATAATGGATCTTGGAATATGCTGGCCGCAACATTGTTGTGACATTATTCTGACCAACGAGCAAGTTAGCAATTTGTTGTTTATGAAATATGAGACGATTAGCGGGTTATTGACTTATTGCTGGTCGGATGTGTTAACTTTTCCCTCATTAAAGTGAAGGCCGTCCTCGGATTTCCTTAAAGAGTCAATGACAGCTGTGAGAGTGACTTGCTGCTTATTGGTTTTCCATTTTTGATACATCTTGGAGAGGAAGAATCTTAAGACCAGAAGAATGATAATAAGTACGATGAACACCGTAGGCCATGTTGTTAGCTTTTTCTCAACGTCGCCAATGTATTGTAGGTTTTCGAAATTTAACCTTTGGAGGTATGGTAGGCTCTGAATTTCTTGATGACCGGTAATGTTGAGGAGGGTTGATGTTGCAGAGCCTGGTTGTCTTCGGACGATGCTTCTCATGTTCTTATATAGAGACCCATTGATGTTGATTTTGTCATCGAATGCCAGCAAGAACGTGCCATGAATAAGTTTGTCTGCTCCGCTGTTCATTCTTATTGTAGCCGTTTCTTCATTTAGTATGATCATCCCATCATCCACCACTTCCAGCGACTAAAGATGTCTGGGGCGAGTACCACAATGTGCAATGCCTCCAGAGTGTAATTGTTGCGCGCATGTTGCTGAAGGCAACTCTTTGCAGAATGTCGAAGTTAGTGTAGCAGTGCAATTTTCAATTGGTAATATTTTGTTACCACAGTCTGCAACGTTGTTGTCACCATTGAAATTTAATATTTTGCCATTATGCTGAACAGGAAAAATTATTATCTTTTTACATACTAAGTTAGGATTAGGATATTTGATTATAAAATGTACAAATCTATGATCTAACAAAACGTTTACATAAGCTATTTCCATTAAATCTGTTACAGTTATATCTGCAGAGTGCTCATTTACAATTTCTTTTAGGTCTTTTGAATCGAGAATTGCTGCGTTTATTATTTGAATCTTTGCGAGTGTAATAGACAACATTATTGTCTCTAGACAGCATTATTGTCTCAAGTTCTGAAATTATAATTCTATTTCTTGTGAGTAATGTTTCATAAAGGTGTCCTGTGTCAATCTGTTTTTCTTTTGCAAATCTAACTATAGTATTTATAGATTCTGTTAAATTATTAATTTTTTCTTGGATTTTTGTATTTATAACTGCCTGTCTATTAATTGATTCGCCTAGTTTTTGTTGATTGAACTTTACTTCCTCAAAGTCTGCAAAGTCTGGAGTTCCAGCAACAATCTTCAAAGCTGTTCCCAGAATGTTTATACTCCTTGTCTGTCTATGGTGGATGTTAACTGTATCTAAAAGTGTCTCGATATGACCTGTGTCTGATTCGAGAATTTTTTCATGTGAGACTGTGGGAAGTGTATCATTAAAGAATTTGTTTCCTCGGCAATTTCCGAGTACATGCTTAGATTAGAGGAATGTCTAAGAAATCTGAACTCCTTCCAAATAACGGCATTTCCGTCCATTATCGGTATGTAGTCCGAGTTTGTATAGCCGATGATCTTTCCGGTTGTTATCGTTGTGAAAAGTAGGGGGCATAGAATCCAAATCCTAATAAAGATATTATATTTTAGAATTTGTACCATGAGGATATTCTATCTTATATTATCCTTATGTACTTCCCTCCCCTTAATATGAACCGTTGTCCCCAAATCGGCTTCCACAGTAAGCTCCTCAAACAAGGGCGTTAACTTATTCCCGAGCCTTTTATTTAGTTTCATGAGGACTTTGTCACCTACTTGGAAAGTTCTGTTTCTTCTGTCTGTGTTGTGTCTTTGCAATAATAATTCCTGTGCTATGTTTATTCTATCCCTTATTTCTGCTTCAAATTCTGGAGGCGATGAATGTATTGTATTATATCGATCGGCTTTTCCTTTACAACAGAATGAATTGTTCTTTTATATTCTATTGTAGCTTGTAAAATTAACTCGATTGTATCGTTTAATTGTTTTTCAAGCTTTAAACATCTGACAATTTCCGCAAGAGTACTATGAAATCTTTCTACTTGCCCATTTGATGTACTATGGAGCGGAGGAGAATTTACAATGTCAACGTTAAAACGATTTTTTAGGAGTGCTTGAATTGTTCCTGAGTTTAGTGATGGCTCATTATCGCAATATACAATTTTTGTGTGAGGGTAAAAGTTCATGAGTTGTAGAATGGGTGGTTCAATGTCCATTATAGTTCTTGAGGGTATAGGTTGAACAATTGCAAATTTTGAAAATTTATCGATGCAAGTTAAGAAATATTTTTTTTCTGTTGAAAAAATGTCTATGTGAAGAATTTCGGCTACTTGATTTGGAATTGGTGTTTCACTGATAAGCTGTTTTTTTGGATGTCGGTCATATTTATTTCACTTGCCAAACGAGTCATTTTTGGGAAAAAATAATCTTGCATAATTTGCTTTATGTTTTCCTGAACTGCCCTATGAGCTCTGCTATGTTCTGCAATTATAATTTCTTTTTGCTCGTTTTTGTCAAAGACGTCTATGACCAATTTGTTGGAATGCCAAAATTTAGTTGAAGGGAAGGTCTCGACTAATGCATTTTGAATAAATGCTAATGTTGGTAAATCGCATTTAATCGCATTCACTACGTCCTTTTTAACCGCATCGCACACTTTTTCCACTAAGTTTACTTTATTAGTAAAGCATATGAGGTGTCGTGTTTTTTGTCCGAACATAAGAATAATTTTCTCAGAGGCCGTAGTGCCTTCTTCGATAATTATTTGGTTTCGAAAACAATTCACCGGTTTGTCTGTGGACTCAATGGTGTATGTAAGCGACAATTCGCTATGAATAGTGGCTACGTCAGATGGAGCATTTTCTTCTAGGGCATAAAGGTTTTGCCTTGACAGAGCATCAGCGACAAAATTTTCCTTTCCCGGTTTAAAGCAAATGTGAGCATTATGCTCATCGATGAATGATTTCCATCTCTTTATTTTCGCATTTGGGTTTTTATTCGAGACTGCAAATGTAAGTGGCTGGTGATCAGTATAAATGTTTAAATTTTTTACACCATACAGATAGTCTCTAAGGGTTTTTAGCGCCCACACTATCGCAAGTAGCTCACGTTCATTTGTTGCCAAATTTAATTCATTGTCCCTTAAGGTCCTAGAGATCATGGTAATTGGCTTCTTATCTTGTGATAAGACTGCACCTAGGCCAGACGAAGAAGCGTCTGTTGTCAGGTCGAAAAGTTTTTTGTAATCAGGGTAAAGGAGCATTACATCTTCAGAAACTAAAATGTTCTTGAGTTTCTCGAAGGCCAACTTTTGCTTTTCGTTGAGGCTCACAGAGATTTTTTTTGACTGTCCGGCGCTTACTTTGCCGTTGTCACCCTTTAGTATGTCCGTTAGTGGTTTGGCTATAGACGCAAAATCTTTTATAAAACATCTATAATAGCTTGCTAAGCCAAGGAATGATCTAAGATGGAACAAAGTAGTTGGCTGTTCGAATTTGCCGATTGCTTCTACTTTGCTGGGATTTGTTGTAATGCCGCCACAGGACACAACGAAACCAAGATACTCTACTTTTTCTTTAAAAAAATGAGACTTTTCTCGTGATACCCTCATGTTAGCATTAAATAACTTATCTAATACCCAGGCAATGTGATATACATGGCTTTCCATGTCTTCTGAGAATATAATTACTTCATCTACGTAAACGTAGCATGACTTGCCAATTTTTTCTCGAAGTACATCATCGATTGCTCGCTGAAATATTCCAAGGGCATTTTTCAGACCAAAGGGAAGTCTGCAGAATTCATACTTCCCGTTTCCTATTGAAAATGCGGGTTTTTCTCTATCCCTCTCCTCAAGGAGAAGTTGATGAAATCCCGATTTCAAGTCAAGGGTTGTGAAGCATTTTGCCTTTCCTAGGTTTGAGAGGATATTTATTTATTTATTCAAAAGGTTATTGACAAAACGAGAGTCAACTTAATAGGTAAACTAAACAAATATAAAGTATAGCCTAAATAAGAACTGGACAAAATATTTCCATAATACCACCAACCCGATGGGGGTATTTTATTTGCCAGTCCGGCCAGCTATGCCCCAAATCACAGCCATGTATGGTCAGTGGTATTATTGAACTATGAAAGATAGAAAGTGTTAATGGAAACTTAAAATATATATTATTGAATCTTACGTAAAATTATAAATAAAAAAAAATATAATAAAATATAAATTAATTATTAATAGATAAAAGAAAATTTAATAAACAGAATTAGGAGTGGAGAGATAAAAAAAAGAATAGAAATGATTGGGAAATCACTACACAATGTTGGAGATTTGCCAGATCATCAAAATTATGACCTGCTTACTCGTGGGTATTGTGTGTGATTTCCCTAAGATGACCTGAAAGCAAGGATTTTATTAACGGAAGAGAGAGTTCTGAGGAAAACTCGTGGTAAAATTTATTATAATTAACGCATAAAACGTGAAACGCGCTATGCAAAGAATAATCTGATGTGCACAATGGTAAATACAGCGGACGAAAGTGTCTGGTTGTTCTGGAAGGAACAGAAAAATTAAGCTGCATTAACAGACGGGATGAATCAATATTACCAATAATCAAATTATGTAGGAAAACAATCCCCAGGATTGTTCTACGATTGATTAATGATGGAAGATCAATAAGAAGAAGCCCACTATGGTAAGACGGTAAACGGAGATTAGGGTCCCAGTTTAGATTACGTAGGGCAAAGAGTAAAAACTGTTTCTGGACCGATTCAATACGATCCTGATACAATTTATGCTGAGGAGACCATATAATTGAACAGTATTCTAATGTCGGGCGTACCAGCGAAATATAAAGTAGTTTTGTTATAAAGGGATCATTGAACTCTTTAGCCCAACGTTTAAAAAAGCCAAGAACACTTTTGGCTTAATTTATGATGGTTGAGATATGAGTATTGAAACTAAGCTTTGAGTCGAAGAGTACACCAAGATCTTTGACTGAAAAAATGCGCTGCAATGAGTCATTATTAATTGAATAATTAGGAATATATGGAATAGTACGACTGAAGGTCATTGTCATACATTTAGAACAGTTCAAATGCAACCGATTAGCCACACACCACAGTTGAAAGGAATTAAGATCATCTTGTAGGCGTAGATGATCGAGTGAATTAGAATACGATAGACAGAGTTTTACGTCATCTGCATACATAAATATATTTGAATGAGATATACAGCTAGGAAGATCATTTATAAATAAGGTAAAAAGTAACGGTCCCAAAAAGAAGTTTCGAAATAGCTGATCTCAACATAACTCTTTGGGTTCTACCCTTTAAATAGGATGCAATCCGAACGTAGCTACTATGTTCGGTATGGGATACTTGTCATCGATTGTTTTCGAATTTAGTTTCCTAAAATCAATGACAAGACGTTTTTTTTTTTGTTGCCTTGCTCATCTACTCCTTTTTTATCGACTACCCACACCGGATTGTTATACGGTGAACTGGATGGTCTAATAATATTATCCCTTAACATGTCGCTTGATTCATTATTAACAAACTCAGTTACTCCTAATTTTTCTTTTATCATTTTTTTTAAATTTTTTCTCAATCTCTTGAGGAACTACTATGTTTTCTATTTCAGTGAAATTGACATTTGCGCATTTTAGAAATTGGATTTTTTCAGATCCAGATTCGGTTTTTAGAATTTTATTTTTGAAGTCTAATGTTGCATTTACTTTATTGAGAAGATCAAGACCTATTATTCCGTCAAAGCTTGTTAAATTTGGAAGCAAAAAGAATGTGGTTGCAGTATTAAAAAGTAAGAGTGCTCTAGTCGAGACTGCTCGACTAAGAGATATTGAAATCACTTTACGCTTCTTTTATACACACATATATACAAACAACACATACACTCACACACACACATGCACACGCACGCACAAGCACTTGCTCTGCTACTGCGCAGTTTACGCAGCGACTGCGCGCGGGCTGCGCTTAGGCTGCAGAATGGGCAATATTATGGAAACTTATTTGTTGAATAGGTTTGCTTCTAGATAGACTTTCGTAATCAAACTTTTACAGCGTACTAATGACATTTATATGTATGTATTTGCCAAAGCACAAGTCTCTAGTATTTGAAATACGTTTTTTTTCAAATATGTGGGGGGTATCCAAATTCCAAAAATTGCAAAATGTTTGTATTCATTACACGGATATACACAGTAAATCTAAAATCTATAGCTATAACAGTATCCAAAAACGAAGGAAAGTTATCGATTTTTATCGATAAAAAGGAAATGGGATGAGTTATCGAAAAAAAATGATAAACTCGTACTGCGTAGAGTATACACGAGTATGCATTTCAAATTTCATCTCTAGCTTTTGTAGTTTGCGAGATCACTGCGTTCACACGGACGGACGGACGGACGGACGGACGGACGGACAGACGGACATGGCTACATCGGCTCAGTTTGTTGAGCTGATCAAGAATATATATACTTTATGGGGTTTGCCACGTCTCCTTCTGCCTGTTACATACATTTTCACAAAAACATTATACCCTGATTTCCCATTTCCAATGGGTTCAGGGTATAATAAGTAAGAAAACTCTAGTCGGGGGTACCCGACTAGCAGATCCCCTGAACCCCGTCCGATATGCGTTTTTAAATATATTCCGTATCTTGTATACATACAAACTTATACAAAATTTAATCAAATTGCTAATCTTGCACTTTCCCAATCAAATAGCATGTTTTTTTTTAAGAATATAATATAATTTTTAAAGAGTAATAATAATTTAATAAAAGAAAAAAAATAAAGAATTAAGAAAATACGACATAAAAATATTTGACATCGACGAGGATTGTACCCAGACCTTCAAGGCACGACGTGCCCCGCTTCTATCAACACCGCCACTGCACTGCTTAGACAAGCAGTAGCAAATTTGAAACTAAAGGCAGTTAAGAATTATAACAAAATTTAAGCAGTCAGCTGTTATTGTTGTGATTCTTAGAACAGACAAGAATGCTCGCATTTGAATGTCTCAATGTATGTGTGCACATGTATAGAAAAAATGAAAACGGGGGTGGGTTTCTGGTCACATGATGCAATTGACAAAACGTTTTGTTTAATTACTTCTCTGATACTTAATGGATTTCAATGAAATTTTCAGCATACGATCTACATATTATATTGAATATTTGTCAGTTGTCTGAAATCGCAAACTCAGTTACATATTGGCTATATTTGCAACTGAACTTCAATTTGAAAATTTTTGTAAAATTTTTGACTAATATCCAAAATATAACAAAAACCGAAATTGTATAAAATATAAATGAAACTAAATGCAAAATTTGGAGACTCTAGCTCAAAAGATGTAAGAGATATAATTTATTAACTTCATTTCGATAAGGTTTTTAATCGATAACAAAAGAACGGGAAAAGTTATCGATATTCTAAAACAAACTCGATATGCGCGTGCTATACAGGGACTTCCAAAAAAAAAATTTCAAGTCTCTAGCTCTTATATGTTCTGATATCGACGCGTTCATACATACGGACAGACGGACAGACGGACAGACAGACAGACGGACAGGGCTAAATCGACTCAGCTCGTCTCCCTGATCAAGAATATATATACTTTATGGGGTCTGCCACGCCCCCTTCTGCCTGTTACATACATTTGACAGCTTAACAAAACCATTATACCCTGATTTCCCATTTTCAATGGGTTCAGGGTATAAAAAGGTACATGCGACATTTATTCTGAACTGAAGTAAAGCCATGAAGTGACTTAACCTGAAATATGTCTTTTACCTTGACTACACCTTTTAACTCTGGAATAGGTTTAATATAATTTTTTGAAGCGCCTGTGTCAATAAGTAATTTAATTGTTTTACCTGCTATCGTTCGCTCTACGAACGGCAGCAGGGAGCTGTGTCTAAAAAATTCAGCTCTTGTATTTGGTCTTCATCCTCAATATCCGATACCTCAGATTCTGCAACTGCCTGGTATTCTTGCTCTTGACTTTCTGGGTCTCCCTCTTGAGAGATATGATTGACTCTCTGATGCTTTTGGCCTGTAAATCTAGCTGTTCCACTATTAGCTCTTTTCTGAACTTGGTGCTGATAAGGGACATTAGAAAAGTTAGCTTGATTGGATTGGGTAGGTTGTCTGAATCTGGAGGAAGTATTAACTTCCATTGGTTGTTGCGTTTCTTGCTTTGGATTCTGATTATTAAATTGTGGCTTTTGTTTATAGAAGGGATTTTTCCCAAGCTGTGAGGTATTCTCCGGAGTGAAGTTTTTCTGTCTTTGCTCATAACGTTGAGCTTTTTCTTCACTGTTCCTTGCAAAATTTTTTGCGAATTGGAAACGTTCGTGATTTGATTCATCAGCCAAAGCTGATGGTAAATCTTTTGGTCTTGCCGAAAACAGAATGTCACTCAGAGATTTCCGAGCTCCTGATATGAATACCCTCAATGCGTCCGATCTATACTTCTCGTTCATTGAACAAGCCAAATTTTGGTCGTATGTCATTATTGTTATATTTGTAAGCATTGTCAGTTTCTTTTCTATCTCCTCATAATATTGAATAATGGTAAGATTGCCCAGGCGCAGAACAGACAATTCTTGTTCGATTATATAAATATGCCGCTTATCGGCGTACGTAAAATCGAGTCTGTTTATAATCGCCTTGAAATTCAATGGTGTGCTGTATGAAGATAACACCATATCAGCAGAACCTCTTACTTTATTCCTAATTATGCCCAATGCCTGGTAATGTTTTGAGCTTCTTACATAGCTTTCAAAAACTTTATATGCTGTATGTGCGGCTGTACGCCACGAAACGTATGCTTCTATGTACTCGGGTACAGATTTCACCATATCTAAAGTTTCATCACACGTAACACTACGATCTATTATGACATCTTGAAAGACTTCCACCTCGGGTGCGGACACTGCTGTTTCCCGTAATTCCCTCTTCATACCTTCTATCTCTCTTTTAAACACTGCTGCTTGGTTTTCAAGTGCAGAACTAACTGCAAACTCGATTAACCTCTCAGTTGCTTCGTTAAGTGACATTTCTGTGTTTGTTTTGTTTGGTATTCATTTTTTTTTTTTAATCTCCTATTAATTCTTCTAACTCACTGTCGATTTCCTCAACTTCACATTCACTCATAAGAATATATTTTTTTGTTAATTAAAAAAAATTTGGTGTGCAAAGATTCGAATTTTAAACGTAAATTCAATTTATTTTATCTTTAATATACTTTATTTATTATTTAGATGAGCACTCCACTTACATTATTTTCTTAGTTTTGTTGATTTTGTTGTTTTTTTTTTTTTAACGTTAGTTTATTCTAATGCTGTTGTTGAAAATGGGAAATCAGGGTATAATGGTTTTGTGAAAATGTATGTAACAGGCAGAAGGAGACGTGGCAGACCCCATAAAGTATATATATTCTTGATCAGCTCGACAAACTGAGTCGATATAGCCATGTCCGTCTGTCCGTCCGTCCGCCCGTCCGTCCGTCCGTCCGTGTGAACGCAGTGATCTCGCAAACTACAAAAGCTAGAGATGAAATTTGAAATGCATACTCGTGTATACTCTACGCAGTACGAGTTTATCATTTTTTTTCGATAACTCATCCCATTTCCTTTTTATCGATAAAAATCGATAACTTTCCTTCGTTTTTGGATACTGTTATAGCTATAGATTTCAGATTTACTGTGTATATCCGTGTAATGAATACAAATTTTTGGATTTTGGATACCACGCCCCCTTCCCCCCATATTTGAAAAAAACGTATTTCAAATAATAGAGACTTGTGCTTTGGCAAATACATACATATAATGAATGCAATTTTTGGTTTTTGGATACCACGCCCCCTTCCCCACATATTTGAAAAAAACCTATTTCAAATACTAGAGACTTGTGCTTTGGCAAATACATACATATAAATGTCATTAGTACGCTGTAAAAGTTTGATTACGAAAGTCTACCAAGAAGCAAACCTATTCAACAAATAAGTTTCCATAATATTGCCCATTCTGTAGCCTAAGCGCAGCCCGCGCGAAGTCGCTGCGTAATCTGCGCAGTAGCAGAGCAAGTGCTTGTGCGTGCGTGTGCATGTGTGTGTGTGAGTGTATGTGTTGTTTGTATATATGTATGTATAAAAGAAGCGTAAAGTGATTTCAATATCACATCTTCGTAGGGTTTATGGTATCTCTTAGTCGAGCAGTCTCGACTAGAGCACTCTTACTTGTTATACCCTGAACCCATTGAAAATGGGAAATCAGGGTATAATGGTTTTGTTAAAATGACAAATGTATGTAACAGGCAGAAGGAGGCGTGGCAGACCCCATAAAGTATATATATTCTTGATCAGGACGACGAGCTGAGTCGATATAGCCATGTCCGTCTGTCCGTACGTCCGTATGTGTGAACGCGTCGATTTCAGAACCTATAAGAGCTAGAGACTTGAAACTTTTTATGGAAGTCCCTGTATAGCACGCGCATATCAAGTTTGTTATTATTATATCTCGTACATAATTCAAGCTAGAGTCTCCAAATTTTGCATTAAGTTTCATTTATATTTTATACAATTTCGTTTTTTGTTATAGTTTGGATATTGGCTCAAAATTTTACAAAAATTTTCAAATTGAAGGTTAGTTGCAAATGTAGCCAATATGTGAATGATTTTGCTATTTTAGGCAATTGACAAATATTCAATATAATATGTAGATCATATGCTGAAAATTAAAATTTCATTGAAATCCATTAAGTATCAGAGAAGTAATTAAACAAAACGTTTTGTCAATTGCAACATGTGACCAGAAACCCATCCCCATTTTCATTTTGTCTATACATGTGCACACATACATTGAGACATTAGAATGCGAGCATTCTTGTCTGTTCTAAGAATCACAACAATTACAGCTGACTACTTGAATTTTGTTATAATTCTTAGCTGCCTTTAGTTTTAAATTTGCTACTGCTTGTTTAAGCAGTGCAGTGGCGGTGTTGATAGAAGCGTGGCACGTCGTGCCTTGCAGGTCTGGGTTCAAACCCAGCCGATGTCAAATATTTTTATGTCGTATTTTCTTAATTCTTTATTTTTTTCTTTTATTAAATTATTATTACTCTTTAAAAATTATATTATATTCTTTAAAAAAAAACATACTATTTGATTGTGAGAGTGCAAGATTATCAATTTAATTAAATTTTGTATGCAAGATACGGAATATATTTAAAAACTCATATCGGACGGGGTTCAGGGGATCTCCTAGTCGGGTACCCCCGACTAGAGTTTTCTTACTTGTTGTTTGTTTTTGTTGCAGGTCCCGCGATGCCGATCCAGCGATGTTGAGTTGCTGCTTACAAACTTTGGGCTGAGTAGGTTGATACACGTTGGGCGCCAGTTAATACTAGTGGCCTTTACTTGTTTAGTGAATTTAAATAAAGACACACGTATTTTATGTTCTTTTCCGTTTAATGTTCAACTCAGATTAAAAGCTAAAATACAAAAAGATTCTTATATGAAGCTAGCCCTGACCTATATTCGCTGACGCAGCAGCTTGGTCAAACTTATCATGTGATTCATGAATGATACGTTGGCAACTGCATAATGGATCTTGGAATATGCTGGCCGCAACATTGTTGTGACATTATTCTGACCAACGAGCAAGTTAGCAATTTGTTGTTTATGAAATATGAGACGTTTAGCGGGCTATTGACTTATTGCTGGTCGGATGTGTTAACTTACATAAATATGAATGACGCTGTAAAAGTTTAATTACAAAAGTCAATCTAGAAGAAAACTAATTCAACAAATAAGTTTTTATAATATAGCCCATTATGCAGCCCAAGCGCTGCCCACGCGGAGTCGCTGCGTAAACTACTCAGTAGCAGAGCAAGTTCTTGTGCGTGCGTGTCGTGCGTGTTGTGCGTGTGTTGTTTGTATATATGTCTGTATAAAAGAAGCGTAAAATGATTTGAATATCGCATCTTCGTAGTGTTCAGGGTATCTCTTAATCGAGCAGTCTCGACTAGAGCACTCTTACTTGTTTTTTTATCTCATATATTTTTTTTCCTATGTATGGTCCTACATGTACTTTTTCTAATTTGTGTTTTGTCTGATAATATTGTCATTGTTTAAGTATTTGCATTGGTGATTTATAATTGAATTTTTATATTCAGTTCCCGTATCCGTAGTGAACTTCTTCGTTGGTATAAAAGTAAAAGTAAAAGTAAAAAGTAAAAGTAAAAAAAAAAAAGTATAAAAGTAAAACAAGAAAGAACGCTGCAGTCGGAAGCAACCAACTGCGTCATACTCTGTTCCCATAAGGGTTTGTGGCATATTACATTTTAAAGTTTATCTGAATTTGCTAAAGTCGCCGCTCGAATTAACTTCCGATTCAAAATAAATATATATTTTATTAAAATTGTACTTGTTTTCCAATAGTAGTGTCTCTTGATTTTACTTATTGTTCTATTTATGCCACTGTTTCTTCCTTGTATCTTTCCAACGGTGCCAATTTGACTTTGCTGACCTTGAGTATACCGGCTTGCATTTCAAGCCTTTGAAGAAACTGACCTAAGTCAAGAGTTCTATTAGTGTACAGTTCAGTAACGTCATATCTTGCTATAATTTTCCATCATATTTCTTATATGCAAGGCCACTACTTTTCGTACTTCGTCATTTTTTATGACGTGGTAATCTTTGGGCTTAGAAGCTTTTTCTTTACTTTGCCTTGGTAAAAGCTCTTTATTAGTCTCTGCGCAGAGTTTTTATATGCTGAGCCCATTGAAAATGGGAAATCATGGTATAATGGTTTTGTTAAAATGAATGTAAAAGTCAGAAGGAAGCGTGGCAGACGAGCTGAGTCGATTTAGTCTGTCCGTCTGTCGTTTTTATGAACGCGCCGATCACACAACCTATAAGAGATAGAGACTTTAAATTTTTTTGTTGTCAATTCAATAACTATTACCGTTTTAATGGTATTGATTAAAATGCAATTCTATCTCGTACATCTTTGCAGCAAGAGCCTTCATATTTTGCATTTAGTTGCATTTATATTTCATACAATTTTGGTTTTTGATATATGTTGGACATCGGCTTCAATTTTTACTAAGTTTTTATACTCTGTTCCCAAAGGGAAAAAGAGTATATTGGTTTTGTGCAATGTCCGTCTTGCTGTCCGTCCGTCTGTCCGTCTGTCCGTCTGTCCGTATGAACGCAAACCATTTCGACGCTATTGAAGCTAGAGACTTGAAATTTGGAACACATACTCGTGTATACCCTCGAATTATAAAGTGTTAAGATTTTCCCGATACGCCCACTAGGGGCGTGCCAAATCGGAAAATGCATTTTCAGGTATGTCAGAAACCCTGTTAGTTGAAGTGCTAGAGAGTTGAAGTTTGAAACGTATACTCGCGTTGACAACCCAAGATCAAAAAAGTATGGCGGATATATCTACGCCCATTGGGGGCGTGGCAAATCGGGTAAAACTGTATCTTCTGCAGTTTTAGAGCTAGAATGCCTAAATTTGGCATGTAAGTTACTGTTAAGATCCTATAAAGATCGATGAAAAAATTATATATCCACGCCTCTTGGGGGCGTGGCAAATCGGATCTGACTATATAGTGATTTATACATATTCTTCTATATCTCGAGCACTATTGATGCTAAAGACTTGAAATTTGAAACATATACTCGCGTTGACAACCCACGATCAAAAAGATATGGCGGATACATCTACGCCCATAGGGGGCGTGGCAAACCGCAAAAGTTTATATCTCCTAAAGTTTTAGAGCTAGAAGCTTCAAAATTGGCTAGTTGAGTTACTGGTGACCTCCTTTATCGATGACCCAAAAATAAAAGTTACGCCCCTTTAGGGCGTGGCACACCGAAAAATACCCTGTAATATCCACATTTTTGGAAGGTAAGCTTCCAAATTTGGCATTTATGTTACCTTCGACTACTTCCAAAGATTGGCTAAAAATAAAGAGTCTACGCCAATTGGAGGAGTGGCAAATCGGTTCTGAATATCTAGATTTTGCACAAAATTTCCTTTTATATCTCCTAAAGTTTCAGAGCTAGAAGCTTCAAAATTGGCTAATTGAGTTACTGGTGACCTCCTCTATCGATGACCCAAAAATAATTGTTACGCCCCTTTAGGGCGTGGCGCACCGAAAAATACCCTGTTATTTCCACATTTTTGGAAGGTAAGCTTCCAAATTTTGCTGTTACGTCAATTTAGACTCCTTCTAAGAATTGGCCAAAAATTACATGTCTACGACCACTGGGGGCGTGGCAAATTGGAATTTTATTTTGCAGAGCTCTTGAGTTAAAATTGCAGCAGAATCACCATCACAAGAATAATCCGGTAGGTGGCGCTAAACTGCAATAAGCATGTACCGCCTACATAAATAAGCTTAATTTCTTGCTAAGTAGGCAGAAAAAATTGTAAGAGACAAATAAATATATGTATTTCAATTTAATGTTTAAATAATTGACCACCTAATATTAATATAGTTTTCCATAGCCTAGGTCAGTTATTTCGTTATTTTCGTATGTTGGCAATGCTTCAGACGATCCCAAGTGGCACTGTTAAAAGACTCAATTGGTTATGTAAAGAAAATCAATCACACTGTTAAATTAACAGACAACTCTTAAGTTAACAGACTGCTTTGCATAAAAATTATAAAATGCATGGTGCTTTTATTTTTTTTTGTCTAGCTCATAAAATCATCATATTCATACAAACGATTGAAGCGAGCCATAATTTATAAAAATTTTACTCGTTTACATATATATATTTTTAGAATTTTAATAAATATATAGTTATTTTGAGTCAGAAGCTAATTCGAGCGGCGACTTTAACAAATTAAGATAAACTTTAAAATGTAATATGTATCACGCAGTCGGTTGCGCCCGACTGCAACGTTCTTACTTGTTCAAATTGAAGATAGAGTCAAATATAGCCAATATGTGAATGAGTTTACAATTTTAGTCAATTGACAAATATGCAATAAATTATGTAGATCATATGCTGAAATGAATTTCATTAAAATTCATTTAGTATCAGAGAAGTTAAAAAAAAAAATTGTTTGTGTAATTTCGATGTTTGTTATATTTTGGATACCGGCCAAAAAAAAAAAAATTTTGTATTTTTATTATTTTATTTTACAAGCTTAAATTTGTTCTGCGTTGATAAATACATAACTGAGTATATTTAGGGGATCTCCTAGTCAGGCTCCACCGACTAGAGTTTTCTTACTTGTTTCTTTTTATTATTATACCCTAAACCCATTGAAAATGGGAAATCAGGGTATAATGGTTTTGTTAAATGTATGAAACAGGCAGAAGGAGGCGTGGCAGACCCCATAAAGTATATATATTCTTGATCAGGGTGACGAACTGAGTCGATTTAGCCCTGTCCGTCTGTCCGTCCGTCCGTCCGTGTGAACGCACCGATCTCGCAAACCACAAAAGCTAGAGATCTGAAATTTGAAATGTATACTCCTGTATATTCTACGCAGTACGAGTTTATCATTTTTTGTTATCCCATTTCTTTATTATCGATAAAAATCGATCATTTTTCTTCGTTTTTGAATACCGTTATAGCTATAGATTTTAAGATTTTCAAATTTACTGTGTATATACGTGTAATGGGTACAAACATTTTGCAATTTTTGGAATTTGGATACCACGCCCCCTTCCCCACAAATTTGAAAAAAACGTATTTCAAATACTAGAGACTTGTGCTTTGACAAATACATACATATAAATGTCATTATTACGCTGATTACGAAAGTCCATCTAGAAGCAAACCTATTCAACAAATAAGTTTCCAAAATATAGCCCATACTGCAGCCCAAGCACTGCCCGCGCGCAGTCGCTGCATAAACTGCGCAGTAGCAGAGAAAGTGTTTGTGCGTGCGTGTGCATGTGTGTGTGTGTGTATGTGTTGTTTGTGTATATGTATATATAAAAGAAGCGTAAAATGATTTGAATATCGCATCTTCGCAGGGTTCAGGGTATCTTGTACTTGTTTTATTTCGTTTAAATGAAATTCGTAGAGAGAAAAAATTGGGCCATATTTTTAGTCCTGAGTCGGCAATAATGTTAAAGGATCGCCCATTCTTAACTGTCCATTCAGTTGCTAATTTAATACACATTTTTCTTGTTTCCACATCTGCATCAACTTCAGGATGGCTGCGCTTACGTGTATTTGCCATTAGGTAGCATTTGTGCTTTACTAAATTCGATGTGCTCTTCTCAAATTTATATACGTTTTTGCATATATTGCACACCACAACATCACGGTTCTCTATGCCGGCCTCATCAACTATTCGAGAAAAAGTGCCCCAAACTTTAATCCGGCCTCGATTAGGAGATGGCTTAAGTTCATTTGCTAATAATTTTTTTATACCCTGAACCCATTGAAAATGGGAAATCAGGGTATAATGGTTTTGTTAAGCTGCCAAATGTATGTAACAGGCAGAAGGGGGCGTGGCAGACCCCATAAAGTATATATATTCTTGATCAGGGAGTCGAGCTGAGTCGATTTAGCCCTGTCCGTCTGTCTGTCTGTCCGTCTGTCCGTCTGTCCGTATGTATGAACGCGTCGATATCAGAACATATAAGAGCTAGAGACTTGAAATTTTTTTTGGAAGTCCCTGTATAGCACGCGCATATCGAGTTTGTTTTAGAAAATCGATAACTATTCCCGTTCTTTTGTTATCGATTAAAAACCTTATCGAAATGAAGTTAATAAATTATATCTCGTACATCTTTGAAGCTAGAGTCTCCAAATTTTGCATTTAGTTTCATTTATATTTTATACAATTTCGGTTTTTGTTACATTTTGAATATGGATTAAAAATTTTACAAAAATTTTCAAATTGAAGGTTAGTTGCAAATATAGCACATAAGTGAATGAGTTTGCAATTTCAGACAACTGACAAATATTCAATATAATATGTAGATCATATGCTGAAAATTTCATTGAAATCCATTAATTATCACAGAAGTAATTAAACAAAACGTTTTGTCAATTGCAACATGTGACCAGAAACCCACCCCCGTTTTCATATTTTCTATGCATGTGCACACATACATTGAGACATTCGAATGCGAGCATTCTTGTCTGTTCTAAGAATCACAACAATAACAGCTGACTGCGTGAATTTTGTTATAATTCTTAACTGCCTTTAGTTTCAAATTTGCTACTGCTTGTCTAAGCAGTGCAGTGGCGGTGTTGATAGAAGCGGGGCACGTCGTGCCTTGAAGGTCTGGGTACAATCCTCGTCGATGTCAAATATTTTTATGTCGTATTTTCTTAATTTTTTATTTTTTTTCTTTTATTAAATTATTATTACTCTTTTAAAATTATATTATATTCTTAAAAAAAAAAACATGTTATTTGATTGTGAAAGTGCAAGATTGGCAATTTAATTAAATTTTGTATAAGTTTGTAATGTATACAAGATACGGAATATATTTAAAAACGCATATCGGACGGGGTTCAGGGGATCTCCTAGTCGGGTACCCCCGACAAGAGTTTTCTTACTTGTTATACTCTGTTCCCAAAGGGAAAAAGAGTATATTGGTTTTGTGCAATGTCCGTCTTGCTGTCCGTCCGTCTGTCCGTCTGTCCGTCTGTCCGTATGAACGCAAACCATTTCGACGCTATTGAAGCTAGAGACTTGAAATTTGGAACACATACTCGTGTATACCCTCGAATTATAAAGTGTTAAGATTTTCCCGATACGCCCACTAGGGGCGTGGCAAATCGGAAAATGCATTTTCCGGTATGTCAGAAACCCTGTTAGTTGAAGTGCTAGAGAGTTGAAATTTGGAACGTATACTCGCGTTGACAACCCAAGATCAAAAAGGTATGGCGGATATATCTACGCTCATTGGGGGCGTGGCAAATCGGGTAAAACTGTATCTTCTGCAGTTTTAGAGCTAGAATGCCCAAATTTGGCATGTAAGTTACTGTTAAGATCCTAAAAAGATCGATGAAAAAATTATATATCCACGCCCCTTGGGGGCGTGGCAAATCGGATCTGACTATATAGTGATTTATACATATTCTTCTATATCTCGAGCACTATTAATGCTAGAGACTTGAAATTTGGAATATATACTCGCGTTGACAACCCACGATCAAAAAAATATGGCGGATATATCTACGCCCATAGGGGGCGTGGCAAACCGCCAAAGTTTATATCTCCTAAAGTTTTAGAGCTAGAAGCTTCAAAATTGGCTAGTTGAGTTACTGGTAACCTCCTTTATCGGTGATCCAAAAATAATGGTTACGCCTTTTCAGGGCGTGGCGCACCGAAAAATACCCTGTTATTTCCACATTTTTGGAAGGTAAGCTTCCAAATTTTGCTGTTACGTCAATTTAGACTCCTTCTAAGAATTGGCCAAAAATTACATGTCTACGACCACTAGGGGCGTGGCAAATTGGAATTTTATTTTGCAGAGCTCTTGAGTTAAAATTGCAGCAGAATCACCATCACAAGAATAATCCGGTAGGTGGCGCTAAACTGCAATAAGCATGTACCGCCTACATAAATAAGCTTAATTTCTTGCTAAGTAGGCAGAAAAAATTGTAAGAGACAAATAAATATATGTATTTCAATTTAATGTTTAAATAATTGACCACCTAATATTAATATAGTTTTCCATAGCCTAGGTCAGTTATTTCGTTATTTTCGTATGTTGGCAATGCTTCAGACGATCCCAAGTGGCACTGTTAAAAGACTCAATTGGTTATGTAAAGAAAATCAATCACACTGTTAAATTAACAGACAACTCTTAAGTTAACAGACTGCTTTGCATAAAAATTATAAAATGCATGGTGCTTTTATTTTTTTTTGTCTAGCTCATAAAATCATCATATTCATACAAACGATTGAAGCGAGCCATAATTTATAAAAATTTTACTCGTTTACATATATATATTTTTAGAATTTTAATAAATATATAGTTATTTTGAGTCAGAAGCTAATTCGAGCGGCGACTTTAACAAATTAAGATAAACTTTAAAATGTAATATGTATCACGCAGTCGGTTGCGCCCGACTGCAACGTTCTTACTTGTTCAAATTGAAGATAGAGTCAAATATAGCCAATATGTGAATGAGTTTACAATTTTAGTCAATTGACAAATATGCAATAAATTATGTAGATCATATGCTGAAATGAATTTCATTAAAATTCATTTAGTATCAGAGAAGTTAAAAAAAAAATTGTTTGTGTAATTTCGATGTTTGTTATATTTTGGATACCGGCCAAAAAAAAAAAAATTTTGTATTTTTATTATTTTATTTTACAAGCTTAAATTTGTTCTGCGTTGATAAATACATAACTGAGTATATTTAGGGGATCTCCTAGTCAGGCTCCACCGACTAGAGTTTTCTTACTTGTTTCTTTTTATTATTATACCCTAAACCCATTGAAAATGGGAAATCAGGGTATAATGGTTTTGTTAAATGTATGAAACAGGCAGAAGGAGGCGTGGCAGACCCCATAAAGTATATATATTCTTGATCAGGGTGACGAACTGAGTCGATTTAGCCCTGTCCGTCTGTCCGTCCGTCCGTCCGTGTGAACGCACCGATCTCGCAAACCACAAAAGCTAGAGATCTGAAATTTGAAATGTATACTCCTGTATATTCTACGCAGTACGAGTTTATCATTTTTTGTTATCCCATTTCTTTATTATCGATAAAAATCGATCATTTTTCTTCGTTTTTGAATACCGTTATAGCTATAGATTTTAAGATTTTCAAATTTACTGTGTATATACGTGTAATGGGTACAAACATTTTGCAATTT
The DNA here is from genome assembly GCA_035045365.1 of Drosophila leonis. Taxonomy (NCBI): domain Eukaryota; kingdom Metazoa; phylum Arthropoda; class Insecta; order Diptera; family Drosophilidae; genus Drosophila; species Drosophila leonis. The sequence continues at coordinate 245,123 of JAWNPC010000558.1, forward strand.
TTGGAATTTGGATACCACGCCCCCTTCCCCACAAATTTGAAAAAAACGTATTTCAAATACTAGAGACTTGTGCTTTGACAAATACATACATATAAATGTCATTATTACGCTGATTACGAAAGTCCATCTAGAAGCAAACCTATTCAACAAATAAGTTTCCAAAATATAGCCCATACTGCAGCCCAAGCACTGCCCGCGCGCAGTCGCTGCATAAACTGCGCAGTAGCAGAGAAAGTGTTTGTGCGTGCGTGTGCATGTGTGTGTGTGTGTATGTGTTGTTTGTGTATATGTATATATAAAAGAAGCGTAAAATGATTTGAATATCGCATCTTCGCAGGGTTCAGGGTATCTTGTACTTGTTTTATTTCGTTTAAATGAAATTCGTAGAGAGAAAAAATTGGGCCATATTTTTAGTCCTGAGTCGGCAATAATGTTAAAGGATCGCCCATTCTTAACTGTCCATTCAGTTGCTAATTTAATACACATTTTTCTTGTTTCCACATCTGCATCAACTTCAGGATGGCTGCGCTTACGTGTATTTGCCATTAGGTAGCATTTGTGCTTTACTAAATTCGATGTGCTCTTCTCAAATTTATATACGTTTTTGCATATATTGCACACCACAACATCACGGTTCTCTATGCCGGCCTCATCAACTATTCGAGAAAAAGTGCCCCAAACTTTAATCCGGCCTCGATTAGGAGATGGCTTGAGTTCATTTGCTAATAATTTTTTTATACCCTGAACCCATTGAAAATGGGAAATCAGGGTATAATGGTTTTGTTAAGCTGCCAAATGTATGTAACAGGCAGAAGGGGGCGTGGCAGACCCCATAAAGTATATATATTCTTGATCAGGGAGTCGAGCTGAGTCGATTTAGCCCTGTCCGTCTGTCTGTCTGTCCGTCTGTCCGTCTGTCCGTATGTATGAACGCGTCGATATCAGAACATATAAGAGCTAGAGACTTGAAATTTTTTTTGGAAGTCCCTGTATAGCACGCGCATATCGAGTTTGTTTTAGAAAATCGATAACTATTCCCGTTCTTTTGTTATCGATTAAAAACCTTATCGAAATGAAGTTAATAAATTATATCTCGTACATCTTTGAAGCTAGAGTCTCCAAATTTTGCATTTAGTTTCATTTATATTTTATACAATTTCGGTTTTTGTTACATTTTGAATATGGATTAAAAATTTTACAAAAATTTTCAAATTGAAGGTTAGTTGCAAATATAGCACATAAGTGAATGAGTTTGCAATTTCAGACAACTGACAAATATTCAATATAATATGTAGATCATATGCTGAAAATTTCATTGAAATCCATTAATTATCACAGAAGTAATTAAACAAAACGTTTTGTCAATTGCAACATGTGACCAGAAACCCACCCCCGTTTTCATATTTTCTATGCATGTGCACACATACATTGAGACATTCGAATGCGAGCATTCTTGTCTGTTCTAAGAATCACAACAATAACAGCTGACTGCGTGAATTTTGTTATAATTCTTAACTGCCTTTAGTTTCAAATTTGCTACTGCTTGTCTAAGCAGTGCAGTGGCGGTGTTGATAGAAGCGGGGCACGTCGTGCCTTGAAGGTCTGGGTACAATCCTCGTCGATGTCAAATATTTTTATGTCGTATTTTCTTAATTTTTTATTTTTTTCTTTTATTAAATTATTATTACTCTTTTAAAATTATATTATATTCTTAAAAAAAAAAACATGTTATTTGATTGTGAAAGTGCAAGATTGGCAATTTAATTAAATTTTGTATAAGTTTGTAATGTATACAAGATACGGAATATATTTAAAAACGCATATCGGACGGGGTTCAGGGGATCTCCTAGTCGGGTACCCCCGACAAGAGTTTTCTTACTTGTTATACTCTGTTCCCAAAGGGAAAAAGAGTATATTGGTTTTGTGCAATGTCCGTCTTGCTGTCCGTCCGTCTGTCCGTCTGTCCGTCTGTCCGTATGAACGCAAACCATTTCGACGCTATTGAAGCTAGAGACTTGAAATTTGGAACACATACTCGTGTATACCCTCGAATTATAAAGTGTTAAGATTTTCCCGATACGCCCACTAGGGGCGTGGCAAATCGGAAAATGCATTTTCCGGTATGTCAGAAACCCTGTTAGTTGAAGTGCTAGAGAGTTGAAATTTGGAACGTATACTCGCGTTGACAACCCAAGATCAAAAAGGTATGGCGGATATATCTACGCTCATTGGGGGCGTGGCAAATCGGGTAAAACTGTATCTTCTGCAGTTTTAGAGCTAGAATGCCCAAATTTGGCATGTAAGTTACTGTTAAGATCCTAAAAAGATCGATGAAAAAATTATATATCCACGCCCCTTGGGGGCGTGGCAAATCGGATCTGACTATATAGTGATTTATACATATTCTTCTATATCTCGAGCACTATTAATGCTAGAGACTTGAAATTTGGAATATATACTCGCGTTGACAACCCACGATCAAAAAAATATGGCGGATATATCTACGCCCATAGGGGGCGTGGCAAACCGCCAAAGTTTATATCTCCTAAAGTTTTAGAGCTAGAAGCTTCAAAATTGGCTAGTTGAGTTACTGGTAACCTCCTTTATCGGTGATCCAAAAATAATGGTTACGCCTTTTCAGGGCGTGGCGCACCGAAAAATACCCTGTTATTTCCACATTTTTGGAAGGTAAGCTTCCAAATTTTGCTGTTACGTCAATTTAGACTCCTTCTAAGAATTGGCCAAAAATTACATGTCTACGACCACTAGGGGCGTGGCAAATTGGAATTTTATTTTGCAGAGCTCTTGAGTTAAAATTGCAGCAGAATCACCATCACAAGAATAATCCGGTAGGTGGCGCTAAGCTGCAATATTCTTACATAGCGGAGTTAGTCATAAGCATGTACCGCCTACATAAATAAGCTTAATTTCTTGCTAAGTAGGCAGAAAAAATTGTAAGAGACATATAAATATATGTATTTCGATTTAATGTTTAAATAATTGACCACCTAATATTAATATAGTTTTCCATAGCCTAGGTCAGTTATTTCGTTATTTTCGTATGTTGGCAATGCTTCAGACGATTCTCAAGTGGCACTGTTAAAAGACTCAATTGGTTATGTAAAGAAAATCAATCACACTTTCAAATTAACAGACAACTCTTAAGTTAACAGACTGCTTTGCATAAAAATTATAAAATGCATGGTGCAGTTATATTTTTTTGTCTAGCTCATAAAATCATCATATTCATACAAACGATTGAAGCGAGCCATAATTTATAAAAATTTTACTCATTTACATATATATATTTTTAGAATTTTAATAAATATATAGTTATTTTGAGTCAGAAGCTAATTCGAGCGGCGACTTTAACAAATTAAGATAAATTTTAAAATGTAATATGCCAGAAGCCCCTATGGGAACAGAGTATCACGCAGTCGGTTGCGCCCGACTGCAACGTTCTTACTTGTTTTTCTTTTATGTTAGCTGCATACTGCTTAAAAAGTGTCCCCGCATTTAAACTATCCAACGATGAACACTGGTTTAACATTAACAATTATGATGAAATACTTGGTACAAGTTATAAGCGATACATACATATATAGTATATATGTACATACTAGACATCTGCATGAATGCATCCAAATGGGCAAATGAATCATTCATTATAAAAACCTGTACACCTTTTTTGTGTACAGTTTAAATGGGTGCATGTGAATGTTGTACAAACTGTCTGTATGTACAGCTAGCCGTCTCACTCACTCCCATGCTGTACAGCACCTTATGAGTACACTTAAACTAGTGTACAGTGTTTTTTACTGCACACTATTTTGGTGTGCAGTATTACTCACTGTACACTGAGTTGGTATTGATGACGCTTCATAAAAAATTTCTATGTTCGAGTACAAAAACATTATTTTGTTGTAAGTCCGTAGTTGCAATTTTGCACCGTTAATGACTGTAAAAAAATAGGAATATGTTATCCAAGAAAAATAAAAAATAAAAAAATAAAAAAAAAATTCAAAATAAAAAAAAATAAAAATTTCTAGTAAAATAACACATTTCTTAGTAAATCAACATTTATAAGTAATATATCATTTTATTTTAACAAAAACTTACACTTTCATTAAAATTTATTTCGTTCGCGTCGTTCTCTTTACCAGCCATGTCTACATCTGCACAGCTGTTAGACATGACAGAAATGCTGTTCTCATAATTGTATATGGTGTACAACATGTAGAAACGAGACAAATATTGTACTCACTCACGAAGTGTACTACATTTTACTGTACTCACTCTAGTTGAGAACAGTAGTAATGTTGTACTCGATTCTTCTGTACAGTGGAAATACTGTACAGAAATGAAATGGGTGCAGTATTTTAAGAACACTTTACTACTGTACAGTACTATGCTGTAAGAAATGAATGTATTCTTGCAGACCTGTAATTCACACACACATTCGCACTCATAAGCACTTTTATAACGCAGTGATTGCGCTTGGGCTGCAATATGGCTATACTATGGCAACTTCATTGTTGAATAAATTCTTGGGTAGATGAATTTTCTTAGTAAAACTTTCATAGCGTGATAATGTCATTCTTATGCAGCACAAGTCTCCAGTATTTGATATACATTTTTTCTTAATTTGTGGCGAAGGGAGTGTAGCATCCAAAATATGACGTAAATCAAAACTTTATAAAAACTAAATACTAAATAGTACGAGATATAATTTAATAACTGCATACTGTTTTTAATCGATAACATTAAAACGAGAATAGTTATCGATTTTTTGAAACAAACTACAAAAAAAGTCTCTAGGTCTTATGAGTTCTGAGATCGACGCGTTCACACATACGGATGGACGGACGGATGGACAGACGGCCATGGCTATATAGACTCAGTTCGTCACCCTAATCAAGAAAGTGTATACATCTTCTGCCTGTTACATTTTAACAAAACCATTATACCCTGATTTCCCATTTTCAATGGGTTCAGGATATAAAAATGGTATATATTTACAGGAAACATCAAACATCGAATCGTACAGACGGTTTGACCTTGCTGTGTATGAGTACCCAACAAAAATATACTCCTTGCCTCTAGCCAGAAATTTGTTTCTTTTACCTTTGGCCAGAGCAAACACTCAAACACTCGCAAATGTTTTACTGAAGGCTTTCGATCTTTCCACATTTCGATTGGTGTGCGTCCATCTAACGCCTTTGTGGGACATCTGTTACGCAAGTGCACTGCAGTTGTAACAGCCTCTGCTCACAAAAACTCACCAAGCTTTGCTTAGTAAGTAGACTTTTTGCCATTTCCACTATTGTCACCACATGCACTCAATTTTGTATGTATCGCAGTTCATTATCACTTGAATGTTATCAACATTCATGCCATAAACCAGTTGCATATCATTGAGCTGTTTTAAATCTTTAAAGTTTAGATGTTCAAACCTATTATGCTATTTCATTTAAGACAAAACTGTGTTCATCGAATGCACTGAGCTGTTTTGTGGGACTTGAGTGAACAAATTATTTTCTTGATTTGCCTTTATCAACACTTCGCATTTCTTGTTTTTAATTAACGAGATTTATCCTTTAAGCGTAGTGGAACTTAACTGTTGCGCTCACTGAGAATAAATTCTTGTGTAGTTCGGGTACATACAGAACATTCTTTAAATTTATTATAAAATCCTCTCCTTGTATTTTTACATTTCCAATTTCAGGTGAAGCAACATACTTATTTGTAGTGCACATTATTTGAGTTCCTTTTTGCCGTGCACTTTTAAGTGTGCATTAACTGAGATGGCTTCACGTTTAATGTTAAATGTATATGCCATTGCCTTCTGATCATCCTTGTACCATTTTGCGGCTGTTGCATCATCTTGACCTTGATATTTCCCACAGAGAACTTTCCATAAGTCGGTTAACACTAATACATTTTCCATGGCCATATGCCACACGCCGGAATTGCTTTCATCGAATTTTTTTATTTGGTATAACATGTTCATTTCGCTTGCAATTCCGAGATAATTCGAGCACGATATTAACTATTGATCACTTAGCAAAAAACGACTCTCTGCTCTTGGACACCCTTTTTTTTAATCCTTTCATATTTTATTTTTTTAATCCGAATAACGATTTTAGTGGGCCCATAACCAATGTAGGATATGTTGGGTTTAATTGGCGATGCAATGCCAGCGAGAGTAAAACCATGTGGTTCGGTTAAAAGTTAAATAGAGAGGAAAAACAAAATATGAGTGAAATGTTATTTACATTCTTCGTACGGAGTTGCCAGATTAAATGTTGGATTATTCTAATGCTAAATTTTCAACAATATCACTAAGTATATATGGCTATGAATTGGGGCATAGCTGGCCGGTCTGGAAAAAAATACCCCCACCGAATTGGTAATACAGTCGAGTCTCGATAATTTGTACCCCGCTAAATCGAAAATTGCGATAAATCGAAAAAATTCGATCCCCTTGAAAAAATTCGTTAATTTGTAAAAATTCCATACATTTTGGTCCCCTCGTTAATTCGTTGTTTTTTTCACAACTCATAGAATATTAAACCTCTTATAAATTGAAATTTTGTTTCGTAACCTCTTATAATTCGTATTTCAATGTGAAATTTTGTATCGTTAAATTACCGTTGCATTTAGCAAACAGCTATGACGCCTTAATGTCGCTGTGCATGTTGAATTCTGCGCTGCTCACGCTGTTTTCGTTTAGTTTGTCGAGTTTTATTCTAAGCGCAACATTATTTCATTGAAATGGCAAATAGACGTACGCATAAGAGCTTGTCAATCGCGCAAAAGCAAAACATTATTTCAGCCATTGATACTGGAACAAAAAAAATTGACGTGGCAAAACAATTTAATATCGCATCATCAACAATCACGTCAATTTTATATAAAAGAGAGTTTATTCTGCAAACATCATCTCATAGTAAACTGAAACGTCAGAAACATGCTGAACATCCGAATGTAGAAAAATCTGTACTCTTGTGGTTTACACAATGCCGTGAGAGTAATGTTCCCATTGACGGAGAACTATTAAAAGAAAAAGCTTTGTTTTTTGCCTGAGCTATGAACATAAAAGATTTTAAGGCAAGCAGCGGTTGGCTAGATCGTTTTAAACAACGAAACAATATCTCTTTTAAAAAAATGTGCGGCGAAAGTGCATTTGTTAATGAAGGTGTTTGTTCTGACTGGAAGGAAAAGTTGACTGACCTGATTAAAAACTACGAAGCTAAGGATATATTTAATGCAGATGAAACTGGATTGTTTGAATGGCTTCAAATATTAAATAACACCATGGCAGCTAAGAATCGAATGATATTGTTATTTATAGACAACTGTACGGCGCATAGAGTAAATTCTCATCTAAGCCACGTAAAGATTGAGTTTTTGCCACCTAACACCACATCCAAGCTGCAGCCCCTTGACATGGGCATTATAAAAGATTTTAAATCCTTATACCGTAAAGAAATGGTTATTAGTCTAGTTAACAGCATTGATCAAAAGGAAAAAGTTTACTTGCACAATGTAAACAGCTACACAAATTGCTTACAAAGCTTGGAAAAATGTAAGCATTTCGTGCATTAAAAACTGCTTCCGTGCTTGTGGTTTTAATAAAACATTAAACTATGATTATTTAGAAGATAGTCAATCAAACATAGATTATCTGTGGACAGCTATATCTGAGCACTCTGAAAATGCCGGATCTTTTGAGGAATATGTTAACATTGACAATGACATTGCTGTAACTGGTATGGTAACAGATAACGACATTTTGGAAGAAGTTTTGCAAGTCAGTAATGAAAGTGATGAGGATGATGATGACGCCGAAGAAGATGAAACTTTAACAACCACACAAGCCATAGCTTTAGTTAATCGATTGAAATATTTTCTTTCAACAAAGGATATTCAAGATAGTGTCTTTGATAGTCTTATTACATTAGAAAATGAAATAGAAAAAATTAAAGAAAAAAGTGTAAAACAATCAAAAATTACAGACTTTTATAAAAAATAATTTGATGTTATTAAAAAATTATGAATTTTGGTACATATTATAATTATGATTTTATGTACTCAACTTTAATTTTATGTTATTAAAAAATTATGAATTTTGTTATTATAATTATGATTTCATGAACTAAATTAAATTAATTACTGAATTAAATTTATTTTATGTTGATATATAAAAGCCTCGTTTATTTGAATTTTTCTTTTTTGAGCCTCGCTTAATGGAAATCCCGATAATTTGAATTTCCGTCTAATTCGTAAAAAACCTGATCCCCTTGCCATTTCGAATTATCGAGACTCGACTGTATTACTGAAATATTTGTTTATTTTATTTTAGGCTATACATTTTACTTTCTAGTTTAACCTGTATGAATCGTCATACGCATTACGACATTGTATAATTATAATTGTTCTCTTTTTGAAAAGTTATTAGTCCGTAAACATAACAACTTAATGTTCTTCACTTTTAATTCATAAATGCTCCATTCGCTAGACTTATTATCTTCATATTTAAATTGTAGCCATCTACATCATCATCGAAAATAACTTGATGTTGCAAAAGAGTGGTTTCAAGTCTTTATCATCAACTATGAAGCAGTAGATCCAGAAATTATAGTTTTTTTTATGGTTTCCGGTGGTGCTTAAAGCTTACGCAATTGGATTTTTCTGACAGCGTGAAAATATCATTCAATTTAATTAATACGCTTCAAAGTCCTTCAATTGGAACTCATCTGGCTAGCAAAGCGTTTTGAGCTGTAATCAACAAGTGGATTATACCGGAATCTATGATATTATTGAAGTCAGCTCTGATTTAGCTATCTTCACTAAATGACCTAGTTTAGTTCGTTGAAAACTAACTAAGTCTGTTGCCATTTAATCTGTTGCAACTGTCTATTAAGCTTGTCTATTAATTTCTCGGAGCGCCTGCTATTTCCATTTATATTCGAAAATTGTATTTTCGATCTTTCTATGTGATAAGTATGGTATAACAACCGAATATCGACAGTCATTATGTCGTAAATTATGAAAAGCGGTTAAACGTTAATATTATGAATTACTTACATAATGAAAAGTACGTCAATATGTAAATATTGAAGATTTTCTTGTCAACCATTTTTTCAATTTTCAATTTCGTTTAATTCGTTCAATTTTCTTCAACAAATGTACTATTAAAAACATTATCTTTATATAAATAAAGATTGTATAAATACGTTTACGTATAATTAAATTGTGATTTTGTTTTAATCTATTTTCTTATGTAATGAATGATACAATTGGTTGGTATTTTAATTAAAATAAGCTTGTAAAGTTTCTAAACAAAATTCATAACAAACCTCTCTATTTGCGTTCAACACTTAAGAGTCTTGCTGACGGGGTTGCTTCTCGTACCGTGAGCCTGGTTGGCATAGAAATTGGCCGCTTTTTATTACGCGGAGGTACATGAGGGTAATTTGTAAATTCACATCCACGCGTACTAATTCCATGATCAATTCTGAGATATATTAAAAACATTAATTAAAACACATTAACGGATTTACTTAAATAATATAAATTATTTAAAAAAACAACTTCAATAACAAATAAGAAAACTCTAGTCGGGGTTGCCCGACTAGGAGATCCCCTGAACCCAGTCCGATCTGCGTTTTTAAATATATTCCGTATTTTGTACATATCACAAACTTATACAAAATTTAAATAAATCTAACCCAACATCTACTGATCAAAGCGCATCACCTCTACCGACACCGCCATTGTGGGTGTAAGAAAAAAAAACAATAAACAATTTTTTACATCGGCGAGATTCGAACCGATGCCTGCACGGCACGGCGTGCCCTGCTTCTATCAACACCGCCACTGCACTGCTTAGACAATGAGTAGCAAATTTAAACTAAAGGCAGCTAAGAATTATAACAAAATTCAAGCAGTCGGCTGTTATTGTTGTGATTCTTAGAACAGACAAGAATGCTCGCATTCGAATGTCTCAATGTATGTGTGCACATGTATAGAAAAAATGAAAACGGGGGTGGGTTTCTGGTCACATGTTGCAATTGACAAAACGTTTTGTTTAATAATTTCTGTGATACTTAATGGATTTCAATGAAATTTTCAGCATATGATCTACATATTATATTGAATATTAGTCAATTGAGTAAAACTGCAAACTCATTCACATATTGTCTAAATTTGCAACTAACCTTCGATTTTAACATTTTTTTTTAATTTTGAGCCTGTATCCAAAATATAACAAAAACCGAAATTGTATAAAATATAAATGAAACTAAATGCAAAATTTAAAGACTCTAACACCAAAGATGTACGAGAAAGAATTTAAAAGCTGTATTTCGATAAGGGTTCTAATCGATACAATTAAAACAGGAATAGTTATCGATTTTTGCGCGTACAATGACCTACAAACAAATTTCAAGTCTCTAGCTCTTATAGGTTCTTAGATCGACGCGTTCACACATGCGAACGGACGGACAGTCGGATAGACGGGCGGACGGACAGCCAGACAGACATACGAACATGGCTATATCGACTCAGCTCGTCATCCTGATCAAGAATATATATACTTTATGCGGTCTGACACGCCTCCATCTACCCATTTCCCATTTTCATTGGGTTCAGGGTATAAAAAGGTGATCATCCTTTTACAAACAGGTTTCAATTAATGAATTAAACAAGAGACTTTATATTTATGATATTTTCAATTCAAACAGCCGTTTGAACATGTCATCATCCGTCAAAATGGGCCCAATGAGCACAACATCATGCAGGTAAAAGAAAAGATAAATTCTGTGTAAGTAAAGTTATAAGGTTGGGATGAAAAAGATAGAATATATATATTGTATATAATAATATAAAGTTAGCTTAAATTTGGGAAAACCAACTTTTGTAATTATGAATAAAAATTGAAAAATAAACAATTAAGAAAACTCTTGTCGGTGGTGCCCGATTAAAAGATCCCCTGAACCCCGTCCGATCTGCGTTTTTAAATATACTCAGCTGTGTATTTATTAACGCAGGAAAAAGTTAAGCTTGTGAAATTAAATAAATATACAAAAAAATTTTGTTTTTTGGCTGGTATACAAAATATAATAAAAATCGAAATTGTATAAAGTATAAATCAATCTAAATTCAAAATTTGGGGACTCTAGCTCGAAAGATGTACGAGATATAATTTAATAACTTGATTTCGATAAGGTTTTTATTCGATAACAATAAAACGGAACAAGTTATCGATTTTTAAAAACTAACTCATATGCGCGTGCTATACAGAGACCTACAAAAAAATTTCAAGTCTCTAGCTCTTATATGTTTTGAGATCAACGCGTTCATACATACGGACAGACGGACAGACAGACAGACAGACGGACCAAGAATATATATCTTTTATGGGGTCTGCCACGCCCCCTTCTGCCTGTTACATACATTTGGCAGTTTAACAAAACCATTATACCATGATTTCCCATGTTCAATTGGTTCAGGGTATAAAAAGAAACCGACAGATATATTTTTTTGGAATAGTATTACAACAAATCCGCAAACACTACAACTTAAAAGAGAAGAAATTACCAAAAAAAAAAAAAAACAAACAAAAAGGAGACCTCGAGTACCATAACCAAATAAAAATCCAAGAAGAAAATACATAGCAAGAGAAACAGCTTATATCAGGATAGACTAGGATCAAAATTAACCCGAAAATTTAAAGACGAAATAAATAGTTTTGGAAGACAGAAAGACGACTATAAAAACACAGTCAGAGAAAATCGTACACAAAATTAGACGTACCATTCACTTAAAGTTTAATCTTTTTTCCAACATGTCTCGGCTTGGCTACTAGGCTACTCTCATTCACACTATATACTACTATACTAGACTATTCCCATTCTCACTATATACAATACTATATACTACTATACTAGACTACTCCCATTTACAGCTCGTACCCATCGAGACAGGGTCAGCAACTATTCAAAACGGGACTTTTAAAATGATTTATGTTTTTTTAACCTCAAAGAATATGAATCCGCGTTCGGAGATTTATCGAACAGAGTTATTATTCCGTTTCTGACACTCGAGCTTTCAAAAACCGAATCCTACCTGAGGAGGCTTAAACCATTTCAAAGAAGGCCACGAGAAATAGATGCGTTGGATAAATCAAGGAAATGGTTGGCCAGTACACCGGACCAACAAGATAAAGAAATCTTTGTTCATAATATAAATGTACAACTCGAAAACAATATCAAAAAACTAATTATAAATAAAGTACTTAGCGATAGGATTAATAAACTGAGTGAAATCACAAACACAATTGTCACAGCAGACATAGAAAACAAAAATTTTAACGATGAAAAAATATCCTTTTTAAAATATAAGCTTCATATTCTAATGGACGAGCACAATAGATTCCATGATTTTGTCAGAATAAGAAGTAAGAGAAATTGAAAAATTATATGACACTGAGATTATTTTCATCAATTTGAAGAAATATGGGAATTTTAAAATATCAAGATAGCAACCAACCAGAAACATGATTCAATGTAAAAACACTAATTAAGGTATAAAACACAATTTCGAGACACACAACGATTAAACAATATGTAACAAAGACAACATAATAGATCTAACTAACGATACATGCGTCACTCCACTAATAAGTAACCGAATGCCGAACTGTAATATTATAAATAGCCAACACATTGCAGATTATGAGGAGCGTTTGCCTGGTACAATCCTGCTGAACGACTTCAATGGATTCGTATTCTTTAAGGAAGAATAAAACTGGCGAACAACAATAAAAGTGGCGAACGATATGTACGAGATGAAGACACTAACATACGCCGAAGCCATACCGCCCCTCTTACAACTAAGGGCACAAAAGAGCAAAGTAGAAGAATTACTCTCCTTACAAATGCTAAAAAAAAAACAACATAAGCAACACAAAAGAAATGGTAAAAGAAGACAACACGACAGCAACAACACTTAATGTTTCAACCTCGGAAAGGCTACTATTGATAATCCTTGCAGAGGTAGCAGCGGCGACAGCGGCAACGGCAACGTCAGCGGTAGCAGAGCTTACTTTAGATTACATTTCTATTAGTTTAAGTTAGTTCTAAATTTTATTCCATAAAGACCAGAAGGTTCTGTTTAAAAAAAAAAACTCGATGAAAGTTATTATTATTATTAATAACAATAACAAATATTGAATTCGCGTTACAGGAAAAAAAACAAAGACTCGACTAAAAGCAACAAAAAAAACATCAAAAACAAAAAGATCCAGCAACGTTGATGGAAGAAACTTCTCCTGTTGAACAATGGGATACACCAAGACTCCAAGAGGCTTTGGAGGTGTATCCAACTGATAGACAGCGCCCAGTCATAATAGCTGAGTACAGGACACGGCAAAAAAAAAACAGCAAACCAATGAAGAACAAGTAAGAGTGCTAAAGTCGAGACTGCTCGACTAAGAGATACCCTGAACCCTGCGAAGATGCGGTATTCAAATCACTTTACGCTTCTTTTATATATACATATACACAAACAACACATACACTCACACACACACATGCACACGCACGCACAAGCACTTTCTCTGCTACTGCGCAGTTTACGCAGCGACTGCGCGCGGGCAGCGCTTGGGCTGCAGTATGGGCTATATGTATGTATACAGCGCCCAGTCATAATAGCTGAGTACAGGACACGGCAAAAAAAAACAGCAAACCAATGAAGAACAAGTAAGAGTGCTAAAGTCGAGACTGCTCGACTAAGAGATACCCTGAACCCTGCGAAGATGCGGTATTCAAATCACTTTACGCTTCTTTTATATATACATATACACAAACAACACATACACTCACACACACACATGCACACGCACGCACAAGCACTTTCTCTGCTACTGCGCAGTTTACGCAGCGACTGCGCGCGGGCAGCGCTTGGGCTGCAGTATGGGCTATATGTATTTTGGAAACTTATTTGTTGAATAGGTTTGCTTCTAGATGGACTTTCGTAATCAAACATTTACAGCGTAATAATGACATTCATATGTATGTATTTGTCAAAGCACAAGTCTGTAGTATTTGAAATACGTTTTTTCAAATTTGTGGGAAAGGGGGCGTGGTATCCAAAATCCAAAAATTGCAAAATGTTTGTATCCATTACACGGATATACACAGTAAATTTGAAATCTATTCAAAAACGAAGAAAAAATATCGATTTTTATCGATAATAAGGAAATGGGATGAGTTATCGAAAAAATATGATAAATTCGTATTGCGTAGAGTATACACGAATATACATTTCAAATTTCAGATCTCTAGCTTTTGTGGTTTGCGAAATCGCTGCGTTCACACGGACGGACGGACGGACGGACGGACAGACGGACAGACGGACATGGCTATATCGACTCAGCTTGTCGAGCTGATCAAGAATATATATACTTTGTGGGGTCTGCCACGTCTCCTTCTGCCTGTTACATACATTTTCACAAAAACATTATACCTTGATTTCCCATTTTGAATGATTTCAGGGTATAAAAAGAGCGGGAAACGCATCAAGTTGATCCAACAACGAAAACTAGCACTGGATCTCCTCAAGATGAGTCAAACGGGGGAACACCAACAACAGTGCAAGGAGCACCTGAAGGAACTAGAGGACAAATTTCTCACTGGTGTAGTTGCTGCCATGGTCTCAGTTTGGGTTTAGCTAATAAATAAATATGGGAGGAACTTAATCAAAAATATAGGATAACTAGACTAGCGTTATTAACAACGTTGAAATAATAGATATGACCCTACATTTTGAATATTATTATTCTCACTATAGTAACAGTTTGCCACATTATTTTAAATGCATACAAAATGCATAAGAAATCTTTTAAAAAAATTTACATTAGTCGTGTAAAAGATTTATACAATGTCTAAAACAATAGATAGTTACATTTCCCTTTTTAAGATAGCTGTTCTTTTAAGCATGAAGTTAACAAAGTTGATAGAATCGTTGAAGATAATTGACTAGGAACAATACAAATACCTTGTGACCAGAAAGTACCCTGGAATTCTCATTTAAAGTGCCCCCATTCCATATTTTTGAAAATTTCTCTTTTTATTAAGTTGGTAGGAGTGTCCTCAGTTACTTACGAAAAATAAGCGCCATCAGTCACCGGAGTATTTATAGCAGCTGTTCAAACCAGTCGATCTCAAAGTTTCCTGGATGCATTCAATCTAGTAGATTCATTAAAAGACAGTCATGAACTCACAGCAATAACCCTAATCAAAACAAAATTAAATGGTCATGCTAGAAATATGATAAGTAATATGCAGACAATTGCTGCCATCATTACCAAATTATCAACGATAGTAAAAGGAGAATCTGTAGAGGTAATATCTGCAAAACTTTTTAATCTACAACAAAAGAACAAAACTGCTAATCAGTACACCCAAGAGGTGGTAACACTTTCCAATTTATGTTCTGATAACATATACAATAGTTTTGGTAACAATTCACTGCTTCTACAAGCAAGATTACAAGTAATAAGGAAAATTTAAATAAACTCAACAGAAAACAGTATATTAATATCTAACCAATATTAATAAATAAATAAATAAATAAACAAGTAAGAGTGGCCTAGTCATAACTACTCGACTAGGAGATACCCTGAACCCTGATCCGATATTCCATTCACTTTACGATTCTTTTATATGTACATTACAAACAAGAGACATATTTGTTGAATAAGTTTTCACAAGTCTCTAGTATTTGAAAAACTTTTTTTTTCTAATTTGGTGGGCAGGGGAGGTGATATCCAAAATTCAAAAATTACAAACTATCTGTATTCATTACACGGATGTACACAGTAAATCTTAACTCTCAAGCTAAAACTGTATGTAAGTTATGCCTCAAACACGAAAACCATTCAAAACCCTGATATCCCATTTTCAATGGGTTCAGGGTATAACAAGTAAGAAAACTCTAGTCGGGGGTGCCCGACTAGGAGATCCCCTGAACCCCGTCAGATCTGCGTTTTTAAATATATTCCGTATCTTGTATACATTACAAACTTCTACTGCTGTAATTGTTGTGATTCTTAGAACAGACAAGAATGCTCGCATTCGAATGTCTCAATGTATGTGTGCACATGTATAGAAAAAATGAAAACAGGGGTGGGTTTCTGGTCACATGTTGCAATTGACAAAACGTTTTGTTTAATAATTTCTGTGATACTTAATGGATTTCAATGAAATTTTCAGCATATGATCTACATATTATATTAAATATTTGTCAGTTGTCTAAAATTGCAAACTCATTCACATATTGGCTATATTTGCAACTGAACTTCTATTTTAAAATTTTTGAAAAATTTTGAACCAATATCCAAAATATAACAAAAACCGAAATTGTACTAAATACAAATGAAACTAAATGCAAAATTTGGAGATTCTAGCTCCAAAGATGTACGAGATATAATTTATTAACTTGATTTCGATAAGGTTTTTAATCGATAACAAAAGAACGGGAAAAGTTATCGATTTTCTAAAACAAACTCGATATGCGCGTGCTATACAGGGACTTCCAAAAATTTCAAGTCTCTAGCTCTTATATGTTCTGATATCGACGCGTTCATACATACGGACAGACGGACAGACAGACAGACAGACGGACAGGGCTAAATCGACTCAGCTCGTCTTCCTGATTAAGAATATATATACTTTATGGGGTCTGCCACGCCCCCTTCTGCCTGTTACATACATTTGACAGCTTAACAAAACCATTATACCCTGTTTTCCCATTTTCAATGGGTTCAGGGTATAAAAAAAAAACATTTAATGAATTATACAGCAACATAGGTTCGGGGGAAAAAAAATTAAAAATGAAAATAAACAAATTTGTGGATAAGAATTTATAAGATAAAGAGTTTCATAAAATTATGCATTATGTAAGTTAACACGCTCCGATCAAATAGTGCTGACAACGAGTCAGCAACCTCTACACCGGACGCCGTTGCGACAGCGTTGCAGGCGAAATTGGACACCAGCACGCAGAAGCGGGCTGATCATCCACGGAAGACGCAAGCTCAGCGTTCTGTCGGACTGGCCGCCGGCAGCGATGGCTTGGAGCCGCCGTTTAGATTTATAAAAGTTTAGTTTATAATCTTCTCTGAGAAAGCTCACACGAGCAGTAAATAAAAAGATTCAAAAGTATAAAACAGTCTTGTTATAATTGGCGCCCAATGGCATGTAAACCCACAAGTTTTGCCAAAACAAAATAATACAACTGCTTATTTGTTATCTGGGTAACTCTTCGAGCCAACGCCAAGAGTCATAGTGCAAAAAAAAAAATAAATAAATAATAATAAATAAATAAATAAAAAAAAACAAAAACAGAAAGAAACAAACAACAACAACAAAACAACGAAATCCGAAACCGAAGTGGAAAAACTAACAAAAAAAGAGAAAAGAAAAAACCCCAGCAGCGTAAGCTAGCTGAGTGAGTAACAAAAGAATAAAAATAAGAAAAAACAACAAACAACAAAACAACGTTGGAGGAAAATACTGCGCAACTGCATCGGCCACCAACGCTCAATTAATTTGTTTTTTTTTTTTTTTTAATTCTAAATTAATTTCAAAATGATCATGTAAGTGAACTGCTCATTTTTTGTACAATAAAGAAAGAAAGAAGCTGTCTAGTATGATATGCTAAAATTTAAATAAATACTTATTTTGACACTAAAATTAAAAATTATTTCTATACCATAAATTTTTTGATTAAATATTTGGGATTGAAGTTCTGAAACTGAAACATTCTGTCATCGCCTTCTTACTAAATATTGAATTTCGTTGAGAATACAATGAGTGTAAAGTGATCTCGGTTTGACATTCTAACCGAATGCAGGGTGTAAACAGATCAGACGAGAGCAGCGGGGACGAACTAATCACTTCCTATTTAGAACATAAACAAAAGAAAATGACAGACGAACAAGTAGCGCAACTCGAAGCTCAAATGCGCGCAGCTCTCGAACAGCAGGCAGCAAGATTCGAGCAAAAAATAGACAGCCTTACAGAAAAATTCGCCCAGCAATAGAAGTTTACGAGGAGATAAAAATAGTACCAGGGGCCAAATGCAATGAGCCCTTAGATATAGTAAAGTCTATCCCAGAATTCGATGGAAAGCAGGAAAATTATGTCTCATGAAGACAGGCCGCTTGTTCCGCTTATAAAGTGTTTGAGCCGTAAAATGGCAGCTCAAGACACTATCAAGCTGTGGCTATAATCCGAAACAAAGTAAGGGGTTATGCAGATGCAGAGCTTGCATCATTTAACACAGTGTTAAAATTTAAGGCAATCATTGCCAGGTTGGATTTCACGTTTGCCGATAAAACACCAGTACATGTGATCCAACAGCAACTAAGCACGCTTAGGCAGGGCGACCAATCATTATCGAAGTACTATGATGAGGACGGGAAAAAATTGACATTATTGACAAACAAAATCTTAATGACACATGACCCTGCTGGAGCGGCCGTTCTGAACGAAAAATTCAGGAGCGATGCCCTCCATACATTCGTCTGCGGACTGAAAAAGTCCCTGAGGTAGGCTGTCTTCCCAGCACAGCCTCACGACCTCCCAACCGCTCTGGTTCTAGCCCAAGAGGCTGAGAGAGAGGCATCTTTGCGGCTAATTTTGCAAAATATGCTGAAGAAAAACCGCAGAAATTTAGTGGTCAAAAGACCCAGAATTGGCGTCAAAACAGCCAACAGAAATATGAGGGTAACTCTCAGAAGAAGAATCCTCATTTTCAGAAAGGTAACAAAGATAACCAAAGCCAGCTGAAAGCAAGCAGCTCAAAACAGCGCTTTCAACCCCAAAACTCAAAAGGGCGTGGCCCTGAGCCAATGGAAGTAGATTCTTCCTCACGCTTTAGACAGCCCACTCAAGGCTATAGAGGCAATCAAAACTATGGGGATCAGTCTATGAGGACTCAACAGAACCTCAACCACCTACCCCAAGAAGAAGGCAACGATAATAAGAATTACGAATCTTATTCACATCATGAAGCGGAGGCGGTTGAAGATGACCTGTCAGGAGCAGAGAGCTGTAATTTTTTAGTGGAAGCTCCCTGCTACCGTTTGTAAGACGCATGGTCGCAGGGCGAGTAATCAAACTTTTGATAGATACAGGAGCCTCTAAAAACTATATTAAGCCTCTTCCCGAGCTGGCGCACTGGAAGCCAATAAATAGCCCCTTTCAAGTTAAATCAATCCATGGGCACACAAAAATTGAACAGAAATGTCTCATTGGCCTATTCAGTGTCAAATCATACTTTTTAAAGCTAGAATCATTAAAAGATTTCGACGGCATAATCGGCCTTGATCTACTAAAACAGATTAACGCTCACATTGATTTGAACAATAACATTATAAACCATGACCGGGGTACGGAGAAAATTGAGTTCACAACATGTCAACAAGTGAACCATTTTCAAATTAGTGACGCGGACGTTCCTGCCGCAGTCAGACTCACTTTCAATCAAATGATTCACCGAACGATTAACGCCTTTGCGGACGTTAACGAATCCCTACCGTACAATATTAACACTATTGCCACAATTCCAACGGACAGCGAACCGGTATACTCTAAGTTATACCTGTATCCTATGGGCGTGTCAGAATTTGTCAACGCAGAAGTTAAACAACTTCTGGAGAATGGCATAATTAGACCCTCAAAGTCACCATATAACAATCCTATATGGGTGGTCGACAAAAAAAGGTGTCGACGAATCAGGCCATAAAAAAAAAGTCTGGTAATCGATTTTCGAAAGTTAAATCAGAAGACAACCGACGATAAATACCCTATCCCAACTATTTCGACTATATTGTCGAATATGGGTGAGGCTCAGTATTTCACAACACTGGACCTTAAATCGGGCTTTCACCAAATAGAATTGGCGGAAAGAAACAGAGAAAAAACTGCATTCTCTGTAAACAATTTGAAGTATGAATTTTAAAAACGCCCCTAGTATTTTCCAGAGGGCAATAGACGATGTCCTCAGGGATCAAATTGGAAAAACTTGTTACGTCTATGAGGATGACGTAATAATTTTCTCCCCCAATAAGGAAGACCACATCAGACACATTGAGTGGGTCTTGAAAAGCCTTAGGGATCCAGGCATGAGGGTTTCTCAAGAAAAGTCCAAATTTTTCAAAAATGATGTGGAATATTTGGGATTCACAGTATGCAGAGGTGGAATTCGGACATCGACCGACAAAGTACAGGCCATAAAGAATTTCCAACCACCGACAACATTGTTTAACCTTAGATCATTTCTAGGGTTAGCAAGTTATTACAGGTGCTTCATAGCAGGATTCACCAGCATTGCAAGACCCCTAACGGAGATCTTGAAAGGCGAAAATGGGAAAATAAGCGCCAACCATTCGAGGAAAGTGAAACTCGAATTAAACCAAACCCAGTTAGACGCCTTTAACAGATTAAAAGAGTTGCTAGCGTCCGAGGATGTGCTGTTGACATATCCCGATTTTAGAAAAACATTTGACTTGACAACAGACGAGTCAGGCCAAGGGACGGCGCTGTGCTATCTCAGGGCGGACGCCCTATAACAATGATCTCGCGCAAATTGCGAGACAACGAGATTAACTTTGCCACAAATGAGCGAGAACTCCTAGGCATTGTGTGGGCACTGAAAAATTTCAGAAATTACTTGTACGGTGTTAAAAACCTTAACATCTACACAGACCACCAGCCACTAACATTTGCGGTATCGGATACAATACCGAATGCCAAAATAAAGCGCTGGAAGGCTTTCATTGATGAGCATAACGCAAACATCATCTATAAGCCAGGTAAAGAAAACCTTGTGGCAGACGCTCTGTCTCGCCAGAATATCAACGCTCTGGAGGACACGGCAGAATCCGATGCCGCTACGATCCACAGCGAAGAGTCTCTAACTTACACAATTGAGACAACAGATAAGCCGGTAAACTGCTATTTTATTGGAGGAAAGCACTGTCCCACAACACAAGACATATATCTTGTTTAGAACAAAGACCCGACACGTCATACAGTTTTCCGATCGCAACACACTGATACGAGAGGTTGTAAACTCCGAGGTGACTAACGCAATATATTGTGAACTTCCTATTCTGGCCTTCATCCAGCATAATCTAGTGAAGGAATTCCCCTCAACAACGTTTCGATATCTAAAAGTCTCGTGATAGATATATCAGACGTTACAGAACAAAGGGAAATAGCTATAGCGGAACACAATCGCGCTCAACGCGCAGCACAGGAGAATGCCCAGCAAATACTTAGGGACTATTTTTTTAAAAAAATGGGCCGTTTAACAACTGAAATAGCAGCAAACTGTCAAGTATGCGCTATGAACAAACACAATCGACACCCGATCAGGCAAGAACTAGGGAAAACTCCTTTACCTTCATATGCTGGAGAAATGTTACATGTAGACATTTACTCCACAGATGGGAAATACTTCTTAACCTGTATTGACAAATTTTCCAAATTTGCTGTCGTCCAACCAATCCGATCACGCGCAATTGTGGACGTAAAGGCTCCACTCTTGCAACTTTGAAATTTTTTCCCAAAGACAAAAACAATTTACTGCGATAACGAAAAATCGCTAAACTCAGAGACCATCAGGGCAATGTTGTCAAACAACTTTGACATAGTGATCGCAAATGCACCACCCCTACATAGTACATCTAACGGGCAGGTCGAGCGTTTTCACGGCACTTTAGGGGATATAAGTCGTTGCCGAAAAAATGGAAATCACATTGAAGATACTATTGACAGTACTCTCCTTGCGACAATAAAGTACAATAGGTCGATCCATTCGGTGACAAAGAAAAAGCCGATAGAAATTATTCATAATATCCCTACAAACGTTGCAGTGCAGATAAAAAACAACCTCACGTCAGCACAAGAAAAGTCTTTGGAGCAACATAACAAGAACAGGGTTCAAAAAGCGCATCAAATAGGTGAGAAAGTATGGGTAAAGTCCAATAAGAGACTGGGAAATAAACTTTCACCCTTATTCAACGAAGCAGTGGTTGAAGCAGACCTTGGGACAACGGTCCTTATAAAGGGGAGGGTGGTCCATAAGGACAACCTTAAGTAAACCATTTTTTTATTTTTTAGTTTTTTTAAATATCTTTTTTAATAACAACATTCTTTTACCTTAGGATACAATATATTTTAGTTTTAAAAATAGTGGCTCTGACTAGAACTGAAACGACTTCCAGACTTAATGGCTATACGCACGCGGACTACATACCTATAATAGACGGGGACGTGACGATTTGGGACGAATACGGCTACATGGGACACACGACTAACTTGACGATATACGAGACATATGTTGACGAGACATGGAACTTAATGTACGGACTACCCAAAGACCATATGAGACAAGTACTTAAGACCGACTTACAACACATAGCCACTTTAATTAGTACCCTTACCGTTCACCATAGACAGGCCAGAAGCATAAACTTGATAGGTAGTGCCCTTAAAGCAATAGCAGGAACCCCAGATTTTGACGACTGGGAGCAAATAAAATTTAAACAGGAACAATTTGTAGATGCTGAAAATAAGCAAATCGAGATCAATAACAAAATTCAAGTAAGACTCAACGAAATTTCAAGAACTTTTAACACAATTCAAAAACCAGATGCTGAAGTCGAATATCTTTATACGACTATCTTGGCGAAAAACAGAATGATAATTTCGGACCTAGAAGATTTGATTCTTTCAATTTCACTTGCAAAAATAAATTTAATTAGCCCACTCATACTTGACAGCATTGATGTAAAAGAACTAAATGAGCAACTCACCAATGTTAGCGTAACAGACCTACTAGAGGTATCTAATATTAAGGGTTTTCAAAATTAACAATTACTATATTTTTTAATCAAATTCCCTTGACCTAAGTTACATTGCAAAAAAATCAATATTTTTCCCGTTCAGCATAATAATATAATAATATATTTAGAAGAAGGCGACGTGGTGGCCGATTGCGGGACAAAAACCTTCGCAAATCAACGTGTGCCCAGCAGCTGGTCTCAGGTGGCACTGCACAATGCGCTACACGCCTTGGACATCTAAAACCCATAATCGTAGTCGATGAAGGCATCGTAATCATCAACAGCGCCACAATTCACATAGTGGGCAGCACCGGAACCAGCCAGCAGGTCACAGGGACTTATTTAGCCACCTATGATGACCACATCTCACTGAATGGAGCCCGCTACGTAAACCATCGGGATATTCTGAGGAAAAAGCCAGCAGTTTCGACATCAGGAATAGTCAACATCACACTATTCCGAGAACACCTGAGCCTCCCGTTCCTCCACGACCTGAGTTTGAGTAATCTTCGCCACATCAGTAACCTCAAGGCCGAATTGTCATCAAGGTCATTTGGTTGCGTCACTATCATTGTTTCTCTTGTCTTCCTCCTAGTTATCGGTTTTAAACTATGTCAACGGAAGCCAATCAATGGAAAACCCGAGGGCGGGTTTCAACCTACCCGGGGAGGAGTTAATACGCGCCGATCAAATAGTGCTGACAACGAGTCAGCAACCTCTACACCGGACGCCGTTGCGACAGAGTTGCAGGCGAAATTGGACACCAGCACGCAGAAGCGGGCTGATCATCCACGGAAGACGCAAGCTCAGCGTTCTGTCGGCCCGGCCGCCGGCAGCGATGGCTTGGAGCCGCCGTTTAGATTTATAAAAGTTTAGTTTATAATCTTCTCTCAGCTCACACGAGCAGTAAATAAAAAGATTCAAAAGTATAAACCAGTCTTGTTATAATTTGTACAATATAAATCAATATATTAGTCTATAAGTATAAAAACAACTAAATAAAAACATAACCATGTTAGTATAGTAACACCTTAATAGTTAAGTTATACCCTTCTTTTGCTTAGGCCTAACTATTATGTCTCTTGTGAGCTTAATATGAAATTAAAAACATTTATAATTTAGTCTGTCAAGTATTCATGCCAGGATCTTATAGGATCTAGTTAAGTTCATTAGGAACTTGACCAAGGGACAAAATATAAACAATTGCTTGTATTGTCAAGGCAGCGAGGGCAAAGACGAGAGACCAACAACACCTAGGTCCTCTCAGTCAGTTCCGCTGTGAAATAGACTACACTCTCATCAAGAGAGTTGGGACCTTAGCAAACCTGTACACCACAACTCCCAATAGCTAATGCATCACGTTCATTTACAATGGAGGAAAGTAATAAAAGTACAGCAGAACACGAGCTAGCAGCTATTCATTGGGCAATAACACAATAATGTGAGATAATGGAGTTTCAGCTCAGTCTTACGTTCATTGCAAGAATGCATCTTTATTTGAGTTCAAAATTGAGCTTAGCTTAAATACATTAGATTCTTATAAATGGAGTTTTGTCACTGCGAACGACGGAAGAACGAGTGCATAGTATGTATGTATATATGTGTATGCATATGGCATATACATTAGGCATATACATAAGGCAACCACTGGCTCGTTAAGCGACATGTGCAGGAGTGGCAGTTCTCACGTGCCTGCTGTAGATCGGATTTCGAGAGCATTTATGCTTTTATGATTGCGTTGTTGTAAAAGTATATATTCTGTATGTAGTTATATACTATGATTTATGTGTATAAAGAATAATACATTTATTTTGTTTAATTTTTTTTTTGTGCTTATATTCCAAAAATATTTATTTATATATAAATATATAAATATATATATATTTTTTTGAATGTGAATTTTTAACATTTTCTTTATTTTTTGATTATAGAATGGTTGATTAGGTAATCACTTTTACCAAATCTTTATGTATAATACATTTTTAATCTATTCCTATGTACTTTCTGTTTCTTCTTCTTACTATCTACTATTCTTTTTTTTATACCCTGAACCCATTGAAAATGGAAAATCAGGGTATTGTAAAAACTTCGACATGTAACTTTGAATGGTGATTCCAGATTGAATCATTTATTTCGTATTGAAAGTTACTTAGCCTAAATACATAAGAAGTTTATTACATATAGAGTTCTGTCGCTGCAGGCAGCGGCAGAACGGGAGTATATAGCATGCCGTATGTATGTGTATTTAAATATATATGTACTTGCAAAAGGCATATACATAGCAATGCGCTCTAGCGTCAGGCTACCACTTGGACGTGATCGTCATAGTGCTTACGCTGCGGATTACACGCTGCAGGCCAGTCCACATAAGTGGCTGATCATATTTCTGCATATATGTGTGGTTGTTTATATAAACAGAGCGACAAAGTGTCACTGTGTTTATGAGTATAATAGTCTAGCCTTAAGTTGAGCATATGACAACTTGCATAGTGTATGCGTGTCGCATACACTACAATACGGTGGGCATATGCATATTTATATACAGCATACCTACACCTCCCTTTTTAAAGAAATAACGTAATAATATGTAGTTATTTAATATAAAATTATTATTGTTAGTATATTTTTTTTTTTGTTTTTCTTTTATCTCTTTTTATACCCTGAACCCATTGAAAATGGGAAATCAGGGTATAATGGTTTTGTTAAATGTATGTAACAGGTAGAAGGAGGCGTGGCAGACCCTATAAAGTATATATATTCTTGATCTGGGTGACGAACTGAGTCGATATAGCCCTGTCAGTCTGTCTGTCTGTCCGTCCGTCCGTCCGTCCGTCTGTCCGTATGTATGATCTCAGATCGTCGATCTCAGAACCTATAAGAGCTAGAGACTTGAATTTTTTTGGAAGTGCCTGTATAGCAGACGCAGATCAAGTTTGTTTCAAACAATCGATAACTTATACCGTTTTAATGTTGTCGATTAAAAACCTTATCTTTTTTGTTATGGCAATCATTTATTGTATGTGGGTTTCATTTTTCTAAGAAAAACTTTAAAACCTCTTTTTGGCAAAACATTGACAAATATTCAGTGTGTGTGTGGAATTGATACAAAATATGTGAGAGTAACTGGTGTGGGCTATCTTAATAAATAAGGATCATATTGAGGTATGAGTTATGTGCGTGTGCGTGGATTAGGTAAAGGGAGTGTACGGTCTGGTAGATGTTCAAGCTGGACTCTTTTAAGTCTGTATGTGGAAGGATGTAAAGTATCAAAGGTGAGTGATTGTGCAAGAGGGTTTGGGTGAGATGAGTGTCTAGAGTTCTGTTTGATGGAAGTGTCTTGGATAATATTAATGACGTAATTGAGTTTTAAATCTGTCATGATATCATCATTCCTGGCAAATGGAAATCCAATAAAATGTCTTATAATGCGATGTTCAGTACTTTGAAGTTTCTTTATGAGATAAGGAGCAGCTGTTCCCCAAATGGAGCACCCGTATCTCTATATAGGCTGAATTAGTGACTTGAAAAGTGTAACTTTGGAGTTAAGTGATGAGTTTTGATTTGTGATTGAGTAACCAGTGTAATATTTTGTGTCTTGTGTTAATAGTACCTATAATATTTTGAATGTGCTTTCGCCAGGTGAGTTTAGGATCGAGAGTAAGTCCAAGGAATTTTTGTGAGGTGTCAGTATTAATGGGGAGTCCGTCTAGGCAAATTTGTGGGCAGGTTTGATGTCTTTTTGTAAAAGTCATTTGTGAGGTCTTGTCATGAGATATGCCTATATTCCAGTTTTTAGTCCACGAAGAGAATCTGTTGACGTATGACTGTAATCGAGAACTGGCTAAAGTGTGTGAGTGGCTAAAACAAATAACTGCAGTGTCGTCTGCATATGTGGCAATGATATTATTCAAGGAAGGAAGTGTTGGCATGTCGCTAGTAAAAATGTTGTACAGTGTCGGGCTTAGGACACTGCCTTGGGGAACACCTGCTCTGATAAGTCTTTCTGTGGAATAGTGTCCATTGATATGGATAGAAAAGTGTCTGTTTGTGAGCCAGGAAAAGAGTAATTTGTATAAATGAGGTGAGAGAATGTGTTTGAGCTTGAAAAGAAGCCCATCATGCCAGACTCTGTCAAAGGCTTGTCCCTGAAGTATCGAAGCCACTACCCTGTGTAATTGTTCAGTAGTGCCATGTTGCGCACGAAAAAAAAAAAAAAAAAAAAAAAAAAAACAATCGAAAACTTATACCGTT
This sequence comes from Drosophila leonis, assembly GCA_035045365.1. NCBI lineage: Eukaryota > Metazoa > Arthropoda > Insecta > Diptera > Drosophilidae > Drosophila > Drosophila leonis. The sequence goes on from JAWNPC010000558.1 coordinate 272,298, forward strand.
TTAGTGTTATCGATTAAAAACCTTATCGAAATAAAGTTTTTTAATTCTATCTCGTACATCATTCGATCTTGAGTCTCCAAATTTTACATTAAGTTTCATTTATATTTTATACAATTTCGGTTTTTGTTATATTTTGAATATTAGTTAAAAATTTTACAAAAATTTTAAAATTTAAGTTCAGTTGCAAATATAGCCAATATGTGAATGAGTTTGCAATTTTAGACAACTGAAAAATATTCAATATAATATGTAGATCATATGCTGAAAATTTCATTGAAATCCATTAAGTATCACAGAATTAATTAAACAAAACGTTTTGTCAATTGCAACATGTGCTTGAATTTTGTTATAATTCTTAGCTGCCTTTAGTTTCAAATTTGCTACTGCTTGTCTAAGCAGTGCAGTGGTCAATTTTTATACCCTGAACCCATTGAAAATGGGAAATCAGGGTATAATGTTTTTGTGAAAATGTATGTAACAGGCAGAAGGAGACATGGCAGACCCCATAAAGTATATATATTCTTGATCAGCTCGACAAACTGAGTCGATATAGCTATGTCCGTCTGTCCGTCTGTCCGACCGTCCGTCCGTGTGAACGCAGTGATCTCGCAAACCACAAAAGCTAGAGATCTGAAATTTGAAATGTATACTCGTGTATATCCTACGCAGTACGAGTTTATCATTTTTTTTCGATAACTCATCCCATTTCCTTATTATCGATAAAAATCGATAACTTTTCTTCGTTTTTGAATACCGTTATAGCTATAGATTTCAGATTTACTGTGTGTATCCGTGTAATGGGTACAAACATTTTGCAATTTTTGGATTTTGGATACCACGCCCCCTTCCCCCCATATTTGAAAAAAACGTATTTCAAATACTAGAGACTTGTGCCTTGTCAAATACATACATATGAATGTCATTATTACGCTGTAAATGTTTGATTACGAAAGTTCATCGAGAAGCAAACCTATTCAACAAATAAGTTTCCAAAATATAGCCCATACTGCAGCCCAAGCGCTGCCCGCGCGCAGTCGCTGCGTAAGCTGTGCAGTAGCAGAGCAAGTGCTTGTGCGTGCGTGTGCATGTGTGTGTGTGTGTATGTGTTGTTTGTATGTATGTATATATAAAAGAAGCGTAAAATGATTTGAATATCGCATCTTCGCAGGGTTCAGGGTATCTCTTAGGCGAGCAGTCTCGACTAGAGCACTCTTACTTGTTTATTTTTTTCTTTTATTAAATTATTATTACTATTATTAAAAAAAAAAAACTACTTTTTTGACAAACATGCTTTTTGATTGTGAAAGTGCAAGATTGGCAATTTAATTAAATTTTTTTATAAGTTTGTAACGCAGATCGGACGGGGCTCAGGGGATCTCCTAGTCGGGTACCCCCGACTAGAGTTTTCTTACTTGTTATACCCTGAACCCATTGAAAATGGGAATTCAGGGTATAATGCTTTTGTTAAAATGTCAAATGTATGTAACAGGCAGAAGGAGGCGTGGCAGACCCCATAAAGTATATATATTCTTGATCAGGACGACGAGCTGAGTCGATATAGCCATGTCCGTCTGTCCGTCTGTCCGTCTGTCCGTCCGTCCGTATGTGTGAACGCGTCGATTTCAGAACCTATAAGAGCTAGAGACTTGAAATTTTTTGGAAGTCCCTGTATATCACGCGCATATTGAGTTTGTTTTAAAAAATCGATAACTTTTCCCGTTCTTTTGTTATCGATTAAAAACCTTATTGAAATGAAGTTAATAAATTATATCTCGTACATGTTTGAAGCTAGAGTCTCCAAATTTTGAATTTAGTTTCATTTATATTTTATACAATTTCGGTTTTTGTTAGATTTTGGATATTGGTTCAAAATTTTTCAAAAATTTTCAAATTGAAGGTTAATTGCAAATATAGCCAATATGTGAATGAGTTTGCAATTTTATACAACTGCAAGATATTCAATATAATATGTAATAATATGAAATTTTCGTTGAAATCCATTAAGTATAACAGAAGTAATTAAACAAAACGTTTTGTCAATTGCGACATGTGACCAGAAACCCACCCCCGTTTTCATTTTTTCTATACATGTGCACACATACATTGAGACATTCGAATGCGAGCATTCTTGTCTGTTCTAAGAATCACAACAATAAAAGCTGACTGCGTGAATTTTGTTATAATTCTAAACTGCCTATAGTTCAAATTTGCTACTGCTTGTCCAAGCAGTGTAGTGGCGGCGTTGATAGAAGCGGGGCACGTCGTGCCTTGCAGGTCTGGGTTCAAACCCAGCCGATGTCAAATATTTTTATGTCGTATTTTCATAATATTTTATTTATTTTTTTTTTATTAAATTATTATTACTCTTTAAAAATTATATTAAATTCTTTAAAAATAAAAACATGCTATTTGATTGTGAAAGTTCAAGATTAGCAATTTAATTAAATTTTGTATAAGTTTGTAATGTATACAAGATACGGAATATATTTAAAAACGCATATCGGACGGGGTTCAGGGGATCTCCTAGTCGGGTACCCCCGACTAGAGTTTTCTTACTTGTTTTATTATAGAATGGTTGATTGGCAATCACTTTTACCAAATGTTTATGTATAATACATTTTTAAACTATTCCTATGTACTTTCTGTTTCTTCTTCTTACTACCTACTATTACTTATTATTACTTATTATTTTTATTTCATATATATTCTACTATGTATGGTCCTACGTATACGTTTTTCTAATTTATGACCTGTTTTGTTTGATAATAGAACATTATCTATTACTAATATTTCAAAATTATTTGTTGTTTTATCATAATATTCTTTATTTTTAGCCTTATGTTGTTCTAACATTATTTGAGATTTTTATTTTATTATTTTGAGATTTTTAGCTTGTCCCAACCTAAATGTTGATTCTTTCGCATAATCATCTATACAATATAATGGTTTAATATTGTCTATACAATCAAAATATTTTGTTAAATTAAACTAAACTCGAATACGTGCCACGGACTCGGCACTAAAAAAATAAATAATAAGCTTAACTAAATAGACTAGCTTTTTTTACCTTCTGTATGATGTATGATCGAATATAGTCATTAAAAGCTCTATGACTTCTTTCTACTGCTCTAACGGTCTGGTCGTGGTGTGCAGTTGACGTTATATTATCAATGTTTAAGTATTTGCATATGTAATTTATAAATTAATTTTTATACTCAATTCCCATGTCCGAAATGAAAGTTTTCATCGGACCGAGCTTCAGTATAAACAATTCGAATATTGCTTTTGCAATATTTTTTTGGTACTGGAATGGCTACCAAGTACTTTGCTAGATCGCATATCAACGTGATAGCGTATTCATTGCCATTTTCACTTTTAGCTAGTGGACCAATAGAATCCACTATCACCCTGTCGAAAGCACTCATTGGCATTGAAGGCATTATTGTTTTATTTATTGTTTTCGATTTTTGGCATTTTGGACGTAATTTTTTATTTACATGTAATTTTTTTTCAATAGTAGTGTCTCTTTATTTTGCTTTTTGTTCTATTTATGCCAGTGTGACCTCCTTGTATTGAGTCATCGTGATATGTAGACATTTGCTTCTTTATCATTTTCATTATTTATTGCGGTCGCCGGGCTGTGTAGCTTAATGTATTCAATATTTTATTGCTCATTTCTTGAAATTATCTATTGAAACAAATCAAAGATATTTGCCATCGGTACCAATTTGACTTTGCTGACCTTGAGTATACCGGCTTGCATTTTAAGGCTTAGAAGAAACTGACCTAAGTCAAGAGTTCTATTAGTGTACAGGTCAGTAACGTCATATCTTGCTATAATTTTCCATCATATTTCTTATATGCAAGGCCACTACTTTTCGTACTTCGTCATTTTTTATGACGTGGTAATCTTTGGGCTTAGAAGCTTTTTCTTGACTTTGGCTTGGCAAATGTTCTTCAAATTTTATTCTCTGCGCAGAGTTTTTTATGTCTACTTTTTTTGCCTGGTAGTGATTTTTAGGACTCTTGTTATCCGTGATAGGGCATCTGCCACAAAATTGTCTTTTCCCTTTAGGTATTCGACTGTAAATTCGTAGTTCGGGCCTCATGCGTGTTAATTTTTAACTGTGATTCGCCATTGAAAATAAAAATGTAAAAAGTCCTATGGTCAGTTTCGCTCTATAGTGTTTGCCATATATATATATATATTTTCGAGCATGTGTTATTGCCCAATGAATAGCTGATAACTTTTGTTCCGTTGTACTTTTATTACTTTCACCCTTTGCAAATGAACGCGATGTATATGCTATTGGGGGTTGAATTCTATTATGGTGTTGAGTTAAAACCGCTCCACAAGTTTATTTACTAGCATCAGTTATTATGCTAAATTCTTTGTTGTTTGTTTGTCCACTCAAAAGGAACATTCTTTTTACATAATCTATTGTAGTTAAAAAAGAAACAAATCTTCTAGCGCTATCCGCATCATGTGGTACTGGATAGTTTTTGATAACGTCATATTTCTTGTCATCTGGCAATAATCCTTTATCTGTGCATTTATCGCTTCGTGTATAAAAATTTAAAATGTTGTGTAATTAATTTTAAGTTGTATGCCCTCCATATGTTAAAGACATCTTTGAAATTTGTAAACATATGTTTTTCGGAACAACCAATCACCATTAAGTCATCCATATAAGAGAATACTTGAGAAGGTTCAAGTCCAGAGAATGCTATGGTCATCATTCTCTAAAATAAATTTGGCGCTTTTTTCAACCAAAAGGTAGTCGCGTGAAACGAAAAGACGATAAATTTCTGGAACTTTCTTCAAGTTCAATCTGATGAAAACCTGACATAAGATCAAGTCATGAAAAATATTTGGTTCTGCCTAATTGATCTAAATTGTCATCAATTGTTAGGAGTGGAAACATATCAGACAAGAGTTATTTACCTTTTTGACAATAGTCACTTATTAATCGCCATTTTTTCTCTTCAGAGCCCGGAAGGGATTTCGTTGGAACTGATAAAGGTGGGCTATTATACTCAGACACTGACGGTTCGACTACACTGTCATTTATCAATTTCCCAACTTGCTTCTGTATTTCTCCTACTTAGCTATGAGTGCTCCTATAGTTTTGAATATTTATTTATTTATTTTAGAAATTAGCTATAATTAAAATTAATGCTAACTTTGGACTAAAGCACTGGCTGCTAGGGCCTTCGGCTTGGAGAAGATCTATGAATTAGGACTATGTATTTACGTATTTACATTTTAAGTTTATAACTTTATTTACATATTTTCTTTTATTCTTTATTAATATTAATTTTGAGGGATTTTGGGGTATAAGAGGTGGTATGTGCTTGTGAGTTTCAGGAATTTAATTATTTTGTAGATGTTTTCGGGGGTTGGGCTTGCAAGGGCAGATATGGGGCATCCGTTTTGGAAGATTAGGGTTTTAAGGTGGGAGGTTGCGGTACAGTTGGTAAATATATGTTTGATGTTAAGATCTGTTGATGTATGACAGTTAGGGCATTGTTATGTGACACAGACTTCATAGATGAGTTAAGTTTAGCCGGGGAATTATGTCGTAACTTCCGAATCCACCGAAGAGAATGAAAGGACACTGGCCGTATCAGATTCAAAGTATATAGTGGAATCCATAGAGTCGTTGAGATCAGACTTTGATATTTTTGATCCGAGTTTTGACGGAGAGCCATTAGTCCTTTTCGAAGGTATTTTCAATCCACCATGTTTCTGAATGGTAACATCCGAGATGACCCGGGGACCATCCAAACTGGAGTGTTTAGACTTAGTGTTACCCGTAAAGCGGGGACTTCCTTTGTTTTGCTTCATTATGATCCCCTGGAAAAAGGGGATCCCAGAAGGGAAAACACCTTCAATTCAACAAACCGTACACAAATTTTGATAATTGGCAAAAGAAAATAAAAAAAATAAATAATTTAAAAATAAAAGTTGACCACAAACGACAAACTAGTAGGCGAACAAAAAAAAAAAATAACACTGAACAGCGCCTCAAAAATGATTATACATATAAATGTAAATATATATATATATTTTATATAGATTTTTTCTTTTTTCTCACAAGAATAAAAATTCTTTTGATGTAAATAAAAATTCAGATTTGATAAAGTTAGGCAAAATAAACACAATCGTTCAGTACGAGCACTAGACTCGAACTGATTTATGTTTTTTAGGTAGCGGGTTGTGAGTGTTAGGTTTGTGCTAAGTTGTTGGTACCATCTGTTTCAGCGTTCTATGTTGTGTATGAGCTTTTGTGCTAGTACGTTTGTGAGGACTTTGTTAATGTCTGTCGTGTTGAAGTTGGGGCTGAAGTGTAGGGGCATGTTGAATGTGGATTTCGCTGTAGTGTCGGAAAGTTCGTTTCCTTCAATGCCGCAGTGGCTGGGTATCCAAAGGAGTTTTATTTTAGGGGCAGCTTTGGTAAGGAGGGTTCTGATCGTTATGGGATACAGGTTATTTTTGTTGATATTATAGATGGATTTTATGGACGCTAGAGAGTAGGAGCAAATGATGTATATTCCTGCTCTTTTCAGAATTAGTTTTATTGCATCGAGAATGGCTATGGGTTCGGCTGATAGGATGGATGAGTAGTGTGGTAGGATGCATCTTTTTAGGATTTCGTTTTTGGTGGTAATGGCAAAAGTGGCTGTGTTGTTTTGTAACGAGCCGTCGGTGTAAATGAATGTTGTGGTTGTTGTATTTATTTTTGAGTTCATGAAATTGTGTTGGTTTTGCTGAATTTTTGTAGTGTGGTGTTGATAAGGAAGAGGGGAAATGACCATTGGGCGGTGATTGTTTTGTTTGGTGGTGGGAGGTAGGGAATGTTGTGTTCTTTGCATGAGCTTATGATTTTTTCTAGTGTTGACATTAATTTGCTTCTTTTTAGGATACCGTTTTTATGAATGTATTTGTGGAGTGGTGAATTTGAACTGTGTAGTAGTGTTTTGTAGGATTTGGCTGTAATAAGGTCTCTTTTTTGTTCTATTGTGGGTATATTTGATTCAAAAAGCAAGTTGGGGATAGGGGTTGACCGTAGTGCTCCAAGTGATATGCGAATTGCAGAGTTAAATAAATATTTGATTTTGTTGAGAGTTGATTTGGGGGCGTAGCCGTAGATAAAGAGTGCGTAATCTATTTTTGAAATTAAAGTTGCGTTAGTTACATTAAAAAGAGTGTGTGTGTTGCAATTCAGTTTGGGGTTTGCTAAATATTTAATGACATTAAGTTCGTTGCTTAAGGCTGGTTGGATGTTTTTTATGTACGAGTCCCATCTGTATTTGTTGCTTATTGTTAGTCCAAGGATTTTTAGATTGTTGACTGATGGAATGGGAGTGTTGTTGCATGATATGTTGCAGGTGCAGTGATGTTTTCGGCAAATGTGGAGGTGTTGGGTTTTTTGTATGGATAGTGATGCTCCTGAGTATGAGCACCATTCTTGGATGTTGGCGAAGAGGCTGTCAAGATTGTATATTTGGTTTTTTAGTTTGTTGAGTAGGGTGATGAGGAAGAAATCGTCGGCGTAGGCACTGAACTGTATTTCTCTCTGTAGGCTGATGATGTTGGAGAGCTTGTTGTAGGCTATTAGGAACAAAATGACGGATATTGGTGATCCTTGGGGTATGCCGTTGTGGAGTGGATATGGGCAGCTTATTATGTTTTGTATTTTTGTTTTTATTTTTCTGTTGGCCATAAAGTTTTCAAGGATTTTTGGGCCTTCTTTCCAGCTAATTAGTTGGTCAATGATGCTGTACACCCCGACCATGTCGAAGGCCTTTGAAAAATCAAGGGCAATGACAGAGATGTGCTTTTTTTTCCTCAATGAGGTGCTTATCAGGTGGTCTGCAAGAAGCAGACCGTCTGAAACCGATTTGCCGTGCTTAAAGCCTGATTGGTTGGGATGGATGAGCTTGTTTTGGGTTACAAACCACCATAGGCGTTTCAATATTATTTTTTCTTGGGTTTTGGATAGGCAGCAGTTATGGGAGATTGGTCTATAGCTGGTTATTGTTGTTTTATTTGAGTTGGGTCTCAGTATAGGGATGACTAGGCTGGTTTTGAAGGACTGAGGGATGATGTTGAAAATATTATTGAAGAGATCGGTTATTCTGGTTTTTAGCGAGTAGGAGGTGTTTTTAATCATGGGGTAGGATATTCTATTTAGGCCGGGAGTTGTTCCTTTAAGGGAGTGTAGTGCAGCCAATAATTCTATTTGTGTTATTTCTAATTCAATTGTTTGTGCTTTTGGGCTGGGTATGTAGGGAGATGGTTTGTGTGAGTATTTATTGGCAGTGAAGTTTTGGCTGAAGTTATCGTCTTTCGAGTAATTTGACCAGTGTTGAGAAAAAACATGGGCTATGTGAGTTGTGTCTGTCATGGGCGAGTTGTTGGTTGTATCTGTGATACAATGAATTGTTTTTGTTGTATTAGGTTCAATTGTGGACGTGAAGATTGACAGGGCTTTGGTTTTTGAAATTTTCAACTCTCTCTTGAAGAGTGCGTTAGCTGCTTTGTATTTGATCAGATTGTCAGTGCTGTTGATGTGTTTAAAATTTTGCCAGGTTTTGAATTTGTTTGCCCTGAGTTTGGACATGTTTTTATTCCACCAGGGGGTATTTTTGCTGCTGTAGTATGTTGTGTGTCAAATAAGCATATGCCCACAGTATTGTAGAGTATACAATACATCAAGTAAGAGTATCATACTCATAACATAGTGACACTTTGTTGCTTTATTTATACAATTATAAATATACATAAATGCAGAAATACGATCAGCCACTTATGCGGACTGGCCGCAGCGTGGGATCGCTGACGTAAGCACTTCTTAAGTATGTACCATCAGTACATATATATACATATATATATACATATATGCACATAAACACATACCTACATACATACTGCAACTCTCTCTCTCTCTCTCTGCCGACGTTCTTAGCGGCAGAGCTCACTTTGAATATTCTTTGTATATATATTAATTGAATAAAATAGAGAATTCATTCTCGATCAGAACATGAATATAATAGGTTGGAAAAAAAGTCTTGCGGTATTTTTATTGAATTTTCAATTGTTCATAAAATTGGTTATAATAATGCGATTTAAGTCAAATATGCGCCGTTTTGTTCGATGACGAGTTCCCAACGAGATGCCAACTTCATAATGCCCCTCTTATAGAAGCTCGCTTCCCTATTGTCAAAAAACTCGGAGAGCCAATTTTCACAGGACTCTCTTGTGGACAACTTCCGACTACCAAGCTCGTTCGCCATGGACAGAAATAGGTGGTAATCACTTGGTGCAAGATCCGGACTACTACTGCTACTATGCCGGTCTCTTTCGATCAATTCAGCGATTTTATCGCAATTTCGACGACAGGCCTTCCGGACCGTGGCGCATCTTCGATCACCTCTGCACCAGAACGAAAACGTTGAAACCATCGTTGTGCGGTGGAAATGGAAACTGTATCGGGTCCATAAACTGCACAAATTTTATTAGCAGCATGAGATGCATTTTTGCCTTTATCGTAGAAGTACTGTAAAATATACCGTATTTTCTCTTTATTTTGCTCCATGTTTGAGACGCTATAACTCACGAACGACTAAAAACAAACAACAATTAATCAAACACGTGTTAGCACGTGAAAAGAGCCAAAAAGCTCTAGCGTGAACCGATGCGACGAATACAACTAGCACTACGCGCTTGCAAAGACAAGCTTGCGGAAATACCGCAAGACTTTTTTGACAACCTAATAACATGGCGACCGTGACAAGTGTCACGAACATGTAAAAATACCAATCCGAAACCTAAGAGTACAAGTGCTAAGCCTAAAAAGGTTGTCTCGGCAGCAGCAATAGCTACAACAACTGGCAGCAGCAACTGGCAGCAACAAGAAATTGGAAAAAAAAGTCTGAGTGAGTAGAGGTTAATGAGTGTTGTTCAGAAGAAAAAAGCCGGCAAAAGACAAAAGAGGAAGGCGGAAATTTTAAAACTATTGTTTGCCACCAACCCACCATTACGTTGGGAGGCAACAATAGCTTTACAAAGCGAGCTTGACCACATTGAGCAAGCCGCAGAAAATAGAAAGAACAAACACTCAACCTCTACCTAGACCACAAAACCTAACGTATTGTAAGGCGGCCCACAAGTGAGCCACCTCACAATAGAAATAGGTTTAAATAATATGATTAATTTGGTAGCTATTAAGGAAAAGGAAAGGAAAGTGGAATATTTTGTAGTTATTAAGGGAAGAGGAAGGGAGAAGACGCATGAAGCGCAGTACTTAGTATGTAAGGTAGGATTTATTCAAATTCATAGGTAACGGCTCGAGCGCGCGCCAACGATCGGCGATGCAACTCTGCACAGCGGGGTGAAAGCTCCGCGGTCAAGAGCGAGCGCTGTGGGGAGTTGCATTGGTTTCCGGCGGGCAAGTAAAAAGGTCGATCTCGGGATGATCGAAGATAAAGAGTAAATTCGGTTTGGCACGCGACGCGCTGCATCGGTGCAGAAAAAAATTTGGCACGTGCCAAACGCCAAAAGAGAGGATAGGAAATAAACGTGAGTAGCGGTGCGGCAGGGCCACATAACTAATACTGTACAAAAGTAGAGGAATGATTGAATAATTAAAGAAATAAAAGGAAGTTGTAATGGAGAAAACAAATAGTGTGTTTTCCTTCAGTAGTGTAATTTCACCATAACCACAAAAATCCAACCCCATATTCCCCTCCCCTCTGGTCTCGATCTGTCGGCGTGGCTAGTCCCGCGGATAGATGGCCAAGGAGAAGTAGACCACTAATCACGGTAGCTAAGGACGAGGCTAGTTCCCGTCTGTCGGGTGGATGAACCCCCGGAGCATGTACAGCAGAGCTAACACTAACCATACCAATCCTTTCCCTTAACCTCGAGTCCCAGCGAACTTACAAATGTCTTGTAAGGATCGGCCCTGGTCAGATTGAGACCTACCCCGGCTGTGGAAAACTAACTTTACAAGTGGCGCCCGAGCAGGGACTCTGGTACTAACAAAGGGGCGTGGCATATTCACGGCGTAAAGACCCGCGGATATGCTCAAATAAAGGTGTTGGTAGTTAGAACATAACGCATGTAAATTCGGCTATACCCTAACCTACTCTTTTGGCGCGACGTGATTGGCCGTCGCGATAATCGAGAGCGGCGAGATAGCGGGATCGCTATGTGCGGACAGTGGGCCAAGGGTCAGAAAACTCCGAGCAAAAGTTTGTTTGCAGACAGTGGGCCGAGAGCCATATTTTTTGAGTGTTTTTTTTTTGAGAGAAAAAAAAATATATAATGGCCAAGGGCCACGACAGCCAGTGAACAGTGGGACGAGAATTTTTTTGAGTTTTTTTTTTGAAAAAAAAAATAATAATGGCCAAGGGCCACGACAGCCAGTGAAAGACGAGAATTTTTTTGAGTTTTTTATATTTTTTTTTTATTTGTTTTTGAGAAAAAAAAATATAATAATGGCCAAGGGCAACGAGAACTAGTGAACAGTGCTGCGAGAATAGTTTTTTTTGAGTGTTTTTTTTTGAGAAAAAAAAAATATATATATAAAGGCCAAGGGCCAAGAGACTGGTGAACAGTGGAACAAGAAGTGTTTTTTTTTTAAGTTAAAAAAAAAAAAAAAAAAAGGATAAGAAAAATGGGCGAAACGCCAGAACACGAATGAAGCGTAACGAAGAAAACACGAGGTACGTTAAGAAGGACAAACCAAATTTGAAAGAATGGAAGGAGGTGAGTGCCTAAATCCAGGGGTGGAAAGCGCGGCGCCGTGTGCCGGCGGCCGAGCTTACCAAAAATCCGAGCTTGATCTGCGGAAAGCTCAACTACAGGAGCCTATTCCAGCTACGTCGTGGAAGCTGAGTGTCCCAGCGGTGAGCGACAGATCCGAGGTTCGAAAGAGCGGGGTACGGGAGAATCCCAGGGTCGACGACGAGGTCAAAGGACCGTTTCCGGCCCCGAATAGCAGTCATGAGAGGAGCCCGTCTTGGTGTATAGCGGAACAGGTCAGGAAGTGAGGCATGAGGTATGACGGAGAGTCAGACCCACTTCTATTCCTAGAAATTCTGGAAGAGCGAGCCATCATATATGGCATCGATCTCGACCGGATGCCTAGAGTAGTGAGCGAGGCGCTCGTGGATAAGGCTGCTAGGTGGTTCCTTACCAGCGGACTGAGGGACGGGTCCTGGGCCGAATTCAGAAACGGATTTCTGGATTTCTTCCTTCCGCCGCAATACATGGAACGACTCGAGGACCAGATTCGTTCGTGTCGGCAGCGGGAGGGGGAAAGATTTAAGGACTATCTGGTAGAGATACGGCTGATGATGCGCCACGCTGCCTATAGTCCAGCACAGGAGCTATATAGGGTGTACGAGAACGCTGCACCTGAGTACAGGCTGTATGTGAGGCGACAGGATTTCTCGTCTCTTGCGCAGCTGACTCAGATGACGGCGGAGTACGAGAATGTACGGGATCAAAGAAAGGACTTTAAGAGAAGCACGGCTCATTGGATGGTGACCCAGGACACGGGATACGGATCTGATCCGCGTCGGGTGTGCTACAGGTGTGCGCAGGCGGGACACTTCGCGAGAGAATGTCCCAACGCACAGGTTATGTTTTGCCAGAGTTGTGGGAGGATCGGGAGGAGCACACAGGAGTGCTGCTACCGCATGACTACGGGAAACGGGCAAGGGCGTCCCCCGCAGGAGCAGGGCGGCGCCCACTAAACAGCAGTAAGAAGGTGGAAGAAGGGAAAATGGTTGAAAAGGTGGAGATTGCGGGTCGACGTACGGAAGCCCCAATCGAAACCGGAACCATACGCAGCTTCATGAGCGAAGAGTGTACGCTCAGAAGGGCGATCCAAGGAGAGCAGCTGGGAGTGCCGAGAGGAGGATGCGAGACGGAGCAACAGGAGGTGCCGCCAGGAACCGGACCAACCCCCGTCGCTCAAGGCCCGTTGATAGAGAGCGCTCCTACGCCTGGAGGACAGGAGAAGCTCGCTCGACGGCAAACGCAAGGAGGGAAAATGAGACCGGATCCTGGGCTGCCAGGTGGAGAGTTAAGGGCGAAACAACGGAACGTGGCGACAGAAGAGGAGTCGACACTTAAGAGGGTAGACGTGTCGCTAGATAGCGCGCCGTTCAGGGAACGGACGTCGCTTGCACGACAACGGGCTCGGCCAAGGGAGGAGTCGGACAGAGGAATCGATCCTCGAAACGCAGGGGCGCCGACGACAGGGTCGACGGCGGAGGAGGGAAAGTTCTCAGTAGCAAGGAAACGCCCACCGGGGGCAAAAGCTACGGAGACAGAGAAGGCGGAGGGAACTGGGTCTCCCTTCGCAACAGAGAGGAATGCAGAGAAGGAGGAGGGAGCTGGGTCTCCCTTCATAACAGATATAGATACAAAGGAGGAGGAGGGAGCTGGGCCCACATGTGAGCCACCTCACAATAGAAATAGGTTTAAATAATATAATTAATTTGGTAGTTATTAAGGAAAAGGAAAGGAAAGTGGAATATTTTGTAGTTATTAAGGGAAGAGGAAGGGAGAAGACGCATGAAGCGCAGTACTTAGTATGTAAGGTAGGATTTATTCAAATTCATAGGTAACGGCTCGAGCGCGCGCCAACGATCGGCGATGCAACTCTGCACAGCGGGGTGAAAGCTCCGCGGTCAAGAGCGAGCGCTGTGGGGAGTTGCATTGGTTTCCGGCGGGCAAGTAAAAAGGTCGATCTCGGGATGATCGAAGATAAAGAGTAAATTCGGTTTGGCACGCGACGCGCTGCATCGGTGCAGAAAAAAATTTGGCACGTGCCAAACGCCAAAAGAGAGGATAGGAAATAAACGTGAGTAGCGGTGCGGCAGGGCCACATAACTAATACTGTACAAAAGTAGAGGAATGATTGAATAATTAAAGAAATAAAAGGAAGTTGTAATGGAGAAAACAAATAGTGTGTTTTCCTTCAGTAGTGTAATTTCACCATAACCACAAAAATCCAACCCCATATTCCCATCCCCTCTGGTCTCGATCTGTCGGCGTGGCTAGTCCCGCGGATAGATGGCCAAGGAGAAGTAGACCACTAATCACGGTAGCTAAGGACGAGGCTAGTTCCCGTCTGTCGGGTGGATGAACCCCCGGAGCATGTACAGCAGAGCTAACACTAACCATACCAATCCTTTCCCTTAACCTCGAGTCCCAGCGAACTTACAAATGTCTTGTAAGGATCGGCCCTGGTCAGATTGAGACCTACCCCGGCTGTGGAAAACTAACTTTACAGTATCCTATCTATGTTCCAATAACATTTAGTTCTGGTACTAATTCCACACTTCTACCAGCAAGATCTCAAGTGATACGCAAAATAGAGTTGTCTTCAGCAGAAGAAAACATTTTAATTCCAAATCAGGAAATTAAACCGGGTGTTTATGTTGCAAACACTATTGCAACGGCCCAAAATACTTTTGTCCGATTCTTAAATACCACAGATACATGCCAAATAGTAGGCATTAATAACTTAAAATTTGAATCACCTTCGAACTATGAGGTGGTTCAAAATCTAAAAGACAATAGAAAAGAGTCTGTAATTGATAAATTAAAGAAAAATTTTCCAATTTTGTTTAAGAAACAACTTGAAGAAATATGCACCCAGTATAGTGATGTGTTCGGACTTGAAACCGAACCAATCACAACAAGTAATTTTTATAAACAAACATTGAGACTTAAGGATGATGAACCAGTATATGTAAAAAATTATCGATGTCCGCATAGCCTAATAGAAGAAATCCAGCATCAAGTTGGAAAGTTAATTGAACAAAATATCGTTGAGCCGTATTTTTCACCCTATAATAGCCCACTTTTATTAGTTCCAAAGAAATCCCTTCCGGGATCTGATAAGAAAAAATGGCGATTAGTGATCGACTATCGTTAAATAACAAAAAACTTCTGTCCGACAAATTTCCACTCCCCAGAATTGACGATATTCTTGATCAATTGGGTCGAGCCAAATACTTTTCATGCCTTGACTTAATGTCAGGTTTCCACCAAATCGAACTTGAGGAAAACTCAAGAAATATAACGTCTTTTTCAACAAGTAATGGTTCATATCGCTTCACGCGATTACCATTTAGTTTCATTTCAGAGAATGATGACAATCGCATTCTCAGGCCTCGAGCCTACCCAAGCTTTCCTTTATATGGATGATTTAATTTATAGGTTGTTCTGAACAACACATGATTAAAAACTTAACAGATGTTTTCAAACTTTGTAGAAAAAATAATCTGAAATTGCATCCAGAAAAATGTTCATTTTTTATGCATGAAGTGACATTCCTAGGTCACAAATGCACAGATAAAGGAATCTTACCAGATGACAAAAAATTTGACGTCATCAAGAATTATCCAGTCCCGCATGATGCGGACAGCGCTAGACGTTTCGTTGCATTTTGCAATTATTATAGACGTTTTATAAAAAACATCGCCGAATATTCCCGGCACATAACAAGTTTATGTAAAAAGAATGTCCCATTTAAATGGACAGGGGAATGCGAAAAAGCATTCCAATATCTAAAAGATAAGCTTGCTCAATCAAATTTATTACAGTACCCAGATTTTAGCAAAGAATTTTCCATAATCACAGATGCAAGCAAACAAGCATGTGGAGCAGTTTTAACTCAAAACTATAATGGACTCCAACTCCCAGTTGCATATGCATCAAGAGCATTCACTAGAGGTGAAAGGAATAAGAGTACTACAGAACAAGAACTATCAGCTATACATTGGGCAATAATACACTTTCGACCATATATATATGGCAAACATTTTACAGTTAGAACGGATCACAGACCTTTAACATACTTATTTTCCATGATAAACCCAAGTTCAAAATTAACACGCGTACGACTCGAGTTAGAAGAATACGATTTTACAGTAGAGTATCTGAGAGGGAAAGACAATTTCGTGGCAGACGCCTTGTCAAGGATAACAATATCCGACCTAATTGACATGAGTAGAAAAGTCCTGAAAGTCACTACCAGGCAACAAAGTAGACAAAACAATTTCTGCGCAGAAAATAAACAAGAACTATTGCTAAAGCAAAGTCTTGAAAAAGCTTCTAAGCCCAACATATACGAAGTCATTACAAATGATGAGGTACGAAAAGTAGTGACCTTGCGAATAACAGATTACACATGTTTATTGAAACATGGAAAAACAGTTATAGCAAGAATTAATGTTAGCGATTTGTACTCCACTTAGGTCAGTTTTCCCAAAGGCTTGAATGGCAAGCCGGTGTATCTAAAATCAGCCAACTAAAAGTGGCACCGAGCGAAAAGATCTTTGATTCAATTTCAATAGAGGTTTTCAAACAATTGGGCAATGAAAATTTAAAATCATTAAGAGTAGCGCTACTCAAGCCGGTGACCCAAATATCTAATGAAAAAGAAAAAGAAGCAATATTGTCTACATTCTATGATGATCCAATTCCAGGAGGGCATACAGGCATTAATAAAACACTAGCAAAAATAAAGAGACAATATTATTGGAAAAACATGACTAAACATGTAAAATAGTACATAAATAAATGTCCAAAATGCCTGACGTCGAATTTAAAAAAATTCAATTATAACTGACTTGTGCAAATATTTAAAAATAGACAACATAACGTCTACAGCACACCACCACCAGACATTAGGTACCGTTGAAAGAAGTCATAGGACATTCAATGAGTACATTCGTTCATATATTTCAGTAGATAAAACTGACTGGGACGTATGGTTACAGTATTTCGTGTATTGTTTTAACACAACACCATCAGTAACTCATAATTATTGTCCATATGAACTAGTATTTGGAAGACAAAATAACTTACCAATACAATTTAACAGCGTAAATACCATAGAACCTATATATATTATAATATAGAGGATTATTCAAAAGAAGTTAAGTTTAGACTAGAAAACGCGTATAAGAGAGCTCGAATACTTTTTGAAAAAAATAATATTAAATAAAAATAAATAAATGATAAGAAAGTATTAGATTTTAATTTCTATTTTAAGGAGACCAAGTTTACTTAAAAAATGAAACAGGTCATAAATTAGAATCTTCTTATATAAGACCTTTTGAGGTCATTAGTATAGAAAACAATAATAATATAATTATAAAGAATAAGAACAAGTAAGAAAACTCTAGTGGGGGGTACCCGACTAGGAGATCCCCTGAACCCCGTCCGATCTGCGTTTTTAAATATATATTATATATATATAAATATATATATATTATATGTACATATATATATATATTATATATATATATATATATATATATATATATATATATATATATATATAAATATATATATATATATATATATATATATATATATATATATACATATATATGTACATATACTAAACTAACTAACTAAAGTCAGCTAAGAATTCTAACAAAATTCAAGCAGTCAGCTGTAATTGTTGTGATTCTTAGAACAGACAAGAATGCTCGCATTCGAATGTCTCAATGTATGTGTGCACATGTATAGAAAAAATGAAAACGGGGGTGGGTTTCTGGTCACATGTCGCAATTGACAAAACGTTTTGTTTAATAACTTCTGTGATACTTAATGGATTTCAATGAAATTTTCAGCATATGATCTACATATTATATTGAATATTTTGCGATTATATATTATATTGAAATATTTCGAGTCCCAGCGAACTTACAAATGTCTTGTAAGGATCGGCCCTGGTCAGATTGAGACCTACCCCGGCTGTGGAAAACTAACTTTACAGTATCCTATCTATGTTCCAATAACATTTAGTTCTGGTACTAATTCCACACTTCTACCAGCAAGATCTCAAGTGATACGCAAAATAGAGTTGTCTTCAGCAGAAGAAAACATTTTAATTCCAAATCAGGAAATTAAACCGGGTGTTTATGTTGCAAACACTATTGCAACGGCCCAAAATACTTTTGTCCGATTCTTAAATACCACAGATACATGCCAAATAGTAGGCATTAATAACTTAAAATTTGAATCACCTTCGAACTATGAGGTGGTTCAAAATCTAAAAGACAATAGAAAAGAGTCTGTAATTGATAAATTAAAGAAAAATTTTCCAATTTTGTTTAAGAAACAACTTGAAGAAATATGCACCCAGTATAGTGATGTGTTCGGACTTGAAACCGAACCAATCACAACAAGTAATTTTTATAAACAAACATTGAGACTTAAGGATGATGAACCAGTATATGTAAAAAATTATCGATGTCCGCATAGCCTAATAGAAGAAATCCAGCATCAAGTTGGAAAGTTAATTGAACAAAATATCGTTGAGCCGTATTTTTCACCCTATAATAGCCCACTTTTATTAGTTCCAAAGAAATCCCTTCCGGGATCTGATAAGAAAAAATGGCGATTAGTGATCGACTATCGTTAAATAACAAAAAACTTCTGTCCGACAAATTTCCACTCCCCAGAATTGACGATATTCTTGATCAATTGGGTCGAGCCAAATACTTTTCATGCCTTGACTTAATGTCAGGTTTCCACCAAATCGAACTTGAGGAAAACTCAAGAAATATAACGTCTTTTTCAACAAGTAATGGTTCATATCGCTTCACGCGATTACCATTTAGTTTCATTTCAGAGAATGATGACAATCGCATTCTCAGGCCTCGAGCCTACCCAAGCTTTCCTTTATATGGATGATTTAATTTATAGGTTGTTCTGAACAACACATGATTAAAAACTTAACAGATGTTTTCAAACTTTGTAGAAAAAATAATCTGAAATTGCATCCAGAAAAATGTTCATTTTTTATGCATGAAGTGACATTCCTAGGTCACAAATGCACAGATAAAGGAATCTTACCAGATGACAAAAAATTTGACGTCATCAAGAATTATCCAGTCCCGCATGATGCGGACAGCGCTAGACGTTTCGTTGCATTTTGCAATTATTATAGACGTTTTATAAAAAACATCGCCGAATATTCCCGGCACATAACAAGTTTATGTAAAAAGAATGTCCCATTTAAATGGACAGGGGAATGCGAAAAAGCATTCCAATATCTAAAAGATAAGCTTGCTCAATCAAATTTATTACAGTACCCAGATTTTAGCAAAGAATTTTCCATAATCACAGATGCAAGCAAACAAGCATGTGGAGCAGTTTTAACTCAAAACTATAATGGACTCCAACTCCCAGTTGCATATGCATCAAGAGCATTCACTAGAGGTGAAAGGAATAAGAGTACTACAGAACAAGAACTATCAGCTATACATTGGGCAATAATACACTTTCGACCATATATATATGGCAAACATTTTACAGTTAGAACGGATCACAGACCTTTAACATACTTATTTTCCATGATAAACCCAAGTTCAAAATTAACACGCGTACGACTCGAGTTAGAAGAATACGATTTTACAGTAGAGTATCTGAGAGGGAAAGACAATTTCGTGGCAGACGCCTTGTCAAGGATAACAATATCCGACCTAATTGACATGAGTAGAAAAGTCCTGAAAGTCACTACCAGGCAACAAAGTAGACAAAACAATTTCTGCGCAGAAAATAAACAAGAACTATTGCTAAAGCAAAGTCTTGAAAAAGCTTCTAAGCCCAACATATACGAAGTCATTACAAATGATGAGGTACGAAAAGTAGTGACCTTGCGAATAACAGATTACACATGTTTATTGAAACATGGAAAAACAGTTATAGCAAGAATTAATGTTAGCGATTTGTACTCCACTTAGGTCAGTTTTCCCAAAGGCTTGAATGGCAAGCCGGTGTATCTAAAATCAGCCAACTAAAAGTGGCACCGAGCGAAAAGATCTTTGATTCAATTTCAATAGAGGTTTTCAAACAATTGGGCAATGAAAATTTAAAATCATTAAGAGTAGCGCTACTCAAGCCGGTGACCCAAATATCTAATGAAAAAGAAAAAGAAGCAATATTGTCTACATTCTATGATGATCCAATTCCAGGAGGGCATACAGGCATTAATAAAACACTAGCAAAAATAAAGAGACAATATTATTGGAAAAACATGACTAAACATGTAAAATAGTACATAAATAAATGTCCAAAATGCCTGACGTCGAATTTAAAAAAATTCAATTATAACTGACTTGTGCAAATATTTAAAAATAGACAACATAACGTCTACAGCACACCACCACCAGACATTAGGTACCGTTGAAAGAAGTCATAGGACATTCAATGAGTACATTCGTTCATATATTTCAGTAGATAAAACTGACTGGGACGTATGGTTACAGTATTTCGTGTATTGTTTTAACACAACACCATCAGTAACTCATAATTATTGTCCATATGAACTAGTATTTGGAAGACAAAATAACTTACCAATACAATTTAACAGCGTAAATACCATAGAACCTATATATATTATAATATAGAGGATTATTCAAAAGAAGTTAAGTTTAGACTAGAAAACGCGTATAAGAGAGCTCGAATACTTTTTGAAAAAAAATAATATTAAATAAAAATAAATAAATGATAAGAAAGTATTAGATTTTAATTTCTATTTTAAGGAGACCAAGTTTACTTAAAAAATGAAACAGGTCATAAATTAGAATCTTCTTATATAAGACCTTTTGAGGTCATTAGTATAGAAAACAATAATAATATAATTATAAAGAATAAGAACAAGTAAGAAAACTCTAGTGGGGGGTACCCGACTAGGAGATCCCCTGAACCCCGTCCGATCTGCGTTTTTAAATATATATATATATATATAAATATATATATATTATATGTACATATATATATATATATATATATATATATATATATATATATATATATATATATATATATATATATATATATATATATATATATATATATATATATATACATATATATGTACATATACTAAACTAACTAACTAAAGTCAGCTAAGAATTCTAACAAAATTCAAGCAGTCAGCTGTAATTGTTGTGATTCTTAGAACAGACAAGAATGCTCGCATTCGAATGTCTCAATGTATGTGTGCACATGTATAGAAAAAATGAAAACGGGGGTGGGTTTCTGGTCACATGTCGCAATTGACAAAACGTTTTGTTTAATAACTTCTGTGATACTTAATGGATTTCAATGAAATTTTCAGCATATGATCTACATATTATATTGAATATTTTGCAGTTGTATAAAATCGCAAACTCATTCACATATTGGCTATATTTGCAACTAACCTTCAATTTGAAAAATTTTGAAAAATTTTGAACCAATATCCAAAATATAACAAAAACCGAAATTGTATAAAATATAAATGAAACTAAATGCAAAATTTTTACTTCATTTCGATAAGGTTTTTAATCGATAACAAAAGAACGGCAAAAGTTATCGATTTTTTAAAACAAACTCGATATGCGCGTGCTATACAGGGACTTCCAAAAAATGTTTCAAGTCTCTAGCTCTTATATGTTCTGAGATCGACGCGTTCATACATACGGACAGACGGACAGACGGACAGGGCTAAATCGACTCAGCTCGTCTCCCTGATCAAGAATATATATACTTTATGGGGTCTGCCACGCCCCCTTCTGCCTGTTACATACATTTGACAGCTTAACAAAACCATTATACCCTGATTTCTCATTTTCAATGGGTTCAGGGTATAAAAATAGGGAACAAAAAGTTCATAAGGATAGGCTAAAAAAGATTAATAGGTAAAAAAAAAAAGAATATATATATACCTCAAAATTAAAAAAAAAACAAGTAAGAACGTTGCAGTCGGGCGCAACCGACCGCGTGATACTCTGTTCCCATAGGGGCTTCTGGCATATTACATTTTAAAGTTTATCTTAATTTGTTAAAGTCGCCGCTCGAATTAGCTTCTGACTCAAAATAACTATATATTTATTAAAATTCTAAAAATATATATATGTAAATGAGTAAAATTTTTATAAATTATGGCTCGCTTCAATCGTTTGTATGAATATGATGATTTTATGAGCTAGACAAAAAAATATAACTGCACCATGCATTTTATAATTTTTATGCAAAGCAGTCTGTTAACTTAAGAGTTGTCTGTTAATTTGACAGTGTGATTGATTTTCTTTACATAACCAATTGAGTCTTTTAACAGTGCCACTTGGGATCGTCTGAAGCATTGCCAACATACGAAAATAACGAAATAACTGACCTAGGCTATGGAAAACTATATTAATATTAGATGGTCAATTATTTAAATATTAAATTGAAATACATATATTTATTTGTCTCTTACAATTTTTTCTGCCTACTTATTTATGTAGGCGGTACATGCTTATTGCAGTTTAGCGCCACCTACCGGATTATTCTTGTGATGGTGATTCTGCTGCAATTTTAACTCAAGAGCTCTGCAAAATAAAATTCCAATTTGCCACGCCCCCAGTGATCGTAGACATGTAATTTTTGGCCAATTCTTAGAAGGAGTCTAAATTGACGTAACAGCAAAATTTGGAAGCTTACCTTCTAAAAATGTGGAAATTACAGGGTATTTTTCGGTGCGCCACGCCCTAAAGGGGCGTAACCATTATTTTTGGGTCATCGATAGAGGAGGTCACCAGTAACTCAATTAGCCAATTTTGAAGCTTCTAGCTCTTAAACTTTAGGAGATATAAAAGGAAATTTTGTGCAAAATCTAGATATTCAGATCCGATTTGCCACGCCCCCAATTGGCGTAGACTCGTTATTTTTGGCCAATCTTTGGAGGTAGTTGAAGGTAACATAAATGCCAAATTTGGAAGCTTACGTTTGAAAAATGTGGAAATTACAGGGTATTTTTCGGTGTGCCACGCCCTAAAGGGGCGTAACAATTATTTTTGGGTCATCGATAAAGGAGGTCACCATTAACTCAACTAGCCAATTTTAAAGCTCCTAGCTCTAAAACTTTAGGAGATATAAACTTTTGCGGATTGCCACGCCCCCTATGGGCGTAGATATATCCGCCATATATTTTTGATCGTGGGTTGTCAACGCGAGTATGTATTCCAAATTTCAAGTCTCTAGCATCAATAGTGCTCGAGATATAGAAGAATATGTATAAATCACTATATAGTCAGATCCGATTTGCCACGCCCCCAAGGGGCGTGGATATATAATTTTTTCATCGATCTTTATAGGATCTTAACAGTAACTTACATGCCAAATTTGGGCATTCTAGCTCTAAAACTGCAGAAGATACAGTTTTACCCGATTTGCCACGCCCCCAATGGGCGTAGATATATCCGCCATACCTTTTTGATCTTGGGTTGTCAACGCGAGTATACGTTTCAAATTTCAACTCTCTAGCACTTCAACTAACAGGGTTTCTAACATACCGGAAAATGCATTTTCCGATTTGCCACGCCCCTAGTGGGCGTATCGGGAAAATCTTAACACTTTATAATTCGAGGGTATACACAAGTATGTGTTCCAAATTTCAAGTCTCTAGCTTCAATAGCGTCGAAATGGTTTGCGTTCATACGGACAGACGGACAGACGGACAGACGGACGGACAGCAAGACGGACATTGCACAAAACCAATATACTCTTTTTCCCTTTGGGAACAGAGTATAAAAACATACAAAAATAAATTTGATAAAATACAACATAGTATATAAAAGATATAAAAGTAATACTAATACTAATTTTTATATTAAATAACTACAATTTTTACGATATTTTTTTAAAAAAGGGAGGTGTAGTATGTTGTATGTCAAATAAGCATATGCCCACAGTATTGTAGAGTATACAATACATCAAGATGTCATATGCCCAACTTAAAGTAAGAGTATCATACTCATAACATAGTGACACTTTGTTGCTTTATTTATACAATTATAAATATACATAAGTGCAGAAATACGATCAGCCACTTATGCGGACTGGCCGCAGCGTGGGATCGCTGACGTAAGCACTTCTTAAGTATGTACCATCAGTACATATATATAGTGACATATGTAGAGACATATGTACCCACACACTAACCATAGCACTTATGTTACACATTCTCTTCCCACAAGATTTAATGTAAACATTAAATCAAAAGGGTGACAATAACAATTCTGGCTTCCCATGAACTTATTACAAATCGCCAGAATCGCTATTCCCACCATTGGGGTTGAAACTGCTGACGTCGCATAAACCCTAGCCGACAGAACTCTCTTAAAGCTCAATCTCTTCAAGATCGAGATCCCTTTATTTACTTAAGAGCCAAATGCTCCATAAGTCTAAAGTCCAATCAATCGAAAGCTCAAAGCCAAGGTTTATAAGACGTCTGCAGAACATAGCTTAAGTCAGTTTAGAAGTGGAATCGAGAATTGAATCTTGAATAAATTATATTTTTTTATTAAAATAATCTTCTAACGATTTTATTGGTGCAGCCGGTAGGATATTAGGAAAAAAAAAATCCTCGTAACAGTAATCGGTCCTTTTCGATCCGCTAAGAGAAATCCTTTTACGACCAAGTGACTTTCTTGGATTGAGCACGCGAATTTGCAGCAGAAGGTGAACCGGTTCAGAACATTACAATTTTGGAAACGTTTTCTTGATATCCGCAAAAGAATCAACGCGTGTGTTAAAACTTAACAAAACCAATTATTAATCGAGGCCCACAGTTAAAGTGCGACCGCCGCGAGAAACATAATTGCCATATTAAGAATACCGCGCTAACTTGCAATACAACAAACAGTGTTCTGTTAATAAATAGATCCTTTGGACTATTTAGAACATCTGTACAAAAAGGACTTACTTCCGGGTTTGCATATCATTAAATTGATCCCTGTAAACAGTAAGCTCTTTACAACTCCATAAAACCACAACTCAAATACAAGTTATTTAAACAACATCATGACAACAACTGCAACCATGGAACTATCTAAGAACTATATTTGGGACAGGTTCGCCAAGTTTTAGTCTTCGACGGAAAAACAATAGAGCTCACAGCATTCATATGAAGAATCGACTTCATCATGCAGCTTTATCCAACAAGAGACGTAAGGCAGCACAACGTGTTATTTGGAGCCATCGAAATGCAGACATCTGGATCAGCACAACGAGTATCCCAACTATCAGCAGCTACAACCTGGGAACAACTAAGGAACGCCCTCATCGACGAATTCAAAACACAAACACCCTACGAGGAACTACTTAGACGTCTGTACAACACAAATTATAACAATAGTATCCGTAAATGTGTAGAAGATCTAGAATACAAATCATTTATAATTTCAAACAAATTGATGCTAGAAAATCAGCCACAAAATACAATTCTGTATACAAACGCAATGAATAATACAATTAAAGACGTAATTACTAGAAAACTTCCCGACAGAATATTTATGACTTTAGCTAGATATGACATTACAACTGTCTCAAAACTGAAACAAGTAGCCCAACAAGAAGGACTTTATGAAAATAATGAACGTACTAACCAAAACACTGATAACTCCAAAACTAATAAATCCCAAAACCTTACTAATAATGATAGTCGTGGAAAGGGAAATAATCAAAATTATTATCCATTACAAAATTATTCAAACAGTCCAAATCCAAGTAATAAACCAAAAGAAAATAATCAAGCATTATATAAAAAATTCAAACAAAACCTTGATCAAGCCAGATCACAAAACACCATGAATTACCAAAATCAAAGTCAAACACCCTCAAATCCTCCAGTCAAACGACAAAGAGAAAATACCAGTGGTCACTCTAAGATGGATACTTCTAAAAATTTTCATCAAGGAGCCTCGGACCAAGAAGAACAAATCCCTTCATCAGATTAGTTATGAATGGGCAACATTTTAACTGTGTAATTGACACAGGATCATCAATAAATCTAATAAAACAAAACTTCTTCAATTTTCCAATCAAACTTTCCAATTAAATGTGCAAACAATAAATGGCATTGTTCAATTAAATAATTGCATATCTTTTGCCCCTAGTAAGCTTTGCCCTACTCATCAAACATTTTATTTACACAACTTTTCTGACAACTATGATATTTTACTAGGAAGAGAATATCTAGAATCTTGTAAATCAACAATCGATTACAAACTAAAAACAGTTATTCTAAACGAGCATCCATTTTCAATGAGATATGATCGAGAGGATTCTGTCCGCCCCAAACTAACGACATAGCCGTAAATTACGCTATAACCAATGAATTAAATGAAACAAACCAATTCCGATTAGAACATCTGAACGATGAAGAAAAAAACCAATTAACCAAAATTCTTTTCGAGTTTAGTGACATTCAGTACAAAGAAAGTGAAAATTTGAATTTCACCAGTACAATTATGCATGTCATCCAAACTAAACACGAAGACCCAATCCAAAAGCGACCATACAAGTATGCGCAAACATTCAACGAAAAAGTCGAAAAACAAATTAAACAAATGATTGAACAAGGTATAATTCGCAAATCAGATTCCCCTTATTGCTCACCAATTTGGATTGTGCCAAAGAAACGTGATGCATCAGGTAAAGAAAAAATTCCGAAACTTAAACGAAATAACAATCGATGATAAATATCCTATTCCAGTCATGGATGATATACTAGATAAACTTGGAAAATGTCAGTATTTTACCACTATTGACCTAGCGAAAGGATTTCATCAAATACAAATGGACCCACATAGTATACCAAAAACAGCTTTTTCGATAAAAAATGGACATTACGAATACACTCGAATGCCTTTCGGTTTGAAAAACGCCCCAGCAACATTTCAACGTTTTATGAACAATTTGTTAGAAGATTTAATTTATAAAGATTGTTTAGTATACATGGACGATATAATAGTGTATTCCACTTCATTGGAAGAACATCTATTATCATTAAAAAAGGTATTCACAAAACTGCGTGAAGCTAATTTAAAATTGCAACTAGACAAATGTGAATTCATGAAAAAGGAAACTGAATTCCTTGGACACATAATAACTACAGACGGAATACGACCAAACCCAACAAAAATCTCTGCCATACAAAACTTTACAATACCAAAAACCCCCAGAGAAATAAAATCATTTTTAGGACTTTGTGGATATTATAGAAAATGTATTCCTAACTTTGCACACGTTGTTAAGCCAATGACTTTAAAATTAAAGAAAAACGCAATTATAAATATCAAAGAACCAAATTACATCTCTGCATTTGAAAAATTAAAAGTATTAATCACGTCCGATCCAATACTAGTTTATCAGAATTTCGAAAAACCATTTTGTCTCACAACTGATGCCAGTAACATAGCTATTGGAGCTGTTCTGTTTCAGAATCAAAAACCAATTTGTTTCGCAAGTCGAACCTTAAATGAACATGAAATTAATTATGCAGCAATTGAAAACGAACTCTTAGCCATTGTTTGGGCAACCAAATATTTCCGATCCTATCTCTATGGTAGAAAGTTCGATATCCTCAGTGATCACAAACCACTCGTTTGGCTCAATAATATTAAAGAACCAAATAAGAAATTACAACGCTGGAAAATAAAATTAAATGAATTTGATTATCACATTAAATATGTACCAGGTAAAGAGAACTAAGTAGCAGATGCTCTATCTAGAATAAAAATTGAAGAGAACCTGTTAGGAGAAACTTCCGATGCTACAGCAGCAACAATCCACTGCGCTCAAGAAGATAACCAACATTACATTTCACTGACAGAAAGACCAATTAATTATTTTAAAAGACAAATAGAATTTGAAAGAAATAATTCAAATAACGTAAACGTCACGAATTACTTCATAAAACAAAAATTTTAATAAATTATGTTGAAATGACAAATAGTCATGCAAAAGAATTAATAAAAGAATACTTATGTTCAAACTTCTGCCGAATTTAAAGAATATATTATTAATACCCACCAAAAGTTACTACATCCAGGAATAGAGAAATTGACATCACTATTTAAAGAAAAATATTATTATCCAGATTACCAGAACCTAATTCAAAATATTATTAACGAATGCAAAATTTGTAACATAGCTAAAACAGAACATAGAAATACTAAGTTAGCCTTTGAATTAACTCCTGAAATTCAAAATCCCAGAGAAAAATATGTCATTGATTTTTATATGGTAGACAACAAATAATTTCTATCTTGTATAGACTTATATTCCAAATACGCAACCTCAATCGAAGTAAATAGTCGAGATTGGCTAGAAGCCAAAAGAGCTCTTTTAAAAGTATATAATGACATGGGAAAACCAATTGAAATAAAAGCAGATAAAGACTCAGCCTTCTTGTGCTCCGCACTAAAAATTTGGCTAAAATCAGAAAACGTAAATATATCCATCACAACTAGTAAAAATGGCATTTCAGACATAGAAAGATTTCACAAAACAGTAAATAAAAAATTGAGAATTGTCAATTCTGACACAAACCAAGAAGATAAACTAACTAGATTCGAAATAATACTTTACACTTATAATCATAAAACGAAACATAATACAACTGGTAGAACACCAGCTGATATTTTCATTTATTTCAAAGAGAGAGTTTTGAGTGAGAGAGTAAGACGTGCTTGGCTTACGTTCCATAATCTTTTTTGATTTTTGCCCATTTAATATTTTGTTAAATTTGCAAACTGTCGTGTGTTGGTTAATTAAGCCACCAGTCTTTAATTACCGTGCTAAGAATAATCCGTGGTGCTTTGTGGTGTTTTATTTAGTGCCTCAAAGCTTGAAAGTTTGTGCAGCGTCGGTAATTACAACTATTATTGAATTCTGCTTCAATATTTCTATTCTTTGGTGCTCTTCTCTTTTGCTTTGATCACTCTTTTTGCACTTGTTCGTGTGTTTGTGAGTGCTTGTACTCTCACGAAACTAATTTCGTTTTGTGCAAGAATATCACTTGCTGCGTTTAGTCTCTCCGCTCTTTTGTTTGTTGTTGTTGTTGGACTTCGCTCTCTCAACACATTAATTCCTCTCTGTTTTTCTATTATTTTGTTTGATCTGTTCTTTCGTTTTGGTTTGATTAACCCCAATTGCCAATATGATTTGCTGCAAAAAATCATGTTCTATTCGGCAAGTTGTTGATTCTGCACAAGTGCAATTTGTTAGTTGCTGGTTGTGTGAGAATTTTATGCATACAAAATGTGCAGGTCTCACCGGGCGTGAGTATGATAAAATCATGTCCACTACCAAAATTGGTTGTGGTGGTTTACGCTGGTCTTGTCCGGTTTGTTTGGAAAAACAAATTAATTTTTCCAAAATGTACAACTCAGTGCGGGTTCAATTTTTAAAACTGAGTAGTATTTTAAAGCAGTTATCTAGTGACCTAGAAGCTGGTGACGAAATACTACATCAGTACAATTTTGATACTCCACATATTGAAGTGGAGACTCCATCGCTGTTGGTACCCCCTCCTTCTGTACCAATATCGTCTCCCAATTTATCAGCGCCTTCCTCACCCTGTCCTGAGTCTTTATCACTTCCGGCTTCGTGTGATTCGTTTGAAACACCTGTCGCTAGTGATATTATAAACACACGAGACTCCATACAGGTTTCTAATAAAAAATTAAAAGCTTCCCCGATTGGTGCTCAAACAATGACCAACATTCTGTCCACTTCTCCCTCCCCTACTATCCCCACTTTATCTGTCGTATCTCCTCGAAAGCAAGTTTTCTTATCTAGGCTTTCATCTGATACGACATGTGATGCAATAACGGCTGTTATTGCTAGTAAATCTCCAGCCAAAGTTTTTATTTCTAAGTTTAATTTTGCGACTCCTCGTGAAATTGCTTCATTTAAAATCAATGTGCCTGTAGAATATTTCACAACTATATGTGATTCTAAATTTTGGCCACCACATATAGTTGTACACGAATTCAAACCTAAGAACCGTAATAGAGTGACTCCAATAACTTTAAATCCTTCTTCGATACAATCTTCATCTAATATTGTATCAAAAAACTAAATCTTACACATTCCTCACCTCAGCTGTCTTTGGCATATCAAAATGTTCGAGGCCTAAATTCTAAACTCAGAAGACATTTTTTGAGTAGTTTTAGTGTTCAATATCATGTTATTGCTTTCACAGAAACATGGTTAAATCCCAACGTCTATAATAGTGAGATTCTCTCAAATAATTTCACTATTTATAGACATGATCGGTTGATACGTAGAGGTGGTGGTGTCTTAATTGCTGTTAAGGCCGATATCCTCTCCGAATCATTTAGTTTCACGTCACCTCACGATGCCGAGATTATTGGTGTTAAAATAACTCTACCAACGTGTTTTCTATATATTACTTGTTCTTATGTTTCCCCCTCTTCTGATGTGCAAGTGTATGCTCAGCATATAACTTGTATTAAAGAAGTTTTTGAACATGTAAAGGATAAGGACCTATTTCTTATGTTGGGTGACTTTAATATACCTAACACTTCTTGGTCCTCAACTCCCACCTCAAATTACCTTATACCAACAACTGATCACTATCTCTTTGACGAGTTGTTTGGTCTGTCTATGTTTCAGATGAACCCTATTTCAAATCATCTGAATCGTTCACTAGATCTGGTTTTTATTAATGATGATTCTATCATTAATGTCTCCAGATCATCCCCTTTATGTCTACCAGAGGATATACACCATCCCACTTTAGAGGTCTTACTTTTCATACATAGTCCACCAATTTCAACGCCTATACCTCCACAACAACGTCGCTGTTTTAATAAATGCAATTTTGTTTTACTTAACCAACTAATTAATGCAACCGATTGGTCTCTTTTATATGACTCAGTTGACATTAATGTGGCAACAACCATTTTCTATAACACTCTAAATACCATATTAGATGAGTGTGTTCCTATGCGCTACTCTATACCGGTTACTAATAATCCTCCCTGGTTTACTCAGTCTCTTTCTAATTTAAGAAATATTAAGTCTAAATATTTCAAAAATTTTAAAAAGTCTGGGTCGACTGTTGACTGGTCGAAATATTCTATAGCCAAGTCAAATTTTAATATTTTAAATTCTAAGTGCTACGAGAATTATCTTATACGTTGCAAACGGCAGTTCGTCCGTGACCCCAAGCAATTTTATTCATTTGTAATTTCGAAGCGTAAATCTTCTAGTTTACCTTCTACATTTTTCTTTGGATTGGATAAATCTTGTAATGATCATGATTCCTCTGATCTTTTTGCAAATTCTTTCCAATCCACTTATTCTTCAGTTGATCCCTATACCACTTCTTACCCTTACTTAATTTCTGCAATAAATAATATAAATGCTTCTAACGTTTCCCCTGCATCTCTGGTTTCAGCCATTCGGTCATTGAAATCATCCTTCTCTCCTGGAGCTGATAATATATCCAGTTGTGTAATTAAAGAATGTAGTGTTTCCCTACAGCCACAATTACTAAAACTATTTAATTTGTCCCTGGAAACCTCTGTTTTCCCTTCTGTTTGGAAAGAGTCTTTCATCATCCCCCTACATAAAAAATGCGGGAGGTCTGATATTTCTAATTACAGATGTATTGCGAAACTATCTGCTATTCCGAAGTTATTTGAAAAAATAATAACATCGACACTACAACATTTTTGTAAATCTATTATCTCACCTTCTCAGCATGGTTTCGTTCAAAGTCGATCAACATCGGTTAATCTATTAGAATTTACTTCACTAGTCAATGACAGTTTTTTAAATAAAATGCAAACTGATGTTATATACACTGATTTCAGTAAAGCATTTGACTCAGTACACCATGACATATTACTTCAAAAGCTTGATCATTTGGGATTTTCCCCTAAGCTTGTCTCTTGGATTGCATCCTATTTAAAGGGTAGGACCCAAAGAGTTATGTTGAGATCAGCTATTTCGAAACTTGTTTTTGTTTCGTCAGGTGTACCTCAGGGTAGTCATTTGGGACCGTTACTTTTTTCCTTATTTATAAATGACCTTCCTAGCTGTATATCTCATTCAAATATATTTATGTATGCAGATGACGTAAAACTCTGTCTATCGTATTCTAATTCACTCGATCATCTACGCCTACAAGATGATCTTAATTCCTTTCAACTGTGGTGTGTGGCTAATCGGTTGCATTTGAACTGTTCTAAATGTATGACAATGACCTTCAGTCGTACTATTCCATATATTCCTAATTATTCAATTAATAATGACTCATTGCAGCGCATTTTTTCAGTCAAAGATCTTGGTGTACTCTTCGACTCAAAACTTAATTTTAATTCTCATATCTCAACCATCATAAACGAAGCCAAAAGTGTGCTCGGTTTTATTAAACGTTGGGCTAAAGAGTTCAATGATCCCTTTATAACAAAACTACTCTATATTTCGCTGGTACGCCCGACTTTAGAATATTGTTCAATTATATGGTCTCCTCAGCATAAATTGTATCAGGATCGTATTGAATCGGTCCAGAAACAGTTTTTACTCTTTGCCCTACGTAATCTAAACTGGGACCCTAATCTCCGTTTACCGTCTTACCATAGTAGGCTTCTTCTTATTGATCTTCCATCATTAATCAATCGTAGATCAATCCTGGGGATTGTTTTCCTACATAATTTGATTATTGGTAATATTGATTCATCCCGTCTGTTAATGCAGCTTAATTTTTCTGTTCCTTCCAGAACAACCAGACACTTTCGTTCGCTGTATTTACCATTGTGCACATCAGATTATTCTTTGCATAGCGCGTTTCACGTTTTATGCGTTAATTATAATAAATTTTACCACGTGTTTTCCTCAGAACTCTCTCTTCCGTTAATAAAATCCTTGCTTTCAGGTCATCTTAGGGAAATCACACACAATACCCACGAGTAAGCAGGTCATAATTTTGATGATCTGGCAAATCTCCAACATTGTGTAGTGATTTCCCAATCATTTCTATTCTTTTTTTATCTCTCCACTCCTCATTCTGTTTATTAAATTTTCTTTTATCTATTAATAATTAATTTATATTTTATTATATTTTTTTTTATTTATAATTTTACGTAAGATTCAATAATATATATTTTAAGTTTCCATTAACACTTTCTATCTTTCATAGTTCAATAATACCACTGACCATACATGGCTGTGATTTGGGGCATAGCTGGCCGGACTGGCAAATAAAATACCCCCATCGGGTTGGTGGTATTATGGAAATATTTTTTCCTGTTCTTATTTAGGCTATACTTTATATTTGTTTAGTTTACCAATTAAGTTGACTCTAGTTTTGTCAATAACCTTTTTGAATAAATTTACGCAGGAACCCCCGAGTACGATACGCAACTAAATAAGAAAAGTAAAATCGAAAGATTAAATAAAAAAAGAACTGATTTTGAAGTAGATACTAGATATAGAGAATCACCATTAGTAAAATCAAAATCCACAAACCCTTTTAAAGAAACAGGAAATATAACTCAAATAGATGACAAACACTATGAAGAAGTTAACAGAGGTAGAAAGATAACACACTATAAATCAAAATATAAAAAGAAGAGAGACTGCTCGACTAAGAGATACCCTGAACCCTGCGAAGATGCGATATTCAAATCATTTTACGCTTCTTTCATATATACATATACACAAACAACACATACACACACACACACATGCACACGCACGCACAAACACTTTCTCTGCTACTGCGCAGCTTACGCAGCGACTGCGCGCGGGCAGCGCTTGGGCTGCAGTATGGGCTATATTTTGGAAACTTATTTGTTGAATAGGTTTGCTTCTAGATGGACTTTCGTAATCAGCGTAATAATGACATTTATATGTATGTATTTGTCAAAGCACAAGTCTGTAGTATTTGAAATACGTTTTTTTCAAATTAGGGGGGAAGGGGCGTGGTATCCAAAATCCAAAAATTGCAAAATGTTTGTAACCATTACACGGATATACACAGTAAATTTGAAAATCTTAAAATCTATAGCTATAACGGTATTCAAAAACGAAGAAAAATGATCGATTTTTATCGATAATAAAGAAATGGGATGAGTTATCGAACAAAAAATGATAAACTCGTACTGCGTAGAATATACAGGAGTATACATTTCAAATTTCAGATCTCTAGCTTTTGTGGTTTGCGAGATCGCTGCGTTCACACGGACGGACGGACGGACTGACGGATGGACGGACGGACGGACGGACAGACGGACATGGCTATATCGACTCAGTTTGTCGAGCTGATCAAGAATATATATACTTTATGGGGTCTGCCATGTCTCCTTCTGCCTGTTACATACATTTTCACAAAAACATTATACCCTGATTTTCCATTTTCAATGGGTTCAGGGTATAAAAACTGGACAGAGAAATGAACGGTATAAGACTAGTAAAACGAAATAAACGAGGACTCCTAAATTTCATGGGAACATTTTATAAATACCTTTTCGGTACTTTAAATCAGGAAGATAAAGAAGAATTACAATCAAAAATAGATAACCTTTCAGAAAATAGTGTTCAAGCCAATGAATTAAATAAAATAATAAAAACAGTTAATAAAGGAATAGAAGTAATAAACAGTTTAAACTCGACCCATGAGGTAGATCAAAGACTTGACATATTTTTTTTTTCAATTTAAAAGAATTCACAGAATACATTGAAGACATTGAATTAGGAATGCAACTAACCGACTTGGTATATTCAACCCTAAATTACTAAAATATGACTCACTATCACATCTAAACGCTGAAAAAACAATAAATATTAAAACATCAACTTGGTTAAAACCAACTACTAACGAAATTTTTATCATTTCCCATATTCCACGCGAAATTATAAATACCGCACTATTCGACATTATGTTAAAATAATCGGTATTATTGTATGGCAACACAATATCTGTTATGTTTATGTTAAATGTTAGAAATCTATCTGGCAACGCCATTAAGAATATGTATGGAATCAAGTAATGCGCGTCTACCACGAGAGAGTGGAGTTGAATATGCTATTGAATAAAACGCAGCTTTTGTTAATGTGATCCGGGAGTTGTATTTAACACGTTACAGATTAACCAACAACAGGTTATGTGCCCAGGACAAAGTTAAATAAAATAAAACTCCCAAAGACAAAAGTCGGAATGCGTAGTGGTGGTCCAGCTAATTAAATTTTTGTGTGTCAAAATAAATAGTTAGTGATTCAAAATGACAAACAATAATCTGTACTCAATAGAAAAACTAGACGAAAAAAACATTGATATTTGGTGTGTCCAGATGCGTATTAGTTCACTCCAATGCATGGAAGATTTCAAGTGGTGTAGAAGTAAAGCCGGAGGAGAATTATAGTAATTGGGAAAGAGCTGATGAAAAAGCATTGGGAACAATTACTCTGAGTGTTAAATCTTCACAGTTAAATTACATTAAAAACTGTAGAACATCAACGGAAGCCTGGCAAAGACTTAAAGAAGTACATGAACCAAGTGGGCCAGCAAGGAAAGTCTCTTTGTACAAATCATTATTGAATCTTCGTTTGTCAGAGGATATGAATGTAGTTCAATACGTAAATGAGTTTGAAAGCGTAATTGATAAACTTAGAGAGGTCAACGTTGTACTAAATGATGAAGTGGTTGTTATAATATTACTATCAAGTTCACCACAATCATTTGAAAATTTTGTGATTGCAATGGAAATTCGTGACGAGCTTCCAAATTTCAACATGTTGCGAAATAAATTATTGGAAGAAGCAGATCGCCGAAAGCAAGCCAAAGACGAAGGCAGTGTACAGCAAGCATACATGGTGAAGAACAAAGACAAAGAAAGAAAAAGAAGTGATAATAACGGAAAATGTTTTGTGTGCGGTAAACGCGGACACTTTGCAGCATCGTGTCGCCAAAACAAAAATGCTGAAAAGAAGAAGTGATGGTGAAATAGTACAAGGTATCGAAAAAATACAGTCAACGGTAAATATTACGTGTGTGTCATGTATGAAAAGTAAAATCTGTTCACAGCCGTTTACAGAAGCAAATTACCGTGCGAAAAATGTTTTAGAAATTATACACACCGATGTGTGCGGACCATTTAATACAAAGTCGATTGGCGGATCGAAATATTTTCTAACATTTATTGACGATAAGTCCAGATACGCGACAGTATTTTTCATGAAAAATAAAAGTGAGGTATTTCAATTGTTCGAGTGCTACAAATCGTATGTCGAAAAGCAAACTGGACATAAAATAAAGTCACTCAGGAGTGATAATGGTGGTGAATATCTCAGCAAAGAATTTGTTCAATACTTACAAGGTGAGGGTATAAGTCGACAACTTACAGTGCCACATACGCCGCAACAGAATGGCGTAGCTGAGCGCTTTAATCGTACCTTAGTAGAGATGGCACGTTGTATGCTGGTGCATTCAGGACTTGAAGGGAAATTCGTGTGCATGAGCAACTTACATTAGAAATCGCACAATAATAAGGGCTCTACAAAATGTCACACCGTTTGAGATATGGTTTGAGAGAAAACCCATAGTGAAACATCTAAAGACGTTTGGATGTTTAGCAGTTGGTCTCGATAAGACGCAGAAACGCAAATTTGTTGCTAAAGGCAAGGAATATAAATTTGTGGGATATAGTACAGCGACTAAAGGTTACAGACTATATGATACTGATCTACAAAAGGTGGTAATTAAAAGAGATGTCAAGTTTGAGGAAACTATTCTGATGGGAAGTCAAAACAACACTGATCTGTCCTGCGTGATTCAGAAAGAGTCTCAAGTAAGTGAAATCCCAGTGTCTGAAGGAAATGACATTGAGAAAGCAGAGGAAAATAGAGATGATGAGGAGTACCATAGTCTGGAGGAGATTGAAACTGTACCAGAATCTCCGAGCGATATTGAAGTCGCACCTAAGTATGGACCCGGAAGACCACGAACAGGGCGTACTGGAAGACCTGGCAGACCTACAAAGCAGCAAAATATAGTAAATGTCATGCAGAGAATAAAAGAGGTAAAAGTTCCAGATAACGTAAAAACGGCGTTAAAATCGGATAATGCAGTCGACTGGAAGAGGGCTATGCAGCTTGAGTATGACTCGCTGATGGCTAACAACACATGGACTTTGATCGAGCTGCCCCCTGGAAAGAAAACAATCGGATGCAAATGGGTATATAGCACTAAAGGAGATGCCGATGGTTACATAGATCGATTCAAGGCAAGGCTAGTGGCTAAAGGATGTAGCCAGCAGTATGGAATCAACTATGAGGAAACATTCTCACCGGTGGTGCGTTACGCAACGATACGGATGGTTTTTGCACTTGCTGCTGAACTGCAGTTACATCTACACCAAATGGATGTATGCACTGCATATTTGAACGGCGAATTAAGTGACGAAATATATATGACCCAACCGGAGATGTTTAGCAACAAGGAATATCCTAAACGAGTAGCAAAATTAAATAAGGCTATTTACGGATTAAAACAGTCTGGACGCGAATGGAACACAAAACTAGATGGTGTCCTGAAAGAGTACGGTTTTAAGCCTTGCAGCAATGAACCATGCTTGTATACTATGTCGAACGGAGAAAATATAAATCTCGTCGCAGTATACGTTGATGACATACTTATAGCAAGTAAGACCAAAAAGGATTTAGATGATATTAAACTGTACATTGGAAAACAGTTTAAATCAGTCGACAAAGGAGCAATAAGCAGCTTTCTTGGATTTGAAATAGAACGTTCTGGCGAAACTGGTGATGTGATTGTGTGTCAATCCAAATATATTGATATGTTGCTATACCAGTACAATATGCAGAACTGTAGACCAGCGTCGACACCATTGGATACTGGATATCAAGTGAAAGCTTCAGAAGAATCAAAAACAGTTGATGCTACGAAATACCAGGCTCTTATTGGAACTTTGATGTACTTGGCGATATCTACCCGACCAGATATCTTACATTCAGTCTCAAAGCTTTCGCAGAAGAATTAAAATCCATCGAGCGAAGATTAAAAAGTGGCGCAAAACACATTCTGCGTTATTTGTCCAGCACAAAGAATTTGAAGTTGCATTACTACAAAACGGGAAAATTGATTGAAGGATTTGCTGATGCCGATTGGGGAGGTAACATAATTGATCGAAAATCTTTCACAGGGTATATGTTTTTCCTGGCTGGAGCAGTTTTTTCTTGGGAATCGCATAAGCAGACTACGGTGGCTTTAAGCAGTACTGAAGCGGAGTACATGGCAATGGCTGCAGCGGCAAAAGAAGCGGTGTACTTAAGAAGATTCGTTAAGGAAACAGGCTGTTTCCTTCACGATCATCCGTTGTGCATTTACGGCGATAATATTAGCGCACAACACTTAGCAAAGAATCATATGTATCATGCAAGAAGCAAACATATCGACATAAGGTATCATTTCATTAGAGAATTAGTTGATAAAGATGAAATAGTTTTGAAATATGTCGACACTACAAATATGATAGCGGATATTTGTACTAAAAATTTAAATAAGCAAAAACATATGAAGTTATTAAACATGACAGGTTTAAAGAATAATATATGAAAATAAAGAAAATATTGTATTGAGAAGAGGTGTTAAAATAATCGGTATAATTGTATGGCAACACAATATCTGTTATGTTTATGTTAAATGTAAGAAAACTATCTGGCAGCGCCATTAAGAACATGTATGGAATCAAGTAATGCGCATCTACCACGAGAGAGTGGAGTTGAATATGCTATTGAATAAAACGCAGCTTTTGTTAATGTAATCCGGGACAACAACACATTATTCCATACCCTGACGAAAACAAAAACATTTTGACCGAAGTTATACATGACACTTACTATTTACAAAATAATAAAGCATTCACATCAACCAATAAAGATTTAGTTATCAACAAATGTATTACTGGTATATTAAATCAAGAAAAAACAGAATGTAGATATTCAAAAACACTTAAAAATTAAGAAATTAAGTATGTAGAACCAAACATTATGTTAACATGGAACTTACCAAAAACTGTATTAAACCAAAATTGTATCAATAGAGAAATAATTATTGAAGGAAATAATATGTTAAAAGCCCTAAATTGTTCAATCCAGTTGGATGAAATATTAATAACCAATACTATACAAGAAATTATCCAACAACAAACAAAATTGTATAACACGTTCCAAATTATAACTATAACAACTTTAATAATTATTTTAACTGCATTAATATTGTACATTATCTTTAAATATAAGAATATTCCACAAAAAATAATAGTAAACTATAAGAACAAAAAAGAATCAACCCCAAACATACAAACAAATATTCAAAAAGATATACAAATCAAGTTAAATGAAAATGAAATCAAAAAAATTATAATAGACCCAACATTATACCCAAGGTTAAACACCTGAGGACAGGCTCATTTCTTAAGGATGGGGAAGTGACATATGTAGAGACATATGTACCCACACACTAACCATAGCATTTATGTTACACATTCTTTTCCCACAAGATTTAATGTAAACATTATGAAATAATCAAAAGGGTGACAATAACAATTCTGGCTTCCACCATTGGGGTTGAAACTGCTGACGTCGCATAAACCCTAGCCGACAGAACTCTCTTAAAGCTCAATCTCTTCAAGATCGAGATCCCTTTATTTACATAAGGGCCAAAAGCTCCATAAGTCTAAAGTCCAATCAATCAAAAGCTCAAAGCCAAGGTTTATAAGACGTCTGCAGAACATAGCTTAAGGCAGTTTAGAAGTGGAATCGAGAATTGAATCTTGAATAAATTATATTTTTTTATTAAAATAATCTAACGATTTTATTATATATACATATATGCACATAAACACATACGTACATACATACATACTGCAACTCTCTCTCTCTCTCTCTCTGCCGACGTTCTTAGCGGCAGAGCTCACTTTGAATATTCTTTGTATATATATTAATTGAATAAAATAGAGAATTCATTTTCGATCAGAACATGAACATAACACTGTTATGGTGTGGGGCTGTTTGGGGTATACTGTGATGGGCGGCTTGTAGGATTATTTTATTTAGGATTGCGGCTCCTTTATTGATGTTGGTGCTTTTGGGTATGA
The DNA here is from genome assembly GCA_035045365.1 of Drosophila leonis. Taxonomy (NCBI): domain Eukaryota; kingdom Metazoa; phylum Arthropoda; class Insecta; order Diptera; family Drosophilidae; genus Drosophila; species Drosophila leonis. Next base: position 312,309 of record JAWNPC010000558.1, read on the forward strand.
TTTCGTTTATATCATTAGTTAATTTTTATTTTTAAAAAGGGACGAGAAAATTTTGCTGCTTGTGATTGTGGAAATAGGGAGATTAGCATTGGAAAGTGATCGCTTCCATGAAGGTCGTCAATTATTTTCCAATTGGGAAGGGGGTAAGTTGGGTGGAGCATAATGAAAGGTCTATATGGGTAAATGTGTTGTGAGTTGTGTGTAGGTGGGTTGGAGAGCCGTCATTGAGTATGGTAAGGTTGGCGTTTTGAATGAATTTGGCTAGGATTCTACCTCTGTTGTTGTCTTGAAGTGATCCCCAGCTGTGATGTGCGCTGTTAAAATCACCTAGGATAATTTGGTTGGTGTTGGTGTTGTGTGGTTCAAAGTGGTATCTTAAGCATTTTAAAGAAAATGCTTTGCTGGGAGGGATATATGTGGACAGTAAATTAATTTTTGTTTTTGACATTATTTCTATTTCAAGGGTTTCTAAGTTTCTAGGTTGGTTTAATTGATTGTGCTGTATGGATTTGTGGATAAGTATAGCTACGGATCGGTTGGAGGCTGCACTGGTGTAAATTTGATAGTTTATTAGGACGGAGACATATGATGTGTGGTAAGTGTTTTTTTGTTATAGTTAAGAGCTCATGTAGTTGTTTGTGTATCCTTTTATGTTCCATTGAATTATTTTAAGCATTGCTTTGGTTTAGGTTTTAGTGTGTTTATACCCTGAACCCATTGAAAATGGGAAATCAGGGTATAATGTTTTTGTGAAAATGTATGTAACAGGCAGAAGAAGACATGGCAGACACCATAAAGTATATATATTCTTGATCAGCTCGACAAACTGAGTCGATATAGCCATGTCCGTCTGTCCGTCCGTACGTCCGTCCGTGTGAACGCAGTGATCTCGCAAACCACAAAAGCTAGAGATCTGAAATTTGAAATGTATACTCGTGTATATCCTACGCAGTACGAGTTTATCATTTTTTTTCGATAACTCATCCCATTTTCTTATTATCGATAAAAATCGATAACTTTTCTTCGTTTTTAAACCCTGAACCCATTGAAAATGGGAATTCAGGGTATAATGGTTTTGTTAAAATGTCAAATGTATGTAACAGGCAGAAGGAGGCGTGGCAGACCCCATAAAGTATATATATTCTTGATCAGGACGACGAGCTGAGTCGATATAGCCGTGTCCGTCTGTCCGTCTGTCCGTCTGTCCGTCTGTCCGTCCGTCCGTATGTGTGAACGCGTCGATTTCAGAACCTATAAGAGCTAGAGACTTGAAATTTTTTTTGGAAGTCCCTGTGTATCACGCGCATATCGAGTTTGTTTTAAAAAACCGAAACTTTTTCCGTTCTTTTGTTATCGATTAAAAACCTAATCGAAATGAAGTTAATAAATTATATCTCGTACATGTTTGAAGCTAGAGTCTCCAAATTTTGCATTTAGTTTCATTTATATTTTATACAATTTCGGTTTTTGTTAGATTTTGGATATTGGTTCAAAATTTTTCAAAAATTTTCAAATTTAAGGTTAATTGCAAATATAGCCAATATGTGAATGAGTTTGCAATTTTATACAACAGCAAGATATTCAATATAATATGTAGATCATATGCTGAAAATTTCATTGAAATCCATTAAGTATCACAGAAGTAATTAAACAAAACGTTTTGTTAATTGCAACATGTGACCAGAAACCCACCCCTGTTTTCATTTTTTCTATACATGTGCACACATACATTGAGACATTCGAATGTGAGCATTCTTGTCTGTTCTAAGAATCACAACAATAACAGCTGACTGCGTGAATTTTGTTATAATTCTAAACTGCCTATAGTTCAAATTTGCTACTGCTTGCCTAAGCAGTGCAGTGGCGGTGTTGATAGAAGCGGGGCACATCGTGCCTTGCAGGTCTGGGTTCAAACCCAGCCTGCAGGTCTGGGTTCAATCCCAGCCGATGACAAATATTTTTATTTCGTATTTGCTTAATATTTTATTTTATTTTTTTTTTTTTTTATTAAATTGTTATTACTCTTTAAAAATTATATTAAATTCTTTAAAAATAAAAACATGCTATTTGATTGTGAAAGTGCAAGATTAGCAATTTAATTAAATTTTGTATAAGTTTGTAATGTATACAAGATACGGAATATATTTAAAAATGCATATCGGACGGGGTTCAGGGGATCTCCTAGTCGGGTACCACCGACTAGAGTTTTCTTACTTGTTGAATACTGTTATAGCTATTATACAAGGTGCAATTCAAAAGTTCCAGGACTTTATAAAAAAAATAAAAAATAGATTTTCTTTGGCAAAAATTTTATTGGTCGCCTTCGAAATAGTCCCCTTCGGACTGAATACAACGATTTGCACGATCAAGAAGATTATCAAATGACTTTTTTAGGTCATCCTTCGGTATGGCGTTGAGTATGGCGGTCAAAGCCTTTTGAATAGCATCAATGTCAGCATACCGTTTTCCTTTCATTGCCAAATGAAGTTTTCCGAACAAGTAGAAGTCGCAGGGTGCCATATCAGGCGAATACGGTGAATGGTTGATGTTTAAAATGTGATTTTTGGTCAAATAATCCGTCGTGAGCGTCGAACGGTGAGATGGCGCATTATCATGCAACAATCGCCAGCTTCCTTCTTCACGGTATTCTGGCCGAATTCGTCGAATGCGCGATACCAAACGCTTCAAAACACCAACATAAAACATCGCGTTAACTGTTTGGCCAGTGGGAACGAATTCTTTATGAATAATACCCTTGGAATCATAAAAACAAATCAACATTGACTTGATTTTTGACTTCTCTTGGCGAGTTTTTTTTGGCTTCGTCTCCTCTCGCGGCTGCCATTCCGAACTTTGGCGCTTGGTTTCGGGTTCGTATTGAAAGCACCACGTTTCGTCACCAGTTACGATGGAATACAAGAAGTTTCGGTCCTTTTTTGCCTCTTTAATGATGTCTCTTGAATGTTGAATTCTGAGGTCTTTTTCGTGTGGTTTCAAAGTGTGCGGAACAAATTGGGCGCAAACCTTCCTGTACCTCAAATTTTCGGTTAAAATACGATAAATCGACGCTGCGGATATTCCTAATTCCGATTCCATGTATTTCAGCGATGATTTCGGCTCTTTTCTGATGAATTCACGCACAATTTCCGTGTTTTCTTCGTTTACAACATCTCTTGGCCGGCCCGAACGTTCGTCGTCTTCCAAAGCATCCCGTCCCTCTTGAAAACGTTTAAACCATTCGTGAATGCGGCTACGGGATAGACAATCGTCGCCATAAACTTTTTTCATCATTTGATGAGTTTCGGTAAATGTTTTACCAAGTTTAAAACAAAACTTGATGTTCGCTCTTTGTTCGATGCTCATTTTTCGACGGACACAACAAAAGTACTGTCACTTTTAGCGCGATACCTCGGCTTCTATACGTCCGAATGTCATGAAAATTTGACACAACATGACAGAGAAATAGACAATCAAACGATGGCGCCACTAGAAAGCGCGAAATTTAAAAAGTCCTGGATTGACTTTTGAATTGCACCTTTGAAAAAAACGTATTTCAAATACTAGAGACTTGTGCTTTGGCAAATACATACATATGAATGTTATTATTACGCTGTAAAAGTTTGATTACGAAAGTCCATCTAGAAGCAAACCTATTCAACAAATAAGTTTCCGAAATATAGCCCATACTGCAGCCCGCGCGCAGTCGCTGCGTAAACTGCGCAGTAGCAGAGCAAGCGCTTGTGCGTGCGTGTGCATGTGTGTGTGTGTGTATGTGTTGTTTGTGTATATGTATATATATAAAAGAAGTGTAAAATGATTTGAATATCGCATCTTCGCAGGGTTCAGGGTATCTCTTAGTCGAGCAGTCTCGACTAGAGCACTCTTACTTGTTATACCCTGAACCCATTGAAAATGGGAAATCAGGGTATAATGGTTTTGTTAAGCTGCCAAATGTATGTAACAGGCAGAAGGGGGCGTGGCAGACCCCATAAAGTATATATATTCTTGATCAGGGTGACGAGCTGAGTCGATTTAGCCCTGTCCGTCTGTCTGTCTGTCCGTCTGTCTGTCTGTCCGTCCGTCCGTCTGTCCGTCTGTCCGTATGTATGAACGCGTCGATCTCAGAACCTATAAGAGCTAGAGACTTGAATTTTTTTTTGGAAGTCCCTGTATAGCAGGCGTAGATCAAGTTTGTTTCAAACAATCGATAACTTATACCGTTTTAGTGTTATCGATTAAAAACCTTATCGAAATACAGTTTATTAATTGTATCTCGTACATATTTGGAGCTAGAGTCTCCAAATTTTGCATTTAGTTTCATTTATATTTTATACAGATTCGGTTTTTGTTATATTTTGGATATTGGTTCAAAATTTTTCAAAAATTTTCAAATTGAAGGTTAGTTGCAAATGTAGCCAATATGTGAATGATTTTGCTATTTTAGGCAATTGACAAATATTCAATATAATATGTAGATCATATGCTGAAAATTAAAATTTCATTGAAATCCATTAAGTATCACAGAATTAATTAAACAAAACGTTTTGTCAATTGCAACATGTGACCAGAAACCCATCCCCATTTTCATTTTGTCTATACATGTGCACACATACATTGAAACATTAGAGTGCGAGCATTCTTGTCTGTTCTAAGAATCACAACAATAACAGCTGACTGCTTGAATTTTGTTATAATTCTTAGCTGCCTTTAGTTTCAAATTTGCTACTGCTTGTCTAAGCAGTGCAGTGGCGGTGTTGATAGAAGCGGGGCACGCCGTGCGTTGCGAAGGTCTGGGTTCAAACCTCGTCGATGTCAAATATTTTTAATTGTTTTTTTTTCACACATACAATGGCGGTGGAGGTCAAGTGATGTTGGTTCGACTCCAGCTGCGGAAATATCGTATTTTCTCAATTTTTTTATTTTTTTCTTTTATTAAATTATTATTACTATTATTTAAAAAAAAAACTACATTTTTGACAAACATGCTATTTGATTGTGAAAGTGCAAGATTGGCAATTTAATTAAATTTTGTATAAGTTTGTAATGTATACAAGATACGGAATATATTTAAAAACACAGATCGGACGGGGTTTAGGGGATCTCCTAGTCGGGTACCCCCGACTAGAGTTTTCTTACTTGTTTCGGTTGATCTTGTTGTGGTTAACTGTGTTGTAGATCAAGTGCTGTTTTGTGATCGACATTTTCGGTGGTTTTTATTGCTGTTAATTCCTGTTGCCTTAGGAATGAGGGGCTTGCGGTCGAGTGGCCTATGTTGGTGGTCGATTTACGGGTTATTAATGCAGCTTAGGCAGTTCTTCGTGTTGTTGCAGACTTCCACTTCTATTGTGTTTGCTTTCAGAGCAGTTTTTACATTTTTCTGAACTTTTACAGATGCTGGTGGGGTGTTCAAAACGAAGACAATTTTTGCATCGTATTGGGAGGGGGATGTAAGGTCTTACGCGGACGGTGTCGTAGCCAATTTTAATTAATTCGGATAGCTTGTGTGTTTCGAATGTTATTGTGATAAGTCCAGTTTCTGCGAGTGTGCTGCTTTCGTTGTTTGTATTACTTGGTTGCTTTTTTTAAATTTTACGTACTTCGGTTACTTTTTGTGTTTTTAATTCTTGTAGTATTTCGTCTTCACTTATGTTACGTAGATCATTGCCGTATATTACACCTTTCGTAAAATTTAGTGTTTTGTGTTCTGTTGCGGTAATGTCGATGTTTGTCATTTTGGTAATTCTAAGTAGTTTTACAGCTTGCAGATTGTTTTTAGTTTTAATAAGTAGTTAGCCGTCTGTTGTTTTTTTACACGTGTGACTTCTCCTCCGCGGGCATAGTTTATAGTATTTTTTAATGATGAATGGTGACATTTTATCAAATGAATCGTTGTCTTTTCGTTTTAGTACGATATATTTTGGTTCGTTTAGTTGTATGTTCTTGTATTTGCTTATATCAGGTGGTTCCTGCATGGTTGCTGTTTGTGGTGTGTGTTTATTTTTTTTTTTTTTTTATACCCTGAACCCATTGAAAATGGGAAATCAGGGTATAATGGTTTTGTTAAGCTGTCAAATGTATGTAACAGGCAGAAGGGGGCGTGGCAGACCCCATAAAGTATATGTATTTTTGATCAGGGAGACGAGCTGAGTCGATTTAGCCCTGTCCGTCTGTCTGTCTGTCTGTCCGTCTGTCCGTATGTATGAACGCGTCGATCTCAGAACATATAAGAGCTAGAGACTTGAAACATTTTTTGGAAGTCCCTGTATAGCACGCGCATATCGAGTTTGTTTTAAAAAATCGATAACTTTTCCCGTTCTTTTGTTATCGATTAAAAACCTTATCGAAATGAAGTAAATAAATTATATCTCGTGCATGCTTGAAGCTAGAGTCTTCAAATTTTGCATTAAGTTTCATTTATATTTTATACAATTTCGGTTTTTGTTATATTTTGGATATTGGTTCAAAATTTTTCAAAATTTTTTAAATTGAAGGTTAGTTGCAAATATAGCCAATATGTGAATGATTGAAATATTCAATATAATATGTAGATCATATGCTGAAAATTTCATTGAAATCCATTAAGTATCACAGAAGTTATTAAACAAAACGTTTTGTCAATTGCGACATGTGACCAGAAACCCACCCCCGTTTTCATTTTTTCTATACATGTGCACACATACATTGAGACATTCGAATGCGAGCATTCTTGTCTGTTCTAAGAATCACAACAATTACAGCTGACTGCTTGAATTTTGTTAGAATTCTTAGCCGACTTTAGTTATATATATATATATATATATATATATATATATATATTTAAAAACGCAGATCGGACGGGGTTCAGGGGATCTCCTAGTCGGGTACCCCCGACTAGAGTTTTCTTACTTGTTTTTTATACTCTGTTCCCAAAAGGAAAAAGAGTATATTGGTTTTGTGCAATGTCCGTCTTGCTGTCCGTCCGTCTGTCCGTCTGTCCGTCTGTCCGTATGAACGCAAACCATTTCGACGCTATTGAAGCTAGAGACTTGAAATTTGGAATATATACTCGCGTTGACAACCCATGATCAAAAAGATATGGCGGATATATCTACGCCCATAGGGGGCGTGGCAAATCGGGTAAAACTGTATCTTCTGCAGTTTTAGAGCTAGAATGCCCAAATTTGGCATGTAAGTTACTGCTTAGATCCTATAAAGATCGATGAAAAAATTATATATCCACGCCCCTTGGGGGCGTGGCAAATCGGATCTGACTATATAGTGATTTATACATATTCTTATATATCTCGAGCACTATTGATGCTAGAGACTTGAAATTTGGAATACATACTCGCGTTGACAACCCATGATCAAAAATATATGGCGGATATATCTACGCCCATAGGGGGCGTGGCAAACCGCAAAAGTTTATATCTCCTAAAGTTTTAGAGCTAGAAGCTTCAAAATTGGCTAGTTGAGTTACTGGTGACCTCCTTTATTGATGACCCAAAAATAATTGTTACGCCCCTTTAGGGCGTGGCACACCGAAAAATACCCTGTAATATCCACATTTTTGGAAGGTAAGCTTCCAAATTTGGCATTTATGTTACCTTCGACTACTTCCAAAGATTGGCCAAAAATAACGAGTCTACGCCAATTGGGGGCGTGGCAAATCGGATCTGAATATCTAGATTTTGCACAAAATTTCCTTTTATATCTCCTAAAGTTTTTGAGCTAGAAGCTTCAAAATTGGCTAATTGAGTTACTGGTGACCTCCTCTATCGATGACCCAAAAATAATTGTTACGCCCCTTTAGGGCGTGGCGCACCGAAAAATGCCCTGTAATTTCCACATTTTTGGAAGGTAAGCTTCCAAATTTTGCTGTTACGTCAATTTAGACTCCTTCTAAGAATTGGCCAAAAATTACATGTCTACGACCACTGGAGGCGTGGCAAATTGGAATTTTATTTTGCAGAGCTCTTGAGTTAAAATTGCAGCAGAATCACCATCACAAGAATAATCCGGTAGGTGGCGCTAAACTGCAATAAGCATGTACCGCCTACATAAATAAGTAGGCAGAAAAAATTGTAAGAGACAAATAAATATATGTATTTCAATTTAATGTTTAAATAATTGACCACCTAATATTAATATAGTTTTCCATAGCCTAGGTCAGTTATTTCGTTATTTTCGTATGTTGGCAATGCTTCAGACGATCCCAAGTGGCACTGTTAAAAGACTCAATTGTTTATGTAAAGAAAATCAATCACACTGTTAAATTAACAGACAACTCTTAAGTTAACAGACTGCTTTGCATAAAAATTATAAAATGCATGGTGCAGTTATATTTTTTTGTCTAGCTCATAAAATCATCATATTCATACAAACGATTGAAGCGAGCCATAATTTATAAAAATTTTACTCATTTACATATATATATTTTTAGAATTTTAATAAATATATAGTTATTTTGAGTCAGAAGCTAATTCGAGCGGCGACTTTAACAAATTAAGATAAACTTTAAAATGTAATATGCCAGAAGCCCCTATGGGAACAGAGTATCACGCAGTCGGTTGCGCCCGACTGCAACGTTCTTACTTGTTTTTTTTTTTTGATTTTGCGTTTGATTTTCGTTTGTCGCGAGTTTGCAGATAAGCTTATGTTTTTCGTAGCGGGGTTTTGTTCTGATGCAGCACGTCTTGTCTCCAGAGAGGTTGAAGTGATACTGAGTTTTGAATATATACTGGTTCATGATTTAGTCTGAATTTTTGTTTATAAAAGTTATTTGTTGTAATTGACTCGATTTCTAGTCCGATTTCTACACGAATATCAGAATATCACAAATCAAGAATATATGTATATACCTTATGGGGTCCGCCACGCCTCCTTCTGCCTGTTACATACATTTTAACAAAACCATTATACCGTGATTTCCCATTTTCAATGGGTGCAAGGTATAAAAAGCTTATCGAAATCAAGGTCTTTAATTATATCTCGTACATCTTTGAAGCTAGAGTCTGCAGTGGCAGTAAATAAAATAAAATAACATATTTTAATAACATAAATAAAATAGCATGAACGAATAATATAAATTATAATAAATAATTGGAATTTTATAATCTAATCTAATAATCTATAAAAACGTTGTAAATATACATATTCTATATATAAAAGTAACCACTATAAATTAGTATTATTATAAATTAGTATTAAATATTATTAGTGAGCAATTATGAGGTATGTTATTGTATTAGTGATATGTGTTGTCTTAACGTGGAGTTTTAATTTAATCAGTCAACCTCGTACAAAGTTGCTTATGCGCTTGTTCCAATTCTGGGCCATTGCTAGGCCGCAGAATTTGTTAAAGTGCAAGCGTCACCTTTGATCTTTGGATTGGGCAATACGCCAACTCCACTTCGACACCTCACCTCACCAACAACAGCTTTAAAAACCAACCGCACTAAACTGAGCATCAAACACAACACTAAGCTGCACACCAACAACAACACTGATCTTTACCACAGCACAACAATGAAATACCACAGCAACAACAACAGTAAGGCACAACAAAAACACTAAGCCACACCACAACAACAACAACAAGTCCTTTATACGCCTGTATACCAACTCAAAGAGTAGTAAATCCTTATAGACATGTCATCGTCATCTTGGGCCCAATGATCACAACGTCTTGCAGATAAAACAAAAGCAAGTGCTGTGTAAGTAAATTTAGTATGTTAAGAAAAACAAGTAAGAGTGCTCTGGTCGAGACTGCTCGACTAAGAGATACCCTGAACCCTGCGAAGATGCGATATTCAGATCACTTAACGCTTCTTTTATACTATATGTACATATATACATACATATATACAAACAACACATACACACACACACACACATGCACATGCGCAGTTTACGCAGCGTGTGGGTTGCGCTTGGGCTGAAGTATGGGCTATATTATAGAAACTTACTTGTTGAATTAGTTTTCTTCTAGATGGACTTACATATGTATGTATTTGAAAAAGCACAAGTCTCTAGTATTTGAATTACGTTTTTTCAAATTTGGTGTGAAGGGGGTATGGTATTCAAAATCCAAAAATTACAAAATGTCTGTATTCATTACATGGATATATACAGTAAATCTGAAATCTATAGCTATAACGGTATGCAAGTTACGCCTTAAAAACGAAGCAAAATTATCGATTTTCATCGATAATAACGAAATGGGATGAGTTATCGAAAAAAATGATAGACTCGTACTGCGTAGAGTATAGACGAGTATACATTTAAAATTTCAGATCTCTACCATTTGTGGTTTACGAGATCGCTGCGTTCACACGGACGGACGGACGGACGTACGACAGACGGACATGGCTATATCGACTCAGCTCGTCTCCCTGATCAAGAATATATATACTTTATGGGTTCTGCACACGCCACCTTCTGGCTGTTACATACATTTTCACAAAAACATTATACCCTGATTTCCCATTTTCAATGGGTTTAGGGTATACAAAAATATTGTATATAGTATGTATGTCGCAGTATGAACATACATATGTACCTTGACCACTGTGTGTGTGCTTGCAAGTCGTGCTATGCAATAGGTTTGGTTTTATATAGTGAAAATATTACTGCAAATACAGAGTTTGAAAATTCTAAGAATAATGACGCAGAATATCATTGGCGACATAGTACTGTATGAGCGATGCGACGGCGGCGCCGCGCCGTCGCTGAGTGTAGTCCAAATTGAGTTTGCAAGGAAACAGAAGCATAGATCGATGCGTGATTGAGAATGTCGAGCAGTAGAGTTCAGACAGTTGCATGCGCATGTTTGGAATTCGCTTTGCTCTCAGTTTTGTGGATTGCCATGGCAGATCAGCCACAAGAAATAAACGCGTCTCCGACATATACATATAAAATAATATGAAGTTCTCTCAAATTTTGGATGAGCCACTTTTGCAATTATTAGAAAAAATGAAAAAAAAACCTTGAATGAATAATATCAGTAATATGAAATCGAGTTAAAAACAATAAGAAAAATAAATATAAATAAATAAATTTGTAGATAATAAGGAAATTGTAGAATTATGCATTAAATACAAGCAAATCATAATATCAGTCCACAAATTTAAAAAAAAAAAACATTTAAAAAAAAACATTTAAAAAAAAAACAAATATAACCATATAGTAACCTCCTTATAATTAAGTTATACCCTTCTTTTGCTTAGGTCTTATTATTATGTCTGTTATGAGCTTAAAATGAAATATTTGAAGTTAAAATGAATCCGTGAGCATACCTAATTAGTCTGTCGAGTATCCGTGCCAGGATCTTATAGGATCATTAGGAAGTTGACCAGGGACAATATATATCAACCAGTACTAGTGTTGTCAAGGAGGGTAAGTACGAGAGACGAACAACACCTAGGTCCTCTCAGTCAGTTTAAATTACAGTAGGGTTTATCATATGTGGTGTGTCGGCGCTCTCATTACTGGTAGTTTTTTATATATTGTAGATTCTGAAACGCTCACTAATGTGTCAGGGTGCAACCGTGTAGTTTAGGTAGGTAGGGTTTAGGTGACGAGCATAGCGAGAGTACGCACGTCAAAGCCTTCTTCACATCAGTCCGAGTCTAGAAATTCCATTAGCTGGGCAATAGGCTACACTCTCATCGAGAGAGTTTAACTTTAGCAAGCCTGTAAACAAGAAAACTAAAAATTTTGTGTTTACATTTGTTTATATTTTATTCAGTTTTGATTATTGTTATATTTGGGATTACAGCTAAAAAAAATGGGTTTTTTCATTATTAAATTTTACATGCTTACATTTTTTCTGCAATAATAAATTCATAACACAGATCGGACGGTTTTCAGGGGATCTCTTAGTCGGGCACCACCGAATAGAGTTTTCTTACTTGTTTGTTGTAGTAGCTAAAACGATCGCTGTGTTTGCCATCGTAGCATACCATCGTTGATGGTAGATACGGGGAGTAAAAACGTTCTCGGTCGCGGGATGAGCGCAAGAGTTAGTTTGTCGGTTTGGGGGTTATCGACCATCAGCGTCACCGCCCATTATCATGAATAACCCAAAAGGGTTGATATCATCGTTAATGTAAACATTCTACGGACCAGAAGTGTCATAGAAAACGTTGACAATTATTAGTTCTCTGTTAAAGACTGCTGACAGTAGTGAAAATTGTAAATATAAACATTTACCGATGCAGCCTTCTGCTGCCCACCAATTATATTGTAAGCAAATAGCGAATAACACGACCACACAGCTTCAAACTCAATTGTATCTTAGATGTAAATTCAGTTTTATTTTGACGATTGAATATAGAACACCTATTTTGCTCCGTATAACATATCGAATATTAAATATCAGTCAAACACATAATTGGCGCAGCCGGTAAACCAATTTTCACATTTTAATAATTATTGTGGAAATTGTTGACCAAAGTCAACGAAACAATAAAAAACTGTGCATGTGAATAGTGAAGTTATTTACTGTTGTACAAATTTTACAAAAAAAATCAAAATTCGTATGAATATGATGGTTTTATGAGCTAGACAAAAAAATATAACGGTGTCATGCAAGTGTGTCCACACTTAATTTTTATGCAAAGCAGTCTGTTAACTTAAAATTTGTCTGTTAATTTGCAAGTATGACGTCCCATTTTCTTTGCATAACCTACTGAGTCTTTTAACAGTGCCACTTGGGAATCGTCTGAAGAATTGCCAACATACGAAAAACACGAAATAACTAACCAAGGCTATGCGAAAACTTTATTAATATTAGGTGGTCAATTATTTCAAGCATTTAAACATTAAATCAAAATACATATATTTATTTGTCTCTTACAATTTTTTCTGCCGACTTAACAAGGAATTTAGCTTATTTATGACTAATTCCGATACGTAAGAATTAGTGCTGGGAAAAGATCGATCTTTACCTAGATCGATATTTCGATATTATGTATGGTCTCAGATCGATATATCGATCTTTTCATAAAAATATTTTAACTCCCAAAATAAAAAAAAAAAGAAAAACAAAGTTTTCATATAAAAAACAAAAGATGAATTTCTTATTAAAATTAAACAACGTTTCATATAAACTAACCTAACTTCGTAACAATGATTATATTATTTAATGAGATCATTCACTTTATCCATTTCTGAACAATCAAATTAATTGTATGCGCTACGCATGGAACATTCCTTTTGGAAAGAATTTCGCAAGCGTTTTTTATGTTCGGTGCGTTATCAGTAACTATTGCAGTGATTTTTTGTGTAACTCCCCACTCATTGAATACATCACGTAAAGAATTCGCAATGTTTTGTGCTGAATGGTTTGTTTCATCCTTAAGTTTTTTAGTTGAAAGAACTGCTGTCCGCATTTCAAACTCTTCACTTATGAAATGACAACTAACTGATAAATAACTTTCGTTCGCTCTTGAAGTCCAGCCGTCAGTAGTTACAGCGCAGAACTCAATCTTATCAAGAATTTCGCGCAATTTCTGCTTAATTTCTATAAAGACATATATCGAGTATCGAAGTTAGCCATATCGATATTTTCGATATCTATCAAAACATCGATATATCATTTTTAGATCGATCTTTTTCCCAGCACTAGTCACAAATAAACCATTGTTGTGAAAGCACACAGGCGCGGTTTTTTTTATATTTCAACTTAAATATAACTTCCGTCTATATTGGATAGAGAAAAGTTTCTATCCAACAGGTTATGGGCCCAGACGCGAATATTTAATTGAAACATAAAGTGTTTGTTTTTAGTTATGAACTATTAACATAGTGGTGACTCAGGAACTAATTGATAATAGCTATGAGCGGAATTTATCAGATAGAAAAGTTGGACGAAGGCAATTATGAAACCTGGCGCGTTCAGATGCGTAGTGTGTTGGTGCACTAGGAGCTGTGGAGTGTAGCATTGCAACACACAAGCCAGCAGCGCAGAAAGCGAAAAAGCAGGGAAACAAAAATGTGATATGTTTCAAGTGCGGCGAGCGCGGGCATATGAAGGCTGAGTGTAAGAAAGAGAGCGCTAATGAGAAAAAGGCAAGTAGAAAAGAGAACAAGCAGTGCAGTTTATTCAATGCGTTGAGCGCAGATCATTTAAAAAAGAGTATGTGGTGTTTGGATAGTGGCGCAACAAGCCATATGTGTTGTGATAAAAAGTTATTCACACGGTTGGTCAAACACACAGAAATGATCAGTCTGGCTGACTCTGGTTTTCTGAGAGCAGAAGGAAAAGGAGAGGTAAAGCTTGAGACAGAATTCTGCATGTTGCTGTTAAAAGATGTTCTCTATGTGCCGAAAATGAGCGGAAATTTTTTCTCAGTGAGCAGCGCTGTGAAACATAATTGCTTTGTAACTTTTGGGCAAGAATATGCAAAAGTAATGCAAAAAGGTGTTTGCATTGTAAAAGCAAGTAAAGTTCAAGACTTGTATATGTTTCAAGGAAAGCATAATAGTTGTTATGCTGTTGCTAAGGCAGATGGTGTGCTGTGGCATAAACGGTATGGCCATTTGAATGTCAACAGCTTGAAAGACCTGATCAAGAAAGGAATGGTGCGTGGTATTAAAAACATGGCTTTCAAGGAGAACATGAATTGTAAAACTTGCATGCTGTGCAAAATTCATGTGCAGCCATTTCCTGACGCAACTGCCAATAGAGCGCGAGGCATATTGGAGTTGGTTCATGCTGATGTGTGCGGGCGTTTTAGCACACAGTCTTTGGCTGGATCGAGGTATTTCTTAACCTTTATTGACGACAAGTCAAGGCGGATCTTCGTATATTTCTTACTAAGAATATTGCAGTTTAGCGCCACCTACTGTATTATTCTTGTGATGGTGATTCTGCAGCAATTTTAACTCACGAGCTCTGCAAAATATAATTTTTTCCAATTTGCCACGCCCCCAGAGGTCATAGACACGTGATTTTTGGCAAATCCTTAGGAGTCTAAAGTGACGTAACATGAAAATTTTCAAGGTTACGCTCTAAAAATGTGGAAATTACAGGGTATTTTTCGGTGCGCAACGCCCTAAAGGGGCGTAACAAATATTTTTGGATCATCGATAGAGGAGGTTACCAGTAACTCGCCAATTTTGAAGCTTCTAGCTCTGAAACTTTAGAAGATATAAAAGGAGATTTTGTGCAAAACACTAGATATTCAGATCCGATATGCCATGCCCCCAGCTCGCGTAGACTTGTTAGTTTTGGCCAATCTTTAGAAGTAGTCAAAGGTAACGCAAATGCAAAATTTGGAAGCTTACGCTCCAAAAATATGGAAAGTACAGGGTATTTTTCGGTGTGCCAAGCCCAAAAAAAAAGCCCAAAGGGGCATAACAATAATATTTGGATCAACAGTAGCTAATTTTGAAGTTTCTAGCTCTAAAACTGTAGGAGATATAAACTTTTGCGGTTTGCCGCGTCCCTTATGGGCGTAGATATATCCGCCATACCTTTCTGATCTTGGGTTGTCAACGCTAGTATATATTCCAAATTTCTATGCTTTAGCATCAATAGTGCTCAAGATATATAAGAATATGTATAAATCACTATATGGTCAGATCCGATTTGCCACGCCTCCAGTAGGCGTGGATATATATACGTTTTCCATCGATCTTTACAGGATATTAATAGTAACTTACCCGCCAAATTTGGGCATTCTAGCTCTAAAACTGTAGAAGATACAGTTTTACCCGATTTGCCACGCCCCCAACGGGCGTAGATATATTCGCAATACCTTTTTGATCTTGGGTTGTCAACGCGAGTATACGTTTCAAATTTCAACTCTCTAGCACTTCAACTAACAGTGTTTCTGACAAACCGGAAAATGCATTTGCCGATTTGGCACGCCCCTAGTGGGCGTATCAAGAAAATCTTGACAGTTTATAACTCGAGGGTATATGTTCCAAATTTCAAGCGTCGAAATGGTTTTGCGTTCATACGGACAGACGGACAGCAAGACGGACATTGCACAAAACCAATATACTCTTTTTATACCCTGAACCCATCGAAAATGGGAAGTCAGGGTATAATGTTTTTGTGAAAATGTATATAACAGGCAGAAGGACTCGTGGCAGAACCCATAAAATATATATATTCTTGATCAGCTCGACAAACTGAGTCGATATAACCATGTCCGTCTGTCTGTGTGATCGCAGCGATCTCGTAAACCACAAAAGCAAGAAATCTGAAATTTGAATTGTATACTCGTGTATACACTACGCAGTACAAGTTTATCAATATTTTCGATAACTCATCCCATTTCCTTATTATCGATGAAAATCGATAATTTTCCTTTGTTTTTCAAACGTAACTTGGATACCGTTTTAGCTATAGATTTCAGATTTTCCGTGTATATCCGTGTTTTTAAAACAAACATTTTTTAGTTTTTGGATTTTTGATGAGACGCCCCCTTCCCCCAAAATTTGAAAAAAACGTATTTCAAATACTAGAGATTTGGGCTTTGTCAAATACATACATATGAATGTCATTAGTATGCTTTAGAAGTTTGGTTACGAAAGTCCGTCTAGAAGCAAACCCATTCAACAAAAAAGTTTCCATAATATTGCCCAGAGCAAGTGCTTATGCGTGCGTGTGCATGTGTGTGTGTATGTGTTGTTTGTATATATGTATATATAAAAGAATCGTAAAATGATTTGAATATCGCATCTTCGCAGGGTTCAGGGTATCTCTTAGTCGAGCAGTCTCGACTAGAGCACTCTTACTTGTTAACTTATAAGGTATTTCTCGTAGCACCGAGAATTTAAAATATTAAAATTTGACTTGGCTATAAAATTTTTACCCAGTCAACAAATGACCCAGATTTTTAAAAGAATTTTTTACATTTAGACTTAATATTTCTTAAATTAGAAAGAGTCTGAGTAAATTAGCAACAGTTGAGTTTATTAGCAACAGGTATAGGGAAGCGCATAGGTGTTTAGAGTGATATAAAAAACAGTTGTTGCCATATTAATGTCAACTGAGTCATATAAAGGAGACCAATCAGTCGCTGTTCAGGCTGTACAAATATTGTAAACATGCCTTCTACTCACTCAACGACTAGCAGGTAGTGCAACACCAATAGATAAAGAGCACATGTTTAGAATCTAAAATTAGACAGACCAATGCTGAGCCTTACAAACTCAGCAATAGATAAACTAGACTTAAGGGTTGATTTTATACAAGAGTTAGGGTATATATACACTGGCTCTGAAGAATAAAGATGTAATACAAACCTGAACACCATCGCAGTCCAGTGTATTCATGGTCCTTCGAGCCGTTATATCGAGCCGGAATTCAAACTGAACACCATCGTAGTCCAGTGCATTCATGGTCTTTCGAGCTGTTATATCGAGCCGGAATACAAAACTGAACACCATCGCCGTCAAGTGTATTCATGGTCCTTCGATCCAACTACAAGTCTAAAAACGTTTTTGTGAAAGTAAAGTGATAAATTGTTTTAAAAAATTTTTTCTTTGGCTTACCAATCAAAGCTGGGAGTAGAGGCCCAGCACGATCAACCAGGCGATCAAAACAAAAAAAAAACCCCAACGGGTCAAGCAAAAGAGTGAAATAAAA
Organism: Drosophila leonis; assembly: GCA_035045365.1. Taxonomy (NCBI): domain Eukaryota; kingdom Metazoa; phylum Arthropoda; class Insecta; order Diptera; family Drosophilidae; genus Drosophila; species Drosophila leonis. The sequence goes on from JAWNPC010000558.1 coordinate 329,893, forward strand.
AAAAAACACACACATAAACACAAATAAGATACTGTCGGGGAAAACTATGGAGTTGCTAAAAAAGCAATTGCATAGCATAGTGGAAAATATCTGGACCTATAAAGCGTCTTTGATGAACGTCGAAGTTGCCGACCAACCAACATCCATCCAAGAAGTGCATGCCAATATAGAGCTCTGCAACCAGGAAGAAATCCTTGCCTATAAAGACAAGTTGACTCTCTTATGGAACAAAATCCAGTCGACGCTCACGGATTTAGAGGCAAAATATGGAAAATTTGCTTTCGACATCGACGAGATTGATGAACTGGAGTGCAACGTCGACTTACTGACAACGGAACTTTTTGTCCAGCTAGTGGACATGGACATGGACTGAAGAACAATGATGAAGGCAGTATTCGCAAGTTCTTGAACACAGCGACTGAGTGCATCTTTATCATCAAAGAAAAACGCCAAATTAGTAAGGATGCTGATGTTTTATTCGCTTCTCGACGGAAGTCCTACAACTTTACGAGCAGCATGTAAAGAAGGCAAGAGAAATACAGTCCTTGGACAATGTGCTGGAGTTTATTGAGCAACTGTATAACTCAATAGACTCAGTGCAAAAGAGTGCCATCCATACGCTAATGGAAGAAAAGAAGACGAGCTACAAAATATGTCGTTTTTGCCAACTGGATGGCCATGATATAGCCAGGTGTCAGGAATTTATAGCTGAGCCTGTTAAAAAGCGCAAAGTGTTTGTGTTTAAAAACGCGCTATGCTTTAAATGCCTAAGCAATCATAGCATTAAAGATTGCATAAAGAATTGGACATGCAGTCAATGCTCCAAACCCCACAACAATTTGCTTCATGAGGATGCAAATAAGAACGAGACCGTCAGCAGCAATTGTCTAAAATATAATAAAGGACAAGATACGTTGCTGGCAACTGCGCTTATTCGGATTCAAAGTAAATCTGGAAAATACGAGCAGCTAAGGGCTCTTGTAGATGGAGGCTCACAAAAAACGCTAATATCTGAAAAAGCCGCGCAACAGCTAAAACTGCGCCAAATCAAACGGAATGTGGAAGTTCAAGGAATTTCACAAAATGTTGAAGTACTGAAAAATAGCGTTTGCTTAACAATTATACCAAGGTTTAAAAGCAAATTCGTAACCACAACGCAGGAGCTCGTTTTGCCAAAACTGTAGACAGCTCTACCGAGCAAGAAAATTGACATGGATGGCAATAATGATTGGATGGGCTGCGAGCTAGCAGACCCATATTTCAACGAACCCAGTAGAGTTGATGTTGTCATTGGCGTTGACTTCCTCCCCCTAATCATGTTGGGAAAAGTAAAGAAAATCAACAAAACTGGGTCAAAAGACTGAACTTGGATGGATTGTTTCCGACAACATAGCAAGATCATCAAGCAACAAGGTAATCAGCGCATCGACAACGATTTACCTGGACGACCCCGAGCACTTCTGTGATTCAAGATACCAAACTTAACGAAATTGAAAAAAATCTACAAAGAAGCCAACTCCTTCCCGACGGAAACTCTTCAAAGAGGCTTAAATAAGTATACAAACTAATGAAGGGACAAGCGAGCGGTATGCTGGATGTTCAGCCAGGATAGGATTGTCACCATCATAACGCCGCAGGAGGTGCCGACGCCACTTCACTATATTGTGGTATACATTGACGACCTGGCCTTCCACACTATGAATGGATACAATTCGTTAGGATTAATAATATTTATAATAGTTGTATTTGTCCTGTATATTATTAAGAGGAGAAACCAGAGGCAGCAGTTGATGGCTGTCACATTTTCTGGCCCCCCGCTGAATGTTCAACGACTAGCAGGTAGTGCAACACCAATAGATAAAGAGCACATGCTTAGATCTTAAATTAGACAGTCCAATGCTGAGCCTTACAAACTCAGCAATAAATATGCTAGATTTAAGGGTTGATTTTATACAGGAGTCAGGGTATATGTAAGTTAACGTAAACCAAATCAAAAACAGTTTAATGCCCCGTTGCAACGCGCTGCCAAAAATGCTGACCTACGGTCCCCATTACATCCGCTCCAAGCTGCAAAACAATTCTAAGGAATTGTGGTTGCGAAAGCAACACTTGCAACCGCTAGCTCGTCCGCTGTAGTTGGTATTTAAGCCACCTAATTTTGCAATAAAAATTTAGTTTCATTTTTATATCCAAATAAATAAGTCGCTTCGCTGCGACAAATAAATTTATATAAAACGTTTTTTAACTGGCGCCCGAGCAGGGACCAGCGCGTACAATAGAAGACCCAGTTTCTAAGTACGAAATCGGTACAACAATATAGCCCAAAGTGTTCATACGTTGATACCGTGGCTGGTTCAACTAATTTCTACAGTGAAACTTCCATAAATTAATTTGTGGCTGTGGAAATTATAAACAAAAAAAAAAGCACAACAACAACGCAATTATTACGTGCTGAAATAAAAAGCACAACAATAACACAATTATTACGTGCCAAAACAGCAAGTGTCACGGCTACAAGACCCGCTCCTAGCCAACCACTAGATTGAAGTGAAGACCTCGAAACCTGAGTAGGACACCGACGACCCAAAAAGGAGATTTTCGAACTTCCGCAGAGGATGACCATAGCTGCTATTATATTGTAAGTTAATACAAGAAATTTGTCAAAAATTAAAAAGAAATAATAAGTAATCAAAAAATAGAAATAAATAAGAAGAAAAAATAATAATTAATCATGGCAAACCCCAGTAACCTAATAAGACCATCATTGTTGTCCGATGATGCGTCATCTTCACGATCAGCACCTCCTACTAACTCCCAAATGAATATAGACCAACTAACACAACTAATTTTTAAAATTGTCATTGAGACTCTAGCACTAAACAATACAGCCGAATTAATCAGACCAATTACATGCCCTTTCGACGTCTCTGACGTATCAATCAAACCTGAGTATAGTAGTAGAATATCTGAATTAGACAAGGTTCCAGATATAGTCAAGTGCAAATCTATACAGGACAGGAAGGCAGCCCTAGATATTTCTGCATCTTTCATACAATAAGGAACAAAATAACTGGATTAGCAGATACAGCATTAGAATCCTACAACGTACCACTTGACTGAAATGCCATTACCAAATGCTTGACCCTACATTATGCTGATAAGAGGGATATAACAACCCTAGAATATCAGATGACCGGACTGACACAAGGTAATCAATCTGTTGAAGAATTTCATTCAGTCGTCTATAAAGATTTGTCACTTATTCTTAATAAAGTGGGTTGTATGAATGTGACCAAAGAATCTGAGCGATTATTGACCAAAGTATATCGTGACAAGGCACTTGACAGCTTCGTTAGAGGTCTCCAAGGTGATCTCCCTAGACTTATAGGAATCAAAGAACCCACCGACTTGCCACAGGCCCTTCACTTATGCCTCAAACTAGAGAATCAAAAATATGTCGCCTCTCAAGCCAACAAGAAAGGTCGTCTACAATCATTCCGATCTCCTCCAATAACACAAAATAACATTCCACGTCAACCAATACAAGCCTATAGACCAAACCCCAGTTTTCCACAAAATAAAATGACACCTAATGGACAACAGTTCCACCAACAGCCAAGCTACAACTTCCCTGTAGCATATCCTCGTCCGTCCGGACAACAATTCTTTCAACAGCCTAACTACAATTCTCCTGTAGCACCCCCTCGTCCGTCTGGACTAAAACTTAACTCTCGTCCCGAACCCATGGACGTAGATAAGTCCATCCAAACAAAGCAGGTCAATTATATTAATCGCCCCAATTTCGACATAGGAAAACGTCCTCCATACAACACAGGACCAGAAACAGCCGAAGAAAACGAAAATCAAACTTACACAGAAGAACAAAGCCAGGCAGAACTGGAACAATATGCTAACGAATACTAGCAGACAACTCACCACACGAGTACGAATACTCGGGTGACGATGATCAAGTTGGACATTCAGACATACATTTTTTAGAATAAAGTCCTCCTCACTTCCATTCTTTGAATGCAAGCTTGGAGGAGAAAAGACCCTTAAAATTTTAATTGACACTAACTCAAACAACAATTATATCAAACCAAATTTAGTAAGAAACCCGAAAGAAAATATAGAACCATTCGATGCAATCTCTGTAGGAGGTAACATTAAAATAACCCAGCACATGAAAGCGAATATCAAAGACATCAAAATAAAATTTTTCCTGCTGCCTACTCTTAAATCATTTGACGCCATTCTAGGAAACGACAGTCTTAAGCAGCTAAACGCAGTAATCTTCAACATTCCAATCAAAGAACAAGTAAGAGTGCTCTAGTCGAGACTGCTCGACTAAGAGATACCCTGAACCCTGCGAAGATGCGATATTCAAATCATTTTACGCTTCTTTTATATATACATATACAAAAACAACACATACACACACACACACATGCACACGCACGCACAAGCACTTGCTCTGCTACTGCGCAGTTTACGCAGCGACTGCGCGCTGGCTGCGCTTGGGCTGCAGTATGGGCTATATTTTGGAAACTTATTTGTTGAATAGGTTTGCTTCTAGATGGACTTTCGTAATCAAACTTTTACAGCGTAATAATAACATTCATATGTATGTATTTGCCAAGGCACAAGTCTCTAGTATTTGAAATACGTTTTTTTCAAATTTGGGGGGAAGGGGGCGTGGCATCGAAAATCAAAAAATTGCAAAACGTTTGTATTGATTACACGGATACATACAGTAAATCTGAAATCTATAGCTATAACGGTATTCAAAAACGAAGAAAAGTTATCGATTTTTACCGATAATAAGGAAATGGGATGAGTTATCGAAAAAAAATGATAAACTCGTACTGCGTAGGATATACACGAGTATTCATTTCAAATTTCAGATCTCTAGCTTTTGTGGTTTGCGAGATCGCTGCGTTCACACGGACGGACGGACGGACGGACGGACAGACGGACATGGCTATATCGACTCAGTTTGTCGAGCTGATCAAGAATATATATACTTTATGGGGTCTGCCATGTCTCCTTCTGCCTGTTACATACATTTTCACAAAAACATTATACCCTGATTTCCCATTTTCAATGGGTTCAGGGTATAAAAACGAATACAAGTCGTCAATAATTTAAATATTAGAACTGAACATATGTCTAAAGAACAAAGCACCAGCATTACAAACCTAACAAAGAAATTCTCGAGCTTATTTTCAAAACCCAACGAGAGACTATCATTTACCACCTGTGTCCAAGCAGAAATAAGAACCACATCAGACTCTCCAATTTATACTAAATATTACCTCTATCCCATGTCTTAACAACAAGAAGTAGAAGCACAGATACAAAAGCTGCTAGACGACGACACATTCGCCCCTCCCGTTCTCCATATAACAACATAATAGTACCAAAAAAATTAGATGCATCTGGGGAAAAGAAATATAGATTAGTGATCGACTATAGAAAACTAAATTCCGTAACCATCGCCGATCGGTATCCCATACCAGAAATTAACGAGGTATTAGCCCAATTAGGAGACAATAAAATATTCTGCGTACTTGATTTAAAAAGCGGATTTCATCAGATCTTATTAAGAGACAAAGACATAGAAAAAACTGCTTTCTCCATAAAAAATGGAAAATATGAGTTTAAACGACTCCACTTTGGTCTGAAAAACGCTCCATCCATATTTCAAAGAGCCTTAGACGACATACTGAGGCAACATATAGGAAAAATCTGCTATGTCTATATAGACGATATAGTCGTGTTCAGTAAAGACGAAAAATCCCATCTAGATCACCTCGAAACAATATTTCAAACGCTCAACAAAGCGAACATTAAATGCCAAATAGACAAGTGCGAATTTTTTAAAACTAAGGTAGAATTCTTAGGTTTTGTTATTTCCGATAAAGGCATAGAAACAAACAAAAAAAAAAGTAGAAGCAATTGCTAACTATCCACCACCCAACACGCTTAAACAACTTCAGTCATTTCTCGGCCTATTCTACTACTATCGCCGTTTCCTCAAAGATTATGAGAAATTAGCAAAACCTCTCAACTCGTTGTTACGTGGCGAGGACGGCAGAATATCAAAGCAAGCTTCAAATAAGATATCAATAAAATTAGATTCCGTTGCCCTTGAGGCCTTTAACAAATTGAAAAATTCACTAATATCAGAAGATGTTATTCTCAAATATCCCAACTTCAAAAAAGAATTTCACCTGACTACCGATGCATCGAATCACGCAATCGGTGCAGTTCTATGCCAAGATAGACACCCTATTTCCTTCCTATCTAGAACGTTGTGTAAATCAGAAGAAAATTACGCAACAAATGAGAAAGAAATGTTAGCTATTCTCTGGGCTCTAAAGTCCCTTAAAAATTATCTTTATGGGAATTCTAAAGTCAAAATATTCACAGACCACCAACCTCTTACACATTCCCTTAGTAGTTGGCATGGGAACGCCAAAATTAAAAGGTGGAAGGCAATCTTAGAAGAATATGACTACCAGCTAGTTTACAAACCAGGTAAAGAAAATATAGTTGCCGATGCATTGTCCAGAGCCCCTAACCAATTCAATAACCAAATCAATTCGATGACAGCCACCATTCATAGTGCAAATAGTTCAAGCCATCTTCTGATACCAAGCTTAGAAGCCCCTATCAACGTTTACAAGAATCAAATCATAATAGCAAAAGAAAATAAAGAGAAGTACGAATTTAGCATTCCGTTCCACACCTTCCATAGACACTACATTGCAAAAGAGCAATTCTCAGAAACTGACCTTATTAGCCCACTAAAAAAATATTTAAGCCCATCCGTCATAAACGGAATTCTGACAACAGAAGATATCATGGGCAAGATACAGAATATCTTCCCGACTCACCTCAATACTTTCAAAATACGATTTTCCCAAAACAGAATTATAGACTTAGAAAAAGACTCAGATCAAGAGGAAGAAATATTAAAAACACACAATAGCGCACATAGAAATGCATACGAAAACCAAAAACAGATCGCGGAAAAGTACTACTTCCCAAGAATGAAAGCTAAAATTACAAATATAGTAAAACAATGTAGGGTCTGCAAAGAAGAAAAGTACGATAGACGACCAACAAACCCAAATTTGATGGAAACACCAAAACCCGAGTATCCGGGGCACATCATTCACATAGATATTTATTCTACCGAAAAACACCTCGTACTCACTGCAATAGACAAATTCTCAACGCTGGCGCAGGGTAGAATTATTAAGTCTAAAGCTATAGAAGATATCAGACAACCTTTACACGAAATACTTTTTATACCCTGAACCCATTGAAAATGGGAAATCAGGGTATAATGTTTTTGTGAAAATGTATGTAACAGGCAGAAGGAGGCGTGGCAGACCCCTTAAAGTATATATATTCTTCATCAGCTCGACAAACTGAGTCGATATAGTCATGTCCGTCTGTCCGTCCGTCCGTGTGAACGCAGTGTTCTCGTAAACCACAAAAGCTAGAGATCTGAAATTTGAAATGTATGAAATAATATGTATCATTTTATTTTGTTTACTGTTTCAGCTATAGATTTCAGATTTTCCGTGTATATCCGTGTTTGTAAAAAAAACATTTTTTAATTTTTGGATTTTCGATGGAACGCCCCCTTCCCCCAAAATTTGAAAAAAACGTATTTCAAATACTAGAGATTTGTGCTTTGGCAAATACATAAATATGAATGTCATTAGTACGCTTTAGAAGTTTGGTTACGGAAGTCCACCTAGAAGCAAACCTATTCAACAAAAAAGTTTCCATAATATAGCCCATACTGCAGCCCAAGCGCTGCCCGCGCGCAGTCGCTGCGTAAACTGCGCAGTAGCAGAGCAAGTGCTTGTGTGTGTGTATGTGTTGTTTGTATATATGTATATATAAAAGAATCGTAAAATGATTTGAATATCGCATCTTCGCAGGGTTCAGGGTATCTCTTAGTCGAGCAGTCTCGACTAGAGCACTCTTACTTGTTTACTATGGAGTACCAAAATTTGTAATAGTAGATAACGAAAAATCACTCAATTCAGCTTCTATCTCTTTCATGATGAAAGCTCAGCTCAACATTCAAGTTTTCAAAGTACCACCATATAAGAGTTCAGTAAGCCGACAGTTAGAACGACTACATTCCACCCTATGAGAAATAATGAGATGCCTTAAAAGAGAAAGCAAAGATAGACACTTCGCAGACCTCCTGCATAGAGCTTTTTACGAGTATAACAATTCCATACATTCAGTCATTAAACAACGCCCACTAGATATTTTCTTTGGCAGAAAGATCACCGCAGACCCCGATCAATACGAACAGGCACGTAAAGATAACATAACAAAATTAAAAGAACAACAGATCAAGGACCTAAAATATCAAAACCAATCTGGAAACCCTATACAAACCTACAAAACTGGACAGATAATTTACGTAAAAATCAACACCCGATTAGGATCTAAACTTTCCACCAGGTACAAAAAAGAAATAGTTAAAGAAGACAACGACACAACCATAAAGACAGAGTCAGGAAAAGTAGTACACAAAAGCAACATTAAAAATGATTTTTTTTTCTACAGGATGCTGGGAGTAATCCCAATACAGGCACGAGTGGAAATGACTAACTATACAAATAGTCACATACTCACCCTTCATAACGGATTAGGTAAAATTGCTAATTCTTCGCCTAGAATAATTCATCTTATAGACGTAATACAACTTCAAAAAGCATTGGACAAACTTGCAATTTATATAGACACCGAATTAAAATCATCTGATTTATATCACACTTTACATTTCGAAATAGAACAGTCCAAATCAATATTTCACTCTTTATTATATCCAAATAAAACTAGACACACAAGATCCATAAATGCTTTAGGCACAGCCTGGAAATTCGTGGCTGGCTCTCCTGACCATGATGACTTAGTTGCTATAGAAAATAATCTAAATAATCTCATTCATAATACAAACCAACAAACCATCATCAATACACAATTCCAACAACGAATAAATAATCTAACTCAAATCAGCAACATATTAACCAACGCCATCCAGAAATAGTCATACCCTACTAACAATCTCGATACTAACATACAAATACAAACCCGTCTGGTTACAGAGGAAATAACAAATATAAAATACGCCATACAATGGGCAAAATTCAATATAATAAACAGCATCCTCCTGAATGACAAAGATCTAGACTTAATACAAAAACAAATAAATAAAGCCGAAATAGATCTGACAATAGAAGAAATGCTAGAATTGGCTGACGTATCCGTCTTACATAATAATACCATTATTCTATATATTGTCAAAATTCCTAATCTCGAGAATGTAAATTACGAGAATATCATTATTAGACCAATAGCTAAAGATAATACAATTGTAAACTTACAGTTTAAAGAAATTTTCAAATATAAAGACACAATGTTAGGATTAAGAAACAGCTGTAAAACTTATAACAAAATAAAAATCTGTAATCAAAAAGATTTAATAGACTTAAGATATGATGGTTCTATACCTAAGCTAATGTTAGGGAAAAACTCAATATGCGACTACAGCAACGCAGACCACATCGAGAGCTTGGAAGAAATCCAAGAAGATACAATACTGCTTAACAACTTCCAAGGCAGAATAAAATGGGAAGACACGAACGAAATTGTTCGTAGCACTTTATTTATAAAATACCACAACTGCTCTATCACGATTGATGCCCGAGTATTCTCCAACACAGAAGAAACTCAAATCAACCCCATAGCCCCGATAATACAAACGTCGGTATCAGAGGCCAAGCGCTTGCGAGTACTCAGTCTAAAAACATTAGACAATCTTCAGATAAATAACACCAAGCACCTAAGTTTGCTACAGACTCAATCCGCTACCAACAGCATTGGTTTACTGGTATTGCTTGCAGGTTTTGCAATAATAATAGTGTTAGTCTCAAAAACGCGAGCTAACAAGAAAGAAGTGATCTTAGACCTACGGTCCCCATTACATCCGCTCCAAGCTGCAAAACAATTCTTAGGAATTGTGGTTGCGAAAGCAACACGTGCAACCGCTAGCGCGTCTGCTATAGTTGATATTTAAGCCACCTAATTTTGTAATAAAAATTTAGTTTCATTTTTATATCCGAATAAATAAGTCGCTTCGCTGCGACAAATAAATTTATGTAAAACGTTTTTTAACTTATACACTGGCCCTGAATAATAAAGATGTATACAAAACTGAACACCATCGCAGTCAAGTTTATTCAGTTGCATTAATTAGTTGATTAAGTGAAACAAAATTGGAATTATGAAAACAGCGACTAAGTTTTCGAGGTAAAGTGGTAAAATTAGTGGTCAGTGAGACCTCCAAAGTGGGATGGTGTATATCCTATTGTATACATAGAGGGGATGATCTGGAGACATTAATGATAGAATCATCATTGGTAAAAACAAGATCAACTGAAAAGGCCAAACAACTCAAAGAGCGACTGATCCGTAGTTGGAATAAGGTAATTTGAAGTGGGAGTTGAGGACCAAGAAGTGTTAGATATATTAATGTCACCCAATATAAGAAATAGATCCTTATTCTTTACATATTCAAAAATTTATTTAATACAAGTTATATGTTGAGCATACACTTGCACATCAGAAGAGGGGACATAAGAACAAGTGATATATAGAGCACACGATGGTAGAGTTATTTTAACACCAATAATCTCAACATCATGAAGTGACGTGAAACTAAATGATTCGGAGAAGATATCAGCCTTAACAGCAATTAAGACACCACCACCTCTACGTATCAATTGATCATGTCTATAAATAGTGAAATTAATTGAAAAAATCTCACTATTATAAACGTTGGGATTTAACCATGTTTCTGTGAAACATCATATTGAACACTACACTACTCAAAACAAGAAAGAAAACTCTAGTCGGTGGTGCCCGACGAGGACATCCCCTGACCCCGTCTGACCTGCGTTTTAAAATATACTCAATTATGTATATATTAACGCAAACAAAAATGTAAACTTATAAAATTAAATAATTATAAAAAAAATTATTTTTTTTGGTTGGTATCCAAAATAGAAAAAAAATCCAAATTGTGTAAAATATAAATCAATCTAAATACAAAATTTGAAGACTCTAGCTCGAAAGATGTACGAGATATAATTTAATAATTTGATTTCGATAAGGGTTTTGATCGATAACAATAAAATGGGACAGGTTAGATGAAATATTAGATGAAAATTGTATCGAAGTAGAATTTAAAGTAATATTAGTCAATCTATTACTTGGTTTGAATTCGTGTGCAACTATATGTGGTGGCCAAAATTTGTAATCACATATAGTTACATAGGCACATTTATTTTAAATCTAGCAATTAATTGTATTGATCTTGGGTTGTCAACACGACTATATATTCCAAATTGCAAGTCTCTAGCATCAATAGTGCTCAAGATATATAAGAATATGTATAAATCCCTATATAGTTAGATCCGATTTAACAGTAACTCACCCGCCATATTTGGGCATTCTACCTATAAAACTGTAGAAGATACAGTTTTACCCGATTTGCCACGCCCCCAATAGGCGTTGATATATCCGCCATACATTTTTGATCTTGGGTTGTCAACGCGAGTATACGTTTCAAATTTCAACTCTCTAGCACTTCAACTAACAGGGTTTCTGACACACCGAAAAATGCATTTTCCGATTTACCACTCCCCTAGTGGGCGTATCGGGAAAAGTATATGTTCCAAATTTCAAGTCTCTAGCTTCAATAGCGTCGAAATGGTTTGCATTCATACGGACAGACGGTCAGACGGACAGACGGACGGACAGCAAGACGGACATTGCACAAAACCAATATACTCTTTTTCCCTTTGGGAACAGAGTATAAAAAGAAGGAAGAGAATTTGAGGAATGTATTAATAGTTAGTGTTAATTTTAAGCTATGTCTTATCCGTTAATAAACAAAAAATTAAATTTGAAAGAAAATTAAAATTAAGGTTTAAGTGAATCATTTCAGGGGCTACGCAATGATACAGTGATAAAATAAATTGAAATAGGGAATCTTAATACACTCGCAGAGAGATTCATGGTAGGGAGGGTAAAGACCGCGAGGATCAATAACACTTTGGATAGCACACCGAGCAACCAGTGTAAGGTTTTTTTTTTTAAATATTGCCTTTTTGTTTTTGGAGCTTCAGGCTTCCGTATATATATGTAGGTTCAGTATGGACTCTATAAAAAAAAGATTTATATCGTAGGGCCTTCGGACACAGCACCACCCACCCATCCCGAAAGAGCTAGGGTATTAAAGGGTCCCGACCCCCGCTGTGCAACCGAGGTTCAGTTTAAAGAGGACAATCTGACTCTTCTGACTGCTGAATAATATCATCTCCCGCATTCGTCACACAATTAGAGTAAAAATTCTCCAGCTACATTCCATCGATTAATGAAGGAAATACTCAGAGGTTATATAAATAAAATTTTTGTAGTGTATATAGAGAGAGTTCAGAGTAAGAGAGTATTTATTTTTGCGTATTTAATATTTTGTTAAATTTGCAAAGTGTGTTGTGTTAATTTAGCCATCAGTCTTTTATTACTGGGCAAAGAATAATCCGTGGTCCTTTTTGGTGTTTTATAAAGTGCCTTAAATCTTAAAGTTTGGGCATTGTGGTAATTATAAACTATTATTGGAATTCTACCTCAATATTTCTATTCTTTGGTGCTCTTCTCTTTTGCGTTGCTCACTGTTTTTACACTTGTTTGTGAAACTAGTCTCGTTTTGTGCAAGAATATTTCTCGCTGCGTTTTGTCTGTCCGCTCTTTTGTCTGCTGTTGGACTTCGCTCTCTCAACACAATAGTTTCTCTCTGTTTTTCTATATTTTGTTTTTGATCTGTTCTTCCGTTTTGGTTTGATTAACCCTAATTGCCAATATGATTCGCTGCAAAAAATCATGTACTATTCGGCAAGTTGTTGATTCTGCGCAAGTGCAATTTGTTAGTTGCTGGCTGTGTGAGAATTTTATGCACACAAAATGTGCAGGTCTCACCGGGAGTGACTACGATAATATCATGTCCACTGCCAAAATTGGCTGTGGTGGTTTACGCTGGTCTTGTCTGGGTTGTTTGGAAAAACATAAGAAAATTTTCCAAGATGTACAATTCAGTTCGGGCTCAATTTTTAAAACTAACTCAGTACAATTTTAATACTTCACATGCGCAGGTGACTCCACCGATGTTGGTACACTCTCCTTCCGTACAATTATCATCTCTTTTATTTGTTTATTTATTAGCGCCTTTCTCACCTTGTCCTGATTCTATGTATATCAGTTCCACCTCCTAGTGACTCGTCTAAAACACCTGTTGCCAGTATTATTAAAGACACTCAAGACTCAATACAGGTGCCTAATAAAATATTAAACGCTTCTCCCATTTTTGCTCAAGCAATGACCAACATTCTGACCACTTTCCCCACCCTAACTATACTCACTTTATCTGTCGTGTCTCCTCGAATGCAAGTTTTTATACCCTGAACCCATTGAAAATGGGAAATCAGGGTATAATGGTTTTGTTAAGCTGTCAAATGTATGTAACAGGCAGAAGAGGGCGTGGCAGACCCCATAAAGTATATATTATATATTCTTGATCAGGGAGACGAGCTGAGTCGATTTAGCCCTGTCCGTCTGTCCGTCCGTCCGTCCGTCCGTCTGTCCGTATGTATGAACGCGTCGATCTCAGAACCTATAAGAGCTAAAGACTTGAATTTTTTTTTGGTAGTCCCTGTATAGCAGGCGCAGATCAAGTTTGTTTCAAACAATCGATAACTTGTACCGTTTTAGTGTTATCGATTAAAAACCTTATCGAAATACAGTTTATTAATTGTATCTCGTACATATTTGGAGCTAGAGTCTCCAAATTTTGCATTTAGTTTCATTTATATTTTATACAGATTCGGTTTTTGTTATATTTTGGATATTGGTTCAAAATTTTTCAAAAATTTTCAAATTGAAGGTTAGTTGCAAATGTAGCCAATATGTGAATGATTTTGCTATTTTAGGCAATTGACAAATATTCAATATAATATGTAGATCATATGCTGAAAATTAAAATTTCATTGAAATCCATTAAGTATCACAGAATTAATTAAACAAAACGTTTTGTCAATTGCAACATGTGACCAGAAACCCATCCCCATTTTCATTTTGTCTATACATGTGCACACATACATTGAAACATTAGAGTGCGAGCATTCTTGTCTGTTCTAAGAATCACAACAATTACAGCTGACTACTTGAATTTTGTTATAATTCTTAGCTGCCTTTAGTTTCAAATTTGCTACTGCTTGTCTAAGCAGTGCAGTGGCGGTGTTGATAGAAGCGGGGCACGCCGTGCGTTGCGAAGGTCTGGGTTCAAACCTCGTCGATGTCAAATATTTTTAATTGTTTTTTTTTCACACATACAATGGCGGTGGAGGTCAAGTGATGTTGGTTCGACTCCAGCTGCGGAAATATCGTATTTTCTCAATTTTTTATTTTTTTCTTTTATTAAATTATTATTACTATTATTTAAAAAAAAAACTACATTTTTGACAAATATGCTATTTGATTGTGAAAGTGCAAGATTGGCAATTTAATTAAATGTTGTATAAGTTTGTAATGTATACAAGATACGGAATATATTTAAAAATGCATATCGGACGGGGTTTAGGGGATCTCTGAGTCGGGTACCCCCGACTAGAGTTTTCTTACTTGTTTCATTTAATTTCACTATTTATAGACATGATCGATGATTGATACGTAGAGGTGGTGGTGTCTCAATTGCTGTTACGGCTGATATCCTCTCCGAATCATTTAGTTTCAAGTCACTTCATGATGTCGACATTATTGGTGTTAAAATAACTCTATATATCACTTGTTCTTATGTCCTCCCCCTCTTCTGATGTGCAAGTGTATGCTCAACATATAACTTGTATGAAATAAATTTTTGAATATGTAAAGAATAAGGATCTATTTCTTATATTGGGTGACTTAAATATATCTAACACTTCTTGGTCCTCAACTCCCACTTCAAATTACAGTAATTAATGAATCTGTTTAATGTAATATTGTAATTAAAACTCCAATGTTGTGGTTGCTTGAGTTGTAATTCCAGATTGAATCATATATTTTATATTAGAAGTCAATTAGCCTAAATACATAAGGTCTTGATATAGAGTTCTGTCGCTGCAAGCAGCGGCAGAACGGGAGTATATAGCATGCCGTATGTATGTGTATTTAAATATATATGTTCTTGCAAAAGGCATATACATTGCAATGCGCTCTGGCGTCAGTCTACCACTTGGACAAGATCGTCATAGTGCTTACGCTGCGGATTACACGCTGCGGGCCAGCCCACATAAGTGGCTGCTCATATTTCTGCATTTATGTGTGGTTGTTTATATAAACAGAGCGACAAAGTGTCACTGTGTTTATGAGTATAATACTCTAGCTGAATACGTTTAACTACGGTGGTGTTCAGTTTTGTATTCCGGCTCGATATCCGGCTCGAAGGACCATGAATACGTTTAACTGCGGTGGTGTTCAGTTTTATATTAATTCTTTATTCTTCTGAGCCAGTGTATATATACCCTGGCTAATGCATAAAATCAACCCTTAAATCTAGCTTATCTATTGCTGAGTTTGTAAGGCTCAGCGTTGGTCTATCTAATTTTAGATTCCAAACATGTGACTCTTATCCATTGGTGTTGCACTACCTGCTAGTCGTTGAGTGCGAAGAAGGCATGTTTACAATCTTTGTATATTATAGTATGTTCAAGCCTGAACACTCTGCGGGGGGCCAGAAAATGTGACAGCCATTAACTGCTGCCTCTGGTTTCTCCTCTTAATAATATACAGGACAAATAAAACTATTATATCTATTATTAATCTTAACGAAATGTGTCCATTCATAGTGTGGAAGGCCAGTTCGTCAATGTGTACCACAATATGGTGAAGTGGCGTCGGGATCTCCTGCGGCGTTATGATGGTGACTATCCTATCCTGGCTGAACATCCAGCATACTGCTCGCTTGTGCCTTCATTAGTTTGTATACTAATTAAAGCCTCTTTTGAGAGTTTCCGCCGGGAAGGAGTTGGCTTCTTTGTAGCTTCTTTTCATTTTCAACTTCGTTAAGTTGGGTACCTTGAATCCCAGCAATGATCCTGTCATCATTTGACACCCATTCTTCCGAATCGCTGGTGTTACTTTCAAGCTCACAGAAGTGCTCGAGGTCGTCCAGGCAAATCGTTGTTTATGCGCTGATTACTTTGTTGGTTGATGATCTAGCTATGTTGCCGGAAACAATCCATCCAAGTTTAGTCTTTTGACCCAGTTTTGTTGATTTTCTTTACTTCTCCCAACATGATTAGGGGGAGTAAGTCAATGCCAATGACAACATCAACTCTACTGGGTTCGTTGAAATATGGGTCTGCTAGCTCGCAGCCCATCCAATCATTATTGCCATCCATGTCAATTTTCTTGCTCGGTAGAGTTATCTGCAGTTTTGGCATAACGAGTTCCTGCGTTGTGGTTACGAATTTGCTTTTAAGCCTTGGTATAACTGTTAAGCAAACGCTATTTTTCAGTACTTCAACATTTTGTGAAATTCCTTGAACTTCCACGTCGTGTTTGATTTGGCGCAGTTTTAGCTTTTGCGCGGCTTTTTCAGATATTAGCGTTTTTTGTGAGCCTCCATCTATAAAAGCCCTTAGCTGCTCGTATTTTCCAGATTTACTTTGAATCCGAATAAGCGCAGTTGCCAGCAACGTATCTTGTCCTTTATTATATTTTAGACAATTGCTGCTGACGGTCTCGTTCTTATTTGCATCCTCATGAAGCAAATTGTTGTGGGGTTTGGAGCATTGACTGCATGTCCAATTCTTTATGCAATCTTTAATGCTATGATTGCTTAGGCATTTAAAGCATAGCGCGTTTTTAAACACAAACTCTTTGCGCTTTTTAACAGGCTCAGCTATAAATTCCTGACACCTGGCTATATCATGGCCATCCAGTTGGCAAAAACGACATATTTTGTAGCTCGTTTTCTTTGCTTCCATAGATGTATGGACGGCACTCTTTTGCACTGAGTATATTAAGTTATACAGTTGCTCAATAAACTCCAGCACATTGTCCAAGGACTGTATTTCTCTTGCCTTCTTTACATGCTGCTCGTAAAGTTGTAGGACTTCCGTCGAGAAGCGAATAAAACATCAGCATCCTTACTAATTTGGCGTTTTTCTTTGACGATAAAGATGCACTCAGTCGCTGTGTTCAAGAACTTGCGAATACTGCCTTCATCATTGTTCTTCAGTCCATGTCCATGTCCACTAGCTGGACAAAAAGTTCCTTTGTCAGTAAGTCGACGTTGCACTCCAGTTCATCAATCTCGTCGATGTCGAAAGCAACATTTCCATATTTTGCCTCTAAATCCGTGAGCGTCGACTGGATTTTGTTCCATAAGAAAATCAACTTGTCTTTATAGACAATGATTTCTTCCTGGTTGCAGAGCTCTAGGTTGGCATGCACTTCTTGAATGTGCTGCCTTACTTTTAGAGCTCTTCTATCCACAAGGTCTACCATCACATCCGTTGGGCTTACACTTTTTCGTGAAAACATTTCTTCTTGTTGAATATGTTTTGCCTTGGATGTTTCCGGTTGAATTTCCGTGTTTTTGCTGGATGTTGGTTGGTCGGCGTCAATGGCATGGTCGGCAACTTCGACCTTCATCAGAGACTCTTTATAAGTCCTGATGTTTTCCACTATACCATCATATACTTTCTCCTTAAAATATTGATGGTCGACGACACCAATTTTTACCAGTATTGAGTGATTGGCAGTGAATTCTACTGCCAATTTTTCAAGGACTGATAGCGCATCCTTGTTCGCGATGGTCCGCTGGATATTATTGTAGTATAAAGCTCTGATTGTTTTTTGAGCAACTCCAGAGTTTTTCCCGACAGTATCTTATTTGTGTTTATGTGTGTATGTTTTTTGTTTTTTTTTCACTCTTTGGATTGACCCGTTGGAGGTTTTTTTATTTTGATCGCCTGGTTGATCGTGCTGGGCCTCTACTCACAGCTTGGATTGGTAAGCAAAAGAAAAAAATTTTTTTAAAACAATTTTTCACTATACTTTCACAGAAACGTTTAGTAGCCTTGTAGTTGGATCGAAGGACCATGAATACACTTAACTTTGATGGTGTTCAGTTTTGTATTCAGGCTCGGTCTCCGGCTCGAAGGACCATGAATACGTTTAACTGCGGTGGTGTTCAGTTTTGTATTCCGGCTCGATATCCGGCTCGAAGGACCATGAATACGTTTAACTGCGGTGGTGTTCTATTGCTGAGTTTGTAAGGCTCAGCGTTGGTCTATCTAATTTTAGATTCCAAACATGTGACCCTTATCCATTGGTGTTGCACTACTTGCTAGTCGTTGAGTGCGAAGAAGGCATGTTTACAATCTTTGTATATTATAGTATGTTCAAGCCTGAACACTAGCCTTAAGTTGAGCATATGACAACTTTACATAGTGTATGCGTGTTGCATACACTACAATACGGTGGGCATATGCATATTTATATACAGCATACTACACCTCCCTTTTTAAAGAACTAACGTAATAATATGTAGCTATTTAATATAAAATTATTATTGTTAATACTTTTTTTTTTTTTTTAATTTACCTTTTTTTTTTGCTATTTGTGTTCATTGACAAATTTTTATTTTTAATATATTTGAAGTTACGTTATATTTTATTTGTAACTTTCTTAGAAGAATGTAATAAAAAATTAATTTAAAAAAAAAATTATTTTTTCGGTTGATGAGACCTCTTTTTATACCTTGAACCCATTGAAAATGGGAAATCAGGGTATAATGTTTTTGTGAAAATGTATGTAACAGGCAGAAGGAGACATGGCAGACCCCATAAAGTATATATATTCTTGATCAGCTCGACAAACTGAGTCGATATAGCCATGTCCGTCTGTCCGTCCGTCCGTCCGTCCGTGTGAACGCAGTGATCTCGCAAACCACAAAAGCTAGAGATCTGAAATTTGAAATGTATACTCGTGTATATCCTACGCAGTACGAGTTTATCATTTTTTTTCGATAACTCATCCCATTTCCTTATTATCGATAAAAATCGATAACTTTTCTTCGTTTTTGAATACTGTTATAGCTATAAACTTCAGATTCACTGTGTGTATCCGTGTAATGAATACAAACATTTTGCAATTTTTGGATTTTGGATACCACGCCCCCTTCCCCCCAAATTTGAAAAAAACGTATTTCAAATACTAGAGACTTGTGCTTTGGCAAATACATACATATGAATGTCATTATTACGCTGTAAAAGTTTGATTACGAAAGTCCATCTAGAAGCAAACTTATTCAACAAATAAGTTTCCAAAATATAGCCCATACTGCAGCCCAAGCGCTGCCCGCGCGCAGTCGCTGCGTAAACTGCGCAGTAGCAGAGAAAGTGCTTGTGCGTGCGTGTGCATGTGTGTGTGTGTATGTGTTGTTTGTGTATATGTATATATAAAAGAAGCGTAAAATGATTTCAATATCGCATCTTCGCAGGGTTCAGGGTATCTCTTAGTCGAGCAGTCTCGACTAGAGCACTCTTACTTGTTATACCCTGAACCCATTGAAAATGGGAAATCAGGGTATAATGGTTTTGTTAAGCTGTCAAATGTATGTAACAGGCAGAAGAGGGCGTGGCAGACCCCATAAAGTATATATTATATATTCTTGATCAGGGAGACGAGCTGAGTCGATTTAGCCCTGTCCGTCTGTCCGTCCGTCCGTCCGTCCGTCCGTCTGTCCGTATGTATGAACGCGTCGATCTCAGAACCTATAAGAGCTAAAGACTTGAATTTTTTTTTGGTAGTCCCTGTATAGCAGGCGCAGATCAAGTTTGTTTCAAACAATCGATAACTTGTACCGTTTTAGTGTTATCGATTAAAAACCTTATCGAAATACAGTTTATTAATTGTATCTCGTACATATTTGGAGCTAGAGTCTCCAAATTTTGCATTTAGTTTCATTTATATTTTATACAGATTCGGTTTTTGTTATATTTTGGATATTGGTTCAAAATTTTTCAAAAATTTTCAAATTGAAGGTTAGTTGCAAATGTAGCCAATATGTGAATGATTTTGCTATTTTAGGCAATTGACAAATATTCAATATAATATGTAGATCATATGCTGAAAATTTCATTGAAATCCATTAAGTATCACAGAATTAATTAAACAAAACGTTTTGTCAATTGCAACATGTGACCAGAAACCCACCCCCGTTTTCATTTTTTCTATACATGTGCACACATACATTGAGACATTCGAATGCGAGCATTCTTGTCTGTTCTAAGAATCACAACAATTACAGCTGACTGCTTGAATTTTGTTATAAATATATAAATAAAACTACTTTTTTGACAAACATGCAATTTGATTGGGAAAGTGCAAGATTGGCAATTTATTTAAATTTTGTATGAGTTTGTAATGTATACAAGATACGGAATGTATTTAAAAACGCAGATCGGACGGGGTTTAGGGGATCTCCTAGTCGGGTAACCCCGACTAGAGTTTTATTACTTGTTTTGATTTTTTTATTATGTTTCGTATAAATTGTCAGCAAAAATTGTAAAATTAATACTATTGCAATAATTAATAAAAGGATCCACAACGAGTATATATCGTCAGTGTGATCAATTATCTTAACGTTGTTGACAACGTTGGCTGTGTTATCTTTAGCCTCGCTTGAGTCGCTAAACCACCCCATCATGTACTTTAATTTTTTTATACCCTGAACCCATTGAAAATGGGAAATCAGGGTATAATGGTTTTGTTAAGCTGTCAAACGTATGTAACAGGCAGAAGGGGGCGTGGCAGACCCCATAAAGTATATATATTCTTGATCAGGACGACGAGCTGAGTCGATATAGCCATGTCCGTCTGTCTGTCTGTCCATCCGTCCGTATGTGTGATTGCGTCGATTTCAGAACCTATAAGAGCTAGAGACTTGAAACTTTTTTTTGGAAGTCCCTGTATAGCACGCGCATATCGAGTTTGTTTTAGAAAATCGATAACTTTTCCCGTTCTTTTGTTATCGATTAAAAACCTTATCGAATTGAAGTTAATAAATTATATCTCTTACATCTTTGGAGCTGGAATCTCCAAATTTTGCATTTAGTTTCATTTATATTTTATACAATTTCGGTTTTTGTTATATTTTGGATATTGGTTCAAAATTTTTAAAAAATTTTCAAATTGAAAGTTAGTTGCAAATATAGTCAATATGTGAATGAGTTTGCGATTTTATACAACTGAAAAATATTCAATATAATATGTAGATCATATGCTGAAAATTAAAATTTCATTGAAATCCATTAAGTATCACAGAAGTAATTAAGCAAAACGTTTTGTCAATTGCAATAGTGACCAGAAACCCACCCCCGTTTTCATTTTTTCTGTACATGTGCACACATACATTGAGACATTCGAATGCGAGCATTCTTGTCTGTTCTAAGAATCAAAACACTTACAGCTGACTACTTGAATTTTGTTATAATTCTTAGCTGAGTTTAGTTTAAATTTGCTACTGCTTGTCTAAGCAGTGCAGTGGCGGTGTTGATAGAAGCGGGGCACGCCGTGTGTTGCAGGTTTGGGTTCAAGCCTCGTCGATGTCAAAACTTTTTTATTATTTTTTGTTTTCACACGCACAATGGTGGGGTCGCGATAGAGGTGATGCGCTTTGATCAGTAGATGTTGGTTCGATTCCAGGTGGGCAAATGACGTATATTCTTAATTTTTTATTTTATTCTTTTATTAATTATTATTCATATTATTCTTAAAAAAACTACTTTTTTGACAAACATGCTTTTTGATTGTGAAAGTGCAAGATTGGCAATTTAATAAAATTTTTTATAAGTTTGTAATGTATACAAGATACGGAATATATTTAAAAACGTAGATCGGACGGGGTTCAGGGATCTCCTAGTCGGGTACCCCCGACTAGAGTTTTTTTTTTTTTTTTTTTTTTTTTGTTATGGCAATCATTTATTGTATGTGGGTTTCATTTTTCTAAGGAAAACTTTAAAACCTCCTTGCAGCTGAGTATAGATACTCAGCGCCAGAGACATAGAAAAGTTATTGTTAGATGATGTGGTTGGCTCACAATTTAATATACAATTTATATATGAATAAGAAAAAAATTCTCCAACCACATTGTTAGTAGTGAAGCCTATAAGTTGTTAGTTTTTCGCAAGTTGCACTTCAACTTGCTAGTAGAACTTATTTTAAGGCAAGTTAAAGCCTGCGCATTTCTGCGACCCCCTTGCGTTTCTTCGCTCTTTGGCGAAGTTCAGTTTTTATTTCATCGATACGCTCTATGTAGCGTTGTCGGTCCTCCGGTGTCCGCGTTGTGTTCCTTTCCTGTCGAGCCCGGTACTTAGCTATTGTGAGTGGGCGTGGTCCATCGGCTGGATTTGCCTGCACGGTCTCTTGCAGCGTCGGCAAATCCCTTTGCTCAGTAGGAGCAGATTCCTCCAAGAGAATATCTTCAGCTTTGTTCATAAGTGTTATTTATATATAGTGTTATAGTGTTGTTTTGCTGTTGTTGATTGTTGTGCTTGAAAGGACCGGCCTTGTTGAGGTCCACGTACTTGTCCTGCTCGTCGCTCAGCTCCGTCAAGTAGGCGTCGAACGTAGACAGATGCAGGCCAATTTTTATCACTTAGAATGCACAACATTTTCGCAACAGTTCGTGACACTTGTCACGGTCGCCATGTAATTAATGAATCTGTTTAATGTAATATTGTAATTAAAACTCCAACGTTGTGGTTGCTTGAGTTGTGATTCCAGATTGAATCATATATCTTATATTAGAAGTCAATTAGCCTAAATACATAAGGTCTTGATATAGAGTTCTGTCGCTGCAAGCAGCGGCACTACACACTACACTTCAATACGGTGGGCACATTTATATACAGCTACATTACCTTATTCCAACTACGGATCAGTCGCTCTTTGAGTTGTTTGGCCTTTTCAGTTGATCTTCTTTTTCCTTAGGATGATTCTATCATTAATGTCTCCAGATCATCCCCTCTATGTATACAATAGGATATACACCATCCCACTTTGGAGGTATCACTGACCACAAATAGTCCACTAATTTTACCACTTTACCTCCCAAATTACGTCGCTGTTTTCATAATTCCAATTTTGTTTCATTTAATCAACTAATTATTGCAACTGAATAAACTTGACTGCGATGGTGTTCAGTTTTGTATTACATCTTTATTCTTCAGGGCCAGTGTATATATACCCTCACTCCTGTATAAAATCAACCCTTAAATCTGGCATATCTATGGCTGAGTTTGTAAGGCTCAGCATTGGACTGTCTAATTTTAGATCTAAGCATGTGCTCTTTATCTATTGGTGTTGCACTACCTGCTAGTCGTTGAACATTCAGCGGGGCGCCAGAAAATGTGACAGCCATCAAATACTACCTCTAGTTTCTCCTCTTAATAATATACAGGACAAATACAACTATTATAACTATTATTATCCCTAACGAATTGTGTCCATTCATAGTGTGGAAGGCCAGGTCGTCAATGTATACCACAATATAGTGAAGTGGCGTCGGCACCTCCAGCGGCGTTATGATGGTGACAATCCTATCCTGGCTGAACATCCAGCATACCGCTCGCTTGTCCCTTCATTAGTTTGTATACTTATTTAAGCCTCTTTGAAGAGTTTCCGTCGGGAAGGAGTTGGCTTCTTTGTAGATTTTTTTCAATTTCGTTAAGTTTGGTATCTTGAATCACAGAAGTGCTCGGGGTCGTCCAGGTAAATCGTTGTCGATGCGCTGATTACCTTGTTGCTTGATGATCTTGCTATGTTGTCGGAAACAATCCATCCAAGTTCAGTCTTTTGACCCAGTTTTGTTGATTTTCTTTACTTTTCCCAACATGATTAGGGGGAGGAAGTCAACGCCAATGACAACATCAACTCTACTGGGTTCGTTGAAATATGGGTCTGCTAGCTCGCAGCCCATCCAATCATTATTGCCATCCATGTCAATTTTCTTGCTCGGTAGAGCTGTCTACAGTTTTGGCAAAACGAGCTCCTGCGTTGTGGTTACGAATTTGCTTTTAAACCTTGGTATAATTGTTAAGCAAACGCTATTTTTCAGTACTTCAACATTTTGTGAAATTCCTTGAACTTCCACGTCGTGTTTGATTTGGCGCAGTTTTAGCTTTTGCGCGGCTTTTTCAGATATTAGCGTTTTTTGTGAGCCTCCATCTATAAGAGCCCTTAGCTGCTCGTATTTTCCAGATTTACTTTGAATCCGAATAAGCGCAGTTGCCAGCAACGTATCTTGTCCTTTATTATATTTTAGACAATTGCTGCTGACGGTCTCATTCTTATTTGCATCCTCGTGAAGCAAATTGTTGCGTGATTTGGAGCATTGATTGCATGTCCAATTCTTTATGCAATTCTTAATGCCATGAGTGCCTAGACTTTTAAAGGATAGCGCGTTTTTAAGCACAAACTCCTTGCGCTTTTTAACAGGCTCAGCTCTAAATTTCTGACACCTGGCCATCCAGTTGACAAAAACGACATATTTTGTAGCTCGTTTTCTTTGCTTCCATAGATGTATGGACGGCACTCTTTTGCACTGAGTATATTAAGTTACACAGTTGCTCAATAAACTCCAGCACATTGTCCAAGGACTGTATTTCTCTTGTCTTCTTTACATGCTGCTCCTAATGTTGTAGGACTTCCGTCGAGAAGCGAATAAAACATCAGCATCCTTACTAATTTGGCGTTTTTCTTTGATGATAAAGATGCACTCAGTCGCTGTGTTCAAGAACTTGCGAATACTGCCTTCATCATTGTTCTTCAGTCCGCGTCCATGTCCACTAGCTGGACAAAAAGTTCCTTTGTCAGTAAGTCGACGTTGCACTCCAGTTCATCAATCTCGTCGATGTCGAAGTCAAATTTTTCATATTTTGCTTCTAAGTCCGTGAGAAAGTCAACTTGTCTTTATAGGCAAGGATTTCTTCCTGGTTGAAGAGCTCTATATTGGCATGCACTTCTTGGATGGACGTTGGTTGGTCGGCAACTTCGACCTTCATCAGAGACTCTTTATAGGTCCTGATATTTTCCGCTATGCTATGCAATTGCTTTTTTAGCAACTCCAGAGTTTTTCCCGACAATATCTTATTTGTGTTTATGTGTGTATGATTTTTTTAATTTCACTCTTTGGCTTGACCCGTTGGAGGTTTTTATACTCTGTTCCCAAAGGGAAAAAGAGTATATTGGTTTTGTGCAACGTCCGTCTTGCTGTCCGTCCGTCTGTCCGTCTGTCCGTCTAGCCGTCTGCCCGTCCGTCCGTCTGTCCTTCTGTCCGTATGAACGCAAACCATTTCGACGCTATTGAAGCTAGAGACTTGAAATTTGGAACACATACTCGTGTATACCCTCGAATTATAAAGTGTTAAGATTTTCCCGATACGCCCACTAGGGGAGTGGCAAATCGGAAAATGCATTTTCCGGTATGTCAGAAACCCTGTTAGTTGAAGTGCTAGAGAGTTGAAATTTGGAACGTATACTCGCGTTGACAACCCAAGATCAAAAAGGTATGGCGGGTATATCTACGCCCATTGGGGGCGTGGCAAATCGGGTAAAACTGTATCTTGCAGTTTTAGAGCTAGAATGCCCAAATTTGGCATGTAAGTTACTGTTAAGATCCTATAAAGATCGATGAAAAAATTTTATATCCACGCCCCTTGGGGGCGTGGCAAATCGGATCTGACTATATAGTGATTTATACATATTCTTGTATATCTCGAGCACTATTGATGCTAGAGACTTGAAATTTGGAATACATACTCGCGTTGACAACCCACGATCAAAAAGATATGTCGGATATATCTACGCCCATAGGGGGCGTGGCAAACCGCAAAAGCTTATATCTCCTAAAGTTTAAGAGCTAGAAGCTTCAAAATTGGCTAGTTGAGTTACTGGTGACCTCCTTTATCGATGACCCAAAAAAAAAGGTACGCCCCTTTAGGGCGGGGCACACCGAAAAATACCCTGTAGTTTCCACATTTTTGGAAGGTAAGCTTCCAAATTTGACATTTATGTTACCTTCGACTACTTCCAAAGACTGGCCAAAAATAACGAGTCTACGCCAATTGGGGGCGTGGCAAATCGGATCTGAATATCTAGATTTTGCACAGAATTTCCTTTTATATCTCCTAAAGTTTTAGAGCTAGAAGCTTCAAGATTGGCTAATTGAGTTACTGGTGACCTCCTCTATCGATGACCCAAAAATAATTGTTACGCCCCTTTAGGACGCTGCGCACCGAAAAATACCCTGTAATTTCCACATTTTTGGAAGGTAAGCTTCCAAATTTGGCTGTTACGTCAATTTAGACTCTTTCTAAGAATTGGCTAAAAATTACATGTCTACGACCACTGGGGGCGTGGCAAATTGGAATTTTATTTTGCAGAGCTCTTGAGTTAAAATTGCAGCAGAATCATCATCACAAGAATAATCCGGTAGGTGGCGCTAAACTGCAATATTCTTACATAGCGGAATTAGTCATAAGCATGTACCGCCTACATAAATAAGCTTAATTTCTTGCTAAGTAGGCAGAAAAATTGTAAGAGACAAATAAATATATGTATTTCGATTTAATGTTTAAATAATTGACCACCTAATATTAATATAGTTTTCCATAGCCTAGGTCAGTTATTTCGTTATTTTCGTATGTTGGCAATGCTTCAGACGATTCCCAAGTGGCACTGTTAAAAGACTCAATTGGTTATGTAAAGAAAATCAATCACACTTTCAAATTAACAGACAACTCTTTAGTTAACAGACTGCTTTGCATAAAAATTATAAAATGCATGGTGCAATTATATTTTTTTGTCTAGCTCATAAAATCATCATATTCATACAAACGATTGAAGCGAGCCATAATTTATAAAAATTTTACTCATTTACATATATATATTTTTAGAATTTTAATAAATATATAGTTATTTTGAATCAGAAGCTAATTCGAGCGGCGACTTTAACAAATTAAGATAAACTTTAAAATGTAATATGTATCACGCAGTCGGTTGCGCCCGACTGCAACGTTCTTACTTGTTTATACCCTGAACCCATTGAAAATGGGAAATCAGGGTATAATGTTTTTGTGAAAAGGTATGTAACGGGCAGAAGGAGGCGTGGCAGACCCCATAAAGAATATATATTCTTGATCAGCTCGACAAACTGAGTCGATATAGCCATGTCCGTCTGTCCGTCCGTCCGTCCGTCCGTGTGAACGCAGCGATCACGTAAACCACAAAAGCTAGAGATCTGAAATTTGAAATGTATACTCGTGTATACCCTACGCAGTACAAGTTTATCAATTTTTTTTAGATAACTCATCCCATTTCCTCATTATCGATGAAAATCGATAATTTTCCTTTGTTTATCAAACGTAACTTGGATACCGTTTTAGCTATAGATTTTCCGTGTATATCCGTGTTTTTAAAACAAACATTTTTTAGTTTTTGGATTTTTGATGAGACGCCCCCTTCCCTCAAAATTTGAAAAAAAAGGTATTTCAAATTCTAGAGATTTGGGCTTTGGCAAATACATACATATGAATGTCATTAGTACGCCTTAGAAAGTTGGTTACGAAAGTCCATCTAGAAGCAAACCTATTCAACAAAAAAGTTTCCATAATATTGCCCATACTGCAGCCCAAGCGCTGCCCACGCGCAGTCGCAGTAGCAGAGCAAGTGCTTGTGCGTGCGTGTGCATGTGTGTGTGTATGTGTTGTTTGTATATATGTATATATAAAAGAAGCGTAAAATGATTTGAATATCGCATCTTCGCAGGGTTCAGGGTATCTCTTAGTCGAGCATTCTCGACTAGAGCACTCTTACTTGTTTGTTTTGATCGCCTGGTTGATCGTACTGGGCCTCTACTCCCAGCTTTGATTGGTAAGCCAAAGAAAAAATTTTTTAAAACAATTTATCACTTTACTTTCACAAAAACGTTTTTAGACTTGTAGTTGGATCGAAGGACCATGAATACACTGGATTGCGATGGTGTTCTGGTTTGTATTACATCTTTATTCTTCAGAGCCAGTGTATATATACCCTAACTATTGTATAAAATGAACCCTTAAATGTAGCTTATCTGCTTAAATGTAGCTTAGCTGTCAAATTTTAGATTCTAAACATGTGACATTTATCTATTAATGTTGCACTACCTGCTAGTCGTTGAGTGAGTAGAAGGCATGTTTACAATATTTGTACAGCCTGAACAGCGACTGATTGGTCTCCTTTATATGACTCAGTTGACATTAATATGGCAACAACTGTTTTTTTATAACACTCTAAACACTTATGCGCTTCCCTATACCTGTTGCTAATAAACTCAACTGTTGCTAATTTACTCAGACTCTTTCTAATTTAAGAAATATTAAGTCTAAATATTTCAAAAATTTTAAAAAGTCTTTGTTGACTGGTCTAAATATTCTATAGCCAAGTCAAACTTTAATATTTTAAATTCTCGGTGCTACGAGAAATACCTTATAAGTTAAAAAGGGAAGTTCGTTAGTGTCCCCAAGAAATTTTATTCATTTGTTAATTTGAAGCGTAAATCTTCTAGTTTACCTTCCACATTATGCTTTGGATTGGACAAATCTTGTAATGATCACGATTCCACTGATCTTTTTGCAAATTTTTTCCAATGCACTTATTGCGCAGTAGATCCCTATACCACTTCATGCCCTTACTTAACTTCTGCAACAAATAATATTAATGCTTCTAATGGTTAACCTGCTTCACTGGTTTCAGCCATTCAGTCATTGAAATCATCCTTCTCTCCTGGAGCTGATAATGTACCCAATTGCGTAATTAAAGAATGTAGTGTTTCCCTACAGTCAATATTACTAAAGCTATTTAATTTGTCCCTGGAAACCTCTGTTTTCCTTTCTATTTGGAAAGAGTCTTTCATCATCCTCCTACTTAAAAATGGTGGGAGGTCTGATATTTCTAATTACAGATATATTACGAAACTATCTGCTATTCCGAAGTTGTTTGAAAAAATAATAACATCGACTTTACAACATTTTTGTGAGTCCATTTTCACCTTCTCAGCATGGTTTCGTTCAAAATCGATCAACTTCGACTAATCTATTAGAATTTACTTCACTAGTCAATGACAGTTTTTTAAATGAATCGTATTGTTGGAAGCTGCTGAGCTTTTTCGGCAACTCTGGCTCCAATCATTTACGAACGCAAAATAAAAGCTAGTTTATTTAGTTTAATTAGCTTATTATTTATTAAATGAATGCCGTGTCCGTGGCATTAGTGTAGCAAAAGATTATTCTATGCGAGACAATTGATGACAATTTTAGGACGACTAACCAAAGTTTAAGAATAGAAGTGAGAAACAAGCGATTAGTAGCGAAGTCGAACTAGCATACATGTATATGTGTGTTGAGTTTCTTAAGTGCATGAGTGTACTAAAAGTGAATGAGAATGATATTCAAAAGAACTTAAGACAACTTATTCTAAGAGCAATTAATAGCTGCTGCGCCGAACATCCTCCCCCCGTTGAAAGATTCAGTCTTTTAACAGGATCATCAACCGCAAGGACACACAGCTTATTGACAGCTCAACGTGTAGTTCCAGTGGATGTACGACTCGTGGCCTAATGGCCATTTTAGAGGTGACAAGTTTTCGTCTTTCATGCATACGACATCGTATCCAGCGCTTTCAAAACGTCTGTTGTATGTACGCAATGCGTTGCCAGCGATTGTGGTTGAACCCAGTTACGTCTGGCTCGGGAAACTTAAAGCGTGGTCGAGTAATCAGGAAATGCCCTGGAGGGAGAACTCCAAGATCATCGGGATTATCTGAAAGCGATACAAGAGGACGAGAATTTATTATAGCCTGAATTTGGCATACCAGGGTTCGCAGTTCGTCGAAGTCAAGACGTGACGATCCCATAGAACGATATAAAAGTTGTTTAGCGCTTTTCACTGCTGCTTCCCATAAACCGTTTCGAACGAGGAGGTATGAATTTCCAATCGAAGCTTGTTGATGCAGTAGTTATGAACTTCAGTACGATGTTCCTGGCTCAAAAATAGACGCCTTAGATCCGCCAACTCGTTCCATGCACACACAGAGTTGGTAGCGTTGTCCAACCAAATGCATCTTGGAATGCCGCGTGTGCCAATGAAACGCTTGAGGGCGCCCAGAAACACAGGCGTTGAAATATCCTTTGCGAGCTCCAACCATACAGCCTTAGTTGCGAAACAAATGAATAAACAGATGTAGCATTTTACTGATGCTCTGCTTCGTCCATCGGTCTTGTAATAAAAGGGACCACAATTGTCTATGCCAGTGTCTGTAAATTCCGGTGAATTTTGTATACGATCCTTAGGCAAATCCGCCATTATATGCTCGACCAGACAAGCATATGATACATTTTCGCAGTGCTCGGGAAACAGTTTTCATGCCGCCTATGGGCCAAAACTGCAGACGAATTGGTCCAAGCAAGGCCTACGGTCCTACATGATGATACTTCTGATGAAAATACGATATTATAGCGAAGGTTAGGGGATGCTCTTTGGGCAAAATAATTGGATGGCGTGCATCAAAGCCAAGAGCTGAGTGTGGCAAACGACCAACAACGCGAAGTAGACCATACTCATCCATAAACGGAGATAGCGAAAGAATAGCGCTTGACGAATGCACAGTCTTCCTATTATGTAGGGCAGAGTATTCTGGCTGCAGCTGAGCTCTTTGAACAAGACGACACAATAGATACGATCCTTGACGAAGGTCGTCAGCCGACAATTCAGGTGACTTTATTCTCTTGATGAATTTGTGAATGTAACCAATGATACGTTTCATTATTCCAAATGAATTTATGTATTTAAAATACAACGAGATATCCGCACACTCAGCCGAGAATAAAACCTTCTGATTCATTTCGGAAAGGCATGCTTTAGACAAGCAGTGCCTAGCCCAGGAATATTCTTCCTTTTACAAAAAGGAAGGTCCAAGCATCCATAATTTCGAATGCAAAAGCTCAAATGGTGCTGCTCCCTTAGATAACATATCTGCTGGATTCATCTCAGTTGAAACATCATGCCACTCCGTGCCGATCGTGAGCTGCTGTATGGCACAAATCTTGTTGGCGACAAATACATTAAATTTGGATGGCTCTTCTTTCAGCCAAGACAAGACCACGGCTGAATCTGACCAACATTGCACTTTACATTCAAACAAGTTCATCTTGTTTATTTCGCTTACCAAGTTTGCAAGCAGATATGCAGCACATAGCTCAAGTTTAGGCACCGTTTTTAATAGGGCAACTCTAGCCTTGGAATAGAGTAAATGAATTTGAACAGTATTATTCTTCAACGAGCGAACGTAAATACAAGAACCGTAGGCCTGAAGACTATCATCGCGAAAGCATGTAGTTCGACCTTTGCTTTGAGTTGGAGTACATAACGAGGAAATATTGCATGGCGCACTTGATAAAAATCCTTACAAAATTCAATCCAGATCGTTTCCAAGGGTTGCGGTAGGCTCTCATCCCATTGTCGTTTGTCTCTCCACATGCGTTGCAAGATGATTTTGGCTCTAGTTAGGGTAGGTCCGATCAAACTTAGCGGATCGTAACATCGTGCAATAGTTGATAAAACCGAGACTTATGTGTGTTTTTGGGATTAAAAGCGAACACGAAGCTGTACTTTCGAGGTTCCCAGATGAGTCCGAGTGTTTTGGTCACAGTACAGCCGTCATCGAGCTTGAGAAAACTTTCCTGTTCAGTCTCTGGAACTCCGCGAAGTGAATTAGTTGAATTGGAGCACCATTTTCTTAACTTGAAGTTTCCTCGAGCAAGAAGATTTGTTGTTTGTTTCATTATGTCGCGAACTTCTCCAACTGAATTGCCTCCTGAGATCAGATCGTCAACGTAGAAATCTCGTAAGACAGTCTTAGACCCTAATGGGTATGAGGACGACTCATTCATTGCTAGTTGATACATTGCACGGATAGCCAATAAAGAAGCTGGCTTGGTCCCATAAGTGACGGTATTCAATTTGAAAATAAGACTCTGAGACCTTCACACACCTGTACATTTTACCAATGTCCCCTGTAAGTTTTTTTTTTTTTTTTTTTTTTTCTCCATTTGTCCATTTACAATCTGTCCTTGTGGACAATCAGTAAATTGTTTTTCATAACATTAGCGGGGGATTACATTAAGTGAACATTGGCGGTGGCTTAGTATTAAATATTAATTATAATCCGCGATGTGCGGGAGATCTAGCGGGTGACGTCTTCTCAGCCTTCTGGTTGTGGCGCTGTTGTCAAGGAGGTTGATCGCTGTAGGGTTGGTGTGTCTGTCCAGACGTGCCAGGTAATTGGTGGACAGTCTGGCCACTTCCTGCTGGACGAAAGGGACGCCAAGCACATCGTGTAGCTCTACGTTTGTGGTGTAGATATTGGCGTCAGAGATCAGCCTCAGGGGTCTGTTTTGGAAGCGTTGTATGATATCTCGATTGGTGGCGTTGGTGGTGCCCCAAATCGAGATACCATATGTCCATATGGGTTTGATGATGGCCTTGTAAGTGAAGAGCTTTACTCTTACTTTCAACTTCGATTTTTTGCCCAGTAGCCAAAGGTATTTTTTCAGCATCACGTCCAGCTGCTTTCTTTTAGAGTGTAGGTGGGGCTTCCATGTGAGCCTTCTGTCGAGTAGGAGGCCCAGGTATCTGGCTGTTACGCTAGCAGGGATAGTGGAGCCGTCTAGCTGGACCGGGGGGCCGTCCCCTCTTCTTAGTGTGAAGGTTGTGTAAGTGGATTTTTCGGCATTGACCATGATGTTCCATCTGATCAACCATGTGTTGACTTGGTCGAGCTGCCTTTGTAATATATTGGAGGCGGTTTGTGGTGAGGCGTCGTTGGCTAGAAAGGCCGTGTCATCAGCGTAGGTGGCGGTCAATAGTCTGGCGTCCGGGACGATGGGCATATCAGCGGTGTAGAGCGTGCGTACTGGGCCCAATACGCTTCCCTGGGGGACTCCGGCTCTGACCTCTTTGATGTCGGATTTTTCATCACCATATTTAACGTAGAAGCTTCTGCCGACAACAAACGACCTGAGGAGCAAGTAGTAGGGTGCGGGGAGAGTTGCCTTGATCTTAAAGAGCAGTCCTGTGTGCCAGACTCTGTCGAAGGCCTGTTTGACGTCCAGAAACACCGCTGCGCAGTAATTCTTTTCCACGTATGCTTCCAGTATTTTCTCGACGATCCTGTGGCACTGCTCTGGTGTTCCGTGACATTCCCTGAAGCCAAACTGGTGATAGGGGATTAAACCGGCCTCCTCCAGTATTGTGCGTACTCTACGCAAAAGTAGTCTCTCGACTACTTTGGAGAGTACCGCCAATAAACTTATCGGGCGATATGAGGCGAGATTGGCTCCAGGTTTCCCAGGTTTTTGGATCAGGATGATTTCGGCGCATTTCCACTGGGTGGGGAAATGTCCTAACTGGAAGCATTTGTTGACGATGTTGAGGAGAAGTTCTAGACCAGACTGCGGTAGGGCTTTAATGGCAGGAACATCGACTCCGTCATATCCGGGCGACTTGGATGCTTTGAGCTTTCTGATTTCTGATGTCAGCTCTTCAGCAGCAACTGCGGGAATCGGGAGAGCCATCTGACAAGGAACGTCAAGAAAGTCCGCCGTCGTGTTTGCATCCTCGTTAGAGCACCTTGAAAAAGGGGTGAATGCCTCGTGTAGATGGTCAGCAAATGCCGCTGCTCTTTCGCTGTCTTATCTGCACCACGTTCCATCTGCTCGCTTAACTGGCTCTTTTTTGGTCGCTGGCCTTTTGATGCTTTTGGTGACCCTCCAAAGATCGTGTTGGGGGTAACCCGGCTCCACTTCTTCTAGGTACTGGTTGAGGGATTGCCTTCTCAGGTAGTAGAGCAGCTCCTTGAGTTCTTTTGCAGCTCTGTTGAACTCTGTCTTATCCCTAGGGTCCCGAGAATTATGCCAGTTTCGGCGCCTTTTCTCAGCAACCATGGCAGTAACTTCCGGCGACCAGAGGTGGATGTCCCTATGTGGCACGCTTTTGTGGGACCTGGAGGGAGGAGTGGCGTGAGAAACGGCATTGTGAATTTCAATGTTCAGTTTCTCGACGGCGCAGTCTAGTTCGACGTTGGTTGTTATTGCGACCGCTGGATCCAGACTGTTCTGTAACCATTGTTTGTATAGCTGTATATTAGTGTTGGGTTTGAACAGTCTACTCCTGTTGGAATGGGTGCAGGCAGGTATGTTCACCAGAAGTTTGACAGCGCTGTGGTCAGAGCACAAGTCGATCTCGTTGCCAGTGACGATTTTGTGTCTCGGGATTCCTTTTTAAATGGCTATGTCCAGCACATCTGGAATCTTGCCACTGTCGGTGGGCCAGTAGGTAGGTTCGCCATCAGAGTGGCTGTCAAGAGAGATCTCTGTTATGCACTTGTACAGCGCTTTGGCTCTGGCATTCGCAATGCGAGAGCCCCACCATGTATGCTTGGCATTGAAGTCGCCTCCAACTATGAATTTTGGACCAAAATTGTCCAGGAGATTGTGGAATAGTCCTTGTCCAATGTTATGTCGTGGTGGACAATATGCGGCAGCTATTGTTATGTTACCTGTTGGGCAGATTACTCTGATCTTGGCGCACTGGACCCATTCCTCTTGTTGAGCTGGCAGTTCAATATACTATATACTTCTTCTAATTATAACTGCCGCTCCTCCGCGGGCGGTGCCATTTGGGTGGTTCGCAGATATCACGTCGTAGCCATTTAGGGTGAAGTGGGATTTGGGGGAAAAGTGGGTTTCAGAAGCGAGGAGAATGTCGACGCTTCTAGTTTTCAGGTAGTGCTCTACCTCTGTCCTGCTCCTGCACAGGCCGTTCGCATTCCAGATGATAATGTGGAGATTTATTTGCATTGGTGTGCCATAAGTGACGTGAGTAGCTGCGTCATGGCTGCAAATTGGTCCATCATTTTCTCCATCATGACTTCCAGGCGATCCAGTCTGGAGTTCGCGTTAGCGGGTGTGGTTGTGTGTGTGGTGTGAGTAGTGGGGGGTATCATTTGCTGTTGTGGCGACTGTTGTGTTGGCTGCTGTCTCCACGAACTTTGCTGGCGTACGATATTCCTGGCGCAGAAAACGGTGTGGGGCGGCTTGAGGTTGTGGGTGTGGGTCTAGGTTTTGGCGAGTGGAGTTCTTTGGCCTTCTGATAAACCTTGCAGCCTTTATAAGAGGCTGCATGGTTTTCATTGCAGAGAGCACAGCAAGCTGGGGCATCTCGAGACTTAGTGCATTCAGTTGAGAGGTGGTCCTGTCCACATTTCACGCACTTAGGAGGTAGCTTGCAATAGCGTTGGGAGTGCCCAAGTCCTTGGCAGCGATAGCACTGCAGCACGTCTTTGTTTTTGAGCGGGGGCTCGACTTTGACAACGCATTTGCATTTGCACAGACGAGTGATGGCGAAGGCGTCCTTGTTGCTGCTGGCTGGTTCTAAGTTGACAAAGAACATTGACATAGGCTTTTTGTTGTTGCGGCTGATGGGGTTTTTGATCTCGAGGCCACGTACGGCATGTCCTTTGCTAGCAAGATCATCATTAATGCTTGAGGGGTCTGTGGAGTGGTGGAGCCCCTTGATGACGATACGGTAAGCACGCTCGTCTTTCGGTTGGAAAGTTTGATATCTGATCTCGTTGTCATTAAGATAAGCCTTAAGCTTCGAAAAACTTTCCTTATCGGAGAGGTTTATCCGGACACTGCTGTCCTTGCCAGACTTATATTCAAAGTTGAGGTTGCCGATGGCCAGTGCAACGTCAGTAATCAGTCCTTTTATGTCGCTAACATCCGGGATGAAAATTGGTGGCGGCTTGATCTGCTTGGCTGAAGCAGTCTGGGTGGCTGGGTCGGTTGGCAGTGGTTCCATCTACGTTTCCATATCGACTTCATCCGAGTCGTCATCGTCGCTATCATCCGAAAGGGCTGAAAACCTGTTTTCACCGTTAGAGCTGTTTAGATAGTTTGTCAGCACGGATTTGCGGGAGGGTTCTTTCCTCTTGATTTCCCCTGGTTCCAAGCTGGAGTTGCTTGTTTCATCGTCGCTGATTTCCTTGATGCGTTGGGTCTTAGTTGGGGCTTTCTCGACCTTTGCTTGCTTGGCAGATGAAGCACCTTTCGCTTTTGGTGACGGCTGTGGGGTCTTGGTTGGCACTATCTGCCACCTTGGCTTGGAGGGGGCTGTATTGGACGGCCCTGGTAACTCCATGTTGCCACTTGCGCACGCCACAGGCAGCGGCAGCTTGAGCTGGCGGCTTCAATCAGTAGCAGAAGCTGTTATAATGTGTGCCTGAAAGAATACTTAGGGTATACTACACTTAGGTGCGTGACTCTGGATGGCTGGCCAATCAGAGCGCAGTAACCGTGCTTGCTGTTCGCTATTAGCAAAATGCGCGTATTAAGCACTTTTAGCGTAGGTGTTGTTTACAAAAAGTCTTTATAATGCTGCAAAGTAGCGGTAAATAGATAACACTTTGATCACACAACCGGCTTACAGTAAACTGTCCGCGAGCACGTCCGTTCAGCTTGGCTGTCTATTTGCGACTTGCCCCTGTAAGTGCAATGGAAAATGTACGAAATCGAACGAGTGTGTGAAACAAAGTAGCTTGTATAGTCGGCCCTGACATAAGCAAGTCATTTAATGAGAGCCCAGTTGCTGTTACGGCCAAGCCGAGCCTCTGTTGTTACCTTACCGATAGGTTCGAAAACGTGTTCAACTTCCCAAAATTGACGCACCAAATTGTGAAGCCGAATGCTGTGATTGGCGTCACCCGAAGTTCTTTGGGTTGCGATAAAAGACGAGAGTTTGGGGGCCTGTTGCCCGCCAGCTGAGATGATCCAGCCGAGTTGCGTTTTCTGCAGAACTGGTAATCCAGGTGCCAACTGAATTTGTAAAACGCACAACAACTCAAAGAAAAGACCAGCTCCGATGAGAAGATCAGTTGTGGCTTATGGAATAAAGAATCTGCTAGCTGCACGTTCGAGGGTATATTCCAACTAGTAGTAGACATTGAAATCCCATGCTGATTGTCAGTAATTGTCTGGCCGATGATTGCAGTGATACTAGTGGAATAATCTGAAATCCGCGATTTCAAAACGCGATTAAGCTGAGAAGCTGTCATCTCCAATGCCAGAAACTGCAGTCAGCGATCTGTTTTTTCGAAGTTGAAGTTGATTTGCAAAGCGACTGATGACGAAATGAAGATCCTGAGTCCAAGCGTACTTCGCACGAAACAATTGTTCCAGCTCGGTTCTTGATAAGGATTATAGCAGTGGCTAGAAGCAGAACATCAGACGAACTAGGACCCAGATTTGCAATCTCTCAACTTATGCCCCTTTCTTAGGCACAGAGAGAGTTTCTTGGCCTCATTGTGTCTTGCAATTGGCGACAATTTCTCAAAGTGCCTACATTAAAATATATGGTAACCTGTGCCTTCGCAAAACACACAACTAATGGGAGTCGGAAGTAACAAATGTTTTTTCTTAGATGTGTACTCACGATCTTCCCCGACTTGCCAACCTGACCATCTTGCAGAACTTGATCTACATTTTCAAGCATCCGACACCGTCCTTGCAAAAATTTTGAAAGCTTTCCTCCCATTTGGCCTGAGTGGATTTGTCCAACTTCTGCAATACGGTTTGAACGGTAATACAATCAGCAACTTCTTCACACGCTGCTAAAGAATTCATGGCACGAATGTGAGACGTAACCTTATCAGTCAGCTGTCTCAGCCTTCCCACAGATGTATCACCCTTCTCAAGACCAAATATCGCTCTGATGTGTGGCTGTAAAATAAAACGTTTACTATCAAAACGACGCGTAAGAATATCCAGAGCGACGATGTAGTTACCCTTATTCTTATCTCCAACGAACTGATGGTATCCAATGCAGCTCCACTTAAACAGGATCAAAGATGCTTATCGATCACTGTTTTTAAGTCTTAGAGTCTTCAACTTCAGTAGAGTTGACTCAAAATTGACAGGTAAATCATTACATATGGAATCAAAATCTGCTTCCTCTAAGCTAGTGTGAACGCATCAAAATTTGACTCTAACTTGGTGAGCAAGTCCAAAAGCACACGTAGCTCATACGAATCCATCTGGTTTAATTTTTCAACATCCAATTTGGCCTATATGCGCTCAAGCGGATCGAAAATAGCTGCAGTTTTAAGCTTTAAAAACGTAACCTGAGATGCAGGCACTTGATCAACATTCAGAATCATTCATTTTTAATAATCGCGAATTTCACTGAGTTTATGTTCACTCTCGAAAGAACACTTGCAATTATATATATATATATATATATATATATATATATTTGTATATATATATATATATATATATATATATATATATATATATACATATATATATATATATATATATTCTTTGCAGGGGCTATATTTTGCTGAATAAAATTTACTTTGTATTCGATATTTTTGAATTGTTTCATCTGGTCATTGTATAACAATTTCATCATGATTTTCTTGTTCTGATTATTTATATCATAGAGTGTATCATTAATAATTACTCTCTCATGTCTTATTTTGTCAGCTAAAATATGTATTGTATCATTATCAATTCTGTTTTTCTGTGTCGTGTTGAGGATTATTATCTTCCTGTCTTAACTGAATATTTTGTAATTCTATTCTATGGTTCATCCTTAATTTTAAAGTATGGTTCATCCTTGTGCCAAACTCGCATGTAGTTTTTTATTGGTCCCTCTGTCTCTCTTCCTTATAATCTTCTCTTTGATCATTTCGTTTAATTATATATATTTTTTCTTTTGTTCTTCAATAGTCATTGTTAATTCAACTTCATCTTTTTCAGCATTATTGGGTGTGCATTTTATTGTGGAATGGTTGCGATTATAGTAAACTGTTATAGCTAATTGTTTTTTTGATTAAATGGATAATTCCTTATCTTTAATTCTATTTATTATTTTAATTAGTGTAGAATCTAACCTTTCTATATCAGCATTTCCTGTATGAGAATTGGGCTTAGTATTATGTACTTCAATTTGTTCGTTGTTTAAAAACTATAATAATAAACTAATATATTATTTGTTCTGATCTGAATTCATTATCCATAATTATTTTCTGAGGTTTATTGAATTTTGCAAAATGTTCGATATTGATATCCATTCTAGTTCTGCAACTTCTATCTGTTATGTTATATGCAACTGCGAACTTTATAAGTTTATCTATAAATGTTTCGAAACATATATATTTTATATGAAAGATATCTAAATGTGTAATTTTATTCTTAGTATATGGTGTTTCAGACATTTGAAATATAGGTTTTATTATTTACTTGTCGTATTTAATTTCCTGCCTTTTGTACAATTAGATATTATTAATTGAATATGGTCTTTTAGCTTTGGAAAATATATTTTTTCTTTTAATGAATAAAAGGTTTCATTTGTACCACTATGTAATGATTCTTTAGTATGATAAATAAAAATTTGTTTATGTAATTTTTCTTCGCTTAATATTTATTGTGCTCTTTTTGTATATTTAAAAAATTATTATTTGTATGAGGAAAAATATTTGGGTTTTGTATCTATTGACAATATCATCTTTTATGTAAAAATACGTTAGTTCCTCCTCATCTGTTGAAAGCTTATATTTTTATACCCTGAACCCATTGAAAATGGGAAATCAGGGTATAATGTTTTTGTGAAAATGTATATAACAGGCAGAAGAAGGCATGGCAGACCCATATATATTCTTGATCAGGTCGACGAGCTGTGTCGATTTAGCCCGCCTGTCTGTCTGTCTGTCCGTCTGTCCGTATGTATGAA
The DNA here is from genome assembly GCA_035045365.1 of Drosophila leonis. NCBI lineage: Eukaryota > Metazoa > Arthropoda > Insecta > Diptera > Drosophilidae > Drosophila > Drosophila leonis. The sequence continues at coordinate 369,930 of JAWNPC010000558.1, forward strand.
CGCGTTGAACGAAATTTTTGTAGGACAGACGGACAGACAGACAGACGGACAGGGCTAAATCGACTACTGAGTCGATTTCGTCACCCTGATCAAGATTATATGAACTTTATGGGGTCTAACATGTCTCCTTCTGCCTATTACATTCATTTTAACAAAACCATTATACCCTGATTTCCCATTTTCAATGGGTTCAGGGTATAAAAATATAAGCTTTCAACAGATGAGGAGGAACTAACGTATTTTTACATAAAAGATGATATTGTCAATAGATACAAAACCCAAATATTTTTCCTCATACAAATAATAATTTTTTAAATATACAAAAAGAGCACAATAAATATTAAGCGAAGAAAAATTACATAAACAAATTTTTATTTATCATACTAAAGAATCATTACATAGTGGTACAAATGAAACCTTTTATTCATTAAAAGAAAAAATATATTTTCCAAAGCTAAAAGACCATATTCAATTAATAATATCTAATTGTACAAAAGGCAGGAAATTAAATACGACAAGTAAATAATAAAACCTATATTTCAAATGTCTGAAACACCATATACTAAGAATAAAATTACACATTTAGATATCTTTCATATAAAATATATATGTTTCGAAACATTTATAGATAAACTTATAAAGTTCGCAGTTGCATATAACATAACAGATAGAAGTTGCAGAACTAGAATGGATATCAATATCGAACATTTTGCAAAATTCAATAAACCTCAGAAAATAATTATGGATAATGAATTCAGATCAGAACAAATAATATATTAGTTTATTATTATAGTTTTTAAACAACGAACAAATTGAAGTACATAATACTAAGCCCAATTCTCATACAGGAAATGCTGATATAGAAAGGTTAGATTCTACACTAATTAAAATAATAAATAGAATTAAAGATAAGGAATTATCCATTTAATCAAAAAAACAATTAGCTATAACAGTTTACTATAATCGCAACCATTCCACAATAAAATGCACACCCAATAATGCTGAAAAAGATGAAGTTGAATTAACAATGACTATTGAAGAACAAAAGAAAAAATATATATAATTAAACGAAATGATCAAAGAGAAGATTATAAGGAAGAGAGACAGAGGGACCAATAAAAAACTACATGCGAGTTTGGCACAAGGATGAACCATACTTTAAAATTAAGGATGAACCATAGAATAGAATTACAAAATATTCAGTTAAGACAGGAAGATGATAATCCTCAACACGACACAGAAAAACAGAATTGATAATGATACAATACATATTTTAGCTGACAAAATAAGACATGAGAGAGTAATTATTAATGATACACTCTATGATATAAATAATCAGAACAAGAAAATCATGATGAAATTGTTATACAATGACCAGATGAAACAATTCAAAAATATCGAATACAAAGTAAATTATATTCAGCAAAATACAGCCTCTGCAAAGAATAATATATTTTCACCAGAAATTTTTATCAGAATATGAAGTAAATAAGTTTAATATCGACTTTTATATATTAAAACTAATTCGTATGGGTGTACTTAAATATAAAAATAACTGCATAATAATAGATATTAAAATTCCGAAAAATTATATAACCACTGTTGTTAAACTATTATTGCCTATGCCTAATGATTCAATATTCAAATAGATCAAGAATATTTATCGATTGTTGAAATAAACAATTAAACATTTAAGCTCGACTTAAATTAAATTCTAAAGGAAGTTGCATTTTGACAAATAACTGTAAATTTATATTCAATAACATAAAAAGGATTTAATCAATTGCAGATAATACAAATATTATTAAAAAATACAATTCGGTAATACAAATATTAATAAAAACATTTTCAAATGAAACAGGAAACTCTAGTCGGTGGTACCCGACTAGTAGATCCCCTGAACACCGTCCGATCTGCGTTTCTATACCCTGAACCCATTGAAAATATGAAATCAGGGTATAATGTTTTTGTGAAAATGTATGTAACAGGCAGAAGGAGGCGTGGCAGACCCCATAAAGTCTATATATTCTTGATCAGCTCGACAGGCTGAGTCGATATAACCATGTCTGTCTCTCCATCTGTCCGTCCGTTCGACCGTCCGTCCGTGTGAACGCAGCGATCTCGTAAGCCACAAAAGCTAGAGATCTGAAATTTGAACTGTATACTCGTGTATACCCTACGCAGTACGAGCTTATCATTTTTTTTTTGATAACTCATCCCATTTCTTTATTATCGACGAAAATCGATCATTTTGCTTCGTTTTTAAGGCTTAACTTGAACACTGTTATAGCTTTAGATTTTAGATTTACAGTGTATAATTGTGTAATGAATATAAATATTTTGTAATTTTTGGATTTTGGATACCACGTCCTTTCCTCCAAAATTTGAAAAAATCGTATTTCAAACACTAGAGACTTGTGCTTTGGCAAATACATATTTTACATATGAATGTCATTTGTACGCTTTAAAAGTTTGATTACGAAATTCCATCTAGAAGAAAACTAATTCAACAAATAAGTTTCCATAATATAGCCCATACTGCAGCCCACGCGCAGTCGGTGCGTAAACTTCGCAGTAGCAGAGCAAGTGCTTGTGCGTGCGTGTGCATGTGTGTGTGTGTGTGTGTATGTGTTGTTTGTATATATGTATGTATATATATAAGAAGCGTAAAGTGATTTGAATATCGAATCTTCGCAGGGTTCAGGGTATCTCTTAGTCGAGCAGTCCCGACTAGAGCACTCTTACTTGTTTTTTATTATTTAATTTAACAAACTTAAATTTTTTTTGCGGTTATAAATACTTAACTGAGTATATTTAAAAACGCAGATCGGACGGGGTTAAGGGGATCTTCTAGTCGGGCACACCGACTAGAGTTTTCTTACTTGTTTTAATTATTTTTATATGTTTTAGCTATTCTATCATACGTATACTATAAAAAGAAAAATATAAATAATAATATAAAAAGAATTCAGGAGTTAAGGCATCATCGTCCATTCCCATTATTATCAATAACCCAAAAGAGTTGAGATCATCATTAATGAAAACATTCTTCGAACCAGAAGTGTCATAGAAATAGTTGAGAATTATTAGTTCTCTAGAACTCTCATAACTGGATCAGAATCCAGCTGTAATATTAACAATTATTCCTAATAACCAAATAAACAATAGATTCAATAGCTAAGATTCACTGTAAACCAAATAAACATAAAGCAGCTTCAACAACTTCACTGTTAAAGACTGGCAGACCCCAAAAAGTATATACACTCTTGATCAGTTTGACGAACTAAGTATAGCGATACGACCGAGATATAGACATGTCCGTCCGTCCGTATGTGTGAACGCGTCGATCTGAGAACCTTTAAGAGCTAGATACATTAGGTTTTTTTGTGGGTCCCTGTAAAGAACGATCGAGTTTGGTTAAAAAAATAGAAAACTATTCCCGTTTTTATGTTCTCGATTAAAAACATTTTCGAAATGCAGTTAAAAAATTATATCTTATTATTATATTATATTTTAGCTGAACTCATCAAATTTGCATTTAGTTTCGCATATTTTGTACAATTTTGTTTTTTGTTATATTTTGGTCAGTATCCATTTATTTTTTTTTTAATACATAGTCACACATACATACATGAAATGCGTGCATTCTCGTATGTTCTAAGAATCTCAACTGCTTGAATTCTATTTGAATTATCAGCTGCTATGATTATGATTAATGATAGACACAAAATACGGAATATATTTCAAACGTAGATCGAGCGGAATTCAGTTCGGTTTTTATAATCGAAGCAACCAGACGCTCGTTTATTTTAGGTTGTCACACACACACACGCGCAGCCGGTTCAGGAATATATCTACTGTAATATTGATCATTGATATTATCGTTGTGTTGTTAAATAAGTGAGGTTTTGTGGAAAAGTGACAGTGACAGTAGGAAATTACAATTAACCCTCTAAGACTAATTTCTAAAGTAAAGGCAGAAGTTAATTCGAATAATTTGTTTATAAAGTAAATAGGGGTTGCTGAGCTCAAATATGAACTCAGAAAAAATGTAGAAGCTTTCGTTTACCTGTAAGGTGAGAAAATGTAAATAAGTGCCTCAAGGCACTTTAAGGGTAAAAAAGTAGTTTCCAAATAAATTGATTTTTTTAAATTTTTGTTTTATTTTATTTCTTTAAATCATTTTATTTGTGCTATGATACTCAACAAAATAATTTTTGTTGGCCGAGCAGCATAAATGTAGTTTGCATTTTGTGCAAATGCACTGCGCTTGTGAAGTTTTGCAGTGCTTGCACCATCTTTTTCCCGTATTGCGATCCAACCACTCTGGAAAATGATTCAAAAGATCAAACTTCAAGTCCTTTATTGGGTGATTTGATTTTTATCGTTGTTTGAGTTGTGGCTGCAAGGGTCGCCGAAAAATTGGCAACTGCATAGTATGTGATGGCGACCGAGTTGATCGCGCAGACAAAGATGAAGATGGTGAAGGTAAATTGTTGTTCTTGAGTGGACGACCTGGCAAGTATTTTGACTGATATCCCACTAGACCCGCAGCAATAGACTCTCGAAAATACAGAAGTTCAAACAATTTCTCGCTGCTCGTGGTTTCCTTTTGTATACGTCTATATAGGATGTAGGCGTTTGTTGTTGTCATATCTACTAAATGGTAGAACATTCGGGTTGCAGCATCTTGAGTTTTACTTTTTATATGGTATCACCCCATAAGCCCATCCATCAGATCGACGCCCTCCATGTAAGCGTTATATTCCCGAATAACTTGTAGACAGTCAACTTCTACATGGCGCTTCGACTTTCTGTCGTAACGAGCTGCCTTTGGTGTTCCTCCTCCTTATGTATTTTAACGCCCACATAGGTCGATAATAAGCGAATGGCCTTGTTGTCTTTCCACAGTACGTTACTAACCTCCGATCCATATGAGGAACCCACGTACTCAACTGAAAAACCTCTTGATTTTTCCTTGATGGCACTATCGTTTGGGAGCTTGCAGTTTGCTATCCGATTTACACAAACTGTTCCCAAACTATAAATTCCTTTTGTAAGAAGGTATACCCTTAAAGGCAGCAATGTGTAAAAATTGTCAAAATATACATATTATATGATGTTTGAAACTTTCAACAGTTTTCGTCAAGCGTACAACTAAGATCAGGGTAACCAGGTAATATAGCATTATCACCTGCGCCGCTATATATTTCAAATCGGTAGGCATATCCAAAAGAATCACACAGGACAAATAATTTTATACCCCACTTGTGTGGTTTATTGGGCATGTATTGTCGCAAATGGTGTTTCATTTTTGTGCTGCTCATTTGTTCGTCAACGCATAATAGAGCTTGCTTAGTCACAGAGTCAAATCTTTAACTAAAATGTCAATAACTCTTCGCGTGCGAAACAGTGGATCGTAGCCAGGCACACCCTTTTTGATTCGCTTGCTCTCATCAAACAATGAAAAGTATTTCTTACTTGTTTCACATTTGCTGCGGGTCATACAGGTATGTATGGGTGCAAACGCGTTTTGTCCCCAGTAACTTTTCAAATTAGGGTAGCGATATATTGACATGTAAATCAAAATATCGATATAGTGATGAATATCTTCTATTGTGATTTTAAACTTGTTGGCAATATTTTCCTTTAAGGATGCGCGCATTGTTTCCTCGACTATCATACTTATAATGTCCGAGTTTAAAATATAACAAAATAGTTGAAACGGAGTTTTCAGATCAGTTAATTTGGATGGCAACGAAGAGTCGCCTTGAAAAGCTACATTGTTTATGTGCAATTACATTGATTGCTGTCGCCATATAACTTTACTAGGTTCCTTTTTAATTGATTCGATATCTATTCATAAAAAATTAATATATTATATTGAAATATTTCAAATCAAAGTAATGATAAAATAAATAATTTGCTTACTTAGCCCATTAAAGCCACCAGAACACGGTAAAGATACACGTGTTGCTCCTTCAATAACTGGCAATGGTGATCGAGGCCTTTTAGGAGTTTTTCGGGAAAGCTAATGGTTCTGCACAGTATTTTCAATGTTTTCAAGATTACTACACATCGCTTTTATCAACACTGCAAAAGACAATATGCAGCAGTTGAAGTTTTTGGCGCGAAATAACATATGATTCGATCTTACTTTTATTAAAAGTACCGTTTAAAGTGTCCGAGAGCTTTAAAACTTTGTCAGTGTTTTTTGATAATTATTTTTAACAGTCCTACAATTTTTAAAATAACTAAAAGCTCTTAGTATTTTTTTAAAAATTAAAAAAAAAAGAAGTGCCTAGAGGCACTCTTACGTCCTAGAGGGTTATTACAAAGAGAGTTCCGGATCTTTGGTTTACGGAACACGTTGAAAAAATATTTACGTGAATGTGTTACATGCATTAGGTATAAACAGGAGATGGCCAGTCAACTGATGGGAAATTTACCATTGTATCGAGTAACTGGCGATTACCCGTTCCAAAACAATGGCATCGACTACGCTGGACCCTTACTGTACTCTTACGTCCTAGAGGGTTAAAATACGAATTAACAATGTTAAACTATAATGTTACATGCTGAATGTGACGTGATGGAGCGGAATCAATAGCTGATAATCGCTAATATCACGATATAATTAAAAAACAAGTAAGAGAGCTCTAGTCAGAGGTGGCCGACGATGAGATATCCTAAGCCCCGTCCGATTTGCGTTTTTCAATATATTCCGTATCTTGTATCTATCACAAAATTTAATTAAATTTCTAATCTTGCACTTTCACAATCAGATAAGATGTTTGTTAAAAAAGTATGTAGTTTTTCTTTTCTGAATAATAGTAATAATAATTTAATAATAGAAAAAAATAAGGACAACCCACATTACCGCACTTGGAGTCGAGCCAACATCTACCGATCAAAGCGCATCACCTCTACCGACACCGCCATTGTGTGTGTGAAATAAAAAAACAATACGAAAGTGTTGACAGCTGCGGAGTATGAACCTAAGTTTGCACGGCACGGCATGCCCCGCTTCTATCAACACCGCCACTGCACTGCTTAAGTAAACAGTAGCAAATTTATAACTAAAGACAGCTAAGAATTATAACAAAATTCAAGCAATGTCAGTTGCAAATGTTGTGATTCTTAGAACAGACAAGAATGCTCGCGTTTAAATGTTTTAAGGTGTGTGCTCATGTATACGATAAATGCGTCACTGGCTTTACGATGGTGGGATGCTAATAATAATAACTTTAATAATAACTTTATGGATTTCAATGAAATTTTCCGATTTCGATAAGGTTTTTAATCGATAACATTAAAACGGGAATAGTTCTTGAAGCTTTGAAGTACATTTGTTTCCAAGAATTAGAGCAAACAAGAATTGGAAAACGCAATGTGTAAACAGTTTCTTTACAGCTTGAAAAATGAGTAATCTTAGTTTTTGTTGTTTATTTTGTTACACATTTTAAGTTTTGCTATCTATTTTTTTAGAATTCAGCTCAAAACTTTTTATTAAACAGATAAGCATTACAAATTTTCTTTATTTTTTTGAATAAATGGCCATGATTTTTGCATCTAAAGTCCAAAAATGTGCTTTTCTTTCATTGTGTAAAGAGTTACTGACAAAGCTATGTTGATGTTCTAAGAAGCATACGCAGCACAATCCAACAGGACGAAAAGGCAAACATAAGAGGCATAAGGAAAACCCGATCCGGGGCACTCATTGTAGAACTCAACAGAGGAGAAAAAGTACAGCCGGAACTGGTTGAAAAGCTTAAGGCTACCGTCAAAAAAACAGCCACGGTAGCTGAGTTAAAGCCTACTGCGACAGTAGAGATCCGAGATCTCGACTCACCTACTGTAGAGTCGGAGGTGTCTGAGGCAGTGCGTAAAGTCCTTACGCATAAAAGTTACTGCCCCGAATGGCCGGGAGCAAGTAAGAGCTTTTGTAACACTAGAAAGCCAACTAGCCAATACGCTGCTCAACTCTGGTAACATAAAAATAGGTTTTGTCAGAGCTAGGCTCAAGAAGCAGGTCACAAAATGAAAGACTTCAAAAAACCTCCAAAATGCTGCATCTGCACTGATGCAGGACGTACACCTGTCGATCACATGCCGGGATCGCAGAAATGCCCAGGTACTCGACAAGCTAAATGTTGAAGATCCTCCAAGCCAATCTACACCGTAGCAAAACTGCAGACGCACTGTTGACGCAGATCGTAGCGGAATACGCTCTCGACGTAGTGATCATCAGTGAACAATATAAGCAGAAAGAAGACTGAGTTTGGCTGGATGACGAAACCAAGACCGCGGCCATATGGCTTCCTAGTGGTGGCGGTGCGGTACTACAAGGAAGTAAAAGAGGAAACTGTTACGTCTACGCACGTTTCAAAGAAGTCGCAGTAGTCAGCTGTTACCTGACACCCAGCGACGACATAAATACTTTTCAAAGTAAGCTAGACGCAATCGAGGATATGCTCGTGGATCGACGGCAGCACTTCATTGTGGCAGGCGATTTCAACGCACGAGCAGTTGACTGGGGAATGCGCTCGACAAACTCTAGAGGGCGGAAAATTATGAATATGGCCGCTAAGACCGGGCTAGCGGTAGAAAACCGTGGAGATAGAGCGCTAGCTCTATTCAATAGGCCGGGATGCGAAGGTACAATACCAGATATAACCTTTGGATCCGAACACATCGTAGATCGGATCAAGGACTGGAAAATACTTGATGATTTCACTGGCAGTGATCATGAGTATATCTCATACACTTTCCAGAATAATCGGCAATCCCCCTCAGTGTGCCCAGTAAAGGCTTCCCATAGATGGGATATTAGCAAACTGGACTCAGAAAAATTACTCTCTGAAATAGACAGGCGAGAGCGACAATTTGACGGTACACTGAGTACAAAAGAATTAGTCGAATACAGCTTGAAAACTATTGAAAGAGCATGTAATACTTCGATGCCGAAATCGCACAGCAAACATGGGGGCAGACGGAAGGTGTACTGGTGGAACCACGAGATCGCAGAAAAAAGACAAGTATGCATACAGTGCAGGCGAAAGCTAGCAAGAGCACGGCGATCTGGAAATTTCATGACAGAAGCGTTAGCAGCTAAGAACGCGAGGAAAGAACTGTCGATTGTTATCACACGCAGTAAACAAGATAAGTGCAAAGAGCTCTGCAAAGACATTAACAGAGTTCCTTGGGGGCTTGGCTACAAAATAGTCATGAAAAAGCTGGGAAACTACGGAGCAGCGCCAAACGTGGATGATGAAACAATGGATCACATAGTGACAACACTATTTCCAACACACATCCACGAAACGCAGGAGCGGGCACCAGTAGAGTCTCATTGCTCAGCCCCAAATTTCACCGAGGAGGACATTAAGGTTGCGGTTTTTTCCCTGAAGAATAAAAAGGCTCCGGGGCCAGACAATATACCGGCGGAAATCCTGAAGTTGATAGCAACAGGACGGCCTGCTTTCCTTCTTAGAATGTACAACGCATGTCTAAAGGAAAGGTTATTTCCAGAAGCGTGGAAAGAGCAGAGACTTGTGCTCATCAGCAAAGGCAAAGGCGATCCCAACACACCATCGGCATATCGCCCATTGTTCATGCTAAATACAGCTGGAAAGCTGTTAGAAAAGTTAATAAAACTGACTGCTTGCTGCAGTAGAGGCTGCTGGAGGACTTAGTCCCAGACAGCACGGGTTTAGAGCTGGGAAATCTACAATGGGAGCCATCGATGAAGTGGCTTAGGCAGCCAGGGCAACGCAGAGAGGAAATGCGTACTCACGCCCAGTGGTTCTGCCAGTAACGCTTGACGTCAAAAACGCTTTTAATAGCGTAAGGTGGACTGATATGCTTGCTTCCTTGGAGCAACGTTTCCATATACCGAGATATCTGATGCACATGATCGATCAGGAGTTACTAGCAGGATCGAGTACTCCTGTACGCTACACAGACGGGTATGAAACGATATAGAGTGACCGGAGGAGCTGCACAGGGGTCGATCCTAGGACCAGACCTGTAGAGTATCAGCTACGACGACATTCTAAGACTGGAAATGCCTGAAGATACGTTTCTGATCGGATATGCAGATGACATCGCGGCAGTCATCACGGCCAGAAATACCGTAGAGGCTCAAAAAAGACTTACTCAAGTCATGATCCGCACGCAAACGTGGCTTAGCTTCCGAGACTTGGAACTTGCTACCCAAAAAACGGAGTTACTTCTGTTCACAGGGAAGCAGATTCCAACCGAAATCGAGATGCGATTGAGTGGAAACCTGATAAGGACCCAGAGGACAGTGAACTATCTAGGCGTGAGGCTAGACAGTAAACTTACCTTCTGGGGACAGCTTCAGCATGCTACGCGAAAAACAGCGAAAGCAACGGGGTCTCTAAGTGGACTGATGGCAAATGTTGACGGACCGACGGCAGGGAAACGAAGACTGCTAATGGAAACCACAAATGCAATCCTACTGTATGGTAGCGAAGATGGGCGGACACTTTCAAAGTGGACGTAAGGCGGAAACCGATGTTATCGGTGCAAAGAAGACCAGCATTAAGGATCGCTTCGGCGTACCGAACAGTGTCCGGAGCTGCTGTGACCGTGATAGCAGCAGTGATACCGATAGATCTACTTGCGCAAGAGCGCAAGAAGATATGGGGTCTCCGGCAAAGTGGAGAGTTTTCAATGCAGGCAGCAAAGACCGTACGTCAGCAGACTATAGCCTCCTGGAAAGCAAAATGGTTATGCGAAAGATACGGGAGATGGACTGCAAAATCATCCCCGATCTAGAGCAGTGGATAAATAAAAAGCACGGTGAAACGTCTTTTTATCGAACACAAATGCTCTCTGGTCATGGTTACTTTCGAAAGTACCTAAATAAGATGGGGAAAACTGCCGAATCCAGCTGCATTTACTGTGACAATGCAATGGACGACGCAGAACACACTTTCTTTAACTGCGAAAAGTGGTCAGAAGAAAGAACCGACTTGGCAGAAACTGTCGGTGAAGTTAAAGTAGAGACTATAGTACAGCAAATGTGCAACAGCATAGATGCCTGGAAAAGAGTCTGCGACTTCGCAGAAAAAGTTCTCCGGCGGAAAAAGCGGGACCTGGACGCAGGAACACAGATGGCAGTGCTCAGCTAGAGCATATACTAGGGCTCCACCTTGAAGGTTAATGCGGGATAGCTCCTGGTTCCAAGGTGGGAGGCAGCCCTAGAAGAGGAGGTTTTTTAGTCGGTAAGCAGTATTGCAGTCCGACACACCAGCCAGAGTGACGACCTGACTGACGGTGCATAAAGCATTTTTACCTACCTCAGCTACACAAAAAAAAAAAAAAATTATGCATGGTCTACAGAATCAGTCGCCGATACCTTTAACTTAAAAAGTAATCTCAAATAGAGAAGACATTATTAAAAAGAGGAGACATTACTGAAGTAAATATTTTTATTAAAATGCTTACACAAAAATATAACACAAAGTTGCATATATTGTAAAATCAAATGTTAATAATAATAAAATCAAAACTTGTTTTTCTTTCGTCAGGTGTACCTCAGGGTAGTCATTACGGTACGGTACGGTAGTACGGTAGACCGTAACTTTTTTCACTATTTATATATGTATATCCCATTCAAAAATATTTATGTTTTTATAGATGAGGTAAAACTCTGTCTTTCGTATTCTGATTCACTCGATCATCTATGCCTACAAGATGCGAAGAAGGCATGTTTACAATCTTTGTATATTATTGTATGTTCAAGCCATTCTGCGGGGGGCCAGAAAATGTGACAGCTATCAACTGCTGCCTCTGGTTTCTCCTCTTAATAATATACAGGACAAATACAACTATTATAACTATTATTAATCTTAACGAAATGTGTCCATTCATAGTGTGGAAGGCCAGTTCGTCAATGTGTACCACAATATGGTGAAGTGGCGTCGGGATCTCCTGCGGCGTTATGATGGTGACTATCCTATCCTGGCTGAACATCCAGCATACTGCTCGCTTGTGCCTTCATTAGTTTGTATACTAGTTTAAGCCTCTTTTGAGAGTTTCAGCCGGGAAGGAGTTGGCTTCCTTATAGCTTCTTTTCATTTTCAATTTCGTTAAGTGGGGTACCTTGAATCCCTGCAATGATCCTGTCATCATTTGACACCCATTCTTCCGAATCGCTGGTGTTACTTTCAAGCTCACAGAAGTGCTCGAGGTCGTCCAGGCAAATTGTTGTTGATGCGCTGATTACCTTGATGGTTGATGATCTAGCTATGTTGCCGGAAACAATCCATCCAAGTTTAGTCTTTTGTCCCAGTGTTTCGTTGATTTTCTTTACTTTTCCCAACATTATTAGAGGAAGTAAATCAACGCCAATGACAGTATCAACTCTACTGGGTGCCTTGAAATATGGGTCTGCTAGCTCGCAGCCCATCCAATCCTTATTGACATCCATGTAAATTTTCTTGCTCGGTAGAGCTATCTGCAGTTTTGGCAAAACGAGTTCCTGCATTGAGGTAACGAATTTGCTTTTAAGCCTTGGTTTAATTGGTAAGCAAACGCTTTCTTTCAGTACTTTTGTACATTTTGTAAAATTCCTTGAATTTCCACATTCCGTTTGATTCGGCGCAGTTTTAGCTGTTGCGCGGCTTCTTCAGATATCAGCGTTTTTTGCGAGCCTCCATCTATAAGAGCTCTTAGCTGATCGTATTTTCCAGATTTATTTCGAATCCGAATAAGCGCAGTTGCCAGCAACGTATCTTGTCCTTTATTATATTTTAGACAATTGCTGCTGACAATTGCTGCTCCTTTTTATTTGCATCGTCATGAAGCAAATTGTTGTGGGATTTAAAGCATTGATTGCATGTCCAATCCTTTTTGCAATCTTTAATGCCATGAGTGCCTAGACATTGAAAGGATAGCGCGTTTTTAAGTACAAACTCCTTGCGCTTTTTAACAGGCTCAGCTCTAAATTTCTGACCCCTGGTTATATCATGGCCATCCAGTTGGCAAAAACGGCATTTTTTGTAGCTCGTCTTCTTTGCTTCCATAGGCGTATGGATGACACTCTTTTGCACTGAGTCTATTGAGTTATACAGCTGCTCAATAAACTCCAGCACATTGTCCAAGGACTGTATTTCTCTTAGCTTCTTTACATGCTGCTCGTAAAGTTGTAGGACTTCCGTCGAGAATCGTCAAAGCAATATCTGTACCAATACCACAATACCACCACCGCAATATCGAATACCACATCAGCATCCTTAGTAATTTGGCCTTTTTATACCCTGAACCCATTGAAAATGGGAAATCAGGGTATAATGTTTTTGTGAAAATGTATGTAACGGGCAGAAGGAGGCGTGGCAGACCCCATAAAGTATATATATTCTTGATCAGGACGACGAGCTGAGTCGATATAGCCATGTCCGTCTGTCCGTCCGTCCGTCCGTCCATCCGTGTGAACGCAGCGATCTCGTAAACCGCAAAAGCTAGAGATCTGAAATTTGAAATGTATACTCGTGTATACCATACGCAGTACGAGTTTATCAATTTGTTTCGATAACTCATCCCATTTCCTTATTATCGATGAAAATCGATAATTTTTCTTTGTTTTTCAAACGTAACTTGAATACCGTTTTAGCTATAGATTTCAGGTTGTATCCGTGTTATGAATACAAACATTTTATAATTTTTGAATTTTCGATGCCACGCCCCCTTCCCCCCAAATTTGAAAAAAACGTATTTCAAATACTAGAGACTTGTGCTTGAGCAAATACATACATATGCATGTCGTTATTATGCTGTAAAATTTTGTTTACGAAAGTTCGTCTAGAAGAAAACTACTTCAAGAAATAAGTTTCCATAATATAGCCCTTACTGCATCCCACGCGCAGTCGCTGCGTAAACTGTGCAGTAGCAGAGCAAGTGCTTGTGCATGCCTGTGCAAGTGTGTAAGTTAACGACAAATAGATTTAAAAATATCCGGCCGCGGTCAAGTACCGAAATGCCTATTCAGCAGTCTCAGCCAAACACAATTCCAAAGAAATCATCACGCCACTGGATTCCCAAGCATGTTGCGAGTGCGCCGCCACCGCCAACAGAAGAACGTAGCTAGCTAGGGTAAAATTGTTTTAAGTACATTCAGTTTGAAAATAAAAGCCAAACATTAAACATCAACCAATTGTTGACTTCTTCATTTAATAAATAAAAAGTTAGCTGGCGCCCGAGCAGGGACCGGTCGCGATTACAAAAGAGCAAAACGTCTACTAAGTACGCGTATCGGTAATAATTAACCACGACAGAGAAAAACTGACTCTAAGTGTGTTAAGAGTGTGATTCGACGCGATAAAGCAAAACGTCTATTAAGTGTCAATCACTACTTTGTTGTGATTCAAACTCGCAATCAATCGACCGGCCTATAAAGACTCAAAAACTAAAGCCGCAACACACGCTGCGCAACGTTGGAGGCACGCTCTGTATGATCCGTTCGCAGAGCAGTTCTTATAATCGTATGAGCTGCAAAACCATTAGTAGGAAAACCAAAAAGGAGCTATTCTGCATCATCGGAGATGACGTCGACAACTATAATTTTAATGTAAGAAAATATTAGTTGTTAAGGGAAAATAATTCAAAAAATTACATGTGTAAGAAAATTTATAAAATTGACAATCAAAATATAAGTGAAATAAGGAAAATAAGTGTTAAAAATAACCAATCAAATAATTTGGTATAAATAACTATTAAGTAAAATTTAAACAAAACACAAAGACAAATTTTCAAGTGCTTCGAAAACGCGCAGCTGTGCCTCTTAATTTGATACAGAAAAAACAAACAAAAGAACTCAAACGTGCTGTGGAATTCCAAACGGAGCCACACCGGCTAGTAGTTGAGCTTTAACAAAATAATAAAGTAAATATTTTAATAAAAAAATAATAATAATAATTATAATAAAAAAATTTTTTTTTAAATTTTTGATAATAAAATAAATAAGAATAATTATAATAACAAAATAATATCTTGACCCAAGCTTTACTTGAACAACAGCTATTTTCAAATTATCCATCGCTTTTATTAACACATGGCTCACTAAAACACATTTGCTCTAAATATTTTTAATAATTTGAACTCGACTTAATTTACCATGGCAAACCCGAACAACCTAATAAGACCTTCAGTAATAGGTGTACCAGAAGGGGTACCACACCCACAAACAAGCAACGCAGTTAGTGAAGAGGCTAACCGTAATGTTGGGGAACTTCTTACCGAAAATCAGATAGATCAGTTGATAGCTCAGAGAATGCCAGCACTACTGGAGCGTATGAACGTCAGCAGAAATAGTAACGATTTTGCCGAAGCCGTAGGCTACACCGTTGACCCGGAATACAAGAATAACATTACGGATCTGGATCGCGTTCCAGACATAGTAAAATGCATGAGAGAATTTTCTGGCAATCCATCCACGTTTAGTTCTTTGAAAAAAAATTTCGATAGAATTCTGGAGGCATATTCTATTATAAAGGGGTCACCGAAATATTTTGGCAGAAGATAATACAACACGCGGACCAAGTACTCGACTCGTACAATATACCCCTAAATAGGGAAGCTATATCTAGATGTCTCACACTGCATTTCGCAGACAATCGCGATCTGAGCAGTCTAGAATATCAGCAGACAACTATGGTTCAAGGGGGGCAACAAACTGTAGAAGATTTTTACCAAAATATTTACAAGCACTTGTCGCTCATCCTTAACAAAGTTAGTTGTATGAATCTGGACAGACAGACGGAAATAGTGATGACAAAATCATACAGAGATAGGACACGTTCGTAAGGGGACTGCGTGGTGATTTACCAATACTTCTTGGTAAAAAAGAACCAACAGATCTACCTCAAGCTTTGCATTTATGTTTGAAACTAGAAAATCAGACTTACAGGACTAACTATGCAAATAACAGAACACATAGTTTAACCTTTAGAAACTCAGATCAAAAACAAATTCAGGTACCCCGAAAACATATACCGGTCCAGGCAAATACTGCAGCCTATTTCAACCCACTTTTGTCCAGGCACAGATTCCACCAGCCATCCCTCCGCAGAACAAATTCCAGCAAATTCGTCCGTTCTATAACCAGGTACAACCCGGTTATTACCAACAAACACCAAATTACTAACAGGGAAATGTTAGACCCCAGCAAGCTCCGGTTCATCAATACCGTTACCCTCCACCAGTAGCCCCACCACGTCCGATCGCTGCAAAACCTCCTATACCAATGAAAGTAGATAGAAGTATTCAAACAAAAATGGTCAATTATATGAATAGACCTCAGTTTGAGTCAGGCAAGAGGCCTCCTATTCCGACAAACCAGGAAGGTAAAAAACAGAGAATCTTCTATACTCAAGGAGAAGAATGCCAACGTGAGCAAGGTTATACAGAAGCCTGTGCCACAGCAACAGAATACGAGCAATATGATCAGACTGTTGCAGAGCATAGCGAACAGGGCGAGTACGGCATGAGCCTTCAAGAATACACTGAGCAAATAGAAGCAAGCGAAAGTACTGAAAACCATGATACGGCCTTGAATTTTTTAGAATAAGCGATTCCTCACTGCCATACTTTGAGTGTAAGGTGGGGAATAACCAATTATTCAAAATCTTAATAGACACAGGCTCCAATAAAAACTTCATCAGCCTAAATTTGTACCCAATCCCAAACCTAACGAAAGGCCATTTAACGCAGTAACAGTGGGAGGAAGCGTCAAAATAACCCACCATAAATTTGCTAATTTATTCAACCACCCAGAATGTAACGTAAAATTTTTTTTGCTGACTACGTTAACATCTTTTGATGCCATTCTAGGCAACGATAGCCTTCGTGACCTAGAAGCTGTAATAGACATAGCCAATAAATTAATGACAGTAAAAAGAAAAATTAAAATCAATATAGAAGAGAACAAATATGAGGCAGTAAACACTATTATCCCCAGAGCAGACAACTTAAATGACAGACGAAGAACGAATCTAAGACAATTAATACAAGAATACCCGAACCTCTTTGCTGACCCGAACAATAGACTTACATATGCAACAAACGTAGAAGCAGAACTTCAAATCAAGTTCCAGTTTATTCAAAATTTTACCAGTACCCCATGTCTTTAAAAGACGAAATTGATAAGCAAATCAGTGAACTGCTAAACGATGGCATTATACGACCGTCACGGTCAGCCTACAGTGTGGATTGTACCGAAAAAATGGATGCATCTGGCGGAAAAAGAATAGGATGGTCATAGACTATCGAAAACTTAATAAAGTCACGATTGCAGATAAATATCCCATACCTGAGATAAACGAGGTACTGGCATAATTGGGAGACAACAAAATTGTACTTGACCTGAAAAGTGGATTTCACCAAATTCCGTTAAAAAAATCAGATATTCCAAAAACAGCCTTTTCCGTTAATAACGGAAAATATGAGTTTGCACGACAACAATTCTTAGGCTTCATTATATCTGATAGAGGTGTTGAAACAAACCCGGATAAAGTTATAGCAATAGCTGACTACGCCCAACCTAAAGCTTTAAGGGATCTAAGGGCTTTCCGTGGCCTTCAGGATACTACAGACGCTTCATAAGAGATTTCGCTAAGTTGGCGAAACCACTTAGCTGTCTTTTAAGAGGGGAGGACGGACAAGTGTCCAAACAGGAATCAAAAAGGAAATTGATTAACATGAATCCGGATGCAATAGATGCCTTTAACAAAATAAGAAACTCTTTAGTTTCAGAAGAGGTCGTCCTAAAGTTCCCTAATAGGGTAAAATTGTTCTATATATGTTTGTATATATGTAATATATGTAAAATTATCAGACAACTTTTAAGTTAACAGACTGCTTTACATAAAAATTAAGTGTGGACACACTTGCATGGCACTGTTATATTTTTTTGGTTAGCTCATAAAATCATCATTTCAACGAACGATTGAAGCTAACCATAATTTTTAAAAATTTTACTCATTAACATATGTACATATTTACAATTTTAATAAAACATATATTTATTTTGAATCGGAAGTTAATTCGAGAGGCGATTTTAGCAATTTAAGATAAACTGTAAATTCTAATTTGACAGAAGCCCCTATGGGAACAGGGTATCACGAAGTCGGTTGCCCGACTGCAACGTTCTTTCTTGTTTATTTTTAAAAAACTTCTTCTATATATATAGTATATACATATATTTTTGCCGACGGAAATTACACCGATCGACAATGACTCTATACTTTCTTTTTCATTTTATGCCACAAAAGTAGAGGAAGAGAATTTGAATAATGAATCTATTAATCCATTGAGGCGTAGTTTTAAACTAGGTAGATCGTGGTTTACACTTAAGGATGTAGAGGATAGTGCAAATAAATTTGATGGCTTAAGTTTAATGGATGTAGAGCAATGGATTACAGAAATTGAAGAATGTGAAGTTATTTGTGTATGCCAAGCAATAATTTAAAGTGTTTTTTTCTCAGTCCAAAAGGTATCAATAACTGGGAGAAATTAAAAACTGCATTGCGAAATGAATTCGAGATAAAAGTAACATCAGCAGAAATTCACAGACGATTGGGAAAGAGACAGCAAATGAAGGGTGAGACACTTCAGTACTACAATATTTGTATGCGTTGATGGAGATAGCTAAGCAAATTTATTTGGTTGAGGAGAGTTTGGTCGATTGTTTCATTGAAGGCTTTAAATAAAATAAGAGGCTTTTGTACCAAACTCGATCAATTAAACAGTTAAAAGTTCACCTGGGTGCACAGTTATTAAAATAAAGAGTTCTGTAAGTGAATATGTTTTAAGTGCAGTTTTTATTCACATATTTTACAGAATTTTCTTAAAAAAAAGTTCTGTTGCTTTAACATTGTTTTGTAGTTTGTGGGGACCTGTGCCTCAATCGAAAACGTTTGTAATCTTTATAGTAACAGTAAATATTGACAATATTAAAATAAACATTAAATATTATAAACTGCCAGATGAAGACATTGCATATTAACGTCCAACGTTGATGACGTATGTGCAGAGAACAAAGTTGAAGAAGTTGAGGTAGTTTAGAAGCATGTGTATACTTAGTTTGGATCAGGATAAGGATGTCTCCTTGATTTAGAATTGTCACACTTGACTTAGTTACAACAAAGAATAATGTAAGAAATTGTAACTTCTTATTAACCAATAAAAAATCCTAGCTTAGTTGCCAAGAAGAAAGGCATAGCATACCTGCAATAGATGAAATAACAGTGGGAGTAGGCACATCAGCTGGGGAAGAAGCTAAAAACAGGTAATGTAGGAGCTGGAGATGGGACAGGAGCAAGAACAGGTGAAGACGATACAGGAGCAGCTGCTATATTGACAGGTGGACCAGCAACCTTTGCACTAGGAACAGAAGTCGATAGACATCGCAGAATTTACAAGGCGGTTAGAATAGTGGAAGGTAATGGAATACCGAGGCGTAAAAGGAGCACAAAGATGTTCCTTTCCGTGTAGCTAGGTGGGCAATTTACTTGCAAGATTTGGAATATTAAACTTAACATTATTCTGAATCAAGAATGCGATACGTTGACGCGCTGAGTCGAGTTTCATGTTACATGTTGACTAATTGCTTAGCGAATCGTTTGACGAAAGCTCACTTGAGCGATGAGTGGAGTAAAGTTATTAGAAGAGTTGTTAAAGAGAAAGACTATGGAGATTTCAATATAGAGAATGAAATTTTGTTCAAAGATAAAAGGAAAATAGAAGCTCTGTACAATGATAATGATTTGGTAGCTATAAAGCGTACACAATGCGGTAGAGGATTAAAACTAAAAGGAATGTATTTGAGACCCTATAAGATAATCGAAAATAAGGATCATATCAGATATGAGGTCGAGAAAGTTGGAGGACCACATAGGACTACAGAGACCACTGTTGTCGAACAGTGTCAGAATATATGGAAATATGGAATTCCTTCGCGTCGAAGGACTTTTCAGGAGGGCCGAATGTAGGATTCTTGAAAAATATTTCAACATTTTTAGCAAATAAGTTGCAGAGAGCCATACGGAGTGAACGAAAGTTTTGCTTCCTTTCCTCTCATTTGTAGTTTTTATACCCTGAACCCATTGAAAATGGGAAATCAGGGTATAATGGTTTTGTTAAATGTATGTAACAGGTAGAAGGAGGCGTGGCAGACCCCATAAAGTATATATATTCTTGAGTATATATATTCTTCTGAGTCGATATAGCCCTGTCCGTCTGTCTGTCTGTCCGTCCGTCCGTCCGTCCGTCTGTCCGTATGTATGAACGCGGCGATCTCAGAACCTATAAGAGCTAAAGACTTGAATTTTTTTTTGGAAGTCCCTGTATAGCAGGCGCAGATCAAGTTTGTTTCAAACAATCGATAACTTATACCGTTTTAATGTTATCGATTAAAAACCTTATCGAAATACAGTTTATTAATTGTATCTCGTACATATTTGGAGCTAGAGTCTCAAAATTTTGCATTAAGTTTCATTTATATTTTATACAATTTCGTTTTTTGTTATAGTTTGGATATTGGTTCAAAATTTTACAAAAATTTTCAAATTGAAGGTTAGTTGCAAATGTAGCCAATATGTGAATGATTTTGCTATTTTAGGCAATTGACAAATATTCAATATAATATGTAGATCATATGCTGAAAATTAAAATTTCATTGAAATCCATTAAGTATCAGAGAAGTAAAACGTTTTGTCAATTGCAACATGTGACCAGAAACCCATCCCCATTTTCATTTCGTCTATACATGTGCACACATACATTGAGACATTAGAACGCGAGCATTCTTGTCTGTTCTAAGAATCACAACAATTACAGCTGACTGCTTGAATTTTGTTATAATTCTTAGCTGCCTTTAGTTTCAAATTTGCTACTGCTTGTCTAAGCAGTGCAGTGGCGGTGTTGATAGAAGCGGGGCACGCCGTGCGTTGCGAAGGTCTGGGTTCAAACCTCGTCGATGTCAAATATTTTTAATTGTTTTTTTTTTCACACATACAATGGCGGTGGAGGTCAAGTGATGTTGGTTCGACTCCAGCTGCGGAAATATCGTATTTTCTCAATTTTTTATTTTTTTCTTTTATTAAATTATTATTACTATTATTTAAAAAAAAGCTACTTTTTTGACAAACATGCTATTTGATTGTGAAAGTGCAAGATTGGCAATTTAATTAAATTTTGTATAAGTTTGTAATGTATACAAGATACGGAATATATTTAAAAACGCAGATCGGACGGGGTTTAGTGGATCTCCTAGTCGGGTACCCCCGACTAGAGTTTTCTTACTTGTTACTTTTGTAGTTCTTAATATTGATATAAAATAAGCAATTGAGACTTTGCATTTGATCGTTGCCATGGTGTCATTTGTAATTTAAATCAATATTATATAATACTAAGTAAAAATAATAATACAGACACTCTGTAGTTCACGGAATTCTTCGAAATGTAAAATTCAGACGGACAATTTGAATTTCCTGCATACATTTTAACAAAATCATTATACCCTGATTTCCCATTTTCAATGGGTTCAGGGCATAAAAGTACATGTAACAGAAAAAACATACAATAACGATCCGAATTTTCGAAATGAATACGTTGAAATGTTCGACAACCCAACTAGCCATTTAAAACATTGCTCAATAAGTAAGCAGTTTCGATTCTTAGAATATACGAAAATGTGTTGAAAATTGTCATCTCTAGCAATGCGAGCATGTACCGATATACATATGTATGTATCATATCTATGTGCTGAACAATATAGTCAGTCACAAATAAAACTTACTTTACTTTTCAATATTAAATATAACTTTTCGTGCGTTGGTCGGAAAGATTATGTCCAACAGGTTATGGCCCAGTTGCGGATATTTGAGTTGAGAAGTGAAGTGATTATTTTTAGCTACGAACTATTAACATCGGTGTGACTCAAGAACTAAGTCATAATCATCTAGGCTCAGTGTAAGAGAGAGAGAGCGGTATTGAGAAAAGGGCAGCTAACGGAGAGAACAAGCAGTGCAGTCTATTAAATGAGTTAAATACAGATAATTTAAACAAGAGTATGTGGTGTTTGGATAGTGGCGTCACAAGCCACATGTGTTGTGACAAAAAGTTATTCACGAAGTTAGAAAAACACACATGAATGAATGGTCTGGCTGACTCCGGTTTCTTGAGAGCAGAAGCGAAAAGGGAGGTAACGCTAAAGACAGAGAGATGCACACTGTTGTTACAAGATGTTCCAAAAATGAATGGAATTTCTTTTTTGGTGAGCAGCGCTGTAAAAACTAAATGTCTGATCACTTTTGGACATGAATATGCAATTGTAACTCAAGAACCATTTCAACCATTTCCTGATGAAACTGCCAATAGAGCTCAAGACATATTATATTATTTAGCACACAGTCCTTTTTCGGATCGAGGTACTTTCTAACCTTCATTGATGATGATGATTGATGATTGACAAATCAAGTCGGAAGAAGCATGAGGTCTTCAAAAAGTTTGTCGAGCTCAAAACCCTGGTAGAACGGCAAACGGGAAAGAGCCTAAAATGCACCCGGAGCGACAATGGAGGTGAATTCATAAACAAATGATTTGATGAATATTTTAAGAATCAAGGGATCGAAGGGCAGCTGACTGTGGCATAGAGAGCTGTGGCTGAGAGAGCAAACCGCGCTCTTGTAGTATGCCCAGCATAAGATAGTGTATTCCACTGTCATATGCCCAATTCTTTGTAGAGTAATTAATCATACACACATAGTGACACTTTGTTGCTATGTATACATTATGCATCCAACTGAAATACGATCGGCCACTTATGTGCGACCGACGGGCAGCGTGAGAATAGCCGCGTCAGCACTTGACCGCCTTGCAAGCCAACGGCTGCCGCTTGCATACTTTTATATATATATATGCTCATGAGCAGAGGCTCATATAGCAAAACTAATGTATATGCCCTTTGCATAAACATACACACATACTACGCTCTCTCGCTCTGCTGCCTTCTGCGGCAGAGATATATAATAAGACATATATGTACTTTAGCTTAAGACTTCATTTGATTTACATTTCATTATCATTCAATAAATGACTTTCAACGAAGGAACATACTACATTTTTATTATTGTTCAAGGAACATACTACATGGCGACCGTGACAAGTGTCACGAACATGTGGGGTGTTGATAAGTGTACTGTTTTTAAAATGTAATAAAAACACTAAAACACTAATAAAAACAAAAAAAAAAACACTAAGTGTACTGTTTTTAAAATGTAATAAAAACACTAAAAATAAAAACGCTAACAGCTACCAATGAATTCAAAACAACAATTCGATACAACGTGTGCAGATAATTATCGCACCGCACTTCACCCCTTGATAACAACAATGAATGATAACAGCCTGTGCTAAGAAGACCAGCGCCGGCATCACCCAGCGCATCAACGCTACAACGACAAAAAAAAAAAAAAAGCAGCAGTAAATGTCAAAAAACGACATTACGTCGCTGCAGGAAGCTGCTCCTATCGAGCAAAGGGACGCACCAACACTCCAAGAAGCATTGGAGGTGCATCCAAACGAGGGACCACGTCCGCTAACTATACAGGAGTATAGAGCACGTCAGCAGCCGAAAGCGAAGCCACCAAAGAAGAAAAGCGGAGGAAAACGGAAACGTTTTCTTCGCCAAAGAAGACTGGAACTGGAGCTTCTCAAAACCTACACAACACAGGAGGACCGACAACGCTGCAAAGAGCGTATAAGGCAAATAGAAGAACAACTTTGCAAACGTGCAAAGTAACGCAAATAAAAGCTGCATTTATGCCAAGGCTTTTCTTGCCCTT
Source organism: Drosophila leonis (assembly GCA_035045365.1). Lineage (NCBI taxonomy): Eukaryota > Metazoa > Arthropoda > Insecta > Diptera > Drosophilidae > Drosophila > Drosophila leonis. The sequence goes on from JAWNPC010000558.1 coordinate 393,800, forward strand.
AATTTTTAATTCTACCACGGGCCAATGCATTTTAATATGCTGCTCGTAAAACACTAACATCTGCTAGGCTATGATTAACACATCCGATTGGACATTTAATATGTTTAAATAAAAATTGTGAGCCAATCGAATGAACATTAACACTTTTCCACGTCTCTTGCGCACTGAATATTATTATACTCAGTAGCGAATTTTGTTTTTGAAAAAGAAATTTAAGAAGTTAAAGTAAAATAAATTTTTATATTAAATGCAGAACATTTAAACTGTAAAACAAAATTTGGTTTGTTAAAGCTAAATTTTTTCCCAAAACTAAATCAGAAAGTTTTTAGTTATTAAACATTAGCACACACAAAAAAAAACCTTCCAAATGGGTTGGTTTGGTAGCGACGACACACAAGCCAAAGATAATACGGCTAATGTCGTAAATAATGTTAAAATCATCGACCATACGGACGATATTAACGCCCTATGGATTCTGCTACTGATCTTAACAATAGTTTCAGTTTGCCAATTCCTATTGACACTTTATGTTAAGCATAATAAAATTATTAAAAAACGATATATGAGTAGAGCTATCGATTTAGACAGAACATAAAAAAAAAAAAAAAAAAAAAAATTTTACACATAGAACATATGTAATAATCAAAAGCATTACTAAAGAAAATAATATATTAGGAAGAGCAACGATACTATTAGTACGTTTGCACAAATAATTAAAAAAAAAAGAAGAAAGATATGGAATGGAATGAAATAGTTCAAAAGCTAAATTATTCCAAATATAACTTTGAAAAATCATACAAATGTGTAAACAGCAATAGAACTATAGGAGTCGAAACACTAACAAACCATATCAATTTACTAATTTAATATAATATAATAATATTGTAACAACAGTAAATTCTTTTAAACACAAACTCTCAGTTGATCACCTAAAACAGTGTCACAAATTAATAAAATCTCTAAATACAAGATTGAAAAGTATCGGCACAAAGAGGAACATTGAAATAAATGTACCCGAAAAGCTAACTGATACAGCTGAATTCGATCAAACACAATTTCAAGATTTAGATGAATCTAAGCCTATTATCGATGAAAACATCGATAGTGATATTGATAATTTAGAAGTAGAAACAAGCATAATGGAAAACCAAACCGCACTAGATAGAGAATATGTAAGACAAATTTCGTCTTCCATACCAGAATTTGATGGTAAAAAACTATCATTACATCGTTTTGTAACCGCACTCAAATTAGTAGAAAGAACAAAGGGAACTTAAGAAGAATTAGCCGTTGAGGTTATCAAATCAAAGATAACTGGCACAATTCTCTATAAAGTTCAAAATGAAACTACTATTTTAAGCATTATCAATAAACTAAAGGACAACGTAAAAGGCGAGTCCGCCGATGTCTTAAAAGCCAAATTGCTAAACGCAAAGCAAAAAGGCAAAACAGCATCGCAATATGCAACTGAAATTGACAACTTGCGTAAGCAACTTGAAGCTGCATTTATTGATGACGGATTAGATCCAGATAACGCAGAAAAGTTTTCAACTAAGGAAACTATTTCCGCTATGATCAAAAACTGCGAGTACGATAAGCTTCGAATTATATTAGAAGCCGGAAACTTTAATACCTTTGATGATGCCATGGGTAAATATATCCATTGCAGCACAGAGATGACTGGAAATGCCAGTACAATTTTATATCAAAGAGGTAGAAACCAGAGAGGTAACAATTCCCGTTACAACCAAAGAGGTAGAGGGAATGGTAGAAATAATTATAATAATAATAATAATTACAATAATAATAACCAAAATAGAGGCAATGGTAGAGGCAGAGGTTATAATAACTATCGCGGAGGTAACAACCAACGTGGTAGAAATAACCAAAACCAAAATAACCAAAACCAACAAAATAATAACAATGTTCGAATTACACAAGGTAATTCGGAAAACCAGCAAAACCCTTCAGATATTCATGGTTAAATAATAATGTACACACAATCAATCTTAACCTTAGCATATTCATTAAAATACATAACGAAAGTACAGGTAAAGAACTTACCCTATTACTAGATACTGGTGCAGATATATCAATACTTAAAGAAAATGTCGATTCATTTGAAAACATTAATTCAAATATAACGACACAAATTTCAGGAATCGGTGAAGGTTCAACTTTTTCACAGGGATTAGCATTTGTAGAACTTACTACTGGAAAATATATTATTCCACACAACTTCCATTTAGTCGAACAAGATTTCCCAATACCTTGCGATGGTATAATAGGAATAGATTTTATTAAAAAATATAATTGTCAACTAGACTTCACCCAAACATATGACTCTCTCATACTTCGTCCGAATAATTTGAATTACCCAATTAAAATACAAATAATTCATACTTGTGAAAATAATGCCACAATAATTCCAGCACGTTCTGAAGTAATAAGACAAATTAAAATATCTTCAATACACGACAGTGTATTAATTCCAAATCAAGAAATTAATACAGGAATTTTCATAGGAAACACTATTTCCAATAATAAAAACACTTTTGTCCGAATTCTAAATACAACCAATTCAGCTAAAATAGTTAATCTGAATAATGTCAAATATAAAACGCTAGATGACTATGAAATAGTTAATGAACCTAGCGACGAAAGACATAACAATGTTATGAAAAAATTATTAAAGAACTTTCCGCCCCTATTCAAAACACAACTAAAAGAATTATGCACCAAGTATACAGATATATTCGGATTGGAAACCGAATCAATTACAACCAATAATTTTTATAAACAGGAGTTAAGATTGAAGGATTCAGAACCAGTGTACATTAAAAACTACAGAATACCGCATTCTCACAAAGAAGAAATAATTAAACAAGTAGATAAACTCATTCTAGATAAAATAGTGGAACCATCCGTATCCGAATATAACAGTCCATTACTGCTAGTACCAAAGAAAGGTCTACCAGGTTCCGAAACAAAGAGATGGAGACTAGTAATAGACTATCGTCAAATAAATAAAAAACTCTTATCCGACAAATTTCCGCTTCCAAGAATAGACGATATTCTTGACCAACTAGGCAGAGCTAAATATTTCTCATGTTTGGATTTAATGTCCGGTTTTCACCAAATCGAACTCAAAGAGCATTCGAGAAATATAACTTCTTTTTCAACGAGCAATGGCTCATATCGTTTCACACGATTACCCTACGGTTTAAAAATAGCCCCAAATTCTTTTCAAAGAATGATGACAATAGCTTTTTCCGGATTAGATCCTTCACAAGCATTCTTGTACATGGATGACTTAATAGTCATCGGTTGTTCCGAAAATCATATGATTAAAAACTTAACAAACGTTTTTGACCTATGTAGGAAACACAATCTAAAATTACATCCAGAAAAATGCACATTTTTCATGCACGAAGTGACTTTTCTAGGTCACAAGTGTACTGATCAAGGTATTTTACCAGATGACAAAAAATATGATGTCATTGAAAAATATCCAATCCCTACAGACGCTGATAGCGCCAGACGATTTGTCGCATTTTGTAACTATTACAGACGATTCATTAAAAATTTTGCAGACTATTCACGTCATATAACAAGACTATGCAAAAAGAATGTAAAATTCGAATGGTCTAAAGAATGTCAAACCGCATTCGAATATTTAAAGAAAGCTCTAATAAATCCAACTTTACTAAAATACCCAGATTTTAGCAAAGAATATTGCATAATTACAGATGCAAGTAAACATGCCTGCGGTGCAGTTTTAACTCAAACTTATGGAGATAAACAGCTACCCATAGCATATGCTTCTCGTTCATTCACAAAAGGTGAAAGTAATAAGAATACTACTGAACAAGAATTAGCCGCAATTCACTGGGCAATAACCCATTTTCGACCATATATATATGGTAAACACTTCACTATTAAAACGGATCACAGACCATTAACCTACTTATTTTCAATGATAAACCCAAGCTCAAAACTAACTAGAATGAGACTAGACTTGGAAGAATACGATTTTACTGTAGAATATCTCAAGGGAAAAGACAATTTTGTAGCTGATGCATTATCACGCATCACAATAAATGAATTTAAAAATATAAACAGGAATATACTAAAAGTCACTACAAGAAATCAAAGTAAACAGAAAAAATCCTGCGCAGGAAAAGAGCAAGTAGATTTGCCTAGACAATCTCTTGAAAAAGCTTCTAAGCCCAACGTATTCGAAGTCATTACAAATGACGAGGTACGAAAAGTAGTGACCTTGCGAATAACAGATTCCAAATGTTTGTTAAAACAAGGAAATAAAGTTATTGCAAGAATTGATGTTGATGATTTATATACCAATGAAACTCTTGACTTAGGTCAGTTTTTTCAAAGGCTTGAAAGGCAAGCCGGTATAATTAATATCAGCCAACTCAAAGTGGCACCGAGCGAAAAGATCTTTGAAGTAATTTCAATAGATACTTTCAAAAATATGGGCAATAAAATATTAAAATCATTAAGAGTAGCGCTACTCAAGCCGGTGACCCTAATAGAAAACGATAAAGAAAAAGAAGCAATACTGTTTACACTTCATGACGATCCCATACAAGGAGGTCATACAGGCATAACAAAAACTTTGGCCAAAGTAAAAAGACATTATTATTGGAAAAATATGACACGTCATATCAAAGAGTACATAAATAAATGTCCAAAATGTCTGATGTCAAAAACGACAAAACATACAAGATCACCAATGGCCATAACTGAAACACCACAATATGCTTTCGACAGAGTGATAGTAGACACAATTGGTCCACTACCACGTTCAGAAAATGGGAATGAATACGCAATCACTTTAATATGTGATTTGACAAAGTATTTAGTAGCAATTCCAGTTGCAAACAAAAGTGCAACAACTGTCGCAAAAGCTATATTTGAATCATTTATTCTCAAGTACGGTCCAATGAAGACGTTCATTACGGACATGGGAACGGAATACAAAAATTCAATTATAAATGACTTGTGCAAATATTTAAAAGTAGAAAACATAACATCTACCGCACACCACCACCAGACTTTCGGTACCGTTGAAAGAAGTCATAGAACATTCAACGAATACATTAGATCATATATATCAGTTGATAAAACTGATTGGGACATATTGTTACAATACTTTGTATATTGTTTTAATACAACACCTTCTGTAACTCATAATTATTGTCCATACGAACTTGTATTTGGTAAGCAAAACAATTTACCAATTAATTTCAATAGCATAGATAGAATAGAACCAGTCTATAACATAGACGACTATTCTAAAGAAGTTAAATTTAGATTAGAAAACGCTTTTAAAAGAGCGCGTATACTTTTAGAAAAACATAAGCTAAAACAAAAACAAATATACGATAAGAAATCATTGGATTTTAAACTAGAAATAGGAGACCAAGTTTTGTTAAAAAACGAAACAGGTCATAAGTTAGAACCAGTATATATAGGACCCTTTGAGGTCATAAGAATAGAGAAAAAAAATAACATAGTTATAAGAAATAAAAAGAATAAAGAACAAAAAGTTCATAAGGATAGGCTAAAAATGCTAAATAACTAAAAAACTTTCATGAAAGAGGTCTAGCTAACCTGAATACAAACAAACAACATTTTTTCTTAAAACAAAAAAAAAAAATTTTAAATATATATATAAATAAAATAATTCTTACTTTTCCTTTCAAAAAAATTCTAAACCAAAAAAAAAAAAAAGAGATAAAAAAAAAATATATATAAATACATATTATTACATAGATATAGAATTACATAGAATACACTAACCCTAAATAACTACATATATTACGTTATTTTTCTAAAAAGGGAGGTGTAGTATGCCCAGCATAAGATAGTGTATTCCACTGTCATATGCCCAATTCTTTGTAGAGTAATTAATCATACACACATAGTGACACTTTGTTGCTATGTATACATTATGCATCCAACTGAAATACGATCGGCCACTTATGTGCGACCGACGGGCAGCGTGAGAATAGCCGCGTCAGCACTTGACCGCCTTGCAAGCCAACGGCTGCCGCTTGCATACTTTTATATATATATATGCTCATGAGCAGAGGCTCATATAGCAAAACTAATGTATATGCCCTTTGCATAAACATACACACATACTACGCTCTCTCGCTCTGCTGCCTTCTGCGGCAGAGATATATAATAAGACATATATGTACTTTAGCTTAAGACTTCATTTGATTTACATTTCATTATCATTCAATAAATGACTTTCAACGAAGGAACATACTACATTTTTATTATTGTTCAAGGAACATACTACACTCTAGTGGAAATGTCAAGGTGTATTCTCTTACAGCCAGGATTAGGAGAATCTTTGTGGGCTGAAGCAGTCAACACAGCATTATATGTACGAAATCGATCGCCGACCAGTGCTTTGACTAATATGACACCTATGGAAGCGTGGACTGGTAAGAAGCCTTTTGTTGGACATTTTAGTATTGGGCTCCATTGCAGTATCTTTGGACAAGGGTCCAAGGAAGAGCAAATTGCAACCAAACTGTAAAGAATATCGCATGATTGGGTATTCGGTAGCAGCCAAGGGCTATCGATTGTATAACCCAGTGTCCCATCAGGTAGTTGAGAGGCGAGATGTAGTTCTTAATGAGATCAAAGACGACAATGACTCGGCTACATACTAGTTTCCGACAACTTAAGTTAACATGCAGCCTGGTAGCGAGTGTGATGACAGTAGCGATGGAGACAGCTCAAAGCCTCGAGCAAACAAAAGCGCAACTGAGAAAGCTGACCATAATGAACCAGTTCCTTGCATTGGTCCTGGCAGACCAAGGCTGATTCGAACCGGCAAACCTGGTCGGTCTCGAAAGCAGCACAACGTTCTTAGTGTTCTGGTTGCCAGCAACGTGAAGTTACCATTATCCTATGAGGAGGCGTTGAAAAGTATTCATGCATTAAATTGGTCCGATCCAATGAGGCTGGCCATTGCAGTTGGCAGACTTACCAGGTGGACAGCGAGCAGTTGGATGCTCATAGGTATTTAAATTGAAAAGCGACAAAGATGGTCAAGTTGAACGATTAAAGGTACGATTGGTGGCAAACGGTTGCTCCCAGCAGTATGGAATAAACATTTTCACCTGGCATATCTCAACAGTGACCTGAGCGATACAGTGTACATGAATCAACCACTAGGGTACATTGATCGAGATCATCCAGCTAAGGTCTTGTTGCTGAAAAAGGCAAAATGTATGGATTGAAGCAGTCAGGAGGGGAATGGAATGCGAAACTAAATGACTTTCTAAGTAGTTTGGGTTTTGATGCCTGCGACAACAAGCCCTGTCTCCACCAACATATAGGGAACGATCATTCATTATTAATCCTGGTATATGTTGACGATTTACTTATAGCATGTAAATCCAAAGAATACCTGCTCAACATCATATCGGCTATTTCAACTTCGTTCGAATGGGTCGACAACTATACCAGAACTGTTTTTAAGCATGGAGGTGCACCGTGAAGATAAGCTTGGCCTATAACCATAGGTCATTCGCAACACATTAAGGAACTATTGCAAGCTCACGGTATGGACCATTGACGATTAGTGGCTACACCGTTAAATCCGGGGTTCCAGGTAAATTGTACCGATGAACAGTGTCAAAAGTTTGACCCTGTCAAATATCAATCCATGATTGGTGAGCTGATGTGGCTGGCACTCACAACCAGACCAGATATTTTGCACTCAGTTGCAAAACTTGGCCAAGAGGAACCAAGATCCTCACATCGAGCACTTGGCCGGCTTAAAGCACATTTTGAGGTACTTGGCAGCAACGTTGAATTTCAAATTGCACTACAAAGGATGTCATCAGCCACTCACCGACCGAACTGACCGGAAGTCGTATACGGGATATGTGTACTTTCTGGCGGGTGGTCCAATTTCTTGACGATCCGAAAAGCAACGCAGCGTAGCACTTAGCAGTACGGAGGCAGACTACATGGCACTGTCGGCTTTTTGTAAAGAATCCATATTCTTACGTCGCTGAATTATCGAAATTGGTTATGGAGATGAAACTACTGCGACTACCCTGTATGGCGATAATCTGAGCGCACAGCAGCTGGCTAGGAACCCAGTTCATCATTCCCGGACCAAACATATTGATCTTAGATATCACTTTGGACGTCAAGTTGTAGACGAAGGACGATTTGTCTTAAAGTATGCGTCTACAAGAGCCATGATTGTAGATGTTATGACAAAGAATCTATCTAAGAAAAAGCATGTTGAATTTTCGAAATTGTTAAGTTTAAAATAAATTTGTAAACATGCTCGCATTGAGGAAGGGTGTTAAAAATTATCATCTCTAGCAATGCGATCATGTACCGATATACATATCGATATATGTATGTATCATATCTATGTGCTGAACAATATAGTTAGTCACAAATAAAACCTTGTTCGTATAAGATGTAAACGCCTTTTTACTTTTCAATATTAAATATAACTTCCCGTGCGTTGGTCGGAAAGATTCTGACCGAGACATGTGTTGTGGCTGTGGGGCGGCCGCTCGACTGCACCCAGCAACCGTCCAAGTCTCAATGAGAGGATTTATTTGATTAACTTTTAGTCCATGAAGGACTTTAACAGTAATTTTCTTACGACAGCTATGTATGTTAGGTGTTTACATGTTGTGCTCGATTGGTTAGTTTTGCTCACATTTAGCAAAATAGTGGCAGTGTTGTGTGAATTTACAATAGTGTTGTGTGTAGTGTAAATTTATAGTAGTGTTGTATGGTGTAAATTTACAATAAGCTGCAACAATGAATTAAATTTAAAAAAAACATAAAAAAAAAAAAATATTAAATATAACTTCCCGTGCGTTGGTCGGAAAGATTCTGTCCAACAAAATGCACTCATGTTATGTATGTGTACACATGTTTAAGAAACTGCACATGTATACGAAAACTGCTTAGCTCTGCCTGCCTGCCACGTTATTTTGCCAATTGGCCAAACGGCTTGCTTATTAGCTTTTGTGCAACTGTACGGATTTAAGGAAACTTTCAGCATATGATCTACATATTATATTGAATATTTGTCAATTTAGTAAAAATGTAAACTTATTAACATATTGGATAACTTTGTAAATTTGACTCTCAATTTAAAATATTTAGTCAAATGAGGAGCCGGTGTGAAAAATATAACAGAAATCAAAATTGTACTTAGCTTACATAAAGCTTAACGCATTTGGGGACTCTAGCTCCAAAGGCGTATGAGATATAATTTATTAGCTTCATTTCAGTAATGTTTTTAATGGATAAAATTAAAACGGGATTAATTATCGATTTTTGTGAAACAAAGTCGATCTGCGCGTGATCTACAGGGACCCAGAAAGGCCTTGGAGCGGGGCCTGTCTGTCGCTCGTGCCCGGCTAAACGCCAACATCATGCGATATTTTGAGACGCCAAATGTCGCCAGATCGCGTGGCAGCCTCTCATTGGCCGAAGTTATGGCCGTGCGAGAACTATCTTTCGAACTCTGACCCTTTCCAGCCGCGAGGGTCGCTCCTACAGTACTCGCGTCGCTGTGTGGAGCAACATATATATGCACGTATATGCAGATAAACACATAACAACTATTGTACTTATATTTATATACATTACTACGTGCATACATATATTGCTCCTCACAATACCACTTGGGAAAATGGAAATGGTAGCGTTTGGATCTTGAATAAGTATTCGCAGTTGGTAACGCTTGATTATGTTTTCGGTAACTCTCCTAAGTTGCATAATTCAAAAAAGCTTCCCAACAACATTAGTTCTCCTGCGCAGGTGTCATGGCGACTTTAAATGCATTCGTCCTTTCACATATCGTAGAAATAACAGTTGTAGCCATCCAGATCATGAAGTATTTCATTCCTTGATTCACGAAATAGGTATACTCTCGGCCAACTCGGAATTGTGCAGCCTTACGTGCACCATTAAGGGTTTGTTTTTTTTTTTTTAATTTCAATATTATCAAATGTTTAACACCCCAAATCATTCGTTTTACAGTCACTAAACTAGTATTTACATCGTGTTTTCCATGATTTCACCTGACAAGAGGCAAGAATTTGAGGCATCTCGAAGCATAAGTCGCTCCGACGCCGCTTCTGCATATTTGTTCATCCTTTCATTGCAGAGAGAGTTTATAACAAGATTTTGTCCGAAACCAATATTAGGTTGTTTTTATACCATGCAACCATTGAAAATGGGAAATAAAGGTACATATAATGATTTTGTGAAAATGTATGTAACTAGCAGAAGAAGGCGTGGCAGACCCCATAAAGAATATATATTCTTGATCAGCTCGACAGGCTGAGTCGATATAGCCATGTCCGTCTGTTCAACTGTCCGTCCCTGTGAACGCAGCGATCGCGTAAGCCACAAAAGCTAGAGATCTGAAATTTAAAATGTATACCCGTATACCATATTCTTTTTGCTTAAGATTTCAGATTTACTGTGTATATCCGTGTAATGAATGCAGATATTGTTTTAATTTTTGGATTTTCGATACCACGCCTCCTTCCCCCCTGATTTAAAATACTAGAGACTTGTGCTTTGGCAAATGCATACACATGAATGGCATCATTACTTTCTAAAAGTTTGATCTGGCAAATCCATCTATTTAGAAGAAAACTTATTCGACAAATAAGTCTACATAATGTTGCACATACTGCAATGCTGCGTAAACTGCGCAATTAGCAGAGCATGTGCTTATGGGTTCATCTGCATGTGTGTGTATGCATGTGTTGCTTTTAATGTTTATATAAAATAAGCTTAAAGTGATTGGAATATCACATCTTCGCAGGGCTCAGGTAATCTCCTAGTCGACCAGTCTCGACTAGAGCACTTTTACTTGCTCTTGGTGATTTGAGTCACATTCAAAATATCCTTTTTTTAGCTTTTTAAAAATGACTCAAAGGGTTTTCACGATCCACTTTTGCAAGAAATCACAGCAATTTCTTAAAGTTTTTTAATACCAAAAATTTGAGCTCTTACAATCGATCACAAATTAAAATTAAAATTGTCCAACCTATTCAGATGAGCCAAAAATATTGGAAATATTTTGCGAACTTGGCGTTAAAGCGCAATCTTAATTTACCCTTGCATAGTTCCCGTTATTATACTCATTCACGAAGTGAATTATTATACTCATTCACAGAGTGAATTAGTATATTGGTTTTATGCAATGTCCGTCTGTTCGTATGAACGCAAACAATTTTGATGCTTTGAAACTAGAGACTTGAAATTTCGAACATATACTCGTGTATACCCTCGAATTAAAAAGTGTCAAGATTTTCCCGATACGCCAACTAGGGGCGTACACTCGCGTAGAAAACCCAAGATCAAAAAGGTATGGCAGATATATCTACGCCCATTGGACGCGTGACAAATCGGGTAAACTGTAACTTCCACAGTTTTAGAGCTAGAAAGCCCAAATTTGGCACGTGAGTTGCTGTTAAGATCCTATAAAGATCGATGAAAATTATATATCGTGGCAAATCGAATCTGACTATATAGTGATTTATACACATTTTTATAAGTAGATCTTGAGCACAATTGATTCTAGAGACTTGAAGTTTTTTATATATAGTTGGCCTAACAACCCGAGAACAATAAGATATGGCGGATATATCTATATAAATATATATATTTATATATATATATGTAAATATATATATATATATATATATGTATATATACATATATATATATATATATATATATATATATATATATATATATATATATATATATATATATATATATCTATAGTCATACATCGGCACCTCATACATATACACGCACTTCGCCGTAAGCCATAGTTTGGTGACTTTATCATAGATTTTCTCAAACGAAGCCTAAACAAATTGAGCATAACTGCTCCTTATATGCCAAAAAACGTGAAAACGCCTAATCAACATTATCAACAATAACCAATCAATTCTTCCCACATGATCATCCTATCAAAAGTCACCAACACACATACACATACACATTCACAACCTAGCTATAAAAATCATCGTAAGAACAATTGTATCTTTAGTATTGTAATGAACCTTCGGTTTATTCTGAGTTGAAGCCGGGCCAGTTTCAGCCGACTGTGTGTTCGTGGCAACAAATTTATTTGTTGAAGCCCCTGCGATAATAAGTAGTCGATAAATGTGTTTGGCTTGAACTTGTATACATTCTCTGTGCGTTTTCGTATAATTTACAATGCACGAAATGTAATATTTTATGCCTGCCTGAGGTACTCCTACTACATGAAAGGACTCGCCTCCTATCAGGCACACCTGTACACAGGATTGGAGAATATGTGTTCAGCGCACTCCGGCTGTACGAGCGGTTATGCCCTGTTTAGCCTTTGATTTGTTTGAGCACTCCAGGTTGCGCCAAGATTCGCACTGTATTCTACGGCGGCTCGCTCGGATCAATTACAATCCACTCCTACGGCTGGATTCGCTTTTAACACACCAAAGGTTCACCTCAAAATACACTCTTTCGCACGGCTACGTGAACTCTACTCACTCCTGTCCCAGGTTTCGCCAACTTCTATCTCTATGCTCAGCTGCTCCGCACCAATGTCCTCTTTGGTGGCAACTGTTGATCCTGTGTCCTTGCAGGGTTGCCTATGGTCCTTAATTGGCGTCCGAGATATCCTCCTTGGATATCCTTGGATTTTCCCACGATGTTCTTGATTTCGTTGAAGTCCTTGATATCTATGTCCATTCGATGTCGGTGTCGTTCAATGTCCCTCGATGTCCTTTTGGGCTGATTACTTTCTTCGCGTTGACTTTCGGCACTTTCAAGCTTACTTTCACTTTTATTACTTTTGACTGTCGCTCTACTGAGCTGCGGACTGCTTTTTATAGCACAGACGCAGGCACAGCTTTGCGCTGTAACGGTACTCTGGAGCGGGGCCTGTCAGTCGGTCGTCCCTGGCTTAACGCCAACATCACGCGATATTTTGCGACGCCAAATGTCGCCAGATCGCTTGGCAGCCTCTCATTGGCCGATGTACTGTTATGGCCTTGCGAGTGAAAGCATCTACTACTTTCACTCTGCCACGAACGGTACTACAGTTAACGGTCGCCGATGATCGTCGTGGGAGCGACGCGAGCCCATTGCTGAATCTGTAGGAGCGAAAGAGCCGAATAATCTTTCGAACTCTGACCCTTTCCGATCGCGAGTGCCGCTCCTACAGTACTCGCGTCGCTGTGTGGAGCAACAAACATATGCACTTTTATGCATATTAACACATAACAACTACATGTATTTATACGCATTACTACGTGTATACATACAAGTATATTGCTCCTCACAGTATTAATCTCATAACCGTCAACAACACCGCTTATTATTATTATTAATAAAGATTTTGCACTCTGACGTGTTTGAGTGAAGTAATATAATATTTTATTATTCGAAAGTGTCGTATAGAAATTGTAATGGCGCAGCCGGTAGGATGAAAGTGAAAGTGAACTTGAACAATTCGATCAGTATTACAATAAATACTTTACTAGTGAAATTAGGCACCACTAATTCATCCGCCAAATTATCTACATGACGAGTCGCGCGATAATTAAGAGACAAATTTTCATAAAAAACAATAGATCCTTTGGATTATTGGAAAATTTGTGTAGTGAACTCAAATCACTATGATCCCTGCAAACTATAAGGATTCTAAATAACAATAATCAAGAACAACAAATTGCCAATTGTGAGCAATAAGTGTGTGAACTTTAAAAAAACCCAGAAAATTTTGCATTATTAGCAAAATCAAAAATTATTACTATAGATAAAGTGCCAATTAAGTGTACATAAAAGTAAACTTTTAAAAATACTAAGAAATAAAAATGAATCCAAAATTTATCAAAACAAATCAAAGACACTACAAAAAAAAAACAACATGACACTGGAATTATTGAGACACGTGCCAACTTACGATTGAAAACCGGAAAACCTGAGTTCATTCATAACAAGTAAGAGTGCTCTAGTCGAGACTGCTCGACTAAGAGATACCCTGAACCCTGCGAAGATGCGATATTCAAATCATTTTACGCTTCTTTTATATATAAATATATACAAACAACACATACACACACACACACACGTGCAGACGCATGCTAAGCACTTGCTCTGCTACTACGCAGTTTACGCAGCGACTGCTGGCAGTGCTTGGGCTGCAGTATGGGCAATATTATGGAAACTTTTTTGTTGAATAGGTTTGCTTCTAGATAGACAATCGTAACCAAACTTCTAAGGCATACTAATGACATTCATATGTATTTATTTGTCAAAGCACAAATCTCTAGTATTTGAAATTTGTGGGGAAGGGGGCGTGGTATCAAAAATCCAAAAATTACAAAATGTTTGTATTCATTACACAAATATACACTGTAAATCTGAAAACTATAGCTATTACGGTGTTCAAGTTACGCTTTAAAAACGAAGCAAAATTATCGATTCTCATCGATAATAAGGAAATGGAATGAGTTATCAAAAAAAATGATAAACTCGTACTGCGTAGAGTATTCACGAGTATACATTTCAGATCTCTAGCATTTGTGGTTTACGAAATCGCTGCGTTTACACGGTTGGACGGACAGACGGACAGACGGACATGGCTATATCGACTTAGTTTGTCGAGCTGATCAAGAATATATATACTTTATGGGGTCTGACACGCCTCCTTCTGCCTGTTACATACATTTTCACAAAAACATTATATGCTGATTTCCCATTTTCAATGGGTTCAGGGTATAAAAATTGTTTGAAAAATTAAACCATATTTGCCACTAGCAACCACTGTGTACATAGTTTCGCTCTTTGTTTCGGAGATTTCTTTTCGGCTGCTTAGTGCAGCTACGCACACCTTGGCAACCGTGCTGTTGATTGCCGGTTGAAGAAAAATAAACAAACAAAATATATATATATATGTATATATATATATGAATAATAATATATATGTATATATAATATGAATAAATACGGGAAAAAAATTAAATAAAGCAAACAAGTAAGAAAACTCTTGTCGGGGGTGCCCGACTAGCAGATCCCCTGAACATCGTCCGATCTGCGTTTTTAAATATACTCAGTTATGTATTTATTAAAGCAGAAAAATTGTATGTTTGTAAAACTAAATAATACAAAAAAAATTTTTTTTTAAATAACAAAAATCAAAATTGTATAAAATATAAATGAATCGAAATACAAAATTTGGAGGCTCTAGCTCAAAATATGTACGAGATATAATTTAATAACTTGATAAGGTTTTTAATCAATAACAAACAAGTAAGAAAACTCTAGTCGGAGGTACCCGACTAGGAGATCCCCTGAATCCACTCCGATCTGTGTTTTTAAATATATTCCGTATCTTGTATACATTACAAACTTATACAAACTTTAATTAAATTGCCAATCTTGCACTTTCACAATCAAGTAGCATGTTTGTCAAAAAAGTAGTTTTTTTTTTAAAGAATAATATTAATAATAATTTTATAAAAGAAAAAAATAAAAAATTAAGAAAATCTGACATTTCCCCACCTGGAGTCGAACCAACATTTACTGATCAAAGCGCATCACCTCTACCGCGACACCACCATTGTGTGTGTGAAAACAAAAAATAATAAAAAAGTTTTGACATCGACGAGGCTTGAACCCAAACCTGCAACACACGGCGTGCCCCGCTTCTATCAACACCGCCACTGCACTGCTTAGACAAGCAGTAGCAAATTTAAACTAAACTCAGCTAAGAATTATAACAAAATTCAAGCAGTCAGCTGTTATTGTTGTGATTCTTAGAACAGACAAGAATGCTCGCATTCGAATGTCTCAATGTATGTGTGCACATGTATAGAAAAAATGAAAGCGGGGGTGGGTTTCTGGTCACACGTTGCAATTGACAAAACGTTTTGTTTAATTAATTCTGTGATACTCAATGGATTTCAATAAAATTTTCAGCATATGATCTACATATTATATTGAATATTTTTCAGTTGTATAAAATCGCAAACTCATTCACATATTGCCTATATTTGCAACTAACCTTCAATTTGAAAATTTTTGAACAATTTTGAACCAATATCCAAAATATAACAAAAACCGAAATTGTATAAAATATAAATGAAACTAAATGCAAAATTTGGAGACTCTAGCTCCAAAGATGTACGAGATAGAATTAAAAAACTGTATTTCGATAAGGTTTTTAATCGATAACAATAAAACGGTAATAGTTATCGAAAAAAATTTCAAGTCTCTAGCTCTTATAGGTTCTGAGATCGCTGCGTTCATACGGACGGACAGACGGACATGGCTATATCGACTCAGCTTGTCGCCCTAACCAAGAATATATATAAGTTAAGATATTTGCCAAATATGTTTACTTGTGAGTTTTCACTAAGTAAGAGCAGTTATGAATATCTGTAGTACTATGAATATCCGTTGAATCTGTTCACTTGTGAGTTTTCACTAAGTATGTGCAGTAAGGAGTATTTATACAAAGAGCAGTGAAATTATATTTCAACTTATCGCTTTATTGGTCAAATTCATACTGTCAGTACAAAGTGTTCTTATTCTAAGCTAGCCCTGACGGTCAGCGATCACGCTGAACGGATCGTATTTCCAGCGACGGCGCATGGCACGTTGGCGGCAGCATAGCGGGCAGCATAACGCGGAGTTGGCGAATGTTGATGTTTCAACATTGTTGCAGTTCTGCTGATCATGCAGAATTGCAGCCGTTGACTTATGGCAATTCGGATGTGTTAACTCCTCCCTTACTAGTTTGTGGGCCGTCCTCGGCTTTCCGTAAAGCGTCAATTACAGCTCGCACCGACATTTGTTGTCTATTATTTCTCCGTTTTTTATAAATTTTAAAGGAGGCGAAACTGATGACCAGGGTGGTGACGATAAACGCGACGATTGCTATGGGCCATGTTGCCAATTTTCTTTCGATGTTGTCGATGTTTTGAAGATTTTCGAGGTTCAGTCTCTGAAGATATGACACGCTCAGGATTTCTTGGTGGCCAGTTATGTTCAGAGTGGTCGACGTTGCTGAACCGGGGTGCCTCTTAACAATGTTTTTCATATTTTTGTACAGAGTCCCGTTTAAAAAAAGATTTCTTCATCAAAAGTCAGCAGAAATGTGCCATGGATAAGTTTATCTACGCTGCTTTCCATTTTTATTTCAACTGTGTCGTCGTTAATGATGATGATGCCATCATCGATTACCTCCAGCTTCTGTAGGTGTCTGGGACGGGTGTTACAGTGCGCTATACCGCCAGTGTGTAGTTGCTGCGCACAGGTTGTTGAATTTAATTGTTTGCAGAATGTGGAGGTAAGGGTAGCGGTGCAGTTCGCAATTGGTATGATTTTGTTACCGCAAAGTGCTTTCGTCAAAGTGAAGAATGGTGCCATTATGCTGAACAGGAAACATTGATATTTTCTTACATATGAAGCTAGGATTAGGATATTTAATAATAAAGTGTACAAAATTATGATCTAACAAAACATTTATATGGGCTATTTAAATTAAATCAGTTATAGTTATGTCTGTGGAATGCTCATTTAAAATTTGTTTAAGATCATTAGAGTCGAGAATTGTTGGATTTACTACCTGAATCTTTGCGAGTGTAATAGACGGCATTAATGTTTCGAGTTCTAAAATTACAATTCTATTTCTTATGAGTAATGTTTGATAAAGGTGTCCTGTTTCAATTTGTTTTTGTTTTGTGAATTTGATAATTGTATTAATCGTGTCTGTTAAGTTATTTATTCTTTCCAGTACTTTTGTGTTTATGGCTGCTTGTTTATTAATGGATTCGCTTAGTTTTTGCTGATTGAATTTTAATTTCTCAAAGTCGTCAAAGTCAGGAGTACCTGCTACAATTTTTAAGGCTGTTCCTAAGATATTTATGCTTCTAGTTTGTCTATGGTGAATGTTAACTGTCTCTAGTAGTGTTTCGATATGACCTAAATCGGATTCAAGAATTTGTCTCATGTGTCATGGACTGTAGAAAATGGCTCATTAGTGAATTAGTTTCTTCGGCTATTTCCGAGTACATAGAAAGATTAAAAGAGTGTCTTAAAAATTTAAATTCCTTCCAAATAACTGCATTTCCGTCCATGATAGGGATATAGGCCGAATTCGAGTAGTTGGTAATCTTCCCGGATGCTGCTATTATTAGTAGCAGAAGGCATAGAATTTCGACCCTAGTGGAGATACGGAGCAGAATAAGTACTGAAGGATAATATATTTTTTATTTATTATTATTTATATTTTTTTTTTTAAGAGATTTTTTATACTATTTTTTTTATTAATTTTGAAGTGTTTATTTTTGTTTATCTTAGATTATCCTTATGTACTTTTTATCTTAGATTGTCCTTATGTACTTCCCCTTCTTTTATAAGAACCGTTGACCCCAAATCGGCTTCCACAACGACCTCTTCGAACAAGGGTGTAATTTTGTTACCGAGTCTCTTATTCAATTTCATAAGTACTTTGTCGCCTACTTGGAACGTTCTATTTCTTCTGTCAATATTTTGTCTTTGTAACAAAATTTCTTGTGCCTTGGCAATTTTTCCTCTTATTTCTTCTTCAAATTCAGGTGGGGATGTATGAATTATATCAACTACGGAATGGATTGTTTTGTTATATTCTATTGTTGCTTGTAGTATTAATTCAACTGTATCGTTTAATCGTTTTTCTAATTTTAAACATCTGGCAATTTCCGTGAGCGTGCTATGAAATCTTTCTACCTGTCCATTTGATGTACTATGCAGTGGTGGAGAGTTTACAATTTCGAGATTAAAATGGTTTTTTTAACAAAGATTTTATTGTTCCTGAATTTA
Organism: Drosophila leonis; assembly: GCA_035045365.1. NCBI lineage: Eukaryota > Metazoa > Arthropoda > Insecta > Diptera > Drosophilidae > Drosophila > Drosophila leonis. Next base: position 412,709 of record JAWNPC010000558.1, read on the forward strand.
GTGACGGTTCGTTGTCACAAAATATAGTTCTTGTGTGGGGATAAAAATTCATGAGCTGTAGGAGAGAAGGTTCAATGTCTATTATTGATCTGGAGGCTATAGGTTGGACAATGGCAAATTTTGAAAACTTATCGATACAAGTTAGGAAATATTTTTTGTCTGTAGAGTAAATGTCTATGTGGAGAATTTCTCCTACTTGATTAGGGATGGGCGTATCTTCGATATATTGTTTTTGTGGGTGTCGGTCATATTTCGCTTAGTTGCAGATCTTGTAATTTGCAGCTGTTTCGTTTGCTTAACATGTCATTTTTGAGAAAAAATAGTCTTCAAGAATTTGCTTTACATTTTCTTGAGCTGCTCTATGAGCCCTGCTATGTTCTGCGACTATAATTTCTTTTTGTTCGTTTTTATCGTGAACATCAATGACTAACTTACGGGAGTGCCAGAATTTTGTAGACGGGAAAGACTCAATCAGTTTGCTTTGAATGAATGCCAGTGTTGACAAATCGCACTTGATTGCATTTACTACATCTTTCCTAACCGCGTCACATACTTTCCCTATTAAGTTTCCTCTGTCTGAAAAGCATATAACATGTCTTAATTTTTGTCCGAACATAACAATCATTCTTTCAGAGGCTGTGATGCCTTCCTCAATAATTATTTGGTTCCGAAAACAATTTATCGGCTTGTCAGTTGGCTCGATAGTGTATGTAAGTGACAATTCGTAATGCACCGTGGCTAAATCTGATGGAACATCTTTTTCCAGGGCATAAAGATTTTGTCTTGATAGAGCATCAGCGACAAAATTTTCCTTTCCCGGTTTGTAGAAGATTTGAGCGTTATGCTCATCGATGAAAGATTTCCATCTCTTTATTTTCGCGTTTGGGTTCTTATTCGAGACTGCAAATGTTAGTGGCTGGTGTATATATGTTCGGTATAAATCGGTATAAATGTTCAAATTTTTTACATATTACAGATAGTTTCTCAAAGCCCATACTATCGCAAGAAGCTCACGTTCATTTGTTGCGAAATTTAGTTCATTAAGTCATGGTAATTGGCTTCATATCTTGCGATAAGACAGCACCTAGGCCGGACGATGAAGCGTCTGTTGTCAAGTCGAAAGGTTTTTGATAATCAGGGTAAAGGAGCATTACATCTTCAGAAACTAATATGTTCTTGAGTTTCTCGAAGGTCAACTTTTTTTCTTCGTTGAGGCTCACAGGGATTTTTTTTGACTGTCCGGCGCTTACTTTGCCGTTGTCACCCTTTAGTATGTCCGTTAGTGATTTGGCTATGGATGCAAAATCTTTTATAAAGCATCTGTAATAGCTTGCTAAGCCAAGGAATGATCTAAGATGGAACAAAGTAGTTGGCTGTTCAAATTTGCCGATTGCTTCTACTTTGCTGGGATTAGTTGTAATGCCGCCGCAAGACACTACGAATCCAAGATACTCTACTTTTTCTTTGAAAAAATGAGATTTTTCGCGTGATACCGTCATGTTAGCGTCAAATAGCTTGTCTAATACCCAGACAATGTGATATACGTGGCTTTCCATGTCTTCTGAGAAAATGATCACATCATCTACGTAAACATAGCATGATTTACCAATCTGTTCCAGAAGTACGTCATCAATTGCTCGTTGGAATATTCCAGGGGCGTTTTTTAGACCGAAGGGAAGTCTGCAGAATTCATACTTCCCGTTTCCTATTGAAAATGCGGTTTTTTCTCTATCTTTTTCCGCAAGAAGGATTTGGTGAAATCCAGATTTCAAGTCAAGGGTTGTGAAGTATTTAGCTTTTCCAAGATTTGAAAGAATAGCTACTATATTCGGTATCGGGTACTTATCGTCAATGGTTTTCGAACTTAATTTCCTGAAGTCAATAACAAGGCGCTTTTTCTTATTTCTTTGTTCATCTACCCCTTTCTTGTCAACTACCCACACCGGATTATTATACGGCGATACGGATGGCCTTATGATATTGTCTTTTAACATATCATAAGTTTCGTTATTAACGAACTCAGAAACTCTTAATGGGTAAGGGTAAAGCCTAGAATAGACTGCTTTTTCGTCTTCAGTTCGGATTGTGGCAATGACGTTAGTATTATATGGTAGCGCTTCGTTAGGGTCAGCAAATATGTCTAATTTCTCTTGTAACATTTCTTTGAATTCTTTTTTGATTTCTAAAGGGACTTCAATGCTTTCTACTTCTGTAAAATTAACGTTAGGGCTTTTTGTGTATTGGATTATTTCCGATCCAGCTTCGGTTAGTAGTGTGTTACCTTTGAAATTTAGAGTGGCATTTACTTTATTTCGAAGATCAAGCCCAATTATACCATCAAAGCTTGATAAATTTGGAAGTAGAAAAAATGTGGTTGTAGTAGCAAATAAATGCATAAGGCATTTTTTTGTAACGGAGTTAACGCCATGAAGTGACTTAACTAGAAATTTATCTTTTACATTGGTAACATTTTTATACCCTGAACCCATTGAAAATGGGAATTCAGGGTATAATGGTTTTGTTAAAATGTCAAATGTATGTAACAGGCAGAAGGAGGCGTGGCAGACCCCATAAAGTATATATATTCTTGATCAGGACGATGAGCTGAGTCGATATAGCCATGTCCGTCTGTCCGTCTGTCCGTCTGTCCGTCTGTCCGTCTGTCCGTCCGTCCGTATGTGTGAACGCGTCGATTTCAGAACCTATAAGAGCTAGAGACTTGAAATTTTTTTTGGAAGTCCCTGTATATCACGCGCATATCGAGTTTGTTTTAGAAAATCGATAACTTTTCCCGTTCTTTTGTTATCGATTAAAAACCTTATCGAAATGAAGTTAATAAATTATATCTCGTACATGTTTGAAGCTAGAGTCTCCAAATTTTGCATTTAGTTTCATTTATATTTTATACAATTTCGGTTTTTGTTATATTTTGGATATTGGTTCAAAATTGTTCAAAAATTTTCAAATTGAAGGTTAGTTGCAAATATAGGCAATATGTGAATGAGTTTGCAATTTTATACAACTGCAAGATATTCAATATTATATGTAGATCATATGCTGAAAATTTCATTGAAATCCATTAAGTATCACAAAAGTAATTAAACAAAACGTTTTGTCAATTGCAATATGTGACCAGAAACCCACCCCTGTTTTCATGTTTTTCTATACATGTGCACACATACATTGAGACATTCGAATGCGAGCATTCTTGTCTGTTCTAAGAATCACAACAATAACAGCTGACTGCTTGAATTTTGTTATAATTCTTAGCTGAGTTTAGTTTAAATTTGCTACTGCTTGTCTAAGCAGTGCAGTGGCGGTGTTGATAGAAGCGGGGCACGTCGTGCCTTGCAGGTCTGGGTTCAAACCCAGCCGATGTCAAATATTTTTATGTCGTATTTTCTTAATATTTTTTTTTTTTTTAATTAAATTATTATTACTCTTTAAAAATTATATTAAATTCTTAAAAAAAAAAAACATGCTATTTGATTGTGAAAGTGCAAGATTAGCAATTTAATTAAATTTTGTATAAGTTTGTGATGTATACAAGATACGGAATATATTTAAAAACTCATATCGGACGGGGTTCAGGGGATCTCCTAGTCGGGTACCCCCGACTAGAGTTTTCTTACTTGTTTAATTCTGGAATTGGTTTTATATAGTTTTTAGAAGCGCCTGTATCTACGAGTAACTTTAGTGTTCTTCCTGCCATCGTTCGCTCTACAAACGGTAACAGGGAATTGTTTCTAAAAAATTGACCTCATAAGAATGGTCACTTTCAAGCTCAGCTACCAAGTCTGTTACTTCGGCCTCAGCTATTTCTTGGTATTCTTGTTCCGATTGATCCGGAGGGCTTTCATCTTGTGAAAGATGATTAACTCTCTGCTGTTTTGGACCGGTATACCTAGCTGTTCCACTATGTGCTCTCTTTTGGACTTGATTCTGATACGAAGCATTGGAAGTATTTGCCTGATTATGGTACTGAGTGGTTTGTCTGAACTTGGATGAGCTATCGATGTCCATTGGTTGTGGCGGTTCCTGGGTTGTGTTTTAGCTATTGTTTTGTAGTTTCTGTTTATAGAATGGGGTTTTGGGTTGGAATTAGGAGTTGTTTTCTGTATTAAAGTTCCTTGGTTGTTTTTGTTCGTTACGCTGAGCCCTGTCTTCAGAATTTTTTGCGAAACTGTTAGCTAATTGATAGCGCTCATGATTAGCTTCAACTTCCTGTGCTAAGGCCAATGCTGATGGCAAATCTTTTGGTGATGACGCAAAAAGAATATCCATAAGCGGTTTCTTAACACCAGTGATAAATACTCTTAGTGCATTTGCTCTGTACTTTTCATTAATGGAAGAAGCTAGATCGTCGTCGTGAGTCATGATTGTCTTGTTCACTAATAATGTTAGTTTCTTTTCGACTTCTTCATAATACTGAAGTATTGTAAGATTTCCCTAACGTAGAACAGATAATTCTTGTTCTAGTAAATAAATGGGACGTCTGTCAGCATATGCGAATCGAGTCTTTTTATCATTGCCTTGAAATTCAGTGGTGTGTTGTAAGAAGATAGTGCTAAGTCAGCGGGACCAGATATTTTATTTTTTCCTCTTTTTCACAATTACTCATAAGATTTTTGGTTGGTATAAAACTTTATTTATTTGTTAATTTTTTGTAATCACTCGCGTTTAAGGCGTTTAAAAAAAATTTTTTTATATTAATACAGTCGAGTCTCGATAATTTGAATTTCTGTGTAAATCGAAAACAAAACTGATCCCCTTGACATTTCGAATTATCGGGACTCGACTGTATTTATTAATTTTTTTATAAAAATTTTCTTTAAAAATTCTAATAAGAGCACTCCACTTACATATTCTTAATAGTGTGTGTGTGTGTGTTTGTGTTGATTCATGTTGATGTTCCGTCCGTCTGCAGGTCCAACGATGTCGTTCCGACGATCTTGTGTTGTTTCTGCCAGAGGGTGAGTAGGTTTGAACCACGTTTGGGCGCCAGTTTGCCAAATCTGTTTACTTGTGAGTTTTCACTAAGTAAGAGCAGTTATGAATATCTGTAGTATTATGAATATCCGTTGAATCTGTTCACTTGTGAGTTTTCACTAAGTATGTGCAGTAAGGAATATTTATACAAAGAGCAGTGAAATTATATTTCGACTTATCGCTTTATTGGTCAAATTCATACTGTCAGTACAAAGTGTTCTTATTCTAAGCTAGCCCTGACGGTCAGCGATCACGCTGAACGGATCGTATTTCCAGCGACGGCGCATGGCACGTTGGCGGCAGCATAGCGGGCAGCATAACGCGGAGTTGGCGAATGTTGATATTTCAACATTGTTGCAGTTCTGCTGATCGTGCAGAATTGCAGCCGTTGACTTATGGCAAGGCGGATGTGTTAACTTATACTTTATGGGGTCTGCCACGTCTCCTTCAGCCTGTTACATACTTTTCACAAAAACATTATACCCTGATTTCCCATTTTTAATGTGTTCAGGGTATATAAAGTATTGGAATCAAACATATGACACATACATATAAACTGTTAACATTCACCACAGAAATGCAAGAAGTATTAGCTTTCTTGGAACTGCTTTAAAAATAGTTGCAGGAACTCCCGATTTCGAAGATTACGAAAAACTAACATTCAATCAACAAAACTTGATCAAATCAATAGATAGGCAAGCAGTCTAAACACCAGATTACAAGAGCAAATTTACAAACTAACATAGGTCGTAAACGCTATTGTCAAAGTTGCTAAAGAAAAACATATCGATACTTGAACTTGAAACACTAATGTTAGCAGTTACACTTGCGAAAGTCAAAATTATATGCCCCGCCATTCTTGATTCAGAATATTTGAAACAAATATTAAATGAGCACTCTACCAGTATAGCAATAGCTGATTTAATACATAGAAGTAGCATATGCCAATGTTTTGTTAGATGATAAGTTTTTGAATTTTTTAATTAAATATACAAATCCTAGCCTAGTGTGTAAGAAGATTACTCCGTTTCCTGTTCAGCATAATGGAACAATACTAAACTTTGCTAACATTAATAATGTATGCAGATTATAGGATAAAATACTGTCGATCGGGAGCTGCACTGCCACACAAACTTCCACGTTTTGCAAGAAGTTACCCTTTCCGACGTGCGCTCAATAATTACACACTGGTGGCACAAAAGTTGAACACCGAAAATCTAAGATACATTGTTGACATTGAGACAGAGCTGACGACAAGACCTGCAATGTTCAGTGCATCTATCATTTTGATCCTCATCGTTGGATTCTATTGAAAACTTGAGGAAACCCGAGGAAGGCCTTCAATTTAGAAAGGGAGGAGTTAACACATCCGGCTGAGCACAGGTCAACGATCAACTCGATCATGCAGAATAAGAACATGCATGATCAGACATTTGCTGAGTGTGCGGTTCCAATAATATAGCTGCGCGTCATCATTATTGTTTAACTCGTTGGCTGTCCGAAATACGATCAGCGAATATAGGTCACAGGGCTAGCTTAACTTTAAGAATGTTCTATACTTAGAGTTTAGTTGGGTTTGATAAATAAAACAGTTCGGTCACAAATAAACCTACATATCTTAATTTCGTTGCTTCATATAAATTAAGGGAAAGTGAAATTTATTAATTTATACACTAAGACTAAGTGCTGTTTTTTTTTCCAAATTTAGTATTTTAGTGCCATATATAGGTCTGACAATCTAAATGCATCTACTGATAATTTTTATTTGTGTAACTTATCACAATATGTATCAATCTTTTCACTTTGAAAAGAGGATTTTAAAAATTAATTATCTTGCATGTGCGCATATTTTCAACCTATATATTTTATAATTGTAAAATGAGGGATGCAAAGAAAATATATCTGATTTCAGATTGTACCAAAAATATATATAAAAAATTTAAAATATATCGGATAACAACGATTTGCCTTAACCCCGTCTGAAGCTGGTTCTGCCTGTTAGAGGGTTAACTTTAAAAATTCCTGAATAGTTACATTCTAAGGACTGTGTAAAACTTCTTATGTATACATTGTGGCTATTCAGTGTGTTCTGTCATTCATTTATTATTTTTAGCATTTGTGTTATGTTTGACCGCAACGATAGTTAATCTGCGTCAAAATTGAAATATATTTGCAAGTATTATGAGCTTTGGCCTGATGGTAGTAAAATATTACTAATAAGATGATATAAGTATTTGTCATTTCAAAAAGGCTGTTGTACCTACGTAAGCTGGTTGAAAAATGTCTTGATAGTGAACTATAGTTGGTCAATAGTCAATAGTTCCGATTTGTACGGCAGACTGTTCAGCATAATCAATTTGTCTATCGTATTTAAAAGCCAATTCTGAAATCGACGCATTCATACATACGGACAGACGGACAAACAGACAGACAAATTGTTTAATATGGTGAATTTTGTAACTAAAATAATTCCTGTATAAAACTAATAATAAACACACTATTTAATCAAGGAACTTTTCGAACTAACATAAAAAAATATATAATATAATAATAAAGTTGTAAAGTTCAAACAGACAATTTTATTTCATATAAATCGCGGCTTTATCTCAGTTACAATTTAAACAATTGAAAACAAATTAAACAAAAGACATAAAAAACCAAAAGTTGTTGAAAAGGTTAAAAAAGTAAAAGAGATGTCCAGTAACAACGATTTACAAGTCTCTTGAGGTTCATTTTGCTGGCGGAAAGTTATTCTCGCATACAGAAAATAATAAGGTGAAAAGCGAAAAAGAGTGTATGCAGAGACCACCATCTTTTGACCGACTTTGTAATTTTGCTGATACGCAAGCGAATGAGCTGGTGCATAGGATGATCCAACCATTGTTGGGAGCTGCAAGTAGTCGATCAGGAACGCAATCAAGGTACGTTGAGACTAAATGCATTAATCTTGAATCTTGAGTAAGATTACAAAGTCAGCTGTAAGCTGGCAGAATTTGCAGATTTTTATACTCTGTTCCCAAAGGGAAAAAGAGTATATTGGCTTTGTGCAATGTCCGTCTGTTTGTATTTCAGTTTGCTTCTGACCGTTGCCGCTAGCAGTCGTGTTCGCGCAACGCTTGAGTAAATTTTCAATAACAGTTTTATTGCCTTCAATAAAATACGCGCGCTAAGAGTACTTAAATCGAGCAATTCGAGATAAGCGATCTTGTCAGTGCGTGTGTGTTGTTGCGTCGGTGTGGTTTTACCACTTATCGCTTCTGATTGGCCAGCCAATCAGAAATAACCACAGACATAAAAGTGTAGCATACTTTCGTGCGGTTTCATTTAAAGTAGTGCATACTTTGCGGAGTTAAATAATTTGCTGCCTATCGTATAGGAGCAAATTATTTATGATGGATACGGACGCGAGCAGCAGTGCTGCTAGTTCGTTCCGGTCGACGCGTTCGGGTGAACGGAAGAGACGCGGTCGTGGTTCGGGTGTCGCGTCGCGAACGGCCGCTACTGTCAACGCAGCCATGCTGCCGCCACCTACGGATTCTCCGCCGAAGAAAGTCCGCACGAGGGCGGATAGCTCTGACAGCGATGTTTCGCTGGCCGCGATTGCTGCTGGAGTCAGAGCGGGGCAGCGGCCCCCACTGCTGTTGCTGCCCCTGCTGCTGCCCCTCTTGCTGAGGTGTTGCCGTCTACGTCTGCCGTCGCTGCCGCTGCCACTGCTGTTGCCCGCCCTGGTGTCCCGAAATCAGCTGGAGCTGACTCGGTCAGCTCGAGCTTGATGGTCCAACGGATGTTGGCCATCGAGAAAAAGCTCAGGAGAGCCGTTCCGCAAGATTGCGGAGACGTGGTCAGCAATCGTGATGAGCAACAACCCGGAGCAGACACCTCAGCAGGGAAGTTGCTCCCGCCCTCGGTGTACGTGTGCATGAGGTGTGTGAGGTGAAGCGCGGTGGTGCGATCATCCGCACGCCGTCTTCTGGCGAGTTGAGGAAGGTTGTGGTAAATCCCAAGTTCAGGGAACTTGGGCTAGACGTCAAGCAGAACGCTGCGCTGAGGCCTAAAGTCCAAGTATTGGATGTGGACAGCAGCATCACCGCACAGCAGTTTATGGACGGGCTCTTCAAGGAAAAGAAGGCCCTGGATATCCTGGAGGAATCTGAGAAGATCTATGTGGACTGGTTCTCCTTTCGTTGGCGCATGTTGATGTCTACCTACGCTTGCCACAGGTGTGTCAGCTTTGACTACAGGGTGGCTCAGTGTAGGATGAAGGAGCAGGTCTGCCGTTAATGCGGACAATAATAATATAATAATAAAAATCCTGTGCGCTGCAGGAACTGAAGCTTTAAGGGGCTGCCAAGTGAGCATTGTATGCTTTCGCCGGTCTGCCCGATTTACGGTGCAGTGCTTGCCAAGGTGGCGGCTAGACATTAACAATGTTTAGTCTCTTCCAGGCAAACTGTGGTCGCTGTCGAGCTGCGATAGTCGTAGACGACCAGGAGGTCGTCTGCATGCCTGTCTCTTCGCTCATCACAAAGTTTGGCGTATACGTGAGTGAGACTGGAAACATTGGATCGAATTTATAGATGAATTTAAAGGGTAAATATGAGCATTCAAAGTTGACTAAATTAGTAACATGAAAAAACAAGTAAAACAAGTAAAAAAAAACTCTAGTCGGGGGTACCCGACTAGGAGATCCCCTGAACCCCGTCCGATCTCCGTTTTTAAATATATTCCGTTTCTTGTATACATTACAAACTTATACAAAATTTAATAAAATTGCCAATCTTGCACTTTCACAATCAAATAGCATGTTTGTCAAAAAAGTATTTTTTTTTAAGAATAATATTAATAATAATTTAATAAAAGAAAAAAAATAAAAAATTAAGAAAATATGACATTTCCTCAGCTGGAGTCGAACCAACATCACCTGACCTCCACCGCCATTGTGTGTTAAAAAAAAAACAATTAAAAATATTTGACATCGACGAGGTTTGAACCCAGATCTGCTTGTTACTGCGTGCCCCGCTTCTAACAACACCGCCACTGCACTGTTTAAGTAAAAAGTAGTAAATTCGAAACTAAAGTCAGCTAAGAATTATAACAAAATTCAAGCAGTCAGCTATAATTGTTGTGATTCTTAGAACAGACAAGAATGCTCGCATTCGGATGTCACAATGTATGTGTGCACATGTATAGAAAAAATTAAAACGGGGGTGGGTTTCTGGTCGAATGTTGCAATTGACAAAACGTTTTGTTTAATTAATTCTGTAATACTTAATGGATTTCAATGAAATTTTCAGCATATGATCTACATATTATAATAAATATTTTTCAGTTGTATAAAATCGCAAACTCATTCACATATTGGCTATATTTGCAACTAACCTTCAATTTGAAAATTTTTGAAAAATTTTGAACTAATATCCAAAATGTAACAAAAACCGAAATTGTATAAAATATTAATGAAACTAAATGAAAAAGAGACTCTAGCTTCAAAGATGTACGAGATATAATTTATTAACTTCATTTCGATATGGTTTTTAATCGATAACAAAAGAACGGGAAAAGTAATCGATTTTTAAAAACAAGTCTCTAGCTCTAGCGCACGCCGTGCGCTCAGGAGAGCCCGGCGAAGGCTTCATCGTGCACGCCGCACTCACAGGATCGCCCGAAAGGAATACGAGAGGATGATGCTAAAGGTGAAAGAGGAAAACTGGAGACGATATGTTGGCAAGAACCAAGATGACCCCTGGGGGTCCATCTACAGGATATGCCGAGGCCGCAAGACGTGCACCGATATCGGTTGTCTTCGCTGGAACAATGAGCCGGTCGTAACCTGGCACGACTGTGTGAACGTCCTGCTCCGCTGCTTTTTCTCTGCTGCGGAGAGGCCAGTGGACGTTCCCGTTCCTCGCGAAGTACCCCCGTCCCTCGAAATCTTCGAGGTTGAGACATGCATCGCCAGAGTTCACAGCAGACACTCACCTGGTTTAGATGGCATAACTGGGGGTATGGTCAAAGCGGCTTGGCGCGCCATCCCAGAGCACATGACAGCCTTGTCTTCCCGCTGCCTGGCAGATGGGTATTTCCCCACTGAGTGGAAGCGCCCGCGTGTGGTGCCTCTCCTCAAAGGCCTCGACAAGGACAGGAGCGATCCAGCGTCCTATCGGGGCATCTGCCTGTTGCCTGTTTTTGGTAAAGTGCTGGAAGGGATCATGGTGAACCGCGTTAAGGAGGTGCTCACGAACGAGAATCGATGACAATTCGACTTTCGCCTCGGACGCTGCATCGAGGATGCCTGGAGGCATGTGGTGAGTAGTATCGGGTCCAGTCCGGATCGATACGTGCTCGGAATCTTCATAGATTTCAAAAGATCATTCGACAATGTCGAATGAGACGCAGCGTTACGCCGACTATCGGATCTTGGATGCAGGGAAGTTGAGATATGGCGCAGCTTCTTTTCGGACCGAAAAGCGAGTATCGTCAGTAGCTTTGGCGAAGTCAGTGTCGATCCAGATCTCAACTGGAGCTCAAAGGCGCCCAACTAATGGAACTAGTTGGAGGATGGGGCATGAAGGTAGGCGTCTCAGTCTCGGCAACGAAGACTGTGACGATGCTCCTCAAGGGAAATCTGTCGGCTGGCAGACACCCGATTGATCGTAGTATGAGGAGAGCCTTGCTGGACGAACGCTTATTGCGTGAGTGGCAGGTCCGGTGGGATAACTGCGTGCACGGCCGTGTTACGCATCGTTTTATCCCGGACGTTAGCTTCGTTTTCAGCCGCCCCGACTTTAAGTTCACGATGCTGGCCAGTTTCCTCATAACTGGTCATGGCTCGTTGAATGCAATTCTGCAGGCGCGTAGTCTGAGCGAGACTGCTGGATGCCTATGTGGCCATCCCATTGAGGACTGGCAACACGTCCTGTGTGCCTGTCCCCTCTATGCGGATATGCGGGACCCGGAAGGGCTTAGGATCTAGCAGAATCCATCCGGTGACTAGAATGCGACGGAGACGCTGACGACTCCTGAGAGCATGCAACTGCTTGAGGACTATGCTCGCATAGTCTTCAGCAGGCTACGCATGCTGCTAGACCATGGAGGACCAGGATCTGGCCGACCAGTGCCGGACTGACGTTAGTCAAAACTGGTAGTAGAATTTCTACGAAATGTTTACCAATACCTTAAATTGGGAGATGATCTCTTTAGAGTGAGTTGCCGGTCATACCAAAGTCCTTTAAGTTCGGGAGACAAATCCTTTTGAGATAAGTCGAAGGGCATACCAAAGCCTTAATTTGGTAGACAAATCCTTGTGAGGCGTCGCCGGACATACCAAAGTCGTTAAGATGCGAGACAAGTCCTTTGTGATGAGTCGAAGGGCCCACCAAAGCCTTAATTTGGTATACAAATCTTAGTGAGGCGTCGCCGGTCATACCAAAATCCTTTAAGTTTGGGAGACAAATCCTTTGCCACTTATGTGGCACAAAAGTGTACCGTGGTTGTAAGCCCCTTACGGGGTACACACCATGTTAAACAAATTCAGGATTTCTGTCCGTCCGTCTGTCCGTCTGACCGTCTGTCCGTCTGTCCGTCTGTCCGTATGAATGCAAACCATTTCGACGCTATTGAGGCTAGAGACTTGAAATTTGGAATATATACTCGTGTATAAAGCGTTAAGGTTTTCCCGATACGCCCACTAGAGACGTGTCAAATCGAAAAATGCATTTTCCGGTATGTCAGAAATCCTGTTAGTTGAAGTGCTAGAGAGTTGAAATTTTAAACGTTTACTCGCGTTGACAACCCAAGATCAAATAGATATGGCGTATATACTGTTGAAATCCTATAAAGATCGATGAAAAAATTATATATCCACGCCCACTGGGGGCGTTTCAAATCGGATCTGACTATATAGTGATTTATACATATTCTTCTATATCTCGAGCACTATTGATGCTAAAGACTTGAAATTTGAAATATATACTCGCGTTGACAACCCACGATCAAAAAGATATGGCGGATACATCTACGCCCATAGGGGGCGTGGCAAACCGCAAAAGTTTATATCTCCTAAAGTTTTAGAGCTAGAAGCTTCAAAATTGGCTAGTTGAGTTACTGGTGACCTCCTCTATCGATGACCCAAAAATGATTGTTACGCCTCTTTAGAGCGTTGCGCACCCTGTAAATTCCACATTTTTGAAGCGTAACCTCTGGGGGCGTGCCAAATTGGAAAAAAAATTTATTTTGCAGAGCTCTCGAGTAAAAATTACTGCAGAATCACCATCACAATAGTAATACAGTAGGTGGCGCTAAACTGCAATATTCTTACGTATCGGTATTAGTCATAAGTAGTGATGGCACGATTAAGCATATGATGTCCATTAATCGAATTTCGATTTGATTGTATCGCAAAACGGGGTTCAATTAACTGAAACATTAATCGATTAATTGCTCAAATAATCGCATCACTAAGAAGCAACATTTTCGCGCAAATCTTAAGTTGGAAGAGAGAAAACTTTAATGTTTATAATGGCACCAACAACATGTAAAGTGTGGAAATATTTTTCCAAAACAAGTGATGCAGAAGTGCAGTGCCGATTATGTCAAAAACAATTTAAATTTTGCAAAAACACAACCAACATGCTTCAGCATTTAAAGCTGTTCGCGTCTCTCAAGGTAAGGTTTTTACACGTGGAGGGTAATGTTTTATAAAATATGTATATTAAAACAATATGTATATTAATTTAATGAAATGCCAAATGCCGCTACTGCGGCATAGTAGTTTGGCTTAAACGCAGTGGGAAATCCAAAGAGAATTTGCAACAGCTGCAGGTTTCTGCTGGCGCCTCGGAGGGTAACGTCTTGAAAGTAATTTTAGATGTGAAAACCAGGTGGAACTCAACATTCTATATGCTGCAGAGGTTCGTTCATTTAATTTCGTACATCGGTCAAGTGGCTTTAAACTTTTCTGATGCCCCACAAATGATATCTACTAAAGATGATATCTACAAATGATATCTACTTTGAGCCTTATTATACCTAACGCGCATTGTGGACACCAGTAAATAATGAAGGTAATTTGTAAGTCACCTACGGGAAATAAGCTCAAAGTAGCTATATTGGGATAGTTCGATCGCAGATTTGGAACAATGGAGCAGTCGTTTTTATTGGCTGCAACTACTTTGCTGGATCCGCGCCTTAAAAAAATTAATTTTCAGGACCCTATAGCTTTGGCTTCAGTTATGAAACAGATACGAATGGAAGTGGCAGAGCTTTTAGACAAAAATTAAAGTCAAGGAAGCATTAGTGACGGCTCATCTACTGGAGAAATTGAATTTGACTCAAGTCGCTGGTACACAAACGCCGTAAAAAAGACAACGACCCTTATTAAATTCAGGACGAACTTAGTTTCTTCTTAAATGCTCCTGTTTTAGAGCTTAAAAGCAATGTAGTCAATGCATGGGAGGAGATGAGTACTGTATACCCCCAACTAAATATCATATCATTGGCACTTCTGTACCTGCAGAGGGTCTTTTTTCTAAGGCAGGTGCTACACTAACGGAAAAGAGGAACAGGGTAACCACTGAGCACCTGTCCGAGCTACTGTTCCTGAATTCAATACTAAATAAATAATAAACATAATTTCTACTTTTTTATACAAATAAGAAATCATTTGATTAATCGATTATTTGTCCGATTAATTTCGAATTAATTAATTAATAATCGCCCAGCTAAATTTAATCATATGATTCAATAATCGATTAATGAATATTTTTTGCCATCACTTATGAGTCATAAGTGTGTACCGCCTGCATAAATAAGCTTAATTCCTTGCTAAGTCGGCAGAAAAAATTTTATGAGACAAATAAATATATGTATATTGTATATTTAATGTTTAAATGCTTGAAATAATTGACCAAGTAAAATTAATATAGTTTTCGCATAGCCTAGGTTAGTTATTTCGTGTTTTGCGTATGTTGGCAATGCTTCAGACGATTCCCAAGTGGCACTGTTAAAAGACCCAGTAGGTTATGCAAAGAAAATGTGACCTAATACTTTTACATACATACATACATACATACATACAAATTAACAGACAACTTTTAAGTTGCCAGACTGCTTTGCATAAAAATTAAGTGTGGACACACTTGCATGGCACCGTTATATTTTTTTGGTTAGCTCATAAAATCAGCATTTCAAACGAACGATTGAAGCGAGCCATAAATTTCAAAAATTTTACTCATTAACAAATGTACATATTTACAATTTTAATAAAATATATATTTTTTTGAATCGGAAGTTAATCCGAGCGGCGACTTTAGCAAATTAAGATAAACTTTAAAATGTAATATGCCAGAAGCCCCTATGGGAACAGAGTATCACGCAGTCGGTTCCGCCCGACTGTAACGTTCTTTCTTGTTTACCTTTAAATTAGTGTATAGAAGCCGAAACTTGCTTCACATTAATAATTTATTTTATATATATAAATTAATGATACCGGCTTCTTTACTTTTCTGTTTTTCGAATTCATAAGATTCAGACTGCAGTAAATCGGATTTGTCAAAAGCAACAGCTTTATTTAGAATATTCAGTAAGAATATTTCCAATTTGTGCCTTTCCGAGATAATATATAAGATTTTCACGAAAACATTCATTGCCTGAGTAAGTTGCAGTTGTTTTAGTTTGCTTGTTGTCAAGCACAATTTGACGAATACTGTTATATAAGGATTTTAACGTGGTTTACTTTAGTGTGGTTTGATAACGGGGCACTTTATTGAGGCACTAACGATTTATCATACTTTATACTTTGATGTCTGATGATGGGCACAGTTTGTTACCATTCATCAATCCATCAAAAACTATTATTTCTGACCCTAGTATAAGCTGTTCTTCAGAGAAAGTTTTAATTAAAACATGTGGCAATGTGATAAGCACTTTTACTTGTATACTTTCAAGTTCTTAATTTTTATACCCTGAACCCATTGAAAATGTAAAATCAGAGTATTATGGTTTTGTCAATATGTCCAGTGTATGTAACAGGCAAAAGGAGGCGTGGAAGACCCCTTAAAGTATATATATTCTTGATCATTACGACGAGCTGAGTCGATATTGCCATGTCCGTCCGTCTATCCGTCCGGCTGTCCGTCCGTATGTGTGAACGCGTCGATCTCAGAACATATAAGAGCTAGAGACATCAAATTTTTTCTGAGATCGAGTTTGTTTCACAAATCGATAATTAATCCCGTTTTAATTTGATCCATTAAAAACATTACTGAAATGAAGCTAATAAATTATATCTCATACGCCTTTGGAGCTAGAGTCCCCAAATGCGCTAAGCTTTATGTAAGCTAAGTACAATTTTGATTTCTGTTATATTTTTCACACCGGCTCCTCATTTGACTAAATATTTTAAATTGAGAGTCAAATTTAAAAAGTTATCCAATATGTTAATAAGTTTACATTTTTACTAAATTGACAAATATTCAATATAATATGTAGATCATATGCTGAAAGTTTCCTTAAATCCGTACAGTTGCACAAAAGCTAATAAGCAAGCCGTTTGGCCAATTGGCAAAATAACGTGGCAGGCAGGCAGAGCTAAGCAGTTTTCGTATACATGTGCAGTTTCTTAAACATGTGTACACATACATAACATGAGTGCATTTTGTTGGACAGTTGCTGGGTGCAGTCGAGCGGCCGCCCCACAGCCACAACACATGTCTCGGTCAGAATCTTTCCGACCAACGCACGGGAAGTTATATTTAATATTGAAAAGTAAAAAGGCGTTTACATCTTATACGAACAAGGTTTTATTTGTGACTAACTATATTGTTCAGCACATAGATATGATACATACATATATCGATATGTATATCGGTACATGATCGCATTGCTAGAGATGATAATTTTTAACACCCTTCCTCAATGCGAGCATGTTTACAAATTTATTTTAAACTTAACAATTTCGAAAATTCAACATGCTTTTTCTTAGATAGATTCTTTGTCAAAACATCTACAATCATGGCTCTTGTAGACGCATACTTTAAGACAAATCGACCTTCGTCTACAACTTGACGTCCAAAGTGATATCTAAGATCAATATGTTTGGTCCGGGAATGATGAACTGGGTTCCTAGCCAGCTGCTGTGCGCTCAGATTATCGCCATACAGGGTAGTCGCAGTAGTTTCATCTCCATAACCAATTTCGATAATTCAGCGACGTAAGAATATGGATTCTTTACAAAAAGCCGACAGTGCCATGTAGTCTGCCTCCGTACTGCTAAGTGCTACGCTGCGTTGCTTTTCGGATCGTCAAGAAATTGGACCACCCGCCAGAAAGTACACATATCCCGTATACGACTTCCGGTCAGTTCGGTCGGTGAGTGGCTGATGACATCCTTTGTAGTGCAATTTGAAATTCAACGTTGCTGCCAAGTACCTCAAAATGTGCTTTAAGCCGGCCAAGTGCTCGATGTGCGGATCTTGGTTCCTCTTGGCCAAGTTTTGCAACTGAGTGCAAAATATCTGGTCTGGTTGTGAGTGCCAGCCACATCAGCTCACCAATCATGGATTGATATTTGACAGGGTCAAACTTTTGACACTGTTCATCGGTACAATTTACCTGGAACCCCGGATTTAACGGTGTAGCCACTGGTCGTCAATGGTCCATACCGTGAGCTTGCAATAGTTCCTTAATGTGTTGCGAATGACCTATGGTTATAGGCCAAGCTTATCTTCACGGTGCACCTCCATGCTTAAAAACAGTTCTGGTATAGTTGTCGACCCATTCGAACGAAGTTGAAATAGCCGATATGATGTTGAGCAGGTATTCTTTGGATTTACATGCTATAAGTAAATCGTCAACATATACCAGGATTAATAATGAATGATCGTTCCCTATATGTTGGTGGAGACAGGGCTTGTTGTCGCAGGCATCAAAACCCAAACTACTTAGAAAGTCATTTAGTTTCGCATTCCATTCCCCTCCTGACTGCTTCAATCCATACATTTTGCCTTTTTCAGCAACAAGACCTTAGCTGGATGATCTCGATCAATGTACCCTAGTGGTTGATTCATGTACACTGTATCGCTCAGGTCACTGTTGAGATATGCCAGGTGAAAATGTTTATTCCATACTGCTGGGAGCAACCGTTTGCCACCAATCGTACCTTTAATCGTTCAACTTGACCATCTTTGTCGCTTTTCAATTTAAATACCTATGAGCATCCAACTGCTCGCTGTCCACCTGGTAAGTCTGCCAACTGCAATGGCCAGCCTCATTGGATCGGACCAATTTAATGCATGAATACTTTTCAACGCCTCCTCATAGGATAATGGTAACTTCACGTTGCTGGCAACCAGAACACTAAGAACGTTGTGCTGCTTTCGAGACCGACCAGGTTTGCCGGTTCGAATCAGCCTTGGTCTGCCAGGACCAATGCAAGGAACTGGTTCATTATGGTCAGCTTTCTCAGTTGCGCTTTTGTTTGCTCGAGGCTTTGAGCTGTCTCCATCGCTACTGTCATCACACTCGCTACCAGGCTGCATGTTAACTTAAGTTGTCGGAAACTAGTATGTAGCCAAGTCATTGTCGTCTTTGATCTCATTAAGAACTACATCTCGCCTCTCAACTACCTGATGGGACACTGGGTTATACAATCGATAGCCCTTGGCTGCTACCGAATACCCAATCATGCGATATTCTTTACAGTTTGGTTGCAATTTGCTCTTCCTTGGATCCTTGTCCAAAGATACTGCAATGGAGCCCAATACTAAAATGTCCAACAAAAGGCTTCTTACCAGTCCACGCTTCCATAGGTGTCATATTAGTCAAAGCACTGGTCGGCAATCGATTTCGTACATATAATGCTGTGTTGACTGCTTCAGCCCACAAAGATTCTCCTAATCCTGGCTGTAAGAGAATACACCTTGACATTTCCACTAGAGCGCGGTTTGCTCTCTCAGCCACAGCTCTCTATGCCACAGTCAGCTGCCCTTCGATCCCTTGATACTTAAAATATTTATCAAATCATTTGTTTATGAATTCACCTCCATTGTCGCTCCGGGTGCATTTTAGGCTCTTTCCCGTTTGCCGTTCTACCAGGGTTTTGAGCTCGACAAACTTTTTGAAGACCTCATGCTTCTTCCGACTTGATTTGTCATCAATGAAGGTTAGAAAGTACCTCGATCCGAAAAAGGACTGTGTGCTAAATAATATAATATGTCTTGAGCTCTATTGGCAGTTTCATCAGGAAATGGTTGAAATGGTTCTTGAGTTACTATTGCATATTCATGTCCAAACGTGATCAGACATTTAGTTTTTACAGCGCTGCTCACCAAAAAAGAAATTCCATTCATTTTTGGAACATCTTGTAACAACAGTGTGCATCTCTCTGTCTTTAGCGTTACCTCCCCTTTCGCTTCTGCTCTCAAGAAACCGGAGTCAGCCAGACCATTCATTCATGTGTGTTTTTCTAACTTCGTGAATAACTTTTTGTCACAACACATGTGGCTTGTGGCGCCACTATCCAAACACCACATACTCTTGTTTAAACTATCTGTATTTAACTCATTTAATAGACTGCACTGCTTGTTCTCTCCGTTAGCTGCCCTTTTCTCAATACCGCTCTCTTTCTCTCTTACACTGAGCCTAGATGATTATGACTTAGTTCTTGAGTCACACCGATGTTAAAAGTTCGTAGCTAAAAATAATCACTTCACTTCTCAACTCAAATATCCGCAACTGGGCCATAACCTGTTGGACATAATCTTTCCGACCAACGCACGAAAAGTTATATTTAATATTGAAAAGTAAAGTAAGTTTTATTTGTGACTGACTATATTGTTCAGCACATAGATATGATACATACATATGTATATCGGTACATGATCGCATTGCTAGAGATGACAATTTTCAACACATTTAAGTATATTCTAAGAATCGAAACTGCTTACTTATTGAGCAATGTTTTAAATGGCTAGTTGGGTTGTCGAACATTTCAACGTATTCATTTCGGAAATTTGGGTCGTGATTGTATGTTTTTTCTGTTACATGTACTTTTATGCCCTGAACCCATTGAAAATGGGAAATCAGGGTATAATGATTTTGTTAAAATGTATGCAGGAAATTCAAATTGTCCGTCTGAATTTTACATTTCGAAGAATTTCGTGAACTACAGAGTGTCTGTATTATTATTTTTACTTAGTATTATATAATATTGATTTAAATTACAAATGACACCATGGCAACGATCAAATGCAAAGTCTCGCTTATTTTATATCAATATTAAGTACTACAAAAGTAACAAGTAAGAAAACTCTAGTCGGGGGTACCCGACTAGGAGATCCCCTGAACCCCGAGCGATCTGCGTTTTTAAATATATTCCGTATCTTGTATACATTACAAACTTATACAAAATTTAATTAAATTGCTAATCTTGCACTTTCACAATCAAATAGCATGTTTTTTTTAAAGAATTTAATATAATTTTTAAAGAGTAATAATAATTTAATAAAAGAAAAAAATAAAAAATTAAGAAAATACGACATAAAAATATTTGACATCGGCTGGGTTTGAACCCAGACCTACAAGGCACGGAGTGCCCCGCTTCTATCAACACCGCCACTGCAACGCTTAGACAAGCAGTAGCAAATTGAAACTAAAGTCAGTTAAGAATTATAACAAAATTCAAGCAGTCAGCTGTTATTGTTGTGATTCTTAGAACAGACAAGAATGCGTGCATTCGAATGTCTCAATGTATGTGTGCACATGTATAGAAAAAATGAAAACAGGGGTGGGTTTCTGGTCACATGTTGCAATTGACAAAACGTTTTGTTTAATTACTTCTGTGATACTTAATGGATTTCAATGAAATGTTCAGCATATGATTTACAAATTATATTGAATATTTGTCAGTTGTCTAAAATCGCAAACTCATTCACATATTTGCTATATTTGCAACTAAACTTAAATTTCAAAATTTTTGTAAAATTTTTAAACTAATATCCAAAATATAACAAAAACCGAAATTGTATAAAATATAAATGAAACTAAATGTAAAATTTGGAGACTCTAGCTCGAATGATGTACGAGATATAATTTATTTACTTCATTTCGATAAGGTTTTTAATCGATAGCAAAAGAACGGGAAAGTTATCGATTTTTTAAAATAAACTCGATATGCGCGTGCTATACAGGGACTTCCAGTTTCAAGTCTCTAGCTCTTATAGGTTCTGAAATCGACGCGTTCACACATACGGACGGACGGACAGACGGACAGACGGACATGGCTATATCGACTCAGCTCGTCGTCCTGATCACGAATATATATACCTTATGGGGTCTGCCACGCCTCCTTCTGCCTGTTACATTTTCCCATTTCAATGGGTTCAGGGTATAAAAACTACAAATGAGAGGAAAGGAAGCAAACTTATTTGCCAAAAATGTTGAATAATTTTTCAAGGATCCTACATTCGGCCCTCCTGAAAAGTCCTTCGACGCGAAGGAATTCCATATTTTCATATATTCTGACACTGTTCGACAACAGTGGTCTCTGTAGTCCTATGTGGTCCTCCAACTTTCTCGACCTCATATCTGATATGATCCTTATTATACCCTGAACCCATTGAAAATGGGAAATCAGGGTATAATGTTTTTGTGAAAATGTATGTAACAGGCAGAAGGAGGCTTGGCAGACCCCATAAAGTATATATATTCTTGATCAGCTCGACAAACTGAGTCGATATAGCCATGTCCGTCTGTCCGTCCGTCCGTCCGCCCGTTCGTCCGTCCGTCCGTCCGTACGTGTGAACGCAGCGATCTCGTAAACCTCAAAAGCTAGAGATCTGAAATTTGAAATGTATACTCGTGTATACCCTACGCAGTACGAGTTTATTATTTTTTTTCGATAACTCATCCCGTAACTTGAATACCGTTTTAGCTATAGATAACAGATTTTCCGTGTATAATTGAATACAGACATTTTGTATTTTTTGGATTTTCGATGCCGTGCCCCCTCCTCCCAAAATTTGAAAAAAACGTATTTCAAATACTAGAAATTTGTGCTTTGGCAAATACATACATATGAATGTCATTAGTACGCCTTAGAAGTTTGGTTACGAAAGTCTATCTAGAAGCAAACCTATTCAACAAATAAATTTCCATAATATTGCCCATACTGCAGCCCAAGCGCTGCCCGCGCGCAGTCGCTTCGTAAACTGCGCAGTAGCAGAGCAAGTGCTTGTGCGTGCGTGTACATGTGAGTGTCCGTGTGTGTTGTTTGTATGTATTAATATATAAAAGAAGCTTAAAATGATTTGAATATTGCATCTTCGCAGGGTTCAGGGTATCTCTTAGTCGAGCAGTCTCGACTAGAGCACTCTTACTTGTTTTCAATTATCTTATAGGGTCCCAAATATGTTCCTTTTAGGTTTAATTCTCTACCGCATTGTGTACGCTTTATAGCTACCAAATCATTATCATTGTACAGAGCTTCTACTTTCCTTTTATCTTTGAACAAAATTTCATTCTCTATATTGAAATCTCCATAGTCTTTCTCTTTAACAACTCTTCTAATAACTTTACTCCACTCATCGCTCAAGTGAGCTTTCGTCAAACGATTCGCTAAGCAATTAGTCAACATGTAACATGAAACTCGACTCAGCGCGTCAACGTATCGCATTCTTGATTCAGAATAATGTTAAGTTTAATATTCCAAATCTAGCAAGTAAATTGCCCACCTAGCTACACGGAAAGGAACATATTTGTGCTCCTTTTACGCCTCGGTATTCCATTACCTTCCACTATTCCAACCGCCTTGTAAATTCTGCGATGGCTATCGACTTCTGTTCCTAGTGCAAAGGTTGCTGGTCCACCTGTCAATATAGCAGCTGCACCTGTATCGTCTCCACCTGTTCTTGCTCCTGTCCCATCTCCAGCTCCTACATTACCTGTTTTTAGCTTCTTCCCCAGCTGATGTGCCTACTCCCACTGTTATTTCATCTATTGCAGGTATGCTATGCCTTTCTTCTTGGCAACTAAGCTAGGATTTTTTATTGGTTAATAAGAAGTTACAATTTCTTACATTATTCTTTGTTGTAACTAAGTCAAGTGTGACAATTCTAAATCAAGGAGACATCCTTATCCTGATCCAAACTAAGCATACACATGCTTCTAAACTACCTCAACTCCTTCAACTTTGTTCTCTGCACATACGTCATCAACGTTGGACGTTAATATGCAATGTCTTCATCTGGCAGTTTATAATATTTAATGTTTATTTTAATATTGTCAATATTTACTGTTACTATAAAGATTACAAACGTTTTCGATTGAGGCACAGGTCCCCACAAACTACAAAACAATGTTAAAGCAACAGAACTTTTTTTAAAGAAAATTCTGTAAAATATGTGACTGCACTTAAAACATATTCACTTACAGAACTCTTTAAACTTTTAACTGTTTAATTGATCGAGTTTGGTACAAAAGCCTCTTATTTTATTTAAAGCCTTCAATGAAATAATCGACCAAACTCTCCTCAACCAAATCAATTTGCTTAGCTATCTCCATCAACGCATACAAATATTGTAGTACTGAAGTATCTCACCCTTCATTTGCTGTCTCTTTCCCAATCGTCTGTGAATTTCTGCTGATGTTACTTTTATCTCGAATTCATTTCGCAATGCAGTTTTTAATTTCTCCCAGTTATTGATACCTTTTGGACTGAGAAAAAAACACTTTAAATTATTGCTTGGCATACACAAATAACTGCACATTCTTCAATTTCTGTAATCCATTGCTCTACATCCATTAAACTTAAGCCATCAAATTTATTTGCACTATCCTCTACATCCTTAAGTGTAAACCACGATCTACCTAGTTCAAAACTACGTCTCAATGGATTAATAGATTCATTATTCAAATTCTCTTCCTCAACTTTTCTGGCATAATGTTCCATTTCCAATTTTCCTTTCAACTGATCAACAACAAGCCTCAAGATCTTTCAACTTATCTTATCTTGCAACTCAACCTATAAATTGAAACTTCTGTAAGCTTTATGTTATTTAAATGGTTACTCGACAGTTAACTTGATAGCGCACTCAGCTGTGATTTGCCACATCAAGTAATAAAGAATATATTATGTTAACTCACACCGACAACAAATGCTTTCTATTGTCGCTTACAATTTGTAGTTGTAGGAGCGTCAGATTTTCGACTTATGCCATGCTACATAATTTTATGGTACATTCAAGTATTTTGCCCAACAACTTAAAATTGCGTAATACACCAACACTAAGAAAATAAGAAAGAACGTTTCAGTCGGGCGGCACCGACTGCGTGATAGGGACTTAGGGACTTCTGGCATATTACATTTTAAAGCTTATCCGATTCAAAATGAATATATATTTTATTAAAATTGTAAATATATACATTTGTTAATGAGTAAAATTTTTGAAATTTATGGCTCGCTTCAATCGTTCGTTTGAAATGCTGATTTTATGAGCTAACCAAAAATATATAACGGTGCCATGCAAGTGTGTCCACACTTAATTTTTATGTAAAGCAGTCTGGCAACTTAAAAGTTGTCTGTTAATTTGTATGTATGTATGTATGTATGTATGTAAAAGTATTAGGTCACATTTTCTTTGCATAACCTACTGGGTCTTTTAACAGTGCCACTTGGGAATCGTCTGAAGCATTGCCAACATACGCAAAACACGAAATAACTAACCTAGGCTATGCGAAAACTATATTAATTTTACTTGGTCAATTATTTCAAGCATTTAAACATTAAATATACAATATACATATATTTATTTGTCTTATATAATAATACATATATTTATTTGTCTCATAAAATTTTTTCTGCCGACTTAGCAAGGAATTAAGCTTATTTATGCAGGCGGTACACACTTATGACTCATAAGTGATGGCAAAAAATATTCATTAATCGATTATTGAATCATATGATTAAATTTAGCTGGGCGATTATTAATTAATTAATTCGAAATTAATCGGACAAATAATCGATTAATCAAATGATTTCTTATTTGTATAAAAAAGTAGAAATTATGTTTATTATTTATTTAGTATTGAATTCAGGAACAGTAGCTCGGACAGGTGCTCAGTGGTTACCCTGTTCCTCTTTTCCGTTAGTGTAGCACCTGCCTTAGAAAAAAGACCCTCTGCAGGTACAGAAGTGCCAATGATATGATATTTAGTTGGGGGTATACAGTACTCATCTCCTCCCATGCATTGACTACATTGCTTTTAAGCTCTAAAACAGGAGCATTTAAGAAGAAACTAAGTTCGTCCTGAATTTAATAAGGGTCGTTGTCTTTTTTACGGCGTTTGTGTACCAGCGACTTGAGTCAAATTCAATTTCTCCAGTAGATGAGCCGTCACTAATGCTTCCTTGACTTTAATTTTTGTCTAAAAGCTCTGCCACTTCCATTCGTATCTGTTTCATAACTGAAGCCAAAGCTATAGGGTCCTGAAAATTAATTTTTTTAAGGCGCGGATCCAGCAAAGTAGTTGCAGCCAATAAAAACGACTGCTCCATTGTTCCAAATCTGCGATCGAACTATCCCAATATAGCTACTTTGAGCTTATTTCCCGTAGGTGACTTACAAATTACCTTCATTATTTACTGGTGTCCACAATGCGCGATAGGTATAATAAGGCTCAAAGTAGATATCATTTGTAGATATCATCTTTAGTAGATATCATTTGTGGGGCATCAGAAAAGTTTAAAGCCACTTGACCGATGTACGAAATTAAATGAACGAACCTCTGCAGCATATAGAATGTTGAGTTCCACCTGGTTTTCACATCTAAAATTACTTTCAAGACGTTACCCTCCGAGGCGCCAGCAGAAACCTGCAGCTGTTGCAAATTCTCTTTGGATTTCCCACTGCGTTTAAGCCAAACTACTATACTGCGGCATTTGGCATTTCATTAAATTAATATACATATTGTTTTAATATACATATTTTATAAAACATTACCCTCCACGTGTAAAAACCTTACCTTGAGAGACGCGAACAGCTTTAAATGCTGAAGCATGTTGGTTGTGTTTTTGCAAAATTTAAATTGTTTTTGACATAATCGGCACTGCACTTCTGCATCACTTGTTTTGGAAAAATATTTCCACACTTTACATGTTGTTGGTGCCATTATAAACATTAAAGTTTTCTCTCTTCCAACTTAAGATTTGCGCGAAAATGTTGCTTCTTAGTGATGCGATTATTTGAGCAATTAATCGATTAATGTTTCAGTTAATTGAACCCCGTTTTGCGATACAATCAAATCGAAATTCGATTAATGGAATCATATGCTTAATCGTGCCATCACTACTTATGACTAATACCGATACGTAAGAATATTGCAGTTTAGCGCCACCTACTGTATTACTATTGTGATGGTGATTCTGCAGCAATTTTTACTCGAGAGCTATGCAAAATAAATTTTTTTCCAAATTGCCACGCCCCCAGCTGGCGTAGACTTGTTATTTTTGGCCAATCCTTACAAGTAGTCGAAGGTAACGCAAATGCAAAATTTGGAAGCTTACGCTCCAAAAATGTGGAAACTACAGGGTATTTTTCGGTGTGCCAAGCCCTAAAAGGGCGTAACAATTATTTTTGGATCATCGATAGAGGAGGTCACCAATAACTTAATTATCCAATTTTGGCTTTAAAAATTTAGGAGATATAAACTTGGAAGTTGGATCGAAGGACCGTGAATACACTTGACTGTGATGGTGTTCAGTTTTGTATTTCAGCTCGATCTAACGGCTCGAAGGACCATGAATGCACTTGACTGCGGTGGTGTTCAGTTTTGTATTATCTCTTTATTCTTCTGAGCCAGTGTATATATACCCTGGCTCATGTTTAAAATCAACCCTTAAATCTAGCTTATCTATTGCTGAGTTTATAAGGCTCAGCGTTGGTCTGTCTAATTTTAGATTCCACTTCCTGCTAGTCGTTGAGTGCGAAGAGGGCATGTTTACAATCTTTGTAAATTATCGTATTTTCAAGCCTGAACAACCATCTTTGCATATGTGATTACATTTCCATCATCACTCCTGCATGCAACCGATCCAGACTTATAACCTTGTGTCATACGTTTGACCTGTCGGTAAAAATCACGGGCATCGTTCCTGCTTCTACTGGTTTCCAATCTCTCACACTCTAGTCTTTCCATCTCTCGCTTCTTCCTCTTGAAAATGCGCTTCTCTTCTCGTCTCTTCGGCCTACAAACATTTAATACCGCTAGAGTAACTCCTGCTTGCAGAATTCCTTTGTATTCGACGTCTTTTGAGACAGGTGCTTCCCCTTCTCCTGGTCATACCATGGATACGGTTTTGGAGGTTGCTGGAATTCAAGAATTTCCACAGCAGAGGTTTTTATGGCGCCAGAAATGTACAGTTTCTCTTCTTAATTCAGCCTTGTCCATTCCACCGCATGTACAAAATAGCTCTACTGCCAGCTTTAAGTGTCATGACAGCACCAGCTACTAGCTACATTCCAAGTGCATACACTCAAATCATTGTCCTTTTTGAATTTTCTGTTTTCTTCAACGTTAATCGGGTTACTATCAGAGGCTCCTCTCGCATCCTTCACTGATATTGTTTTTTCCACGAGTCGATATTAAGTCTTACGTCAAAACCGAATTTTAAGAATTAGGATTCCGCAGCGCACTTTCGTTTGAAACTGAACGGATTCTGAGTCACTATCCAGGGGAAACCACGTGGAAGCCGACGCACTACTTGAGGAGTGCAGGAACAGGGACTGCGCTGGTGCCCACCAAGTTCCACATAGTAGCTTTGCCTTGTATGCTCTCCTCCTATCCCCCATATTTGAAGTGCTAGAGAGCTGAAATATGGAATGTATTGTAGAAACGCAATTGTTGCTTTGTTGAAAGTCATTTATTGAATGAATATAAAATGTAAAATCAAATGAAGTCTTAAGCTAAAGTACATATATTTCTTATTATATATCTCTGCCGCAGAAGACAGCAGAGCGAGAGAGCGTAGTATGTGTGTATGTTTATGCAAAGGGCATATACATTAGTTTTGCTATATGAGCCTCTGCTCATGAGCATATATATATATATATATATGTGAGCATATATGTATATATAAAAGTATGCAAGCGGCAGCCGTTGGCTTGCAAGGCGGTCAAGTGCTGACGCGGCTATTCTCACGCCTCTTGTATATAGGCGGTTCATATTATATATATAAGTGGCCGATCATCTCAAGTGCAATTATGTTTACTTGATCGCGTCTTGTACAAGTATATGTACATAGCAACAAAGTGTCACTATGTGTACATTTAGTGTATTAAGTATCGGGTATATATATTATTATATGAATCATACTACACCTCCCTTTTTTAAAAAAATAACGTAATATATGGAGTTATTTAATTATAATATATATACTACAAAATTGTTTTTTTTTTTTTGTTTTTTGTTTTAAAATTAATTAAAAATATAATTTTTCTGAATATATTTTTCAATATGGTTATGGTTGTGGCTTTATGAAAGTTAAAAAGTTAATTCTCATATGGTAGAATAAAATGAAAGTGAAACAAACGAACCATTGAAATTCTTAAAAAAAATTTTATTTGTTTTTTTTTTTTTTTTTTTTTTTTTTCTTTGTGTTATTTTATTTTATTTATTTGGTTGATCAGACCGATTTCATGAAATTTTTTTTTTTTTTGATTATTGTATTTTTTTTAGCCTATCCTTATGTACTTTCTGTTTTTTATTATTACTATCCCTAATGAAAACATTATTATTATCTTCTATTTTCTCTACTATGTATGGTCCTACATATGCTGGGTCTAATTTATGCCCTGTTTCGTTTCTTATTAGTACTTTATCGCCTACATTTAAACTCAAATTCTTATTATTTTTATCATATTCTAATTTTCTATAAGCCTTGGCTTTTTCTAACATAATTCTAGTTCTTTTATAAGCAACTTCTAATCTAAATTTTATTTCCTTAGCATAGTCATCTAAATTATATAAAGGATCTATATTATCTGTTTTATCAAAGTCTACGAACTGTCTTGGTAGTCTACCAAACACTAGTTCGTATGGACAATATTCATGCGTTGCTGATGGTGTAGTGTTGAAACAGTATGTAAAATAATGTATCCAAACATCCCAATCAGTTTTGTCCGCAGAGATGTATGAACGAACGTGTTCATTGAATGTTTGATGACTTCGTTCTATTGTCCCTAAAGTCTGGTGGTGATGTGCAGTAGACGTTATGTTGTCTATTTTCAAATACTTGCACAAGTCATTTATAATCGAATTCTTATATTCTGTTCCCATGTCCGTAATGAACGTCTTCATTGGACCGTACTTCAGAATAAAGTTTTCAAATATAGCTTTGGCAACAGTTGTTGCACTTTTGTTCGGAATTGGAATGGCTACTAAGTATTTTGTTAAATCGCATATTAGAGTAACAGCGTATTCATTGCCGTTTTCCGAGCGTGGTAGTGGACCAATTGTGTCTACTATCACTCTGTCGAAAGCATATTGGGGTGTTTCAGTTATGACCATTGGTGATCTTGTATGTTTTGTCGTTTTTGACATCAGGCATTTTGGACATTTATTTATGTACTCTTTGATATGACGTGTCATATTTTTCCAATAATAATATCTTTTTACTTTGGCCAAAGTTTTTGTAATGCCTGTATGACCTAATTGAATTGGATCATCATGGTACGTAAACAGTATCGCTTCTTGATCTTTTTTATTATTTATTATGGTCACCGGCTTGAGTAGCGCTACTCTTAATGTTTTCAATATTTTGTTGCCCATATTTTTGAAAGATTCTATTGAAATTAATTCAAAGATCTTTTCGCACGATGCCACTTTGAGTTGGCTGATCCCAAGTATACCGGCTTGCTTTTCAAGCCTTTGGAAGAGTTGACCTAAGTCAAGGGTTCCATTGGTGTACAGATCGTCAACATCAATTCTTGCAATAATTTTCTTTCCATGTTTCAAAAAACATGTATTATTTGTTATGTGCAAGGCCACTACTTTTCGTATTTCGTCATTACAAATGACTTCATATACGTTGGGCTTAGAAGCGTTGTCAAGAGTTTGCATAGGCAAATCTTCTTGAGCATTTCCTGCGCAGGAGTTTTTCTGTTTAATTTGATATCTAGTAGTGACTTTTAGAATCGTCTTTGTTATGTTTTTTAAATCTTGGATAGTGATGCGTGATAGCGCATCAGCTACGAAATTGTCTTTTCCTTTCAGATACTCAACAGTAAAGTCATATTCTTCTAATTCTAATCTCATTCTTGTCAGTTTTGAGCTGGGGTTTGTCATTGAGAACAAGTATGTTAACGGTCTATGATCTGTTTTTACAGTGAAGTGTTTGCCATAAATATATGGTCTAAAATGTGTAATTGCCCAGTGGATCGCTGCTAATTCTTGTTCTGTTGTTGATTTGTTGCTTTCACCTTTGGTGAATGAGCGTGAAGCATATGCAACTGGGAGTTGTTTATCTCCATAATTTTGTGTTAGTACAGCTCCACAGGCGTATTTACTTGCATCTGTAATTATGCAAAATTCTTTATTGAAATCTGGGTATTTCAATAATGTTGGCTTAGTTAAAGCTTGTTTTAAGTAATCGAATGCATTTTGGCATTCGTCGGACCATTGAAAATTGACATTCTTTTTACATAATCTAGTTATGTGCCGTGAATAGTCAGCGAAATTTTTAATAAAACGTCTATAGTAATTGCAAAATGCAACGAATCTTCTAGCACTATCTGCGTCCGTGGGGACTGGGTATTTTTCAATAACATCATACTTTTTGTCATCTGGTAAAATACCATTATCAGTACACTTATGACCTAGGAATGTCACTTCGTGCATGAAGACAGAGCATTTTTCTGGATGTAGTTTAAGGTTGTGTTTCCTGCACAAGTCAAAAACATTTGTTAAGTTTTTGATCATGTGCTTTTCCGAACAACCGATGACAATTAAATCATCCATGTACAAGAAAGCTTGTGAAGGGTTTAATCCAGAAAAAGCTATTGTCATCATTCTTTGAAAAGAATTTGGTGCTATTTTTAAACCGTAAGGTAATCGTGTAAAACGATATGAACCATTGCTGGTCGAAAAGGACGTTAAATTTCTAGAGTGTTATTTTAACTCTATTTGATGAAATCCAGACATTAAGTCTAGGCATGAGAAATATTTTGCTCTTCCTAGCTGGTCAAGAATATCATCGATTCTTGGAAGTGGGAATTTATCGGATAACAGTTTTTTATTAATTTGACGATAGTCTATTACTAATCGCCATCTTTTTGTATTGGAACCTGGTAGACCTTTCTTAGGTACTAGTAATATTGGACTGTTATATTCTGAAACTGAAGGTACTGCTATTTTATCAAGAATGAGTTTATCGACTTGTCTGTTTACTTCGTCTTTATGAGCATGCGGTATTCTGTAGTTTTTAATATACACTGGTTCTTTGTCTTTCAATCTTAGTTCTTGTTTATAAAAATTGTTTGTAGTTATTGATTCGGTTTCTAGTCCGAATATGTCTGTATATTTGGTGCAGAGGTTTGTTAACATAGGTTTAAATAATGGCGGAAAGTTCTGAGTTAGATGAGAATTCCTTCCTCAATTTCTTGATTTGGAATTAGAACATTTTGTTCTTTTGAAATTATTTTAATTTGACGGACTACTTCAGCACGAGCTGGAAGTATTGTGGCATTATTATCGCAAGTGTGGATAATTGGTATATTAATTTGATAATTTAAATTATTTGGCCGTAGTATTAGAGTGTCACCTGATTGTGTGCAATCTAATTGGCAATTATATTTTTTAATGAAGTCTATACCAATAATACCATTGCTTGGTATAGGGAAGTCTTGATTGACTAAATGGAAATTATGTGGGATTACATGTTTTCCTGAAGTTAATTCTACGAATGCTAAACCTTTTGAAAAAACTGAACCTTTGCCAATGCCGGATATTTGTGTTGAAATGTTTGTATTTACATGGTCAAATATATCTATATTTTCTTTTAAAATTGATATGTCTGCACCAGTGTCTATTAGTAAGGTATATGTTTTACCTGTACTTTCGTTATTAACTTTTATAAAAATGCTTTGACTGAGATTGAGTGTGTATATTTTTTTATTTAATTGCTCTGAGTATCTGAAGGAGTCTGTCCGTTTCCCGAATTGCTTTGGGTAACTCGGACATTGTTATTGCTGTTGTTGTTACTATTTCCATTTGAATAGTTGCCTCGGTTGGAATTACTCCTACCTCGGTTATAACTTCGTCCACCTCTATTGTTGTTTTTATTATTGTGGTAATTATTGTTATTGGTGTTGGAGTTGTAGTTACCGCGGCCATTGCCTTTCCCTCTTTGGTATCGGTAACCACCACCTCTATTGTTGCGACTTTCCTGGAATAATACTGTGCTAGAGCTTCCAGTCATTTCAGTACTGCAATGGATATATTTACCCATTACATCATTGAAAGTAACGAAGTTACCTGCTTCCAATATCATTTTCAGCTTATCATGCTCGCAATGTCGTGTCATTGCAGTTATTGATTCTTTTGTGGAAAATTTTTCTGCATTTTCTGGATCTAGGCCATCATCAATATACGATGCTTCCAATTGCTTTCGCAAATTGTCTATTTCCATTGTATATTGCGATGCTGTTTTTCCCTTTTGTTTAGTATTTGCCAATTTAGCTTTGAGTACGTCAGAAGATTCTCCTTTTACGTTACTTTTCAGCTTGTTAATGATTCCGGATATAGTAGTTTCATTTTGTACTTTGTACAAGATTGTGCCGGTTATTTTTGATTTAATAACCTCAACTGCTATATCCTCTTGGTCACCTTTAGTTCTTTCTACAAGTCTTAAGGCTGTTAGGAATCTATTCAATGATAATTTTTTACCATCGAATTCAGGAACGGAAGCGGATACTTGCTTCACATATTCCCTGTCCAAAGCGACCTGATTTGCCATATTTGTATTTGTGGGTAAATTAGGTTTTGTATCTACCAATTCACTTGTTTTGTCTTCTAGTGTTTCTATATCACTATCAGATTCAGCGTCGCTTTACTTTTGTAAGCGAACTAACCATATAGTTGCTATTCCTAGTATTGGATTATATTCCTTAACTAATTTAACTCTAACATACGGCAGTTTGGTTAATACCATTGCCTTTTCTGCTGTATTGCAGTGTATAAGTGGACTATAGTCTTCATTAAAAGCTTCTATATACTCATTTTCAAACTGGTATACAGATATGTATTCCTTATGTAAATGTAAAATTCTAATTGCATTAATGCGAAAATTAGGAAAGTTCTCATAAATGTAATCTATTCTATTGACATTCATGGTTTATATTTGATCCAAATGGTTTGCCCTACTTGTATATCTTTTCTTTATGATCTTATTGTGTTTTACATATAGAGTCAATAAGAATTGACCAACCGAAACAATTGTTAAGATCAGAAGTAGAATCCACAATGATTGAATATCATCTGTGTGATCCACTATTTTGACATTATTGACCACATTGGCCGTATTGTCTTTTGCCTGGGTATCGTCGCTTCCAAACCAACCCATTTTGAAGAATTAATAAGAAAAAAGTTTAAATGAAAATTTTCTATAACCTATGCTTGCTTTCTACTGATTTCATGAAATCGATATGAATGAAAAAAAAAACTCTTTTTTTTTTTTTATTTGTTATTTTTTTTTTTTAATTCTTAAAAAAAATTGCAATGGCTGCATCTAGTCTCCCCTCATTTAATGAAAATTAATTTTGCCATTTTCATAGCGCCGCAGAAATGGAAATATTAGTTTGTTATTACACACGATTGGCTGACATTTTTTATTTAAACAATTAATTGTCCAATCGTGTGTTATTAGTATAAAGCCTAACAGTGGTTAGTAATTTCAAGTTGCATTATAAAATGCTTCAACTTGTGAGAGGGCTTAATATAATGGCAAGCAAGGCATGTGCATTTCTGCAGCCCGCTTGCGTTACTTCGCTCTTTGGCGAAGTTGCAGGTTAATGCGTTAATCCTTTCGTCTTTTCCTCAATTTCTTGTCGTGCCCGGTACTCAGCTATCGTGAGTGGGCGTGGTCCATCGGTGGGATGCACCTCCAACGCTTCTTGGAGTGTTGGTGCGTCCCTTTGCTCGATAGGAGCAGCTTCCTCCAGCGACGTAATGTCGTTTTTTGACATTTACTGCTGCTTTTTTTTTTTTGTTGTTGTCGTTGTAGCGTTGATGCGCTGGGCGGTGCCGGCGCTGGTCTTCTTAGCACAGGCTGTTATCATTCATTGTTGTTATCAAAGGGTGAAGTGCGGTGCGATAATTATCTGCACACGTTGTATCGAATTGTTGTTTTTGTAATTCCAAAATAGTTCTTTGATTGCGAGTGAGATTGTTTTATCAAATGCAAACATTTCGAAATCAGTATATTTTGCACAAATTTCACTTATTCATGTTTTAATATTTTTTAACACTTTACATGTTCGTGAAACTTGTCACGGTCGCCATGTAGAAACGCAATTGTTGCTTTGTTGAAAGTCATTTATTGAATGAATATAAAATGTAAAATCAAATGAAGTCTTAAGCTAAAGTACATATATTTCTTATTATATATCTCTGCCGCAGAAGACAGCAGAGCGAGAGAGCGTAGTATGTGTGTATGTTTATGCAAAGGGCATATACATTAGTTTTGCTATATGAGCCTCTGCTCATGAGCATATATATATATATATATATGTGAGCATATATGTATATATAAAAGTATGCAAGCGGCAGCCGTTGGCTTGCAAGGCGGTCAAGTGCTGACGCGGCTATTCTCACGCCTCTTGTATATAGGCGGTTCATATTATATATATAAGTGGCCGATCATCTCAAGTGCAATTATGTTTACTTGATCGCGTCTTGTACAAGTATATGTACATAGCAACAAAGTGTCACTATGTGTACATTTAGTGTATTAAGTATCGGGTATATATATTATTATATGAATCATACTACACCTCCCTTTTTTAAAAAAATAACGTAATATATGGAGTTATTTAATTATAATATATATACTACAAAATTGTTTTTTTTTTTTTGTTTTTTGTTTTAAAATTTAATTAAAAATATAATTTTTCTGAATATATTTTTCAATATGGTTATGGTTGTGGCTTTATGAAAGTTAAAAAGTTAATTCTCATATGGTAGAATAAAATGAAAGTGAAACAAACGAACCATTGAAATTCTTAAAAAAAATTTTATTTGTTTTTTTTTTTGTTTTTTTTTTTCTTTGTGTTATTTTATTTTATTTATTTGGTTGATCAGACCGATTTCATGAAATTTTTTTTTTTTTTGATTATTGTATTTTTTTTAGCCTATCCTTATGTACTTTCTGTTTTTTATTATTACTATCCCTAATGAAAACATTATTATTATCTTCTAAATTATATAAAGGATCTATATTATCTGTTTTATCAAAGTCTACGAACTGTCTTGGTAGTCTACCAAACACTAGTTCGTATGGACAATATTCATGCGTTGCTGATGGTGTAGTGTTGAAACAGTATGTAAAATAATGTATCCAAACATCCCAATCAGTTTTGTCCGCAGAGATGTATGAACGAACGTGTTCATTGAATGTTTGATGACTTCGTTCTATTGTCCCTAAAGTCTGGTGGTGATGTGCAGTAGACGTTATGTTGTCTATTTTCAAATACTTGCACAAGTCATTTATAATCGAATTTTTATATTCTGTTCCCATGTCCGTAATGAACGTCTTCATTGGACCGTACTTCAGAATAAAGTTTTCAAATATAGCTTTGGCAACAGTTGTTGCACTTTTGTTCGGAATTGGAATGGCTACTAAGTATTTTGTTAAATCGCATATTAGAGTAACAGCGTATTCATTGCCGTTTTCCGAGCGTGGTAGTGGACCAATTGTGTCTACTATCACTCTGTCGAAAGCATATTGGGGTGTTTCAGTTATGACCATTGGTGATCTTGTATGTTTTGTCGTTTTTGACATCAGGCATTTTGGACATTTATTTATGTACTCTTTGATATGACGTGTCATATTTTTCCAACAATAATATCTTTTTACTTTGGCCAAAGTTTTTGTAATGCCTGTATGACCTAATTGAATTGGATCATCATGGTACGTAAACAGTATCGCTTCTTGATCTTTTTTATTATTTATTATGGTCACCGGCTTGAGTAGCGCTACTCTTAATGTTTTCAATATTTTGTTGCCCATATTTTTGAAAGATTCTATTGAAATTAATTCAAAGATCTTTTCGCACGATGCCACTTTGAGTTGGCTGATCCCAAGTATACCGGCTTGCTTTTCAAGCCTTTGGAAGAGTTGACCTAAGTCAAGGGTTCCATTGGTGTACAGATCGTCAACATCAATTCTTGCAATAATTTTCTTTCCATGTTTCAAAAAACATGTATTATTTGTTATGTGCAAGGCCACTACTTTTCGTATTTCGTCATTACAAATGACTTCATATACGTTGGGCTTAGAAGCGTTGTCAAGAGTTTGCATAGGCAAATCTTCTTGAGCATTTCCTGCGCAGAAGTTTTTCTGTTTAATTTGATATCTAGTAGTGACTTTTAGAATCGTCTTTGTTATGTTTTTTAAATCTTGGATAGTGATGCGTGATAGCGCATCAGCTACGAAATTGTCTTTTCCTTTCAGATACTCAACAGTAAAGTCATATTCTTCTAATTCTAATCTCATTCTTGTCAGTTTTGAGCTGGGGTTTGTCATTGAGAACAAGTATGTTAACGGTCTATGATCTGTTTTTACAGTGAAGTGTTTGCCATAAATATATGGTCTAAAATGTGTAATTGCCCAGTGGATCGCTGCTAATTCTTGTTCTGTTGTTGATTTGTTGCTTTCACCTTTGGTGAATGAGCGTGAAGCATATGCAACTGGGAGTTGTTTATCTCCATAATTTTGTGTTAGTACAGCTCCACAGGCGTATTTACTTGCATCTGTAATTATGCAAAATTCTTTATTGAAATCTGGGTATTTCAATAATGTTGGCTTAGTTAAAGCTTGTTTTAAGTAATCGAATGCATTTTGGCATTCGTCGGACCATTGAAAATTGACATTCTTTTTACATAATCTAGTTATGTGCCGTGAATAGTCAGCGAAATTTTTAATAAAACGTCTATAGTAATTGCAAAATGCAACGAATCTTCTAGCACTATCTGCGTCCGTGGGGACTGGGTATTTTTCAATAACATCATACTTTTTGTCATCTGGTAAAATACCATTATCAGTACACTTATGACCTAGGAATGTCACTTCGTGCATGAAGACAGAGCATTTTTCTGGATGTAGTTTAAGGTTGTGTTTCCTGCACAAGTCAAAAACATTTGTTAAGTTTTTGATCATGTGCTTTTCCGAACAACCGATGACAATTAAATCATCCATGTACAAGAAAGCTTGTGAAGGGTTTAATCCAGAAAAAGCTATTGTCATCATTCTTTGAAAAGAATTTGGTGCTATTTTTAAACCGTAAGGTAATCGTGTAAAACGATATGAACCATTGCTGGTCGAAAAGGACGTTAAATTTCTAGAGTGTTCTTTTAACTCTATTTGATGAAATCCAGACATTAAGTCTAGGCATGAGAAATATTTTGCTCTTCCTAGCTGGTCAAGAATATCATCGATTCTTGGAAGTGGGAATTTATCGGATAACAGTTTTTTATTAATTTGACGATAGTCTATTACTAATCGCCATCTTTTTGTATTGGAACCTGGTAGACCTTTCTTAGGTACTAGTAATATTGGACTGTTATATTCTGAAACTGAAGGTACTGCTATTTTATCAAGAATTAGTTTATCGACTTGTCTGTTTACTTCGTCTTTATGAGCATGCGGTATTCTGTAGTTTTTAATATACACTGGTTCTTTGTCTTTCAATCTTAGTTCTTGTTTATAAAAATTGTTTGTAGTTATTGATTCGGTTTCTAGTCCGAATATGTCTGTATATTTGGTGCAGAGGTTTGTTAACATAGGTTTAAATAATGGCGGAAAGTTCTGAGTTAGTTTTTTCATGACAGTATTTTGTCTTTCTTCGCTAGTTTCTTGGACTATCTCGTAGTCACTTAGTGTTTCCATTTTTATTTTATTAAGGTTTACTATTTTAGTTGAATTGGTTGTGTTTAATATTCGGACAAATGTATTATTTTTATTGGAAATAGTGTTTCCAATGAAAATTCCTTCCTCAATTTCTTGATTTGGAATTAGAACATTTTGTTCTTTTGAAATTATTTTAATTTGACGGACTACTTCAGCACGAGCTGGAAGTATTGTGGCATTATTATCGCAAGTGTGGATAATTGGTATATTAATTTGATAATTTAAATTGTTTGGCCGTAGTATTAGAGTGTCACCTGATTGTGTGCAATCTAATTGGCAATTATATTTTTTAATGAAGTCTATACCAATAATACCATTGCTTGGTATAGGGAAGTCTTGATTGACTAAATGGAAATTATGTGGGATTACATGTTTTCCTGAAGTTAATTCTACGAATGCTAAACCTTTTGAAAAAACTGAACCTTTGCCAATGCCGGATATTTGTGTTGAAATGTTTGTATTTACATGGTCAAATATATCTATATTTTCTTTTAAAATTGATATGTCTGCACCAGTGTCTATTAGTAAGGTATATGTTTTACCTGTACTTTCGTTATTAACTTTTATAAAAATGCTTTGACTGAGATTGAGTGTGTATATTTTTTTATTTAATTGCTCTGAGTATCTGAAGGAGTCTGTCCGTTTCCCGAATTGCTTTGGGTAACTCGGACATTGTTATTGCTGTTGTTGTTACTATTTCCATTTGAATAGTTGCCTCGGTTGGAATTACTCCTACCTCGGTTATAACTTCGTCCACCTCTATTGTTGTTTTTATTATTGTGGTAATTATTGTTATTGGTGTTGGAGTTGTAGTTACCGCGGCCATTGCCTTTCCCTCTTTGGTATCGGTAACCACCACCTGGAATAATACTGTGCTAGAGCTTCCAGTCATTTCAGTACTGCAATGGATATATTTACCCATTACATCATTGAAAGTAACGAAGTTACCTGCTTCCAATATCATTTTCAGCTTATCATGCTCGCAATGTCGTGTCATTGCAGTTATTGATTCTTTTGTGGAAAATTTTTCTGCATTTTCTGGATCTAGGCCATCATCAATATACGATGCTTCCAATTGCTTTCGCAAATTGTCTATTTCCATTGTATATTGCGATGCTGTTTTTCCCTTTTGTTTAGTATTTGCCAATTTAGCTTTGAGTACGTCAGAAGATTCTCCTTTTACGTTACTTTTCAGCTTGTTAATGATTCCGGATATAGTAGTTTCATTTTGTACTTTGTACAAGATTGTGCCGGTTATTTTTGATTTAATAACCTCAACTGCTATATCCTCTTGGTCACCTTTAGTTCTTTCTACAAGTCTTAAGGCTGTTAGGAATCTATTCAATGATAATTTTTTACCATCGAATTCAGGAACGGAAGCGGATACTTGCTTCACATATTCCCTGTCCAAAGCGACCTGATTTGCCATATTTGTATTTGTGGGTAAATTAGGTTTTGTATCTACCAATTCACTTGTTTTGTCTTCTAGTGTTTCTATATCACTATCAGATTCAGCGTCGCTTTACTTTTGTAAGCGAACTAACCATATAGTTGCTATTCCTAGTATTGGATTATATTCCTTAACTAATTTAACTCTAACATACGGCAGTTTGGTTAATACCATTGCCTTTTCTGCTGTATTGCAGTGTATAAGTGGACTATAGTCTTCATTAAAAGCTTCTATATACTCATTTTCAAACTGGTATACAGATATGTATTCCTTATGTAAATGTAAAATTCTAATTGCATTAATGCGAAAATTAGGAAAGTTCTCATAAATGTAATCTATTCTATTGACATTCATGGTTTATATTTGATCCAAATGGTTTGCCCTACTTGTATATCTTTTCTTTATGATCTTATTGTGTTTTACATATAGAGTCAATAAGAATTGACCAACCGAAACAATTGTTAAGATCAGAAGTAGAATCCACAATGATTGAATATCATCTGTGTGATCCACTATTTTGACATTATTGACCACATTGGCCGTATTGTCTTTTGCCTGGGTATCGTCGCTTCCAAACCAACCCATTTTGAAGAATTAATAAGAAAAAAGTTTAAATGAAAATTTTCTATAACCTATGCTTGCTTTCTACTGATTTCATGAAATCGATATGAATGAAAAAAAAAACTCTTTTTTTTTTTTTTTATTTGTTATTTTTTTTTTTTTTAATTCTTAAAAAAAATTGCAATGGCTGCATCTAGTTTCCCCTCATTTAATGAAAATTAATTTTGCCATTTTCATAGCGCCGCAGAAATGGAAATATTAGTTTGTTATTACACACGATTGGCTGACATTTTTTATTTAAACAATTAATTGTCCAATCGTGTGTTATTAGTATAAAGCCTAACAGTGGTTAGTAATTTCAAGTTGCATTATAAAATGCTTCAACTTGTGAGAGGGCTTAATATAATGGCAAGCAAGGCATGTGCATTTCTGCAGCCCGCTTGCGTTACTTCGCTCTTTGGCGAAGTTGCAGGTTAATGCGTTAATCCTTTCGTCTTTTCCTCAATTTCTTGTCGTGCCCGGTACTCAGCTATCGTGAGTGGGCGTGGTCCATCGGTGGGATGCACCTCCAACGCTTCTTGGAGTGTTGGTGCGTCCCTTTGCTCGATAGGAGCAGCTTCCTCCAGCGACGTAATGTCGTTTTTTGACATTTACTGCTGCTTTTTTTTTTTGTTGTTGTCGTTGTAGCGTTGATGCGCTGGGCGGTGCCGGCGCTGGTCTTCTTAGCACAGGCTGTTATCATTCATTGTTGTTATCAAAGGGTGAAGTGCGGTGCGATAATTATCTGCACACGTTGTATCGAATTGTTGTTTTTGTAATTCCAAAATAGTTCTTTGATTGCGAGTGAGATTGTTTTATCAAATGCAAACATTTCGAAATCAGTATATTTTGCACAAATTTCACTTATTCATGTTTTAATATTTTTTAACACTTTACATGTTCGTGAAACTTGTCACGGTCGCCATGTAGAAACGCAATTGTTGCTTTGTTGAAAGTCATTTATTGAATGAATATAAAATGTAAAATCAAATGAAGTCTTAAGCTAAAGTACATATATTTCTTATTATATATCTCTGCCGCAGAAGACAGCAGAGCGAGAGAGCGTAGTATGTGTGTATGTTTATGCAAAGGGCATATACATTAGTTTTGCTATATGAGCCTCTGCTCATGAGCATATATATATATATATATATGTGAGCATATATGTATATATAAAAGTATGCAAGCGGCAGCCGTTGGCTTGCAAGGCGGTCAAGTGCTGACGCGGCTATTCTCACGCCTCTTGTATATAGGCGGTTCATATTATATATATAAGTGGCCGATCATCTCAAGTGCAATTATGTTTACTTGATCGCGTCTTGTATATGTACATAGCAACAAAGTGTCACTATGTGTACATTTAGTGTATTAAGTATCGGGTATATATATTATTATATGAATCATACTACAGTATACTTGCGCTAAATGTCGATGAAAAAGTATAATGTACCCAGCTATGAAGGGGCTCCTTATTGGCTTCTCAATACGAGTGCTGATGAAGGTGAGTTACGGGACTTGCCCCAGCTTGAGGACAGCTCTACTACATCATTTAAGGCCACCGTTACATAAACTTATAGCGAGCATCCGGATGACAACATATACAAGAGACCTCAGAAGTTCATAAACGATCTTGATTTTATATCAAATCGTGTACAAAATCATGTTGTGTATCAATCGTCCCTCGACGACTTTTTAAACCAATGTATTTACGAAGAATTACCAATAAGAATATTGTTTAGATTAAATAAATGTGACACACGTACACCTATAAAGTTAAGATAAGTAACCATGGAAAAGGGCATATTAAATAATTGGTTACATATAAGTTTTTTTTTTAAGTTTTTCTTAGAAAAATGAAACCCACATACAATAAATGATTACAAATAAGTAACGATAATTTTAAGAGTGAGTATACCAATAAAAACACAGCAAAATAAGAAAAATAAAAAACAAAATTATCATTTGATTCCACAAAGCCCAATGTCATTATGTACACCAATTCAAAGCCAATCTTTTATTAAGCCGCCTACCCAGAATCAATAACCTTTTCATCAAACAAATCAATTTCAACTAAAGCCACCCTTCAAGCCAATCCAAAATAATCTAACTTAACACAAGGTATAGAATCAATGGAAGTTGAAAGAAAATTTTGGGTACAAGCCTGGGACAGACAGCAGGAATATGTAGAGCTGGAACTTGGTCAACAAGAACAAGAATTTGCACAAATACCGAATCATATAGATAAGGAACAATATCAACATTAACCAGAATATCAGCAGGATCAGGAATATGTTGTGCAGGAGCTAAGGTTTATAACTTCGGAAGAGAACAATCAATACCTGCCAAGTTTTCAACTTCAACAATACAATTATTATCGATAATAATCGGTTTGAACCCAGACCTTCGCAACGCACGGCGTGCCCCGCTTCTATCAACACCGCCACTGCACTGCTTAGACAAGCAGTAGCAAATTTGAAACTAAAGGCAGCTAAGAATTATAACAAAATTCAAGCAGTCAGCTGTAATTGTTGTGATTCTTAGAACAGACAAGAATGCTCGCGTTCTAATGTCTCAATGTATGTGTGCACATGTATAGACAAAATGAAAATGGGGATGGGTTTCTGGTCACATGTTGCAATTGACAAAACGTTTTGTTTAATTACTTCTCTGATACTTAATGGATTTCAATGAAATTTTAATTTTCAGCATATGATCTACATATTATATTGAATATTTGTTAATTGCCTAAAATTAGAAAATCATTCACATATTGGCTACATTTGCAATTAACCTTCAATTTGAAAATTTTTGTAAAATTTTGAACCAATATCCAAACTATAACAAAAAACGAAATTGTATAAAATATAAATGAAACTTAATGCAAAATTTAGAGACTCTAGCTCCAAATATGTACGAGATACAATTAATAAACTGTATTTCGATAAGGTTTTTAATCGATAACATTAAAAGGGTGTAAGTTTTCGATTGTTTGAAACAAACTTGATCTGCGCCTGCTATACAGGGACTTCCAAAAAAAATTCAAGTCTTTAGCTCTTATAGGTTCTGAGATCGACGCGTTCATACATACGGACAGACGGACGAACGGACGGACGGACAGACAGACAGACGGACAGGGCTATATCGACTCAGTTCGTCACCAAGATAAAGAATATATATACTTTATGGGGTCTGCCAAGCCTCCTTCTACCTGTTACATACATTTAACAAAACCATTATACCCTGATTTCCCATTTTCAATGGGCTCAGGGTATAAAAATAGAATACGTATTTCCATTAAAAGAAATAAAAGTGATGAGCATGCTAAAAATCATTGTAGGAACTAAAAATATAATAATATTTTCCACTAATTATCAGGATTTTGCAACGAACATACATGACCTTTTTAAGACCCAAAATAATAGGTCAATTGTCTTATTCCATATTACTACAAGAAAATATATAAAATTATCAGATTTAATAGAAATTATTTTAAATTTACATGCATTAAGAAATAGAAAAAGTTGTAAGTGAATTTAATACTTCAAATTTTTACTTTCCCGACTATCATCATTTTATACAGAATATAATTAACAAATGTGAATTTGGCGAACATACAAAAGCAGAACATAAATTTACTAAACTGCTAAAATAACTAAATTAACTTGTATCAACAATTATTCTAAATTTTATGATAACCGTAGAAACAATTACAGTCCTTGATGAAAAAGGGGCACTAATTTTCAGCACAATGAGAATGAACCTTTGAAATTGGTTAGAGTTCAAAAACGTAGCCATAGAATACAATAAGAACAATACAGGGGTATCAGACATTAAAAAATTCATAAAACTTTTAATGAACAAGTAAGAACGTTGCAGTTGGGGGTTACCGACTTTGTCGTTAAAAAAAGCTAATAACTATTTAAAATACTGTTTTTTCTAATTGGACACGCCCCTTGCGAGAGTAGATATATCCACAAAATCTTATTATATATTGTGAGGAGCAATATATGTATGAACGTAATAATGTGTATGAATAATTGTAGTTGCTACGTGTTTATCTGCATATACGTGCATATATTTGTTGCTCCACACAGCGACGCGAGTTCTGTAGGAGCCACTCTCGCGACTGGAAAGGG
This sequence comes from Drosophila leonis, assembly GCA_035045365.1. Taxonomy (NCBI): domain Eukaryota; kingdom Metazoa; phylum Arthropoda; class Insecta; order Diptera; family Drosophilidae; genus Drosophila; species Drosophila leonis. Next base: position 457,056 of record JAWNPC010000558.1, read on the forward strand.
TCAGGTCGGCTCTTTCGCTCCTACAGATTCAGCAATGGGCTCGCGTCGCTCGCACTACGATTATCGACGAGTGAAAGTAGTGGATGCTTTCACTCGCTCGGTAATAACGGTACTTCGGCCAATGAGATGCTGCCACGTGATCTCAAAATATCGAGTGATGTTGCCATTAAACGGGGCATAAGCTACAGACAGGCTCCGCTCCAGAGCCGAGCAGGCTCCGTTACAGCGTAAAGCTGGGCCTGCGTCTATGCTATAAAAAGGCACCCGCAGCTCAGAACAAGTCAAGTACAATGTCAATGCGAGTATAGTGATCAGGCTAAAAGGACATCGAGGGACATTGAAGGACACCGATATCGAAGGAAATCGACATCAAGGATTTCAACTGGAAAAGGACATCGTGGGAAAATCCAAGGATATCCGCGGCGCAGCTGACCTAAGCTAACCAAGGCAAGGCATAACAGCCGTACAGCCGGAGTGCGCTGAACGCATATTCTCCGATCCTGTGTACAGGTGTGCATAATAGGAGGAGAGTCCTTGCATATAGCAGGAGTACCTCAGGCAGGCATAAAACAGTGAATTGAAAATTATCAAAAACGTACAGAGAAATACAAATAAATTTGTTGGCACGGACATACAGTCGGCTGAAACTGTCCCGGCTAGTTACTGGTTGGGTTACTGGTGACCTCTTCTATTGATGACCCAAAAATAATTGTTACGCTCCTTTGGGGAGTGGCATACCGAAAAATACCCTGTAATTTCCACATTTTTGGAAGGAAAGCTTCTAAATTTGGCAATAAAGTTACCTTACACTCTTTCTAAGAATTTTCCAAAAAATACATGCCTACGCCAACTGGGGACGTGTCAAATTGGATGTGAATAATATATATATATATATATATATATATATATATATATATATATATATATATATATATATATATATATATATATATATATATATATACATATATATATATATATTTGCACAAAATCTGTTATGTTTTGAGCACTAATGTGATAGAGACTTGAAATTTGAAATATTGAAAGAGTCTTTTGGTATTTTGTCAATAGATGTCGTTGGAGTCGTCTATCTCCAATGCTACTAACATTGTTTCATACGATATGGTGGTGGAAAGGCGACATTTTAAGCTTAATTTAACCAAAACAAAAAAAAAATTCGGAGAAGCTGAACAAAAATGAGTTGAAGTTTGATTAGAAGTACGAAAAGGCAATATATACTCGGGTTGACAACCCGATAACAATAAGACAAGTCGAAAACATGTATGCCCAAAGAGGGTTTGGCAAATCCGGTATTATCTACAGTTTTAAAGCTAGAAACTCTAAACTTATTCAATTTCAGCCATTCGGTCATTGAAATCATCCTTCTCTCCTGGAGCTGATAATATACCCAGTTGTGTAATTAAAGAATGTAGTGTTTCCCTACAGCCACAATTACTAAAACTATTTAATTTGTCCCTGGAAGCCTCTGTTTTCCCTTCTGTTTGGAAAGAGTCTTTCATCATCCCCCTACATAAAAAGGGCGGGAGGTCTGATATTTCTAATTACAGATGTATTGCGAAACTATCTGCTATTTCGAAGTTATTCAAAAAAATAATAACATCGACACTACAACATTTTTGTAAATCTATTATCTCACCTTCTCAGCATGGTTTCGTTCAAAGTCGATCAACATCGACTAATCTATTAGAATTTACTTCACTAGTCAATGACAGTTTTTTAAATAAAATGCAAACTGATGTTATATACACTGATTTCAGTAAAGCATTTGACTCAGTACACCATGACATATTACTTCAAAAGCTTGATCATTTGGGATTTTCCCCTAAGCTTGTTTCTTGGATTGCATCCTATTTAAAGGGTAGGACCCAAAGAAAGTACAAAATATATAATGTAATGCAAAAATATATTAATGTATGCAGATGACGTAAAACTCTGTCTATCGTATTCTAATTCACTCGATCATCTACGGCTACAAGATGATCTTAATTCCTTTCAACTGTGGTGTGTGGCTAATCGGTTGCATTTAAACTATTCCATACATTGCTAATTATTCAATTAATAATGACTCATTGCAGCGCATTTTTTCAGTCAAAGATCTTGGTGTACTCTTCGACTCAAAACTTAATTTTAATTCTCATATCTCAACCATCATAAACGAAGCCAAAAGTGTGCTCGGCTTTATTAAACGTTGGGTTAAAGAGTTCAATAATCCCTTTATAACAAAACTACTTTATATTTCGCTGGTACGCCCGACTTTAGAATATTGTTCAATTATTATATGGTCTCCTCAGCATAAATTGTATCAGGATCGTATTGAATCGGTCCAGAAACAGTTTTTACTCTTTGCCCTACGTAATCTAAACTGGGACCCTAATCTCCGTTTACCGTCTTACCATAGTAGGCTTCTTCTTATTGATCTTCCATCATTAATCAATCGTAGATCAATCCTGGGGATTGTTTTCCTACATAATTTGATTATTGGTAATATTGATTCATCCCGTCTGTTAATGCAGCTTAATTTTTCTGTTCCTTCCAGAACAACCAGACACTTTCGTCCGCTATATTTACCATTGTGCACATCGGATTATTCTTTGCATAGCGCGTTTCACGTTTTATGCGTTCATTATAATAAATTTTACCACGTGTTTTCCTCAGAACTCTCTCTTCCATTAATAAAGTCCTTGCTATCAGGTCATCTTAGGGAAATCACACACAATACCCAGGAATAAGCAGGTCATAAATTTGATGATCTGTCAAATCTCCAACATTATGTAGTGATTTCCCAATCATTTCTATTCTTTTTTTATCTCTCTACTCCTCATTCTGTTTATTAAAAATTTTCTTTTATCTATTGATATTTACTTCAAATTTTACTATATTATTTTATTTATAATTATACGTAAGATTCAATAATATATATTTTAAGATTCCATTAACACTTTCTATCTTTCATAGTTCAATAATACCACTGACCATACATGGCTGTGATTTGGGGCATAGCTGGCTGGACTGGCAAATAAAATACCCCCATCGGGTTGGTGGTATTATTGAAATATATTTTTCTGTTCTTATTTAGGCTATACTTTATATATATATAAATAAAAATAAATTACTATTGACTTCGTAAAGTTAGTTTTCCACAGCCACAAGACATTTGTAAATTTCGCTGGGACTCGAGGTTAAGGGAGGGAAAGGATTGGTTTGATTAGTATTAGCTCTACTGTACATGCCGGGGGCTCATTCACCCGGCGGACAGGAATTAGTCTCGTCCAAACTACTGTGTGTGGCTATTTGGTAGTGTCGCAGGTCGAGGATCACGTGAGGCGTCTCCGCCCCGGCTCTCTCTAAAACACATTGAATCTTATGTGCCGGGGCTTATCCACTCGGCGAACGGGAATTAGCCTCGTCCTTTGCTACCAAAGTTAGTATTCTACTCTTCCCTTTGGCTCTGTCTATCAGCGGGATTCGCCACGCCGACAGATTGACACCAAAGAAAGGGGGGAAAGGGGGTTAGATTTAGTTATTATTATTAATAGTGACTACTGAAGGAAAGCACCATCTGCTTTTCTCCGTCTATTACTATTTTCTTTATTTTATTTACTTTTATTGTTTGGCCCTGCCGCACCGCTACCCACGTTTTTTCTCTCCTCTCTTTCTTTTGGTGCGTGCCAAGTTTTCTCTATACCGATGCTGCTGGTCGCATGCCAAACCCGAATTGTATTGTTCGCTCATCGCGCCGAGATCGACCCTTTCTCACTACCCATCGGCGACTTACTCATCCCACCTCGAGCTCGAGCCGCTCGTCCGCCCACGCTATGCAACTCCTCACAGCGCTCGCTCTTCACCGCGGAGCTTTCACCCCGCTGTGCAGAGTTGCATCGCCGATCGTTGGCTCGCGCTCGAGCCGTTACCTATGAACTTAAATTAATTCTATCTTATATACTAAGGGCTGCGCTTCATGCGTCTGCTCCTTTCCTTTTTCCTTAACCCTACAAATTTATAATCCACTTTCCTTTCCTTTTCCTTAATAACTACAAAATTTCCATATTATTTGAATCTATTTTAATTGTGAGGTGGCTTGCCTGTAAACCGCCTTACAACTTCCTCTTTTTATTGAATTAAATATAATTAATATAAATTCAAAAATTATATATAATTAAATATAATTGTTGTAATTACGAGTTGAACTAATGCCGTGACACAGGCTAACGGCAACGCTGATATTTTTTCAAAGATGAAGTCAGAATTTTCATTCATGGCAACTTAATTTACTGAATATCAGCTTAAGACTAAAGGCAATTTATTTACAAGCTTATTTTATATGCTGTTGCAATCACGCAGCAACAAATGTGATGCGTCTATGCAACCGTTACTTTTGCGTTTCAACGTTTCAGTCGGAGGCGTCGTTCTCAGAACTTGGGCTTACTACATTGTTGTTATACAGCAACAATGTGCAACGGCATTTTATCAGCCCTGCGCCACTATTTATGATTTGGCTATTTGAATCTGATTCACTCTGGATTCTGGCAAATCTAAAAAAATCCAGTTGTGAACTAACTAACCCCCCTAACCCCCTGCCGATGGCCGCCACTGATGCTCTTTAAACTGTGTATCTAACTTATCGGTGCGGCTAACAATATAGTTCTTAGCGTTACTTAATATTATTACAATTTTTACTGTATTTCCTCGCATCGTCATCGAGGTCGCCCTGATAGTCCTTCAGCCTCCCTTCGCAGTTCGTCTTCTCATTGCTGTCGTCTTCGGGTCCCACGTTGCTCTCCTCAGAGGTACGGGCTCCACCCACTCGGCAAACGCGTTGTGAAACACCCGTAACACCCTGCTCCTTTGACCACTGGGGACGCAAGGTTTAAAGGGAATGTAGTCCTCTTCATCCACACGGTGTCCCAAGTTCCGGTATTGCTGTCTATTCTCCTCCACGTAGTCCTTGAATTTCTCTGGTTCCTTTTCGATCGTCTCGTGCATCCTCGCGATCCATTTGTAAGGAGACCCAGCCACCACAGCTTGTTGACAGATCTCTGGAGGCTGCCGGAAAAGGGCGTCGGCCACCACCTTGAACTTCCCTCGTCGATAATGAGCGTCGAGCTGGAACTGTTGTAATCCCAGCGCCCACCGGGCGATCCTGCCAGTGGGACTTTCTATTGAGTTGAGCCAGTTTAACGCTGGCCACTCGGTGCCTTCTGCGGGAGACCCAGCTCCCTCCTCCTTCTCTGCATCCATCGCAGTTACGAAGGGAAACCCAGCTCCCTCCTCCTTCTCTGTATCCATCTCTATTGCGAAGGGAAACCCAGCTCCCTCCTCTTTCTCTGTCTCCGTAGCTTTTGCCCCCGGTGGGCGTTCCCTTGCTACCGAGAACTTTTCTTCATCCGCCGTCGACCCTGTCGTCGGCGCCAATGCGTTTTGAGGAGCGGTTCCTTTGTCCAACTCCTCCCTTGGCTGAGCCCGTTGTCGAGCAAGCGACGTCCGTTCCCTGAACGGCGCGCTATCTACCGACACGTCTCCTCTCTTAAGTGCCGACTCCTCTTCCGTCGCGCTCTCTGTCAACTGGCCTTGCGCAACGGGGGTTGATCCGGTCCCTGACAGCACCTCCTGTAACTTCGTCTCACATCCTCCTTTCGGAACCCCAGGATCCGATCTCCTTTTCCCTCCTTGCGTTTGAAGGCGTTGAAGCGCTCTCTATCGACGGGCCTCGCGTAAGGGATGATAATCCTTTCCCTGGCGGCACCACCAGTTCTTTTCCTTGAATCGCCGTTATGCGCACATAATCTTCGCTCATGAAGCTGCGTGTGGCTCCGGTGTCGATTGTGGCGTCCATACGCCAACCCGCAATCTCCACCCTTTTCAAGGATTTTTCCTTTTTCCACCACTAAAGGGAACCTCTCTATCACACTGCTGTTTAGTTTGCGCCGCCTTGCTCTTGCGGGGGACGCCCTTGCCCGTTTCCCGTAATCGTGCGGTAGCAGCACTCCTGCGTGCTCCTCCCGATCCTCCCACACCGCTGGCAAAACATAACCTGTGCGTTGAGACATTCTCTCAGGAAGTGTCCCGCCTGCGCACACCTGCAGCACACTCGACGCGGATCAGACCCATATCCCGTGTCCTGCGTCACCATCTGATGAGCCGCCCCCATGGGCCTCGGAGCTGGCGCTATCGGGGCTCTCAATCCCGGTTCTCCCATACGATACCCCGTGGGCTGCGAGCGGAACGGGTTGTCGGGCCGACTCTCCGCCGGTCTCGCCCAAGCCCGTTCCGACCGTCTGGATATAGTGCTCCTCTCAAGGTCTTTTCTTTGATCCCCTATATTCCCGTACTCCGCCGCCATCTGAGTCAGCTGCGCAAGAGACGAGAAATCATGTCGTCTCACATACAATACTCAGGTGCAGCGTTCTCGTACACCCTATATAGTTCCTGTGGTGGACTATAGTCAGCGTGGCGCATCATCAGCATTATCTCTACCAGATAGTCTTTGAATCTTTCCCCTTCCCGCTGCCGACACGAACGAATCTGGTTCTCGAGTCGTTCCATGTATTGCTGCGGAAGGAAGAAGTCCAGAAATCCGCTTCTGAATTCGGCCCAGGACCCGTCCCTCAGCCCGCTGGTGGGGAACCACCTAGCAGCCTTATCCACGAGCGCCTCGCTCACTACTCTAGGCATCCGGTCGAGATCGATGCCATATATGATGGCTCGCTCTTCCAGGATCTCTAGGAACCCGAGTAGGTCTGATTTTCCGTCATATTTCATGCCGCACTTTCTGACCTGCTCCGCTATGCACCTGGGCGGGCTCCTCTCATGTCGTGAATGGGACGCGGGAACGTGTCGATTGCTAGTCAGAGCCGGCAACGGTCCTTTGCCCTCGCTGTCAACCCTGGGATTCTCCCATACCCCGCTCTTTTGAACCTCGGATCTGCCGCTCATCACCGGGACAGTCGGTTCCCTCGACGGAGCTGAGATAGTCTCTTGAAGTTTCCGCAGATCAGGTTCGGATTTCTGGTAAGCTCGGCCGCCGACACACGGCGCCGCGCTTCCCAGACGTGGCTCCGGTCCTTTGGCATACCGTGCCTCCAGTTCTACCAACCGAGCCCAGACCTCCACGGAGTGGCCACCACTCTGGAAACACGTGGACAACCTTTTCCGTAGGTCCACCACGCGGCCGTCACTCTCTAACCCAAACTCTTGGGTTTTGGCACTCACCTTCTTTCATTCTTTAAAATTTTTGTCTGTCCTTCTTCGGATCTCCTCTGACGTACCTCGCGTTTCTTCGTTACGCTTCACTTGTCCGTTAGCGTTTCTCCTTTTTTGTTTTCCCTTTGATACTTTACATCCTTCCACATACAGACTTAAAAGAGCCCAGCTTGAACATCTACCAGACCGTACACTCCCTTTACCTAATCCACGCACACGCACATAACTCATATCTCAATATGATCCTTATTTATTAAGATAGCCCACACCAGTTACTCTCACATATTTTGTACCAATTCCACACACACACTAAATATTTGTCAATGTTTTGCCAAAGAGAGGTCTTAAAGTTTTTCTTAGAAAAATTAAACCCACATACAATAAATGATTGCCAAAACAAAAAAAAACAAAAAAAAAAAAACTCAAAAAAAAAACCTTTTCTTGTTCCACTGTTCACCGGTCTCTTGGCAATTGACCTTTACATAATTTTTTCCCTCAAAATAAACTCTTCTTGTACCACTGTCCACTAGTTCTCCTGGCCATTATTATATTTTTTTTCAAAAAAACCTTAAACAAGTAAGAGTGCTCTAGTCGAGACTGCTCGACTAAGAGATACCCTGAACCCTGCGAAGATGCGATATTCAATTCATTTTACGCTTTTTATATATATACATATATACAAACAACACATACACACACACGCTCATGCACACGCACGCACAAGCACTTGCTCTGCTACTGCGCAGTTTACGCAGCGACTACGTGTGGGCAGCGCTTGGGCTGCATTATGGGCAATATTATGGAAACTTTTTTGTTGAATAGGTTTGCTTCTAGATGGACTTTTGTAACTAAGCTTCTAAGGCGTACTAATGCCATTCATATGTATGTATTTGCCAAAGCACAAATCTGTAGTATTTGAAATACGTTTTTTCAAATTTTGGGGGAAGGGGGCATCGAAAATCCAAAAATTACAAAATGTTTGTATTCATAACACGGATATACACGGAAAATCTGAAATCTATAGCTAAAGCGGTATTCAAGTTACGCTTGAAAAACAAAGTAAAATTATCGACTTTCATCGATAATAAGGAAATGGGATGAGTTATCGAAAAAAATTGATAAACTCGTACTGCGTAGGGTATACAGGAGTATAAATTTCATCTCTAGCTTTTGTGGTTTACGAGATCGCTGCGTTCACACGGACGGACGGACGTACAGACGGACATGGCTATATCGACAGTTTGTCGAGCTGATCAAAAAGAGGTTTTAAAGTTTTTCTTAGAAAAATGAAATGATTGCCAGAACAAAAAAAAAAAAAAAAAAAAAAACTGTATATACTTTATGGGGTCTGACACGCCTCCTTCTACCTGTTACATACATTTTCACAAAAACATTATACCCTGATTTCCCATTTTCAATGGGTTCAGGGTATAAAAACTAAAATTACTCATTTTTCAAACTGTCAAGAAACTGTTTACACATTGCGTTTTCCAATTCTTGTTTGCCCTAATTCTTCGAAACAACGGTGCTTTTCCGTAATCTATGCTAAAAATATCAATACAAACAAGGACCTTAAGGAAGAATGTGACCTAGATGTATTACATGAAACAGTATCCAGACCATCCTACGGCATAGGTACTATTCAAGAATGCTTTCAAAATTTTACAGCCAGAATGATGTTTCTGCTTTTCATACTATCCTAACTATGCCGTAGGATGGTCTGGCGTATTGTTTCATGTGACACATCTGTGTGTGTGTTCTGCGTTCATACGGAAGGTCAGACGGATGGACAGATGCACAGACGGACATGGCTATATCGACTCAGTTTGTCGAGCTTATCAAGAATATATATACTTTATGGGGTCTGTCACGCCTCCTTCTGCTTGTTACATACATTTTCACAAAACCATTATACCCTGATTTCCCATTTCAATGGTTTTAGGGTATAATAAGTAAGAAAACTCTAGTCGGTGGTGCCCAAAAAAAATATAAGCTTGTAAAAATCAAATTTAAAAAAAAAATAAATAAAAATATCCGGTATTCAAAATATAACAAAAATCAAAATAGGATAAAATATAAATGAATCTACATACAAAATTTGGAGACTCAAGCTCAAAAGATGTACAAGATATAATTAAATACCTTGATTTCGATAGGGTTTTTAATCAATAACAAAAAACGGGAAAAGTTATCGATTTTTAAAAACAAACTTGATATGCGCGTGCTATACAGGAACCTACAATTTCAAGTCTCTAGCTCTTATATGTTCTGAGATCCATGCGTTTATACATACGGACAGACAGATGGACAGGGCTAAATCGACTCAACTCGTCACCCTGATCAAGAATATTTATACTTTATGGGGTCTGCCACGCCCCCAGCTGCCTGTTACGTACACTTGACATTTTAACATTTAAAGAAGTTCTAAGGCTAGGGTATCTCTCAGTCTCCCCAGGGTCTCTCTACAAGAAATTTGTAAAAGATCCGGAACCGCGGAATGAGAGGAATAACCCAGTCGGGATGACCGGGCTATTCGGGGTTAGATAACAGGGTTTACCACAAGAGGCTGTAGTAGGTGGCTATGAGAGGATTCGGTCCTGGGTCGCCTGGATACGCCAAGGCTTCGGAAGAAGGAAGGTCGAGGATACGAGGCTTTAGACCGCGCTAATTCAATAAAGGGGTAGCCACGCTAAATTGAATTGCAGGGTATCCGCCTGTGTAACCGAAAGAATAACTAACGTCTTCTCGCTTCAATGCTGGATCAAAAAGTCTTGGGGCTTGACGTGGCGATGCGGACACGTCTTCTCAATTCAGCGCTTGGTCAAAGAGTTCCTTGGTATTTGACGTGGCGATGCCCACACGTCTTCTTTCTTCAATGCTGGATCAAAAAGTCTTGGAGTTTGCCGCGGCGATGCGCACACGTCTTTTCGCTTCAGCGCTTGATCAAAGAGTGTCGGAGTTTGACTTGGCGATGCGCACACGTCTTCTCGCTTCAGCGCTTGATCCAAAAGTCTCTTCTTAATTTTCGGCAGAGCTATGGTTTTGCCTAAAGTTTCGGCCGTCGCTCTGCTGACGTCGACGCGTGTGGTGAAGATCAGTTTCATAGCTTGGCCAAGCAATGCAGCGCGCTCTGCTCTTATGCTCGGCCGGTATGCACTCGCTCTTATGCACTGCCCACATGCGCTCGCTCTTTTCGTTGTTGCTGGGTTCTCTCGCCTATGCGTCGCTATGCTCCCTGCTATGCGCTGCCTGTGTTGACCGCCGTTAATTCTCTGTCTGTCTCGTCGTTGAGTGCCGCTATTCGTCTTGTCGTTGCTAGCCGTTGTTGCTCTTCTTTGTGGCCACTATGCGTAGTCGTCGATTGTACCTTGTCTAGGCGCCTTTGTTCTTATTTTCCGTTGTTCTTTTCTCCTGCTGTTATGCGCTGTTGCCCCGCTTTATTCTTTTATACTTTTAATGGGTTCAGGGTATAAAAAAAACATGAGGACCCTACTTATAAACGACCATATAAATAACCTCAAACCTTTGACAAAGAAGTCAACGAACAAATCAAAGAAATGACAAAACGGAATGATTCGAAAATTTAAATCACCCTATTGTTCACCAATCTGGATCATCCCAAAAAGGTCGGACGCTTCCAAAAAGAACAAATTTCGATTAGTCATTGACTATCGCAACCTTAACGAAACCACGATAGATGATAAATTTCCCATACCAGTTATCGATGAAATACTTGACAAACTAGGAAGATGTCAATATTACACTACAATTGATTCAGCTAAAGGATTTCATCAAATTCAAATGGATCCTGAATCTATTTCAAAACATTTTTTTATTTTAACATGGTCTTTACGAATATAAACGTATGCCGTTTGGTCTTAAAACTGCCCCAGCAACTTCCCAGAGATGTATGAATAATCTTTTGGAAGATCTTATTTACAAAGATTGTCTGGTATACTTAGATGATATAATAGTGTACTCCACTTCATTGGAGGAACATTTAAAGTCACTTAGTAAAGGATTTCAAAAGCAAAGAGAAGCAAACCTGAAAATCCAACTTGAAAAATGTGAATTTATGAAAAAAGAAACAGAATTCCTTGGTCACATCATAACAACAGAAGGTATTAAACCAAGTTCGAACAAAGTTCAAGCCATAATAAATTTCCCAATTCCAAAAAAACAAAAGGATATAAAATATTTAGGTTAGTTTATAGAAAGTTCATGCCAAACTTCGCTAACATCGTCAAACCAATGACAATCAAATTAAATAAAGACTCAAAAATCAATATCAAGAATATAAATTATATTGCAGCTTTCGAGAAACTAAAGATTATCATTACATCAGATCCCATTCTGATATACCCAAACTTTAAGAAACAATTCTCACTCACTACAGACGCAAGTAATATTACATTGGAGCAGTTCTTTCACAACAACATTAATCAACTTGCTATGCAAGCAGAGTTCTGATCACGAGATCAATTATTCAGATATTGAAAAATAATTATTAGCAATAGTTTGGGCAGCAAAATACAATATTTCAGATCATACCTTTTCGGAAGGTAATTTGAAATACCATCAACGTCCATCAACCTCTTGTACAAGGTGCAATTCAAAAGTTCCAGGACTTTATAAAAAAAATAAAAAATAGATTTTCTTTGGCAAAAATTTTATTGGTCGCCTTCGAAATAGTCCCCTTCGGACTGAATACAACGATTTGCACGATCAAGAAGATTATCAAATGACTTTTTTAGGTCATCCTTCGGTATGGCGTTGAGTATGGCGGTCGAAGCCTTTTGAATAGCATCAATGTCAGCATACCGTTTTCCTTTCATTGTCAAATGAAGTTTTCCGAACAAGTAGAAGTCGCGAAAACGTTTAAACCACTCGTGAATGCGGCTACGGGATAGACAATCGTCGCCATAAACTTTTTTCATCATTTGATGAGTTTCGGTAAATGTTTTACCAAGTTTAAAACAAAACTTGATGCTCGCTCTTTGTTCGACGGACACAACAAAAGTACTGTCACTTTTAGCGCGATATCTCGGCTTCTATACGTCCGAATGTCATGAAAATTTGACACAACATGACAGAGAAATAGACAATCAAACGATAAAATTTTCAGACAGAAATTTAAAAAGTCCTGGAACTTTTGAATTGCACCTTGTATGGTTAAACAATATTAAAGAACCAAATATGAAAGTACAAAGATGGGAAATAAGGTTAAATAAATTCGATTACAAAGTCCAATATCTTCCCAGTTAAGAAAACCATGTAGCTGACGGTCTATCAAGAGTAATAATAAAATAAAACTTCTTAAGTATAAATATAAGTACAGCAGCCACAATACATAGTACCCAAGAGGATAATACAAATTTCATACCTATAACAGAAATACCAATAAATTACTATAACAGACAATAGAATTTATCAAAGGTACAGAAGACAGAGTTGACATAACAAATTACTTCCATAATACTAACATAAAAACAAGTAAGAAAACTCTAGTCGGGGGTGCCCGACTAGGAGATCCCCTGAGCCCTGTGCGATCTGCGTTTTTAAAGACATTTCGTATCTTGTATATATATTACAAACTTATACAAAATTTAACAAAATTGCCAATCTTGCACTTTCACAATCAAATAGCATGTTTGTCAAAAAAGTAGTTTTTTTAAGAATAATATGAATAATAATTAATAAAAGAAAAAAATAAAAAAATTAAGAAAATACGACATTTCCCCACCTGGAATCGAACCAACATCTACTGATCAAAGCGTATCACCTCTACCGACACCACCATTGTGTGTGTAAAAAAAAAAACAATACAAAATTTTTCACATCGGCTGGGTTCGAACCCAGATCTGCTTTCCACGGCGTGCCCCGATTCTATCAACACAGCCACTCCATTGCTTAGACAAGCAGTAGCGCAAATTCGAAACTTAAGGCAGCTAAAAATTATAACAAAATTAAAGCAGTCAGCTGTAAGTGTTTTGATTCTTAGAACAGACAAGAATGCTCGCATTCGAATGTCTCAATGTATGTGTGCACATGTACAGAAAAAATGAAAACGGGGGTGGGTTTCTGGTCACATGTTGCAATTGACAAAACGTTTTGCTTAATTACTTCTGTGATACTTAATGGATTTCAATGAAATTTTCATCATATGATCTACATATCATATTGAATATTTTTCAGTTGTATAAAATCGCAAACTCATTCACATATCGGCTATATTTGCCACTAACCTTCAATTTGAAAATTTTTGTAAAATTTTGAACCAATATTCAAAATATAACAACCGAAATTGTATAAAATATTAATGAAACTAAATGCAAAATTTGGAGACTCTAGCTATAAAGATGTACGAAATAGAATTAAAAAACTGTATTTCGATAAGGTTTTTAATCGATAACATTAAAACGGTATAAGTTATCGATTGTTTGAAACAAACTTGATCTGTGCCTGCTATACAGGGACTTCCAAAAAAAATTCAGTCTCTAGCTTTTATAGGTTCTGAGATCGACGCGTTCATACATACGGACAGACGGACAGACGGACAGACAGACAGACGGGCAGGGCTAAATCGACTCAGTTCGTCACCCTGATAGAGAATATGCATATATACTTTATGGAGCCTGCCACGCCTCCTTCTACCTGTTACATACAACAAACAAAACCATTATACCCTGATTTCCCATTTTCAATGGGTTCACGGATCTGAAATCTATAGCTAAAACGGTATTCAAGTTACGCTTGAAAAACAAAGTAAAATTATCGATTTTTTCGATAATAAGAAAATGGAATGAGTTATCGAAAAAGTATGATAAACTCGTACTGCGTAGAGTATACACGAGTATACATTTCAAATTTCAGATCTCTTGCTTTTGTAGCTTGCGAGATCGCTGCGTTCACACGGACGGACGGATGGACGGACGGACAGACATGGCTATATCGACTCAGTTTGTCGAGCTGATCAAGAATATATATACTTTATGGGGTCTGCCATGTCTCCTTTTGCCTGTTACATACATTTTCACAAAAACATTATACCCTGATTTCCCATTTTCAATGGGTTCAGGGTATAAAAATTACTTTACGTATACAGTCGAGTCTTGATCATTTGTATCCCGCTAAATCGAAAATCGCGATATATCGAAAAAATTCTATCCCCTTGAAAAAGATTCGTTAATTTGTAAAAATTCCATACATTTTGGTCTCCTCGTTAATTTGTAGTCTTTTTCACAACTCATAGAATATTAAACCTCTCATAAATTGAAATTTTGTTTTCGTAACCTTTTATAATTCGTATTGCAATTAGAAACTTTTTGTCGTTTAGTTTGTCGAGTTTTATTCTAAGCGCAACATCATTTCTTAGAAATGGCAAAAAGACGTACGCATAAGACCTTATCAATCGCGTAAAACCAAGACATCATTTCAGCCATTGATAATGGAACAAAAAAAATTGACGTGGCAAAACAATTTAATATCGCTTTATCAACAATCACGTAAATTTTACATCAAAGAAAGTTTGTTCTGCAAACATCATCTCATAGTAAACTGAAGCGTCAGAAATATGCTGAACAGCTGTAGTATGTTGTACGTCAAATAAGCATATGCCCACAGTATTGTAGAGTATACAATACATCAAGTGGTCATATGCCCAACTTAAAGTAAGAGTATCATACTCATAACATAGTGACACTTTGTTGCTTTATTTATACAATTATAAATATACATAAGTGCAGAAATACGATCAGCCACTTATGCGGACTGGCCGCAGCGTGGGATCGCTAACGTAAGCACTTCTTAAGTATGTACCATCAGTACATATATATACATATATATACATATATGCACATAAACACATACGTACATACATACTGCAACTCTCTCTCTCTCTCTCTGCCGACGTTCTTAGCGGCAGAGCTCACTTTGAATATTCTTTGTATATATATTAATTGAATAAAACAGAGAATTCATTCTCCATCAGAACATGAACATAACACAGCCAAATGTAGAAAAATCTGTACTCTTGTGGTTTACGCAATGCCGTGAGAGTAATGTTCCCATTGGCGGAGAACTATTAAAAGAAAAAGTTTTGTTTTTTGCCAAAGCTATAAACATAACAGATTTTAAGGCAAGCAGTGGTTGGCTAAATCGTTTTAAGCAACGAAACAATATCTCTTTTAAAAGAAGTAAGAAAACTCTAGTCGGGGATACCCGACTAGGAGATCCCCTGATCTGCGTTTTTAAATATATTCCGTATCTTGTATACATTACAAGCTTATACAAAATTTAATTAAATTGCCAATCTAGCACTTTCACAATCAAATAGCATGTTTGTCAAAAAAGTAGTTTTTTTTTTTTTAATAATAATTATAATAATTTAATAAAAGAAATGAAATAAAAAATTAAGAAAATACGACATTTCCGCAGCTGGAGTCGAACTAACATCACCTGACCTCCACCGCCATTGTGTGTGTTAAAAAAAAAACAATTAAAATTATTTGACATCGGCGGGGCTTGAACCCAGATCTGCTTGATACGGCGTGCCCCGTTTCTAACAAAACCGCCACTGAACTGTTTAAGTAAACAGTAGCAAATTCGAAACAGACAGGAATGATCGCATTCGAATGTCTCAATGTATGTGTGCACATGTATAGAAAAAATGAAAACGGGTTTCTGGTCACATGTTGCAATTGACAAAACGTTTTGTTTAATTACTTCTGTGATACAATGAAATTTTCAGCATATGATCTACATATTATATTGAATATCTTGCAGTTGTATAAAATTGCAAACTCATTCACATATTGGATATATTTGCAATTAACCTTCAATTTGAAAATTTTTGAAAAATTTTGAACCAATATCCAAAATATAACAAAAACCGAAATTGTATAAAATATAAATGAAACTAAATGCAAAATTTGGAGACTCTAGCTTCAAACATGTACGAGATATAATTTATTAACTTCATTTCGATAAGGTTTTTAATCGATAACAAAAGAACGGGAAAAGTTATCGTTTTTCTAAAACAAACTCGATATGCGCGTGCTATACAGGGACTTCCAAAAAAATTTCAAGTCTCTAGCTCTTATATGTTCTGAGATCGACGCGTTCATACATACGGACAGACGGACAGACGGAAAGACAGACGGACAGGGCTAAATCGACTCAGCTCGTCTCCCTGATCAAGAATATATATACTTTATGGGGTCTGCCACGCCTCCTTCTGCTTGTTACAGACTGCGCGCGCAGTCGCTGCGTAAGCTGCGCAGTAGCAGAGCAAGTGCTAGTGCGTGCGTGTGCATGTGTGTGTGTGAGTGTATGTGTTGTTTGTATATATGTATATATAAAAGAAGCGTTAAATGATTTGAATATCGCATCTTCGCAGGGTTCAGGGTATCTCTTAGTCGAGCAGTCTCGACTAGAGCACTCTTACTTGTTTATTGTTTTTTTTGTTCACACACACAATGGCGGTTGAGGTCAGGTGATGTTGGTTCGACTCCAGGTGCGGACTTTTCGGATTTTCTTAATTTTTTATATTTTTCTTTTATTAAACTATTATTACTATTATTCTTTAAAAAAACTACTTTTTGACAAGCATGCTATTTGATTGTGAAAGTGCAAGATTGGCAATTTAATTAAATTTTGTATAAGTTTGTAATGTATACAAGATACGGATATATTTAAAAACGCAGATCGGACGGGGTTCAGGGGATCTCCTAGTCGGGTACCCCCGACTAGAGTTTTCTTACTTGTTTAAAAATTAATTTTATGTTATTAAAAAATTATGAATTTTGTTATTATAATTTAATTAACTGTTCAATTATGATTTAATATGAAAACCGTACAATTAAATGTACTTAAATATTTTTAAAATTTAATTTATTAAGTATACATGATAAAATATAAAATCCTCGTTTATTTTAATTTTTTTTTTGAGCCTCGTTCAATGGAAATCTCAATAATTTGAATTTCTGTGTAAGCCGAAAAACACTAATCTCCTTGCCATTTCGAATTATCGGGACTCGACTGTATAATCATAGAACTAAACACAAAACAAGTCAAAACGTTTAAGTAGAGCGTTACCGACTGCAGAATACTCATTCACGACCTAACCTCCATTTTCTGGTTTGCCACGCCTCCAATTGGTATACACACACACATATATATATATTGTAAGGCAATATTGTACATCGCAAGCCACCTCACAATCAAAAGTTTTGTAGTTATAGTTGGTAGTTAGGATTTTGTAATAGGTTAGGTTTATAGTTGATAAGGGAGATATGTGAGTTTCGTAGATAATAAGAATTTTGTAGTCGATAAGAGAAATACATGAATTTGTAGTCAGTAAGAAATAGGTTAATTTATTAGCATATGAATTGGTAGTCAGTAAGAAAATAGGTTAATTTTGTAGTTAGTAAGGGAAAGATTTATATATATAATATAAATTTAAAGGCAAACGGCTCAGATGCGCGCTGACGATCGGCGATGCAACTCTGCACAGCATGGTGAAAGCTCAGTGGTGAAGAGCGGCGCTGTGGGGAGTTGTGTCGCCGAACTTCGCCAGCGAGTTAAGCGCGAGGAGATAATTAATTCGTTTTCGGCACGCGACGCAGAAAGTCAAAAAAGAGAAAGAAATTTGGCACGCGCCAACATCGAGAGGGAGAAAAACGTGAGTAGCGCTGCGGCTGGGCCGCACAACTAACATTGAAGGAAGGTAGTCTAAATGTAAAAGGTAATTCGAAAATAAAAATAATAATAATAGATGGACGAGAACAAATTGTGTTTTCCTTCGGTAGTATAATCCGATTATAACCACAAAAATCCAACCCCCATTCCCCTCCCCTTTGGTCTCGATCTGTCGGCGT
Source organism: Drosophila leonis (assembly GCA_035045365.1). NCBI lineage: Eukaryota > Metazoa > Arthropoda > Insecta > Diptera > Drosophilidae > Drosophila > Drosophila leonis. Next base: position 475,154 of record JAWNPC010000558.1, read on the forward strand.
GGCGAGTCCCGCAGATAGGCAGAGCCAAAATAGAAGTAGCACACTAATCACGGTAGCTAAGAACGAGGCTAGTTTCCGTTCGCCGCGTGGATAGCCCCGGCAAAAAGAATCGATGTGGCTTGGAGAGAGCCGGGGCGGAGCCGCCTCACGTGTTCGTCGACCTGCGACACTACCGAGTAGAGACATCCAGTAGTTTGGACGAGGCTAGTTCCCGTCCGTCGGGTGGATGAACCCCCGGCACATGTATAGTCGAGCGTTAATACTAACAAACCAACCCTTTCCCTCCCTTTAACTAGAGTCCCAGGAAAACTTACAAATTTCTTGTAAGGATCGGCCCTGGTCGGATTGAGACCTACCCCGGCTGTGGAAACTAACTTTACAATATATATATATATATATATATATATATATATATATATATATATATTATATATATTATTTTAATAAAAAAATATAATTTATTCAAGATTCAATTCTCGATTCCACTTCTAAGCTAAAAAAACTATGTTCTGCAGACGTCTTATAAACCTTGGCTTTGAGCTTTCGATTGATTGGACTTTAGACTTATGGAGCTTTTGGCTCTTAAGTAAATAAAGGGATCTCGATCTTGAAGAGATTGAGCATTAAGAGAGTTCTGTCGGCTAGGGTTTATGCGACGTCAGCAGTTTCAACCCCAATGGTGGGAATAGCGATTCTGGCGATTTGTTTATAATAACTTCATGGGAAGCCAGAATTGTTATTGTCACCCTTTTGATTATTTCATAATGTTTACATTAAATCTTGTGGGAAAAGAATGTGTAACATAAGTGCTATGGTTAGTGTCTCTACATATGTCACTTCCCCATCCTTAAGAAATGAGCCTGTCCTCAGGCGTTTAACTTTGGGTATAATGTTGGGTCTATTATAATTTCTTTGATTTCATTTTCATTTTCATTTTCATTTAACTTGATTTGTATATCTTTTTGAATATTTGTTTGTATGTTTGGGGTTGATTCTTTTTTGTTCTTATAGTTTACTATAATTTTTTGTGGAATATTCTTATATTTAACGATAATGTACAATATTAATGCAGTTAAAATAATTATTAAAGTTGTTATAGTTATAATTTGGAACGTGTTATACAATTTTGTTTATTGTTGGATAATTTCTTTACATTATTATTTATGTAAATTGTTTGTGTGTAATCTAACATAGTATTGGTTATTAATATTTCATCCAACTGGATTGAACAATTTAGGGCTTTTAACATATTATTTCCTTCAATAATTATTTCTCTATTGATACAATTTTGGTTTAATACAGTTTTTGGTAAGTTCCATGTTAACATAATGTTTGGTTCTACATACTTAACTTCATAATTTTTAAGTGTTTTTGAATATCTACATTCTGTTTTTTTCTTGATTTAATATGCCAGTAATACATTTGTTCATAACTAAATCTTTATTGGTTGATGTGAATGCTTTATTATTTTGTAAATAGTGAGTGTCATGTATAACTTCGGTCAAAATGTTTTTGTTTTCGTCAGGGTATGGAATAATGTCTAATAGTGCGTTATTTATAATTTCGCGTGGAATATGGGAAATGATAAAAATTTCGTTAGTAGTTGGTTTTAACCCAGTTGATATTTTAATATTTATTGTTTTTTCAGCGTTTAAATGTGATAGTGAGTCATATTTTAGTAATTTAGGGTTGAATATACCAAGTCTGGTTAGTTGCATTCCTAATTCAATGTCTTCAATGTATTCTGTGAATTCTTTTAAATTGAATATTAATATGTCAAGTCTTTGATCTACCTCATGTGTCGAGTTTAAACTGTTTATTACTTCTATTCCTTTATTAACTGTTTTTATTACTTCATTTAATTCATTAGCTTGAACGCTATTTTCTGAAAGGTTATCTATTTTCGATTGTAATTCTTCTTTATCTTCTTGATTTAAAGTACCGAAAAGGTATTTATAAAATGTTCCCATGAAATTTAGGAGTCCTCTTTTATTTCGTTTTACTAGTCTTATACCGTTCATTTCTCTGTCCAGTTTTTCTGTTAAGTATTTTATTTTTTCTATTGATTCAAATTCTTTTGTTTGTTTCATAATATTATTATAGGTTTCTTCAGTTTTAGTTATATTAATAGTTAAATAGTGATATTCATAATTTATAGGTAAATTGATTGTTCCTGTTTGGAATATAAGATATCCGGTTTTTGAGTTAATTGGGTTGATTTCCAAATTTTGACATTTTATTGGCCGTATAAAATACAGTACAGTACAGCATGAATGTTATAATTAGGGTTTTTAAGTTAGGGATTATCATCTTGATTCGGGTTATTAGTTGATCTGGAATTATCGTATTTACTTTTATTAGTTATTTTCTTCTTTTTATATTTTGATTTATATTGTGTTATCTTTCTACCTCTGTTAACTTCTTTATAGTGTTTGTCATCTATTTGAGTTATATTTCCTGTTTGTTTGAAAGGGTTTGTGGATTTTGATTTTACTAATGGTGATTCTCTATATCTAGTATCTACTTCAAAATCAGTTCTATTTTTATTTAATCTTTCGATTTTGCTTTTCTTATTTAGTTGCGTATCATACTCGGGGGTTCCTGCGTAAATGAAAATATCAGCTGGTGTTCTACCAGTTGTATTATGTTTCGTTTTATGATTATAAGTGTAAAGTATTATTTCGAATCTAGTTAGTTTATCTTCTTGGTTTGTGTCAGAATTGACAATTCTCAATTTTTCATTTACTGTTTTGTGAAATCTTTCTATGTCTGAAATGCCATTTTTACTAGTTGTGATGGATATATTTACGTTTTCTGATTTTAGCCAAATTTTTAGTGCGGAGCACAAGAAGGCTGATTCTTTATCTGCTTTTATTTCAATTGGTTTTCCCATGTCATTATATACTTTTAAAAGAGCTCTTTTGGCTTCTAGCCAATCTCGACTATTTACTTCGATTGAGGTTGCGTATTTGGAATATAAGTCTATACAAGATAGAAATTATTTGTTGTCTACCATATAAAAATCAATGACATATTTTTCTCTGGGATTTTGAATTTCAGGAGTTAATTCAAAGGCTAACTTAGTATTTCTATGTTCTGTTTTAGCTATGTTACAAATTTTGCATTCGTTAATAATATTTTGAATTAGGTTCTGGTAATCTGGATAATAATATTTTTCTTTAAATAGTGATGTCAATTTCTCTATTCCTGGATGTAGTAACTTTTGGTGGGTATTAATAATATATTCTTTAAATTCGGCAGAAGTTTGAACATAAGTATTCTTTTATTAATTCTTTTGCATGACTATTTGTCATTTCAACATAATTTATTAAAATTTTTGTTTTATGAAGTAATTCGTGACGTTTACGTTATTTGAATTATTTCTTTCAAATTCTATTTGTCTTTTAAAATAATTAATTGGTCTTTCTGTCAGTGAAATGTAATGTTGGTTATCTTCTTGAGCGCAGTGGATTGTTGCTGCTGTAGCATCGGAAGTTTCTCCTAACAGGTTCTCTTCAATTTTTATTCTAGATAGAGCATCTGCTACATAGTTCTCTTTACCTGGTACATATTTAATGTGATAATCAAATTCATTTAATTTTATTTTCCATCGTTGTAATTTCTTATTTGGTTCTTTAATATTATTGAGCCAAACGAGTGGTTTGTGATCACTGAGGATATCGAACTTTCTACCATAGAGATAGGATCGGAAATATTTGGTTGCCCAAACAATGGCTAAGAGTTCCTTTTCAATTGCTGCATAATTAATTTCATGTTCATTTAAGGTTCGACTTGCGAAACAAATTGGTTTTTGATTCTGAAACAGAACAGCTCCAATAGCTATGTTACTGGCATCAGTTGTGAGACAAAATGGTTTTTCGAAATTCTGATAAACTAGTATTGGATCGGACGTGATTAATACTTTTAATTTTTCAAATGCAGAGATGTAATTTGGTTCTTTGATATTTATAATTGCGTTTTTCTTTAATTTTAAAGTCATTGGCTTAACAACGTGTGCAAAGTTAGGAATACATTTTCTATAATATCCACAAAGTCCTAAAAATGATTTTATTTCTTTGGGGGTTTTTGGTATTGTAAAGTTTTGTATGGCAGAGATTTTTGTTGGGTTTGGTCGTATTCCGTCTGTAGTTATTATGTGTCCAAGGAATTCAGTTTCCTTTTTCATGAATTCACATTTGTCTAGTTGCAATTTTAAATTAGCTTCACGCAGTTTTGTGAATACCTTTTTTTAATGATAATAGATGTTCTTCCAATGAAGTGGAATACACTATTATATCGTCCATGTATACTAAACAATCTTTATAAATTAAATCTTCTAACAAATTGTTCATAAAACGTTGAAATGTTGCTGGGGCGTTTTTCAAACCGAAAGGCATTCGAGTGTATTCGTAATGTCCATTTTTTATCGAAAAAGCTGTTTTTGGTATACTATGTGGGTCCATTTGTATTTGATGAAATCCTTTCGCTAGGTCAATAGTGGTAAAATACTGACATTTTCCAAGTTTATCTAGTATATCATCCATGACTGGAATAGGATATTTATCATCGATTGTTATTTCGTTTAAGTTTCGGAATTTTTCTTTACCTGATGCATCACGTTTCTTTGGCACAATCCAAATTGGTGAGCAATAAGGGGAATCTGATTTGCGAATTATACCTTGTTCAATCATTTGTTTAATTTGTTTTTCGACTTTTTCGTTGAATGTTTGCGCATACTTGTATGGTCGCTTTTGGATTGGGTCTTCGTGTTTAGTTTGGATGACATGCATAATTGTACTGGTGAAAGTCAAATTTTCACTTTCTTTGTACTGAATGTCACTAAACTCGAAAAGAATTTTGGTTAATTGGTTTTTTTCTTCATCGTTCAGATGTTCTAATCGGAATTGGTTTGTTTCATTTAATTCATTGGTTATAGCGTAATTTACGGCTATGTCGTTAGTTTGGGGCGGATCAAGGCATTGAAATGCGGTCTTGTCCTTGACAGAATCTTCACGATCATATCTCATTGAAAATGGATGCTCGTTTAGAATAACTGTTTTTAGTTTGTAATCGATTGTTGATTTACAAGATTCTAGATATTCTCTTCCTAGTAAAATATCATAGTTGTCAGAAAAGTTGTGTAAATAAAATGTTTGATGAGTAGGGCAAAGCTTACTAGGGGCAAAAGATATGCAATTATTTAATTGAACAATGCCATTTATTGTTTGCACATTTAATTGGAAAGGTTTGATTGGAAAATTGAAGAAGTTTTGTTTTATTAGATTTATTGATGATCCTGTGTCAATTACACAGTTAAAATGTTGCCCATTCATAACTAATCTGATGAAGGGATTTGTTCTTCTTGGTCCGAGGCTCCTTGATGAAAATTTTCAGAAGTATCCATCTTAGAGTGACCACTGGTATTTTCTCTTTGTCGTTTGACTGAAGGATTTGAGGGTGTTTGACTTTGATTTTGGAAATTCATGGTGTTTTGTGATCTGGCTTGATCAAGGTTTTGTTTGAATTCTTTATATAATGCTTGATTATTTTCTTTTGGTTTATTACTTGGATTTGGACTGTTTGAATAATTTTGTAATGGATAATAATTTTGATTATTTCCCTTTCCACGACTATCATTATTAGTAAGGTTTTGGGATTTATTAGCTTTGAAGTTATCAGTGTTTTGGTTAGTACGTTCATTATTTTCATAAAGTCCTTCTTGTTGGGCTACTTGTTTCAGTTTTGAGACAGTTGTAATGTCATATCTAAAGCTAAAGTCATAAATATTCTGTCGGGAAGTTTTCTAGTAATTACGTCTTTAATTGTATTATTCATTGCGTTTGTATACAGAATTGTATTTTGTGGCTGATTTTCTAGCATTAATTTGTTTGAAATTATAAATGATTTGTATTCTAGATCTTCTACAAACTTAGGGATACTATTGTTATAATTTGTGTTGTATAGACGTCTAAGTAGTTCCTCGTAGGGTGTTTGTGTTTTAAATTCGTCGATGAGGGCGTTCCTTAGTTGTTACCAGGTTGTAGCTGCTGATAGTTGGGATACTCGTTCTGCTAATCCAGATGTCTGCATTTCGATAGCTCCAAATAACACGTTGTGCTGCCTTACGTCTCTTGTTGGATAAAGCTGCATGATGAACTCCATTCTTCGTATGAGTGCTGTGAGCTCTATTGTTTTTCCGTCGAAGACTGGAACTTGGCGAATCTGTCCCAAAGCTTGTTTCAGGTGCATCTCAGATAGTTCCATGGTTGCAGTTGTTGTCATGATGTTGTTTAAATAACTTGTATTTGAGTTGTATTTTTATGGAGTAGTAAAGAGCTTACTGTTTACAGGGATCAATTTAATAATATGCAAACCCAGAAGTAAGTTCTTTTTGTACAGATGTTCTAAATAGTCCAAAGGATCTATTTATTAACAGAACACTGTTTGTTGTATTGCAAGTTAGCGCGGTATTCTTAATATGGCAATTATGTTTCTCGCGGCGGTCGCACTTTAACTGTGGGCCTCGATTGAAAATTGGTTATGTTAAGTTTTAACACACGCGTTGATTCTTTTGCGGATATCAAGAAAATGTTTCCAAAATTGTAATGTTCTGAACCGGTTCACCTTCTGCGGCAAATTCGCGTGCTCAATCCAAGAAAGTCACTTGGTCGTACAAGGATTTCTCTTAGCGGATCGAAAAGGACCGATTACTGTTACGAGGATTTTTTTCTTAATATCCTACCGGCTGCGCCAATAAAATCGTTAGAAGATTATTTTAATAAAAAATATAATTTATTCAAGATTCAATTCTCGATTCCACTTCTAAACTAAAAAAACTATGTTCTGCAGACGTCTTATAAACCTTGGCTTTGAGCTTTCGATTGATTGGACTTTAGACTTATGGAGCTTTTGGCTCTTAAGTAAATAAAGGGATCTCGATCTTGAAGAGATTGAGCTTTAAGAGAGTTCTGTCGGCTAGGGTTTATGCGACGTCAGCAGTTTCAACCCCAATGGTGGGAATAGCGATTCTGGCGATTTGTTTATAATAACTTCATGGGAAGCCAGAATAGTTATTGTCACCCTTTTGATTATTTCATAATGTTTACATTAAATCTTGTGGGAAAAGAATGTGTAACATAAGTGCTATGGTTAGTGTGTGGGTACATATGTCTCTACATATGTCACTATATATATATACACATATATATATACCCATATATATATATATATATATATATAGTTTTTGGCAAATCAATAAAGGAAAATTTAGTCGTAAAATTTGAAGTTGAACTGAAGAAAATAGCCGATTTGTCACGCCACCTATAGGCGTAAATATATTTATTTATTTATTCAAAAGGATATTGACAAAACGAGAGTCAACTTAATAGGTAAACTAAACAAGTATAAAGTATAGCCTAAATAAGAACAGAAAAATATTTCAATAATACCACCAACCCGATGGGGGTATTTTATTTGCCAGTCCAGCCAGCTATGCCCCAAATCACAGCCATGTATGGTCAGTGGTATTATTTAACTATGAAAGATAGAAAGTGTTAATGGAATCTTAAAATATATATTATTGAATCTTACGTATAATTATAAATAAAATAATATAGTAAAATTTGAAGTAAATATCAATAGATAAAAGAAAATTTAATAAACAGAATGAGGATTAGAGAGATTAAAAACGAATAGAAATGATTGGGAAATCACTACATAATGTTGGAGATTTGCCAGATCACCTGGGTATTGTGTGTGATTTCCCTAAGATGACCTGATAGCAAGGATTTTATTAACGGAAGAGAGAGCTCTTAGGAAAATACGTGGTAAAATTTATTATAATGAACGCATAAAACGTGAAACGCGCTATGCAAAGAATAATCCGATGTGCACAATGGCAAATACAGCGGACGAAAGTGTCTAGTTGTTCTGGAAGGAACAGAAAAATTAAGCTGCATTAGCAGAAGGGATGAATCAATATTACCAATAATCAAATTATGTAGGAAAACAATCCCCAGGATTGTTCTACGATTGATTGATGGAAGATCAATAAGAAGAAGCCTACAAAATATAGCCCATACTGCACCCCAGCGCTTCCCGCGCGCAGTCGCTGCGTAAACTGCGCAGTAGCAGAGAAAGTGCTTGTGCGTACGTGTGCATGTGTGTGTGTGTATGTGTTGTTTGTGTATATGTATATATAAAAGAAGCGTTAAATGATTTGAATATCGCATCTTCGCAGGGTTCAGGGTATCTCTTAGTCGAGCAGTTTCGACTAGAGCACTCTTACTTGTTTGTTGAATTAGTTTTCTTCCAGATGGACTTTCTTAATCAAACTTTTACAGCGTACTAATGACATATATATGTATGTATTTGCCAAAGCACAAGTTTCTAGTATTTGAATTACGTTTTTAAATTTTGTGGGAAGGGGGGGTGGTATCCAAAATCCAAAAATTGCAATATGTTTGTACCCATTACACGGATATACACAGTAAATTTGAAATCTATAGCTCTAACGGTATTCAAAAACGAAGAAAAATTATCGATTTTTATCGATAATAAGGAAATGGGATGAGTTATCGAAAAAAATAATAAACTCGTACTGCGTAGGATATACACGAGTATACATTTCAAATTTCAGATCTCTAGCTTTTGTGGTATGCGAGATCGCTGCGTTCACACGGACGGACGGACAGAGCTCACACGCTGCCTGGAATCCAAGCGATTGAAATTAAGCTTAGTGAGGTAAGGCTCACTGAAGGATGAAGGAGAGCCACCATTTAGGAAATGCGCAGGCGTCAGTACATCCAAGTCTGCTGGATGCTATGAAATTGAAACTAAAGGTCGTGAATTAATGACAGCAACGAAGTTGCAAACTAGTGTGCGAATCTCATCATAAGCCAGGACAGAAGGGTCTACAGAACGGTAGAAATGATGTTTTGCTGTCTTCACTGCAGCCTCCCACAAGCCACCAAAATGAGGAGATCGTGGAAGGATGAAATGCCATTCAATTGTGTCCGCCAGACAGAAATCCTTCACTGCATTCTGGTGAGCGTCTGGTTGCGGTCATTAAGAAAGTTTGTGGCATTGTCAGACCAGATTTGAGTTAGCTTTCCTCTGGTGCATATAAAACGCTGAAGAGCATGCAAAAACGCAATGCTTAAATCCTTGACCAGCTCTAGCCAGACAGTCTTCGTCGCAAAGCAAATAAATACACAGACGTTGCATTTTACAGAAGCCTTATTTCGGGCCTCAGACTTGTAAAAGAAAGGTCCGAAAAAATCAACACCAGTCACTCCAAAAGTACGGCAACCTTCAACGCGATCCTTGGAAAGATTTGACATTATGTGCTCTAACAGTCGAGGCTTGGCGCGAAAACATGTCAAACATTTCTGGATTGCACTAGCTACAGTTTTCCTGCCACCAATAAGCAAATACTGTGATCGAACCAAAGTTAGCACTGCTCGAGGACCAGCGTGCAAGTTTCGCAGATGGTAATGCATGATGCAAAATGATTGGATGGCGACTATCGAAACATAGCGTAGAGTTCTTGAGGCGACCGTCTACACGTAGAAGCCTAACTTCATCAAGAAATGGCGATAGGGAGGTGTTCAAAGCACATTGATGTCGTCGCAAAGATGAAATCGCTGAATTATTCGCAATAGTATTGTATATGTGTGCCGGTACAGATGTCTGTGAGACTAATTCCTGGACCACGAATCTTATGAATGAACTTCGATACGTATGCAAAAGTCCGCTGCAGTCAACTAAAGGAGTTCGTATACTTGCAGTCCATAGAAACGTCATGAACTGAGCATTTCATGAGAAGAACAGCCTTTCTACTTTCCATTGAAGTTCTCTGTGGAAGCGCTGAGACTGGCCATTGAGATCCGGGATTACAAATGAAGTCAGGACCGCTGAACCAAAGCGATGATGCGTTCAACTCAGTTGGCAGCGAACCTCGAGATAATATATCGTGGCTATGCGATTTGCAACAAATACATTAAATCGTCCGGACTCGTCATTGATCCAAGATAATGCAACAGTAGAGTCACACCAACAGTGGAACTGGCCTGTGAAAATGCTTAGACCAGCTACTTCATCCATCAAACGTGCAAACATAGCTCCAGCTTCGGAGCCATGATCGTTTTTAAGGGTGAAGCTCGAGACTTCGAACAAAGTAACCTGCTGATGTTCTGATGTCCTGTGGATACAATGTAGATACAGGCTCCGTAAGTGTCAATGCTGCCATCGCAGAATCTTTGCACCTCAACTTTCTCTTCCGGCACTAAAACCAGCCTGGGATTGGCAGGTCTATGTCTACTGCCAAAGTGCAGATATCGAGTCATGCAGTGTGAAGTGGGGACGGAAGACTCTCGTCCCACTCAAGTTAATGTCTCCACAGTTGCTGCAGAAAGATTTAAGCCTTTGTTATTACGGGGCCGACCAGTCCAAGGGGATCGTAGAATCCAGCAATAAACGAAAGGATAGAACGCCTACAGACCTTGGTGTTTGAATCCAGAGCCAAATAAGAAAATAAAAGTTGATCAGAGGCTGGATCCCATGCAAGGCCAAGTGTCTTGGTAATGTTGCTGCCATCATTGAATGTTATGAGTGATTCCTTATCGCAGTTTGTCACGCCGTCTAGCACCATGGGATGGCGTGAGCACCACTTACATAATTTTAATTTCCCACGTTTCAAAATACCAGCGGTTTCCTTCATGACAAGGTTTTCCTCTTCGACTTTCCTCTAGAGGTCAGATCGTCAACATAAAAATCGCGCAGCAATACCTCGGAGCCGACTGGAAATGCTTCTTGTTAATCCTTGGCGAGCTGATTCATGGCGCGGACAGACAGGAATGACGCAGGTTTGGTTCCATATGTCACGGTATCAAGCTTGAATACCTCTAATTCAACATGAGGTGAATTCCTCCACAGAATTCATTGTAGATAGCTATCTGGGTCAGGCACCTATACACAACGATGCATCTTACAAATGTCTCCAGTGATTGCAACTGGATACAATCAGAAACGCAGTAGTATGCTGATCATCTTCGGCTGAATGACTGGACCTGACATTAACACGTCATTCAACGAATAACCAGTTGACGTAGCTGCAGATCCATCAAAGACGACGTGAAGCTTAGTAGTTGTACTATCTTCCTTCAGAACACAGTGATGCGGAAGAAAATATCTGACATGTGACCCAGCTCATAATACTTTTTCATGAATACTGAACATTGAGTCTTTATATGAGACAAGCGATTCAATTTCCTCTCCAAATTGAAGAAACGGCGACGTGCTTACTGGTTGGAGTCACCAAGAAGCTCTAAATTAAACTTAACAGGCAATCGTACTGAATATTAGCCACTGTCTAATCGACTATAATGCCATATAAAGTGTGCCTCGCATTCTGAATCCCCCTTACTGATCCTTAATATGGAGTCACTGCAGCTCTCAACCTCCCAGAAGCGCTGAACGAGACTGTCTAGTTGAATATCTGTACCGGAGTCTGTATCCTGCTCTGAAGGCATATTCGATGTCATGAGTGTGGAGTTCTGGCTGCGACCTTCGCCCCCAGATACAATCCAACCAAGATGAGTCTTTTGTAACAATGGAAGTTCAGGCAACAATAAGCAAGTCTATTTGCTGTGACCTATGGAAAGCTGGATCTGCCAAAGTCATATTTGGCGACATGCTCCAATTGCTTATATTTACAGCAGAACTAGGCTGCCTTCCAGCTATATTTGTTAACACCATGGCCGTTATGCTAGTCGCATACTCTGATGTGTGCGCTTGAAGAGAGATGCAAACGGTGCTTCCATCGGTGGCAACATTGCAGTTGCCTAAGCCGTAGACAGATGCGGATGAACTTGTCCTCTTAAGTTGAAGTTGGTTGGCAATTTTGGTTGTAATGAGATGTAGTTGTGAACCTAAATCTAAAAGTACACGACAAGCAACAAGTTCGCCAAACCGATTTTTAAACAGAATCACTGCTGTAGCCAGAACGACAATATCGCTGTTCAGATCTTGGGATAGGGGAGTGATGGAATGAGCTGAGGGCGGAGTAGGAATGCTCTGCATGCTTGATGACGAGGAATGTTGATGTGGCAGAGCTACTGATTGCGATGTGCTGGAGTTGCCGAGGTGAAGTAGCGTGTGATGCTTGACTCCACAGACCCGACAGCTTCGCGAGCCACATTGTCGCGACTTCTGCCCTTCAAGCAACTCAAACATTGTCCAGCCTTTTGACTTCAGTCAGGCGAAGGATAGGAGATTAATTTGAAATCTTGAGTATTTTTATATGTGTATGGGTATATGGGATGCCATCTCTGAGTCCTCCAATTTTTCTTCCCACTAAGCTTGTGAGGCCACATCAAGCTTCTGTAGCAGCACCTGAGCTATCATGGCGCTGGCTATCTGCTCTGTTGTGTCCAGGCTACTAAGTGCACGCATATGGTCATTGAAACTGTCTGCTTGTAGATCCGTTCTCTACCCTTTTTAGACCCAAGATCTTTACGATGTGAGCCTTTAATATTAAACGTCGGTTATCGTATCGCTGTCTTAATAGTTTTATGGCCTTCGAATAGTTATCGTTGGAAATTTCCAGAGAGCGAACTGTGTCCAATGCTGTGCCAACTAGACAAGAACGTAGATGCTGAAGCTTTTCCATGTGGCTGACTTCTGGTCGGCTATCAATGATCGTTGAAAACATTGAGTAAAAATCAGCCCAATTTTCATATCCACCGCTGAACGTAGGTAGTTTCAATGGCGGCAGTGCTGGCGCGAAAGCCTGTGTAGAGGCCAGATTAGAGCTATAGGGCATTTAAGTGGTACAACTTTGAATTGACCATTACTGACCATTATTATTTCGTCAAAGTTCATACGCAACTCACTGCCCATCTCGGCAAAATCCAGCTCCTCAAGGCTGTCATGAGCTTCACTAAAAGATTTGCTCTGCTCGCCAACATGCCACAAAAGAACAGTTAAGGTGCTGTCACTGCGATCGGCAAGCACATCTGAGTCAACTTTTCCTTGCAGCCTTTTTAACCGATCAAAACCCATTTTACCTTTAATTTATATTGTAGAATCTCACTCGACGTTCGGGCGCAACTGCATTTGCTTCTAAGTTCGCCATGACGAATAAGATAACTCACAAGTGAAATATCGACAAAGTTTTCAATTGTTTATGCGCAACAATGTTAGCTGTATGTCTTTACACTGACACGATAATCTGAATTTATCCTTTATCTTGATATTGAATTGATTATATTGAAGAATATTTATCACAACGCAACACGTTGAATCAATTATCAATTATATTATTGCTCATGGAAAAATGCACGCGTATGAATTAGCGCGCATCGACACGGCTATTATGGACGCGATTGTATTGCAGCCGAACCGAAAAAGTGCAATGCCAACAAGAGAGAATTCACGGCAAGCACGTAACTGCACTGAGCTTATGTACGCTATACTCGACGTATGAGTATGAACTTATAAAAGAGCCACAGCTCAGAAGTTAGTTGCCTTTAATTGTTTACTAACACTCTTTATTATTTGTCACTATTAAATGCCCGTAGAAATTGCAACTGATGCAAGCATATCAGTTTCTGCGAATCGGCACTGTTTTTCTGGACACTACTATTGTGTAAGTCGAAACGAATGAGTGTCTGGCGACTTTGCAAGGAGTAGCGGCACAAATGTAACTGGTATAGCAACGGAGAGTTTGCGCAAGGATTTGTATGTAAGTACGTACATACATATAAGTACATATGTATATATATCGATATTTATATACACATATACATATATATAAGATCACGTCGGGGTCACCAAATGTTGAGCTACTGAGCTTTTTCGAATAGCTTTTAGAGAGAAATTAAAGAATATTTTTAGCACTAAGAGTTCACTTTATTGTTCTTAACCGCGCTTACAGAGTTTATCGAAGCACGAGCAAGCGGCTTTGGAAGTCGTGCTGTCCGCAACTAATTGTATTAATAGTCAATTTAGATAACTAGCAGAGCTGTCAACGCACGAGCGTCTGCACTAAGAGAGCGCTAAATAGTTTCTCTAAACAATGCTGAGCCGCTGTGCCGTGAGAACGGATATGCATGTAAAAGAGGAGAGCAAAACGGATTGAGATGACCGTAATCTCTTTAGAATGCACTAAGTATCTTACATTCCAAAACATTGGGCGAATAGCCGCTCTTAACTACAATGTTTATAAAATAAGTGCGTGAAGCGCTGAGTGCTGCGCCCAACACCCTTGTTAATGAAAATTTCTCTTTAAATTAAAAAAATTCGTATGAGTGATTGTGAAGTGAAGGAAAACGATAGTGAATTGGAAGAACTAATAAAAGACGTAAAAGCAAATTAGTGCCAAATCAAAGAGATAATAAAATTCAGTGAAGCTAATATGAAAGCGATGCTGGAGTATTCATTTAATACTGCACTCCAAACTCAAGCATAAATGTTTGAAAAAAAAGATAGCAGATATCTAAAGTGAATTTAGAAACCTATCAGTATCCGTACCCGAGGTGGAAGTGTTTAGAGATGCAGAAAAATCGGTGCCCGATTTTAAGGGAAAGCTTGAGACATATGTTTCGTAGCGGAAAGCTGCACACACAGCATATAAGATTTTTGAGAATTATGTAGGAAGCTCAAAACATTATCAGGCACTGGGTATAATTAGAAATAAAATGAAAGGCCCTGCTCACATGGTACTATCTTCATACGACACACCATTGAACTTTAAGGCAATTATAAACAGACTCGATTTTACATACGCCGATAAGCGGCCTATATATGTGGTGGCCAAAATTTGGAATCACATATAGTTACATAGGCACATTGATTTTATATCAATCAATTAATTGTTTTGATCTTGGGTTGTCAACACGACTATATATTCCAAATTGCAAGTCACTAGCATCATTAGTACTCAAGATATATAAGAATATGTATTAATTACTATAAAGTCAGATCCGATTTGTTGGATATATAATTTTTTAATCGATCTTTATCCCTCTAAGACGTGAGAGCGCCGCTAGGCACTTATTTTATTATTAATTAATTAATGTAGGACTGTTTAAAATAATTGCCAAAAAGCATTGCCAAAGTTTTAAAGCTCTCGGACACTTTAAACGGTACTTTTAATAAAAGTAAGATCGAATCATATGTTATTTCGCGCCAAAAACTTCAACTGCTGCACATTGTCTTTTGCAGTGTTGATAAAAGTGAATTTATACAACCAATTGAACTCAATATTTTTTTTCGTGAAAGGTAAGTTAATGTACTATTTAATATGTGCGAATATGTTGAAGTTGTGCTTTGTAGCATCGTAAAAGTGATAAGAGCCTTGAGGCACTTTTGGGGCTCCACGGAAAAATTTGTTGCCAGCCCATATTACACAACTGCTTGCATTCTTGAATTTTTTTAATAGAGATTGAATAATGGCTTTGAGAGCTCGCCATAAATGGTCTGATTTGACGGATGAACAACTGCTGGAGTTGTTCGAATCAGTCCCGTCGGATGTGGACATGTCGAGTATATCAAGTGACAACGAGGATAAAGACCTGGCAGAGGCACTAAACACTGCATTAGAAGATGCCTCTACTGTATCCTTAATGTGCAGTAATCGTGAAAACATTGAAAATACTGTGCAGAACCATTAGCCTTCCCGAAAAACTCCTAAAAGGCCTCGATCTCCATTGCCAGTTATTAAAGGAGCAACACGTGTATCTTTACCGTCTTCTGGTGGCTTTAATGGGCTTAGTAAGCAAGTCATTACTTTGATTTGTAATATAACTCATTAATTTTTTATGAATAGACATCGAATCAATTAAAAAGGAACCTAGTAAAGTTATATGGCGACAGCAATCAATGCAATTGCACATAAACAATGTAGCTTTTCAAGGCGATTCTTCGTTGCCATCCAAATTAACTGATCTGAAAACTCCGTTTCAACTATTTTGTTATATTTTAAACTCGGACATTATAAGTATGATAGTCGAGGAAACAATGCGCGCATCCTTAAAGGAAAATATTGCCAGCAAGTTTAAAATCACAATAGAAGATATTCATCACTATATCGATATTTTGATTTACATGTCAATATATCGCTACCCTAATTTGAAAAGTTACTGGGGACAAAACGCGTTTGCACCCATACATACCTGTATGACCCGCAGCAAATTTGAAACAAGTAAGAAATACTTCTCATTGTATGATGAGAGCAAGCGAATCAAAAAGGGTGTGCCTGGCTACGATCCACTGTTTCGCACGCGAAGAGTTATTGACACTTTAAATGAAAGATTTGACTCTGTGCCTAAGCAAGCTCTATTATGCGTTGACGAACAAATGTGCAGCACAAAAATGAAGCACCATTTGCGGCAATACATGCCCAATAAACCACACAAGTGGGGTATAAAATTATTTGTCCTGTGTGATTCTTTTGGATATGCCTACCGATTTGAAATATATAGCGGCGCAGGTGATAATGCTATATTACCTGGTTACCCTGATCTTAGTTGTACGCTTGACGAAAACTGTTGAAAGTTTCAAACATCATATAATATGTATATTTTGACAATTTTTACACATCGCTGCCTTTGATGGTATACCTTCGTGCAAAAGGAATTTATAGTTTGGGAACAGTTTGTGTAAATCGGATACCAAGCTGCAAGCTCCCAAACGATAGTGCCATCAAGGAAAAGTCAAGAGGTTTTTCAGTTGAGTACGTGGGTTCCTCATATGGAGTGGAGGTTAGTAACGTACTGTGGAAAGACAACAAGGCCATTCGCTTATTATCGACCTATGTGGGCGTTAAAATACACAAGGAGGAGGAACACCAAAGGCAGCACGTTACGACAGAAAGTCGAAGCACCATGTAGAAGTTGACTGTCTACAAGTTATTCGGGAATATAACGCTCATATGGGGGGCGTCGATCTGATGGATGGGCTTATGGGGTGATACCATATAAAAAGTAAAACTCAAGATGCTGCAACCCGAATGTTCTACCATTTAGTAGATATGACAACAACAAACGCCTACATCCTATATAGACGTATACAAAAGGAAACCACGAGCAGCGAGAAATTGTTTGAATTTCCGTATTTTCGAGAGTCTATTGCTGCGGGTCTAGTGGGATATCAGTCAAAATACTTGCCAGGTCGTCCACTTAAGAACAACAATTTACCTTCACCATCTTCATATTTGTCTGCGCGATCAACTCGGTCGCCATCACATACTATGCAACCGCCAATTTCTCGGCGACCCTTGCAGCCACAACTCAAACAAGGATAAAAATCAAATAACCCAATAAAGGACTTGAAGTTTGACCTTTTGAATCATTTTCCAGAGTGGTTGGATCGCAATACGGGAAAAAGATGGTGCAAGCACTGCAAAACTTCACAAGCGCAGTGCATTTGCACAAAATGCAAACTACATTTATGCTGCTCGGCCAACAAAAATTGTTTTGTTGAGTATCATAGCACAAATAAAATGATTTAAAGAAATAAAATAAAACAAAAATTAAAAAAAGCAATTTATTTGGAAACTACTTTTTTACCCTTAAAGCCCCAAGAGTGCCTTGAGGCACTTATTTACATTTTCTCACCTTCCAGGTAAACGAAAGCTTCTACATTTTTTCTGAGTTCATATTTGAACTCAGGAACCCCTATTTACTTAAAAAAAAATTATTCGAATTAACTTCTGCCTTTACTTTAGAAATTAGTCTTAGAGGGTTATAGGATCCTAACTCACCAGCCATGTTTTGGGGATTCTAGCTATAAAACTGTAGAAGATACAGTTTTACCCGATTTGCCACGCCCCCAATAGACGTAGAAATATCCGCCATACCTTTTCTTGGAAAGTCAACGAGAGTATACGTTTAAAATTTCAACTCTCTAGCACTTCAACTAACATGGTTTCTGACAAATCGGAAAATGCATTTGCCGATTTGCCACGCCCCTAGTAAGCATACCGGGAAAATCTTGACACTTTATAATTTGAGGGTATACACGAGTATATGTTCCAAATTTCAAGTCTCTAGCTTCAATAGCGTCGAAATGGTTTGCGTTCATACGGACAGACGGACAGACGGACAGACGGACGGACAGCAAGACGGACATTGCACAAAACCAATATACTCTTTTTCCCTTTGGGAACAGAGTATAAAAAGGAGGAAGAGAATTTGAGGAATGTATTAATAGTTAGTGTTAATTTTGCGCTATGTCTTATCCTTTAATAAGCAAAATATGAAATTTGTGTCTTCGGACACAACACCACCCACCCCACCCCGAAAGAGCTAGGGTATTAAAGGGTCCCGACCCCCGCTGTGCAACCGATGTTCAGTTCGAAGAGGACAAGCTGACTTTTCTGACTGCTGAATAATATCATCTCCCGCATTCGTCACACATTTAGGGTAAACAAGTAAGAGTGCTCGAGTCGAGACTGCTCGACTAAGAGATACCCTGAACCCTGCGAAGATGCGATATTCAAATCATTTTACGCTTCTTTTATATATACATATACACAAACAACACATACACACTCATACATGCACACGCACAAATCTCTAGTATTTGCGTTCACACGGACGGACAGACGGACATGGCTATATCGACTCAGCTCGTCGTCCTGATCAAGAATATATACTTTATGGGGTCTGCCACGTCTCCTTCTGCCTCCTTCTGTTACATACATTTTCACAAAAACATTATACCCTGATTTCCCATTTTCAATGAGTTCAGGGTATAAAAATTCTCCAGCTACATTCCAACGATTAATAATGAATGAAATACTCAGAGGTTATAAAAATAAAATTTGTGTAGTGTATAAAATCTTTATTTATATTTATTTTTGTGTATTTAATATTTTGTTAAATTTGCAAATTGTGTTGTGTTAATTTGGCCATCAGTCTTTTATTACTGGGCAAAGAACAATCCGTGGTGCTTTGTGGTGCTTTATGAGGTGCCTCAAAGTTTGAAAGTTTGTGCAGCGTTGGTAATTATAACTATTATTGAATTCTGCTTTAATATTTTTATTCTTTGGTGCTCTTCTCTTTTGCTTTGCTCACTCTTTTTACACTTGATTGTGAGTTTGTGAGTGTTTGTACTCTCACGAAACTAATTTCGTTTTTTGCAAGAATATTTCTAGCTGCGTTTAGTCACTGCGCTCTTTTGTTTGTTGACCGTTGTTGGACTTCGCTCTCTCAACATATTAATTCCTCTCTGTTTTTCTATTATTTAGTTTTTTATCTGTTCTTCCGTTTTGGTTTGATTAACCCCAATTTCCAATATGATTTGCTGCAAAAAATCATTCGGCAAGTTGTTGATTCTACACAAGTACATGTCGGAGCGTACTGTATGCACGCACTGTATGCGCGCGTTGCTGTTTACTGTATGTGTGAGTGTGTGAGTATTCTGTTTTGGGTATTTCACTAGCATAATTTCATCACATTAATAATATTGCATCAACCGCTAATTGTGCTGTGACTGGCTGGTAGCATTTCTCGCTTGAAAAAGGACCGTTATAGCGCGACGACAGCGTTGTAGCGCTCTCGCTGAGTGTGGTTCGGTGCGAGGCAGAAGAACACAAAGAGTCAGTCGAATTTGGAATCGCGAAGCCTATGCACCGAAACTCACTGCGCTTTAAAGAGAATGGAAAACGAGCGTTCCTTAACATACACTTTGTTAGTTGCTGGTTGTGTGAGAATTTTATGCACACAAAATGTGCAGGTCTCACCGGACGTGAGTATGATAAAAATCATGTTCACTGCCAAAATTGGTTGTGGTGGTTTACGCTGGTCTTGTCCGGTTTGTTTGGAAAACCAAATAAGTTTTTCCGAAATGTACAATTCAGTGCGGGTTCAATTTTTAAAACTGAGTAATATTTCAAACAGTTTGAGTAGTTTTAGTGTTCAATATTCAATTATTGCTTTCACAGAAACATGGTTAAAGCCCAACGTTTATAATAGAGATAATAGATTCTCTCAAATAATTTCACTTTTTATAGACATGATCGATTGATACGTAGAGGTGGTGGTGTCTTAATTGCTGTTAAGGCCGACATCCTCTCCGATTCATTTAGTTTCACGTCACTTCACGATGCCAAGATTATTGGTGTTAAAATAACTCTACCATCGTGTTCTCTATATATTACTTGTTCTTATGTTCCCCCCTCTTCTGATGTGCAAGTGTATGCTCAGCATATAACTTGTATTAAAGAAGTTTTTGAACATGTAAAGGATAAGGACCTATTTCTTATGTTGGGTGACTTTAATATAAATTACCTTATACCAACAACTGATCACTATCTCTTTGACGAGTTGTTTGGTCTGTCTATGTTTCAGATGAACCCTATTTCAAATCATCTGAATCGTTCACTAGATCTGGTTTTTATTAATGATGATTCTATCATTAATGTCTCCAGATCATCCCCTTTATGTCTACCAGAGGATATACACCATCCCACTTTAGAGGTTTTACTTTTCATAAATAGTCAACCAATTTCAACGCCTATACCCCCACAACAACGTCGCTGTTTTCATAATAGCAATTTTGTTTTACTCAATCAACTCATTGGTTTCGTTTATATGACTCAGTTGACATTAATGTGGCAACAACTATTTTTCATAACACTCTAAATACCACACTAGATGAGTGTGTTCCTAAGCGCTTCCCTATACCTGCTGCTATTTCCGAACGAACATGCCACCATATATATATATACATATAGTATATATATATATATATATATATATATATATATATATATATATGTGGTTGGGCATTGTACCAAGTGGGATTGTTGTAAGGTGATTTGGACGGCCTAATAATGCCATGCTGCAGTAGGTTCTTTATTTCGTTTTTTACAAAGTCAGCCACTCGAATGGGGTGGGGGTAGAGCCTAGAGAAAACTGGATTCTTGTCGATCGTGCGTATCGTGGCGGCAACGGAGATATTGTAAGGCAGTGGCTCGTTAGAGACCCTGTTAAGGGTATATATATATATATATATATATATATATATATATATATATATATATATATATATATATATGTATATATATATATATATATATATATATATATATGATATATATATATATATATATATATATATATAACCATATATATAACCATCATCCAAGAAGAGCCTGATTCTCCAGTCAGACGACAAAGGATAACCCAACCAATGGAGCCCCGATACGGCAGTTTATATTCAGACTATTCAGACTTTACAACTAACTTTACTAAATTATCGTGTTTTATATTAATTACCTAATTTCACCGAATATTAAGTCTATTGAATATAGCACAGCTCCTCATTCTTCACAGCTTCAAAAGTGAAAGTAACGTATAACTTATAAAAATAATAAATGAAAAAAAAAAAAAATTAATATACTTATGTATACTTACGTATGTGATTTGCAAAGTATGGGGGTTCAAATCCGTGCCCGAAGACAAATACTATTAAATAACATAAAAGAAATTTTATATATATATATATATATATATACATATATATATATATATATATATATATAACCATCATCCAAGAAGAGCCTGATTCTCCAGTCAGACGACAAAGGATAACCCAACCAATGGAGCCCCGATACGGCAGTTTATATTCAGACTATTCAGACTTTACAACTAACTTTACTAAATTATCGTGTTTTATATTAATTACCTAATTTCACCGAATATTAAGTCTATTGAATATAGCACAGCTCCTCATTCTTCACAGCTTCAAAAGTGAAAGTAACGTATAACTTATAAAAATAATAAATGAAAAAAAAAAAAAAATTAATATACTTATGTATACTTACGTATGTGATTTGCAAAGTATGGGGGTTCAAATCCGTGCCCGAAGACAAATACTATTAAATAACATAAAAGAAATTTTTTTTTTGCAAAGTGGTGGTATCTCCACGTAAGCAAAATACCGAGGTTCAAATTTCTGCCCAAAGACAAATATTATAAAATTAATTATAAATAACCGTAACAGTATTTTCACTTGTGTTGAATGATGGGTGCCCGTGTAAGTTTAACCAAAAGTACTGCGGAAATATAGTGCGAGTGGTTCACATAATTAGATTATGGTGATCCTCTGGGATCGTCGAGCAATATATAAACACAATGTCATTTCTTATACAACTTTATATTTGTGTAATTTGTAATGGTCGGAGAAACCCAGCATATCCGGCCGGCATTGAAGTTACAGAGTATTGCTTTTCACCCAGTCTCTAGCTGAAAAAAAAAAAATTAAAAGAAAAAGCTTTAAAGTTTCCAAAGCGATCAAGCTGAGCTTTCGCGCAAGTGAGCTTTGGTTTATCTCCACCCACTCAGCTGTTAATCTGCTATGTGTAATGGTCGTAGCTACCAGAAGCTAACACCGCTGAACCGTAGACATCCCCTTACGATCATCGCAGTTTGACAGTAAGAGGATTAATTGGCATCCAAAGCTCGAGGAATCCCGCCCAGGAGAAGACCCTATCAGAATTCTAGTCAGGTTGGTTTGTTTATTCAACACTCGTGCCATATGTTAAACAAAGAACAAATATATATTCGACTGCAAGTAAAATGTCGTTGTGAGAATTAGGAAAGCCCAAAAACAATTGTAAATAAAAATTGTGAAGTGTAAACTAGCTCGGCCCTTACTCTCTTTAGGTAATGAGTTTCGCAGATCCCTATACGCTGAGCAGTTACATGCAGTGATTAACGCCGCAGTCAGCACAGCGGTTAACCAGGCTCTAGCAAAGAATACCAACAGCTAAGCGCGTTACAGAACCGGGTAAATGTCCTACAATTAGCGACACCACATGCGCCCCAGGTCGAACCCTACGAAAGGCTTTCAATAAGCCCAGAAACCAGGTGGGACATCCCCTTAAAAGTGGTGAAATCTGTCCTAGATTTCAACGGACTCCAAGACGACTACGTTGTCTGGAGACAATCAGCCACAGACGCGTATGAGCCATTCAAGCCATATGAGGGTAGCTGCTCCCATAACCAAGCAGTTACTATAATACGAAATAAAATCAAAGGCTCTGCCAGAGCACTTCTGGCATCACACAGCACTATATTAAATTTCGATGCGATAATCGCCAAATTAGACTACACCTATGCAGACAAAATACCGCTTCGCCTCCTCCGACAGGGGCTAGAGATGGTCAAGCAAGGAGAGTCTACTCTTACGGAACGCAAACTTGTCCAGAACAAAATAATCATGTCATAGGACCCAACAAGGGCCATAATGTTAAACGACGAAGTCAGAAGTGTATTTATCTTCATGTATTTATCTCTGGGCTTAAGACGTCTTTAAAGTTCGTAGTTTTCCCAGCTCAGCCAAAAGATCTGCCATCAGCTTTAGCCTTAGCCAGAGAAGCAGAGGCTAGCATGGAAATAAGTTAATTTGCCGCTTCGTATGCGAAAGTATTAGAGAAAAAATCCCAATCGAGGAGAGAGCGGCACCAAAAGTACCAAGAGAGGCACAACAGAAATCCCCATTTTATGAAAAAGCAGGGTAAACAAAACAATCAGAATGATAACGTAAACAAAGGTCAGACACCTGAACCTATGGAAGCTGACCCATCCATGTCCAAATATAGGCAGCCAACCAGCTTCAGAAACACTAATGCCACTGTCACACAAGGTGACACCAGGCAGACAGAGAAGAGGCAAAAGCCGTCTGAACGTGTTTCAGATAAAAGGCGTCAACGGGTGCACAATACAGTGCAAAAAGCTCTTGACGATCAAGATATTAGTGACGACGAAGCAACATCTTCGAACGAAGCTCTAGCCGATTCCGATACAAGACTGTAGCGAGTTATTGAATTTTTTAGGGAACGCTCCCAGCTACCGTTCATCGAATGCCAGCTGGCTGGGAGAACACTAAAAATACAAGTCGACACAGGACGGCTAAGAACTATATTGGACCACTATAAGATCAGTCGACACCTTTTAAAATCAGTTCCATTCATGGTTCTGACAAGGTCGACCAAAAATGTTACATGAATGTTTTTGGGAAAACCGCAACTTTTTACATGCTTAGAACGTTAACGCCCTTCGATGGCATAATCGCAAACCAAAGACGGATTAATAACATACGGTAACACATCGGAAAGATTGAGTTACCACAGGTGCCAAAATGTAAATTTCACTAACGTGAATGACATTACTGTGCCCCAATCGGTCAAAGACAATTTCAAGGAGGTAATCCTTAACAGGGTCTCTAACGAGCCACTGCCTTACAATATCTCCGTTGCTGCCACGATACGCACGATCGACAAGAATCCAGTTTTCTCTAGGCTCTACCCCCACCCCATGCGAGTGGCTGACTTTGTAAAAAACGAAATAAAGAACCTACTGCAGCATGGCATTATTAGGCCGTCCAAATCACCTTACAACAATCCCACTTGGTACAATGCCCAACCACACCGATGATCCTAGCTAACCTCGGTAAAGCCAAATATTTCACAACGCTAGATCAAAAGTCTGGCTACCACCAAATATGTCTGGCTGAACAAGATAGAGAGAAAACTTCTTTCTCAGTATTTGGGGGACAGGATGAATTTTGCCGCCTACCCCTCGGACTGAAAAACGCTGGAAGCATTTTTCAGAGAGCAATCGATGATATTCTACGAGAACAGATCGGCAAAATTTGCTATGTTTACGTGAACGACGTAATCATTTTCTCCGAGAGCGAAGAAGACCACGTTCAGCACATTGCCTGGGTTTTAAAAAGCTTATGTGATGCTAACATTCAGGTGTCGATTGAAGAGACACAGTTTTTCAAGCAAAGCGTTGAGTGCCTTGGTTTCTCTGTAACCAGGGGCGGCGCGAAGGCCGACCCAGAAATAGTAAAAGCTATACAGCAATTCCCTGAGCCGAAAAACCTGTTTGAGCTATGGTCATTCTTAGGACTGGCAAACTATAACCGATGCTATGTTAAGGATTTTGCGGCATTCGCGAGACCATTAACAAGCCTGTTAAAAGAAAACGGATCAATAAGCAAGCATATGACAAAGAAAACTACCATCAGTTTTAATGATATACAAAGACTTAGAAACATCATGGCCTCAGAAGACGTCATGCTTAGCTACCCTTACTTTAAGAAACCATTTGAGCCGTTGTATGGGCCCTGCAGAAACTGCAGCAGTATTTGTATGGCACCCGGAACATCCACATTCACATCCACATAGACCATCAACCTCTTACC
The DNA here is from genome assembly GCA_035045365.1 of Drosophila leonis. Classification (NCBI taxonomy): domain Eukaryota; kingdom Metazoa; phylum Arthropoda; class Insecta; order Diptera; family Drosophilidae; genus Drosophila; species Drosophila leonis. Next base: position 500,375 of record JAWNPC010000558.1, read on the forward strand.
TTTGTTGTGTCGGATAAAACGCTAAGATAAAACGATGGAAAGCTTATATTAACGACTATAACGCCAATATTCATTATAAGCCAGGAAAAGAAAACCGAGTGGCAGATGCGCTGTCCCGCCAAAACATTTATAATTTGTACGATGACGTGCCTTCAGACGAAGCCACTGTGCAAATTGAGGTATCCCTATCCAAAATAATGACAAGCCGATTTACTGCTTTAGGAATCAAATTGTTCCAGAAGGAGGCAAAATTGCCTCTAAAAAGAACGTTTATTTTGTTGAAGGAGAAGACTAGACATTTAATCAACTTCACAAACAACAAGTAAGAAAACTCTAGTCGGGGGTGCCCGACTAGGAGATCCCCTGAACCCTGTCCGATCTGCGTTTTTAATTATATTCCATATCTTGCATATATAACAAACTTAAACAAAATTTAACTAAATTGCCAATCTTACACTTTCACAATCAAAAAGCATTTGAAATTACTGTTTAAATGGTAGACTTGGCTCTGGACACTATTTTGACTATCGCTGCATACGATTTTTGCTCCGTTCTGTGGAGCTGCAAGATCCGCCCACTTTTTTCTAGAGTTAATTCTTATCGGGGCATATTTACGAAGAAGTTAGTCAATTTCGTTCAATCCAAGTAATGTACACCAAGTAGTATACATCTTGACGATATTGTACACATGTTTCGAAAATCCCCGTTACTTCTAAGAATAACGTTGGCGCCAGACAGTGGCGAGCAAGCAAGAGTACGGTGACTTTAGTGGCACACTGTATGTGTGCACTGGGGGTGGGTTGCTGGTCACATGTTGTTGCAATTGACAAAACGTTTTGTTTAATTACTTCTGTGATACTTAATGAATTTCAATGAAATTTTCAGCATATGATCTACATATTATATTGCATATTTGTAAATTGTCTAAAATAACACACTCATTCACATAATAGCTATATTTGCAACTAAACTTCAATCTAAAAATTTTTTTAAAATTTTCCAAAATATAAACAAGTAAGAGTGCTCTAGTCGAGACTGCTCGACTAAGAGATACCCTGAACGACTGCGCGTGGGCAGCGCTTGGGCTGCAGTATGGGCAATATTATGGAAACTTTTTTGTTGAATAGGTTTTCTTCTAGATGGACTTTCGTAAACAAACCTTCTAAGACGTATTAATGACATTCATATGTATGTATTTGCCAAAGCACAAATCTCTAGTATTTGAAATACGTTTTTTCAAATTTTGGGGGAAGGGGGCGTGGCATCGAAAATTCAAAAAATTACAAAATGTTTGAATACAAACACGAATACAAATTGAATACAAATAACACGGATATACACGAAAAATTTGAAATCTATAGCTAAAACGGTATTCAAGTTACGCTTGAAAAACAAAGTTAAAATATCGATTTTCATCGATAATAAGGAAATGGGATGAGTTATCGAAAAAAATTGATAAACTCGTACTGCGTAGGGTATACACGAGTATACATTTCAAATTTCAGATCTCTAGCTTTTGTGGTTTACGAGATCGCTGCGTTCACACGGACGGAAGGATGGACGGACGGACGGACAGACGGACAGACTGACATGGCTATATCGACTCAGTTTGTCGAGCTGATCAAGAATATAAATACTTTATGGGGTCTGCCACGTCTCCTTCTGCCTATTACATACATTTTCACAAAAACATTATACCCTGATTTCCCATTTTCAATGGGTTCAGGGTATAAAAAAAGGAAATTGTATAAAATATAAATGAAACTTAACCCTTTATATGGCACCACGTCCGATTTTTATGTGGTTTTTTTTATTTGATAGAAAACTTAAAATAAAAAATACACTTCACTTTCGTTTTTTGTGTTTTTGATTCAGAACGCTTTTATAAAGGATAAAGGATTTGTTGCATAAATGCATCAAAATTGCGTGGGGTAAAAAAAATTCTGATAATTCTCAGAGTATTTAGATTAAGTTTATTTTTAAGTTTGGATGTTCTTAAACTATTTAACATAAAATTAAAGTTTGTTTAATTTTAATTTAAATGAAAGTTTTTAAAACAATTGTTTCTCTTATTAAAACATAAGGCTACTCCACATTTCCCGCACATTACTTGTGAGAATCCTGTACAGTTTGGGTACTTGCACCTTATTCGCTTTTCAGCCCAGAGAGGCCAATGTCCAAATTCATCCTGCCGTACCATTTGATTTGGCACTCGTTGGGTAGGACCTCTCTGTTTTTATACTCTGTTCCCAAAGGGAAAAAGAGTATATTGGTTTTATGCAATGTCCGTCTTGCTGTCCGTCCGTCTGTCCGTATGAACGCAAACCATTTCGACGCTATTGAAGCTAGAGACTTGAAATTTGGAACACATACTCGTGTATACCCTCGAATTATAAAGTGTTAAGATTTTCCCGATACGCCCACTAGGGGCGTGGCAAATCGGAAAATGCATTTTCCGGTATGTCAGAAACCCTGTTAATTGAAGTGCTAGAGAGTTGAAATTTGATATGTTTACTCGCGTTGACAACCCAAGATCAAAAAGGTATGACGGATATATCTACGCCCATTGGGGGCGTAACTGTATCTTCTACAGTTTTGGAGTTAGAATGCCCAAATTTGACGTGTAAGTTACTGTTAAGATCCTATAAAGATCAATGACAAAATTATATATCCACGCCCACTGGGGGCGTGGCAAATCGGATCTGACTTTATAGTGATTTATACATATTCTTATATATCTTGAGCACTATTAATGCTAGAGACTTGAAATTTAGAATATATACTCGCGTTGACAACCCACGATCAAAAAGATAAAAGATTGCAAGCCGCAAAAGTTTATATCTCCTAAAGTTTTAGAGCTAGAAACTTCAAATTGGGTAATAAAGTTACTAGAGACCTCCTCTATAGATGACCCAAAAATAATTGTTGCGCCCCTTTAGGGCGTGGCGCACCGAAAAATACCCTGTAATTTCCACATTTTTGGAGCGAAAGCTTGCAAATTTTGCTGTTACGTCAATTTAAACTAAACTAAGGATTGGCCAAAAATTACATGTCTACGACCTCTGGGGGCGTGGCAAATTGGAATTTTATTTTTCAGAGCTCTTGAGTTAAAATTGCTGCAAAATCACCATCGCAAGAATAATACGGTAGGTGGCGCTAAACAATATTCTCACGTATCGGAATTAGTCATAAGCATGTACCGCCTACATAAATAAGCTTAATTTCTTGCTAAGTCGGCAAAAAAAATTGTAAGAGACAAATAAATATATGAATTAAACCAAAGGGGTTTCTGGTAGATTATTTTTTATTGACAACTCGTTTGAGCTGTTCGAGAATAATTCTTAAACTGAAACTTAAAGTAACTTAAATGAATTCGTGAAGCCGCCGCTGCCGGCAGACAGACCGGCAGACCGCTGAGTCGGCGTTTCTTGCTTACGATCAGGCTGCTTAGGCGTGATGGTATCAAATTTCGCCTGCAACTCTGTCGCAACGGCATCCGGCCCAATTGCTCTATCAGCGACTTTGGCCATGCGCGTGTTAACTCCTCCCCGGGTAGGCTGAAACCCGTCCTCGGGTTTCTCATTGATCGCTTTGCGGCGGTATAGTTTCCATGCGCTTAAGAGAAGAAGGAGAAGAGTAATGAGGATTAAGCAGCAAAACGACCTTGATGATATGTCCGATTTGAGATCCCCGATGTGACGGAGATTTCTCAGACTGAGATCGTGCAGAAATGGGAGGCTCAGATGTTCCCTGAAAAGGGTGATGTTAACTATGGCCGACGTAGAAACGGCTGGTTTCTTTTTTATGATGACCCGATGATTTTCGTAACGGGTGCCGTTGAGGGAGATGTATTCATCGAAAGTGGCCAGAAAAGTTCCCGTGACTTGTTGACTGCCTCCAGTGTTGTCCACCACATTTACTGTTGCGCTGTTGATGATAATGATGCCATCCTCAATCGTCGTTATGGGCTCTAGATGCCCTGGGCGCGTGGCGCATTGTGCGACGGTTCCTGACACCAGTTCCTGTGCACACGATGCTTTCTGTAATCTCTTGCAGAAAGTGGTGCTCACAGTAGTAGCGCAGTTGCACACAGCGAAGGTCTTTGTTCCGCAATCGGCCACTAATCGGCCACTGCTACCTTCTTCTAGATCTATTATTACGTTATTATGTTGAACGGGAAAAATGTCAATTTTCTTACAATTTAACTTAGGTTGAGGATATTTTATAAGAAAATATAAAAGTTCAGAATTTTGGAAAGCCTTAATGCTAGATACTTCTAAAAGGTCCACTACACTAATATTTGTAAGATGCTCATTTAACAATTCTTTAATGTCAATGCTGTCCAGGATAAGTGGGCTAATCAAATTTATTTTGGCAAGTGTTACGGATAAAATTAGATCCTCAAGATTTGTAATTATCATTCTGTTCTTCGCTAGAATTGTTGAATAGAGATGCTCAACTTCCGCATCAGGTTTGAGAATTGCATTAAGTGCCTTCGAAACTTCGTTAAGTCGTACTTGAAATTTGTTGTTGATTTCGATTTGCCTATTTTCTGAATCTATTAACTGACCCTGCTTGAACTTTATTTGTTCCCAGTCATCAAAATCTGGGGTTCCTGCAATTGCCTTAAGGGCACTACCTATCAAATTTATACTGCGTGATTGCCTATGATGAACATTTAAAGTTGCAATTAATGTGGCTGTGTGTTGAATGTCGATCTTTAATACTTGTCTCATGTGGTCCTTGGGTAGGTTGTCGATTAGCTTCCTCGTCTCGTCAACGTAAGTTTTGAATGATGTCAAGTTCGTCGTGTGTCCCAAGTATTTGTATTCGTCCCAGATTGTCACGTCTCCGTCAACTATGGGTATATAGTCCGCATGTGAATAGTCGCTAAGTCTCAGTGTCGCTTCGGTCAAAGTCATCGTTGTCATTGTCAGAGCCAAAAAATATCGTAACCTAAAGTGAGATATATGTAAAACTTATTAGCCTAGTAAGAAAATGGATTAACCTTAAGATTCGAATTCTGTGTGGAGTTGTGTGGCCTATTTAAGACAGTTCTTATGGACCACGCTCCCTTTAATTAGAACCGTCGTACCCAGGCCCGCTTCCCCTGTTGCTTCAGTGAATAGAGGCGAAAGTTTATTTCCCAATCTCTTGTTGGATTTTAACCATACCTTCTCGCCAACATTATACGTTTTCTGAACCCTGTTCTTATTTTGGTGCTCTAACGATTTTTCTTGTGCTGCCGTGATTTTCTCCTTTATTTTCACCGCAACCTCATTAGGGATTGAATGGATAATTTCTATTGGCTTCCTTTTCGTAACCGAGTGAATCGACCTATTGTATTTTATTGTCGCGAAAAGGATATTGTCGACAGTGTCTTCAATGTGGTTTCCATTTTTAAGACAACGACTTATATCCCCTAAAGTACCGTGAAAACGCTCGACCTGCCCGTTAGACGTGCTGTGTAGGGGCGGCGCATTCGTGATCACGATGTCAAAGTTATTTGACAACATTGATCTAATGGTCTCCGAATTTAGAGACTTTTCATTGTCACAGTAAATTGTCTTTGTTTTCGGGAAGACGTTCAGAAGTTGTAGCAGTGGAGCCTTTATGTCCACGATTGCACGTGAACGAATGGGGACGATTGCAAATTTAGAAAATTTGTCAATGCAAGTAAAAAAGTATTTCTGGTTAGTGGAGTAAATGTCTACGTGTAGCATTTCCCCGGCATATGACGGTATTGGGGTCTTCCCTATCTCTTGTCGGATTGGGTGACGATTGTGTTTATCCATCGCGCACACCCGACAGTTTGCCGCTATTTCCGTTGTAAGACGACCAATTTTTGGGAAAAAATAGTCTCGAAGTATTTGCTGCGCATTCTCTTGCGCCGCGCGGTGAGCACGATTATACTCAGCTATAGCGATTTCCCTTTGTTCTGTTGTGTCGGAGATGTCTATAACCATACTTTTTGAGTGTCTAAACGTAGTCGAAGGAAATTCTTCGACCAATTTGCGTTGGTTACCTCTGCGTTCACGGCTTCTTGCAGAGTTTGGAACAGTGAGTTCCGATCGGAAAACTGTATGACATGTCTGGTTTTTGTTTTAAACAGGATGTACGTCCTGTGTTGTGGAATGGTGCTTTCCTCCAGTATTATCTGGTTTCGGAAGCAGTTGACTGGCTTGTCTGTCGTCTCAATTGTGTACGTAAGAGACTCCTCGCTATGGATTGTAGCGACATCAGAATCTGCCGAATCTTCCAAAGCGTTGATATTTTGGCGAGACAAAGCGTCTGCCACAAAATTCTCTTTGCCAGGCTTATAAATGATGTTAGCGTTATGCTCATCAATGAAAGCCTTCCAGCGTTTTATCTTAGCGTTCGGATTTTTTTCCGATACGGCAAAGGTTAAAGGCTGGTGATCTGTATAGATGTTTAAGTTTTTAACTCCGTACAGGTAGTTTCTGAGATTTTTCAAAGCCCACACAATGGCGAGAAGCTCTCGCTCATTTGTGGCGAAATTAATCTCATTATCTCGCAGTGTGCGCGAGATCATTGTAATCGGGCGGCCGCCCTGGGACAGCACTGCTCCGAGCCCGTAACCTGACGCGTCTGTTGTAAGGTCAAATGGTTTTTTGAAATCGGGATATGACAACATCACATCTTCTGACGCTAGCATCTCCTTTAACCTGTTAAAGGCATTCAATTGCTCTGGAGTAAGTTCGAGTTTAACCTTTCTCGAATAGTTGGCGCTTATTTTCCCGTTTTCACCTTTCAAGATCTCCGTTAGGGGTCTTGCGATGCTGGCGAAACCCGCAATAAAGCACCTATAATAACTTGCTAGCCCGAGAAATGATCGAAGGCTAAACAATGTTTTAGGTGGTTGGAAATCCTTTATGGCCTGTACCTTATCGGCCGACGTCTGGATTCCACCTCTGCATACGGTGAATCCCAAATATTCTCCGCTCTTAGAACTTAGATTTTTCCTGAGAAACCCACATGCCCGCGTCCCTAAGGCTTTTCAAGACCCACTCAATATGATTGATGTGGTCTTCCTTGTTTGGGGAGAAAATTATTACGTCGTCCACATAGACATAACATGTTTTTCCAATTTGGTCCCTGAGGACATCGTCTATTGCCCTCTGAAAAATGCTTGGAGCGTTTTTTAACCCGAAGGGATGCCTGCAAAATTCATACTTCCCGTTGCTTACAGAGAATGCTGTTTTATCTCTGTCCCTTTCTATCAGTTCTATCTGATGAAATCCCGATTTGAGATCCAGGGTGGTAAAATACTGAGCCTCCCCCATATTTGCCAATATGGTGGAAATCGTTAGGATAGGGTATTTATCGTCGATTGTTTTTTGATTTAACTTTCGAAAATCGATTACCAGACTTTTTTTTTATGGCCTGATTCGTCGACACCTTTTTTTGTCGACCACCCATATAGGATTGTTATATGGTGACTTTGAGGATCGAATTATGCCGTCCGCCAGAAGTTGTTTAACCTCTGCATTGACAAATTCAGACACGCCCATTGGGTATGGGTATAGTTTGGAATATACCGGTTCGCCGTCCGTTCGGATTGTGGCGATAGTATTTATATTATAAGGCAGGGATTCGTTAACGTCTGCAAAGGCGTTAATCATCCGGTCAATCATGCGATTGAAAGTGGGCCTGACCGCGGCGGGAACATCCGCAACATTTATTTCGAAGTGGTTTACCTGTTGGCATGTTGTGAACTCCATTTTTTCCATTCCCTTGTCATATTTAATGACATTGCTGTTTAGATCTATTTGGGCGTTGACTTTTTTTTAACAAGTCAAGGCCAATTATGCCCTCGAAGTCTTTCAATGAGTCTAGCATAAAAAAATATGATTTTTCACCGAAGAGGTGAATGAGACATTTCTGCTCAATTTTTGTGTGCCCGTGGATCGATTTGACCTGAAATGGGCTATCGACTGGCCTCCAATGTGCCAGTTCGGGAAGGGGTTTTATGTAATTTTTAGATGCTCCTGTGTCAACCAGCAGTCTTACTTCCCGCCCTGCAACCGTGCGTCTTACAAACGGGAGCAGGGACTTTCCACTAAAAAATTGCAACTTTCATCACCTGACAGGTCGTCCTCGACCGCCTCCACCTCGTGTTGCGAGTGTGACCCATAACTACCTTCGTTACTTTCTTCTTTTTGCTGGGTCCTCATTGATTGATCACCATAGTTTGCATTGCCCTGATAACCCTGTGTGGGCTGTCTGAAGCGGGAGGAGGTATCCACCTCCATTGGTTCGGGGCCACGCCCTGTGGTTTTTATACTCTGTTCCCAAAGGGAAAAAGAGTATATTGGTTTTGTGCAATGTCCGTCTTGCTGTCCGTCCGTCTGTCCGTCTGGCCGTCTGTCCGTCTGTCCGTATGAACGCAAACCATTTCGACGCTATTGAAGCTAGAGACTTGAAATTTGGAACACATACTCGTGTATACCCTCGAATTATAAAGTGTTAAGATTTTCCCGATACGCCCACTAGGGGCGTGGCAAATCGGAAAAAGCATTTTCCGGTATGTCAGAAACCCTGTTAGTTGAAGTGCTAGAGAATTGAAATTTCGAACGTATACTCGCGTTGACAACCCAAGATCAAAAAGGTATGGCGGATATATCTACGCATATGGGGGCGTGGCAAATCTGGTAAAACTGTATCTTCTGCAGTTTTAGAGCTAGAATGCCCAAATTTGACATGTAAGTTACTGTTAAGATCCTATAAAGATCGATGAAAAAATTATATATCCACGCCCCTTGGGGGCGTGGCAAATCGGATCTGACTATATAGTGATTTATACATATTCTTGTATATCTCGAGCACTATTGATGCTAGAGACTTGAAATTTGGAATATATACTCGCGTTGACAACCCACGATGAAAAAGATATGTCGGATATATCTACGCCCATTGGGGGCGTGGCAAATCGGGTAAAACTGTATCTTCTGCAGTTTTAGAGCTAGAATGCCCAAATTTGGCATGTAAGTTACTGTTAAGATCCTATAAAGATCGATGAAAAAATTATATATCCACGCCCCTTGGGGGCGTGGCAAATCGGATATGACTATATAGTGATTTATACATATTCTTGTATATCTCGAGCACTATTGATGCTAGAGACTTGAAATTTGGAATATATACTCGCGTTGACAACCCACGATCAAAAAGATATGTCGGATATATCTACGCCCCTTTAGGGCGTGGCACACCGAAAAATACCCTGTAATTTCCAAATTTTTCGAACGTAAGCTTCCAAATTTGGCATTTATGTTACCTTCGACTACTTCCAAAGATTGGCCAAAAATAACGAGTCTACGCCAATTGGGGGCGTGGCAAATCGGATCTGAATATCTAGATTTTGCACAAAATTTCCTTTTATATCTCCTAAAGTTTTATAGCTAGAAGCTTCAAGATTGGCTAATTGAGTTACTGGTGACCTCCTCTATCGATGACCCAAAAATAATTGTTACGCCCCTTTAGGGCATGGCGCACCGAAAAACACCCTGTATTTCCACATTTTTGGAAGGTAAGCTGTTACGTCAATTTAGACTCCTTCTAAGAATTGGCCAAAAATTACATGTCTACGACCACTGGGGGCGTGGCAAATTGGAATTTTATTTTGCAGAGCTCTTGAGTTAAAATTGCAGCAGAATCACCATCACAAGAATAATCCGGTAGGTGGCGCTAAACTGCAATAAGCATGTACCGCCTACATAAATAAGCTTAATTTCTTGCTAACTAGGCAGACAAAATTGTAAGAGACATATAAATATATGTATTTCGATTTAATGTTTAAATAATTGACCACCTAATATTAATATAGTTTTCCATAGCCTAGGTCAGTTATTTCGTTATTTTCGTATGTTGGCAATGCTTCAGACGATTCCCAAGTGGCACTGTTAAAAGACTCAATTGGTTATGTAAAGAAAATCAATCATACTTTCAAATTAACAGACAACTCTTAAGTTAACAGACTGCTTTGCATAAAAATTATAAAATGCATGGTGTAGTTATATTTTTTTTGTCTAGCTCATAAAATCATCATATTCATACAAACGATTGAAGCGAGCCATAATTTATAAAAATTTTACTCATTTACATATATATATTTTTAGAATTTTAATAAATATATAGTTATCTTGAGTCAGAAGCTAATTCGAGCGGCGACTTTAACAAATTAAGATAAACTTTAAAATGTAATATGCCAGAAGCCCCTATGGGAACAGAGTATCACGCAGTCGGTTGCGCCCGACTGCAACGTTCTTACTTGTTTTTGTTCAAATTGTTAAAGTAAAAAAAATAAGCATCTCACTTACATTTTTGTATTTTCTGACTTTGTAAACTGATTTTCTGTTAGTGGCCGATGTGTCAGACGCTGTCGTTGTGCTGATTTCTCCCGCTGCACTCTTTCGGACGCTTGTAGTTATACTCTGTTCCCAAAGGGAAAAAGAGTATATTGGTTTTGTGCAATGTCCGTCTTGCTGTCCGTCCGTCTGTCCGTCTGTCCGTCTGTCCGTATGAACGCAAACCATTTCGACGCTATTGAAGCTAGAGACTTGAAATTTGGAACACATACTCGTGTATACCCTCTAATTATAAGGTGTTAAGATTATCCCGATACGCCCATTAGGGGCGTGGCAAATCGGAAAATGCATTTTCCGGTATGTCAGAAACCCTGATAGTTGAAGTGCTAGACAGTTGAAATTTGGAACGTTTACTCGCGTTGACAACCCAAGATCAAAAAGGTATGGCGGATATATCTACGCCCATTGGGGGCGTGGCAAATCGGGTAAAACTGTATCTTCTGCAGTTTAGAGCTTTATAGTGATTTATACATATTCTTATATATCTTGAGCACTATTAATGCGAGAGACTTGGAATTTAGAATATATACTCGCGTTGACAACCCACGATCAAAAAGATAAAAGATTGCAAGCCGCAAAAGTTTATATCTCCTAAAGTTTTAGAGCTAGAAACTTCAAATTGGGTAATAAAGTTACTAGAGACCTCCTCTATAGATGACCCAAAAATAATTGTTGCGCCCCTTTAGGGCGTGGCGCACCGAAAAATACCCTGTAATTTCCACATTTTTGGAGCGAAAGCTTGCAAATTTTGCTGTTACGTCAATTTAAACTAAACTAAGGATTGGCCAAAAATTACATGTCTACGACCTCTGGGGGCGTGGCAAATTGGAATTATATTTTTCAGAGCTCTTGAGTTAAAATTGCTGCAAAATCACCATCGCAAGAATAATACGGTAGGTGGCGCTAAACAATATTCTCACGTATCGGAATTAGTCATAAGCATGTACCGCCTACATAAATAAGCTTAATTTCTTGCTAAGTCGGCAAAAAAAATTGTAAGAGACAAATAAATATATGAATTAAACCAAAGGGGTTTCTGGTAGATTATTTTTTATTGACAACTCGTTTGAGCTGTTCGAGAATAATTCTTAAACTAAAACTTAAAGTAACTTAAATGAATTCATGATGCCGCCGCTGCCGGCAGACAGACCGGCAGACCTCTGAGTCGGCGCTTCTTGCATACGATCAGGCTGCTTAGGCGTGATGGTATCAAATTTCGCCTGCAACTCTGTCGCAACGGCATCCGGCCCAATTGCTCTATCGGCTACTTTGGCCATGCGCGTGTTAACTTATGTATTTCGATTTAATGTTTAAATGCTCGAAATGATTGACCACCTAAGATTAATATAGTTTTCCATAGCCTAGGTCAGTTATTTCGTGTTTTTCGTATGTTGGCAATGCTTCAGACGATTCCCAAGTGGCACTGTTAAAAGACCCAATTGGTTATGCAAAGAAAATCAATCACACTTTCAAATTAACATACAACTCTTAAGTTAACAGACTGCTTTGCATATAATTAAGTGTGGACACACTTGCATGGCACCGTTATATTTTTGTGTCTAGCTCATAAAATCATACGAACGATTGAAACGAGCCATACATTATAAAAATTTTACTGATTTAAATATATATTTACAATTTTAATATAAAATAAATTTATATAGTCAAACTCTGCGTAAATATAATATATATACATATATATATATATATATATATATATATATATATATATATATATATATATATATATATATATATATATATATATATATATATATATGTCCATATATATGGAATATAATATAATATAATATATATACATAATTGGAAGTAATATTTTATATTAATTTTGAATCAATTAATCATATATAATTATACCCTGAACCAATTGAAAATGGGAATTCAGGGTATAATGGTTTTGTTAAAATGTCAAATGTATGTAACAGGCAGAAGGAGGCGTGGCAGACCCCATAAAGTATATATATTCTTGATCAGGACGACGAGCTGAGTCGATATAGCCATGTCCGTCTGTCCGTCTGTCCGTCTGTCCGTCTGTCCGTCCGTCCGTATGTGTGAACGCGTCGATTTCAGAACCTATAAGAGCTAGAGACTTGAAATTTTTTTTGGAAGTCCCTGTATATCACGCGCATATCGAATTTGTTTTAGAAATTCGATAACTTTTCCCGTTCTTTTGATATCGATTAAAAACCTTATCGAAATGAAGTTAATAAATTATATCTCGTACATGTTTGAAGCTAGAGTCTCCAAATTTTGCATTTAGTTTCATTTATATTTTATACAATTTCGGTTTTTGTTAGATTTTGGATATTAGTTCAAAATTTTTCAAAAATTTTCAAATTGAAGGTTAATTGCAAATATAGCCAATATGTGAATGAGTTTGCGATTTTATACAACTGTAAGATATTCAATATAATATGTAGATCATATGCTGAAAATTTCATTGAAATCCATTAAGTATCACAGAAGTAATTAAACAAAACGTTTTGTCAATTGCAACATGTGACCAGAAACCCACCCCTGTTTTCATTTTTTCTATACATGTGCACACATACATTGAGACATTCGAATGTGAGCATTCTTGTCTGTTCTAAGAATCACAACAATAACAGCTGACTGCGTGAATTTTGTTATAATTCTAAACTGCCATTAATTCAAATTTGCTACTGCTTGTCTAAGCAGTGCAGTGGCGGTGTTGATAGAAGCGGGGCACGTCGTGCCTTGTAGGTCTGGGTTCAAACCCAGCTGATGTCAAATATTTTTATGTCGTATTTTCTTAATTTTTTATTTTTTTCTTTTATTAAATTATTATTACTCTTTAAAAATTATATTAAATTCTTTAAAAATAAAAACATGCTATTTGATTGTGAAAGTGCAAGATTAGCAATTTAATTAAATTTTGAATAAGTTTGTAATGTATACAAGATACGGAATATATTTAAAAACACAGATCGGAGTGGATTCAGGGGATCTCCTAGTCGGGTACCCCCGACTAGAATTTTCTTACTTGTTTTAATTAATTATATTATTTATATTATAAGCACAATTATTAATATAATTTTGTATATATTATTAGTACGTAGTAAATTAGTTCAAGCTATGGTAATTTTAGGTGGGGAACATGGAAATGACTTAATATACTCATTTCAAGTCGACTCGAAGGTTCTATAGATAAACTTAGATCCCCATTGAAATTTCGATGGCCTCCTCGTGGTGTTCCCTGGATACCGATTAAATTGTTGAATCGGAAACTAATTCGAGCGGCGACGTAAGCTAATTAAGATAAACTTTAAAATGTAATATGTCAGAAGCCTCTATGGGAACAGAGTATCACGCAGTCGGTTGCGCCCGACTGCAACGTTCTTACTTGTTTTTTTGTTTTAATTCGTTTTCGAGTAGAGAACTTCGTTTTTCTATTATTGATTTAGTGTCAACTTTTGTTAGCACCTCTGCAATATTTATCTGAAAGTCGGAAGAACCTAAAAGTTGAGTGCTTGATCAATTTGCCTTGTGAACGCGTTTATACAAAAGCCAAGCATTGCTGACTGTCAGGTCGAGCAGATGTTAAAAAAACGCGAACCTGCCAGCGTCTACTTCTTAGTAGACTTTATTACTTTTAAAAATTGTTGTTTTTTAAAATTGTTCAATTGTTGGATGATTGGCCTGATTTTGAAAAGCCGATCGTGACTGGCATGAGTCAAAGGCAAAATATTATCGTTATTGTTAAAGTGAATATGACGTCTTATAGTTTCGAATTTTGTTTGCGACATAATGTTTTGAACGGCTGCTATGCCAATATTATTGCACCAGTATTGGGTGATTCGTGGAAGACGTGAAATGGACATATACAATACAATTCCAACAAACTGTCGAATCTCCATTGACGTGAAACCGCAATTTACGTTGGGTTCTTTTTGTTGAATGTACAAATTGGTTTCAATCGAAATATTCTCAAAAAGTTGTTTTGAAAACAGATATGAGAAGACCAACCACAAAAATCTAAAAAACGCATGTTTCTGCTTTACATCAAATATACACATGCCACTTTCTTAATACACATTGCGAAATAATTCCATTTAAACGGTATGTTGTAGATATACATCGCGGCCATATAAAAGGTTAATGCAAAATTTTTGAGACTCTAGCTCCAAAGATGTACGAGATAGAATCACTAACCATAAAACACATAGATGCGACAAGTACAATAGAACAAATTTATTCCACGCTAAAAAAAAATTGTGCGTTGTGGACCACTCAACTTCGTATTTGCTCGGCTCGGTCGCTTTAGGGCCAGACAGTAAATATATGGTCCGGCAAAATCAGTGCGCTGCGAGCGCTCAACCGAAATGGATACATTCTTATATGAAGAACCACTACATGCTATTTTTTTTATTACTCCCTCTCTCTCTCTCTGCTCTCTCAAGTACATATACAAGTAAAGATGTGCGAGTCCACTGCAGCCAGTCTTCTGCATACGTTGGGAATCAGAATCCGGCAATGAATGCGGTGGTTTGGTAATCCAACCGTCTTGCGTATCTACGCTGGTTGTGGTTGTGGTTGTCGGAATACTCCAGATGACACTGGTAGCAATAGTAGTTTATGTTGGGTTATTAGTAAAAGTTGCCAATCGCTAGCCTTGTGGCTTAGCAATAAAAAATATGTTTATTTAGCGGCTTTAGCCGAAGCAAAGTATTTAATATATGAATTGTTACGTTCAACGTTTGATAGAAAACTGATTTACTTGAGAAACATAAAGCGAAACTAAACCTAAGTACATAAAAGAGATTGTGAAATACATAAAATGATACATAGTTGGCAAATTCTTAACATGCAATGGGTTCGTGGTCGGCAGAGCCGACTCAGCATAATTCTAATAATAACTCAACGCTTGCGACACAAGCAAAGCCGCTGGCCGTTGCTCTGTCCCATATTACTTTGGTCACGTTGCATGTGCATTCATAATGCACTAGGTTTATTTAATTCTTTTAAATATATCGATTAGTGGACTGTAAAAGATTTAGTTGCGAATATGTATTCACAGGTGACAGACTGCATCAAGCTATACTTCATATTGCCCAAATGACTTGCAGGTCATAAATGCTCATTTCATTCACTCTGCAATTCAAACCATACAAAATTAACAAACTGCTGATTAAATCGCGGACACTCGAAAATTTCGATCATCGCATCACATACACACAAATATGCAAATGTGTGTGTGCACTCCACAAAATCAAGCAACCACAGTCATCAAGAGTTTCGCACACAGGCACACAAATACTAGTATTTGTAAGGGACTGTAAGTGTGTGTGTGCATACTAGTCGCAAAAACATATTCGTTAAGCTCACCAACGCTTTCATACCCTTCACACAAATAATAATGAAATTGTAAACATTTTGCATGAGCAGGCAAACCCTTTCAGCAATTTGGTATACCCTTTGCTCGGAAGGGAAGGAATGAAACGTCTCGACGAACGAATTTCAATTTGGGTGCGCTGCTGGTTGTGCGTACGTGTATATGTACTTGAGAGAGCAGAGAAAGAGAGAGAGAGTAAGGAAAAATAGCATGTAGTGGTTCTTCATATGAGATTTTGACCATTTTAGTTGAGCACTCGCAGCGCACTGGTGTTGCCGGACCAAATTTTTACTGTCCGAGCCTAAAGCGACCGAACCGAGCAAATACAAAGTTGAGTGGTCCACAACGCACAAATGTTGTAGCGTGGAATAAGTTTGTTCTATTGTACTTGTCGCATTTATGTGTTGTATGGTTAGTGATAGAATTTAAGAACGTTTCGATAAGGGTCTTAATCGATTGCATTAAAACGGGAATAGTTATCGAATTTTTTAAACAAATTAGATCTGCGTGTGCTATAAAGAGACTCTTATAGGCTCTGAGATCGATGCGTTCATTCAAACGGACGGACGGACAGACGGACAGACGGACAGACGGACATGGCTATATCGACTCAGCTCGTCGTCCTGATCAAGAAAATATATACTTTATGGGGTCTGTCACGCCTCCTTCTGCCTGTTACATACATTTGACATTTTAGCAAAACCATTATACCCTGATTTTCCGTTTTCAATGGGTTTAAGGTATAAAAACAAAGTTGCAAACACGTGGTCGCCGACATAGTTGACAATGACGAACAAAAGGAATTTTTTGTGACGGAGCATAACAGGGCGCTTAGAGCGCCGCAAGAAATCATCAAACACTTTTTAGAGGAATATTACTTCCCATAATGTCTAAATTAACAACAGAAGTGGTGGCAGACTGCAAGACGTGCTCCAAGGCAAAATATAGTAGGCACCCGAAAAGAATGCTTATGGAGGAGACTCCAATACCATCATTTCCGGGAGAAATTTCTTATATTGATGTTTTCTCAACTGACAAAAAACAATTTCTCACGTGCATAGACAAGTTATCCAAATTCGCAATTTACAACCGATAGTGTCTTTCACAATCACCGATGTCGAGGGACCAATAATTCAGATTCTCAACTTTATTCAAAGACCAAGATAGTGTACTGTGACAACGAAGCGTTGTTCAACACTGAATTCTAATTAATATTGCATGCTACCCTAGAGCATAATCGTTCCATTTACTCAGTGACAGGAAAAACAAGTAAGAACGTTGCAGTCGGGCGCAACCGACTGCGTGATACTCTGTTCCCATAGGGGCTTCTGGCATATTACATTTTAAAGTTTATCTTAATTTGTTAAAGTCGCCGCTCGAATTAGCTTCTGACTCAAAATAACTATATATTTATTAAAATTCTAAAAATATATATATGTAAATGAGTAAAATTTTTATAAATTATGGCTCGCTTCAATCGTTTGTATGAATATGATGATTTTATGAGCTAGACAAAAAAATATAACTGCACCATGCATTTTATAATTTTTATGCATAGCAGTCTGTTAACTTAAGAGTTGTCTGTTAATTTGAAAGTGTGATTGATTTTCTTTACATAACCAATTGAGTCTTTTGACAGTGCCACTTGGGAATCGTCTGAAGCATTGCCAACATACGAAAATAACGAAATAACTGACCTAGGCTATGGAAAACTATATTAATATTAGATGGTCAATTATTTAAACATTAAATTGAAATACATATATTTATTTGTCTCTTACAATTTTTTCTGCCTACTAAGCAAGAAATTAAGCTTATTTATGTAGGCGGTACATGCTTATGACTAATTCCGCTCTGTAAGAATATTGCAGTTTAGCGCCACCTACCGGATTATTCTTGTGATGCTGATTCTGCTGCAATTTTAACTCAAGAGCTCTGCAAAATAAAATTCCAATTTGCCACGCCCCCAGTGGTCGTAGACATGTAATTTTTGGCCAATTCTTAGAAGGAGTCTAAATTGACGTAACAGCAAAATTTGGAAGCTTACCTTCCAAAAATGTGGAAATACAGGGTGTTTTTCGGTGCCCTAAAGGGGCGTAACAATTATTTTTGGGTCATCGATAGAGGAGGTCACCAGTAACTCAATTAGCCAATCTTGAAGCTTCTAGCTATAAAACTTTAGGAGATATAAAAGGAAATTTTGTGCAAAATCTAGATATTCAGATCCGATTTGCCACGCCCCCAATTGGCGTAGACTCGTTATTTTTGGCCAATCTTTGGAAGTAGTCGAAGGTAACATAAATGCCAAATTTGGAAGCTTACGTTCGAAAAATTTGGAAATTACAGGGTATTTTTCGGTGTGCCACGCCCTAAAAGGGCGTAACTTTTATTTTTCGGTCATCGATAGAGGAGGTCACCAGTAACTCAACTAGCCAATTTTGAAGCTTCTAGCTCTAAAACTTTGTGAGATATAAGCTTTTGCGGTTTGCCACGCCCCCTATGGGCGTAGATATATCCGACATATCTTTTTGATCGTGGGTTGTCAACGCGAGTATATATTCCAAATTTCAAGTCTCTAGCATCAATAGTGCTCGAGATATAGAAGAATATGTATAAATCACTATATAGTCAGATCCGATTTGCCACGCCCCCAGTGGGCGTGGATATATAATTTTTTCATCGATCTTTATAGGATCTTAACAGTAACTTACATGCCAAATTTGGGCATTCTAGCTCTAAAACTGCAGAAGATACAGTTTTACCCGATTTGCCACGCCCCCAATAGGCGTAGATACATCCGCCATACCTTTTTGATCTTGGGTTGTCAACGCGAGTATATTTTTTAAATTTCAACTCTCTAGCACTTCAACTATCAGGGTTTCTGACATACCGGAAAATGCATTTTCCGATTTGCCACTCCCCTAGTGGGCGTATCGGGAAAATCTTAACACTTTATGATTCGAGGGTATACACGAGTATGTGTTCCAAATTTCAAGTCTCTAGCTTCAATAGCGTCGAAATGGTTTGCGTTCATACGGACAGACGGACAGGCGGACGGACAGCAAGACGGACATTGCACAAAACCAATATACTCTTTTTCCCTTTGAGAACAGAGTATAAAAATCAAGTAAAAAAAACTCTAGTTGGAAGTGCCCGACTAGGAGATCCCCTGAACACCGTCCGATCTGCGTGTTTAAATATATTCCGTATCTTGTATCTATCACAAACTTACATAAAATGTAATTCAATTGTCAATCTTGCACGCTCAAAATCAAATGGAATGTTTGTCAAAAAAGTAGTTTTTCTTTTAAAAATAAAAAATTAAAAGAAAGAAAAAAAAGAAAAAGAAAAACCGAGATCACCGAATCTGGAGTCGAACCAACATCTACTTATCAAAGGGCATCACCTCTACCAACACTGCCATTGCATGTGTGAAAAAAAAATAATACAAAATTTTGTAGAGCGGCGGAACTTAAGCTTGGGTCTGCACGGAAACGCCTGCTTCTATCAACACCGCGACTTCACTGCTTAAACAAAGATGTACAAGATAGCAATTGTTAGTGGATTTCGATAAGGTTTTTTTTATCGATAACATTAAAGCTAGAAAAATTATCGAATTTTTGAAACAAACTCGATCTGCGCGTGGTATACAGGGACCTACAAAAATTTCAGTCTCTAGCTCTTATAGATTCTGAGATCGACGAGTTCATGCATACGGACGGGCGGACTGATGGACAGACGTACATGGCTATATCGGCTCAGTTCGTCGCCCTGATCAAGAATATATTCACTTTACAGGGTCTGCCACGCCTCCTTCTGCCTGTTACATACATTTTAACAAAACCATTATCACCTGTTTTCCCATTTTAAATTCGTTCAGGGTATAAAAAAATACATTAAATAAATAGAATTATTGAAATTATATATTATAACTTAACAACTACAACGTGAAACAAAATGGACAAAGTAAATTGAATTGAATTAAACCTATAGATAAGAAAAAATTGATACTGCCTTAACGTAAATTGTAAATATGATATAGAACAGAAAGCGCTCAATGAATTGAAGAACTGAAATAGAAAGAATGTCTAAGCTTTTGAAAAAAAGTTAATTCTCACTTAAGTGTTACTAAAACATTCATAGAAACGTGGTAGGGTAGGGTAAAGAACGCGAGAGTGGAATACCACACCAGGCCTCGCTCTCCGACAAATATTGAACAGTGTTCTTTTGTTTTTATACTCTGTTCCCAAAGGGAAAAAGAGTATATTGGTTATGTGCAATGTCCGTCTTGCTGTCCGTCCGTCTGTCCGTCTGTCCGTATGAACGCAAACCATTTCAACGCTATTGAAGCTAGAGACTTAAAATTTGGAACACATGCTTGTGTATACCCTCGAGTTATAAAGTGTCAAGGTTTTTCCGATACGCCCACAAGGGGCGTGGCAAATCGAAAAATGCATTTTTCGGTATGTCAGAAATCCTGTTAGCTGAAGTGCTAGAGGCTTGAAATTTGAAAAATATACTCGCGTTGACAACCCAAGATTAAAAAGGTATGGCGAATATATTTACGCCCATAGGGGGCGTGGCAAACCGCAAAAGTTTATATCTCCTAAAGTTTAAGAGCTAGAAACTTTAAAATTGGCTAATTGAGTTACTGGTAACCTCCTCTATCGATTATCCAAAAATAATTGTTGCGCTTCTTTAGGGTGTTGCACATTGAAAAATACACTGTAATTTCCTCATTTTTGGAGCGTAACCTTGCAAATTTTGCTGTCATGTCATGTCCTTCTAAGGATTTGCCAAAAATCACATGTCTATGACCTCTGGGGGCGTGGCAAATTGGTAAAATTATATTTTGCAGAGCTTTTGAGATAAAATTGCTGCAGAATCACTATCACAAGAATAATACAGTAGATGGCGCTAAACTGCAATATTCTTACGTATTGGATTTAGTCATAAGCGTGTACCGCTTCATAAATAAGCTAAATTCCTTGCTAAGTCAGCAGATAAAACTGTAAAAGACAAATAAATATATGTATTTGGATTTAATGTTTAAATGCTTGAAATAATTGACCACCTAATATTAACATAGTTTTCGCATAGCCTAGGTTAGTTATTTCGTGTTCTTCGTATTTTGGCTTCAGACGACGAGTAGCAAACACAAAAATTCTCAATTAGTACTGTTAAAAGTAGGTTGCGCAAAGAAAATGTGACGTCACACTTGCAAATTAACAGACAACTTTTAAGTTAACAGACTGCTTTGCATAAAAATTAAGTGTGGACACACTTGCATGGCACCGTTATATTTTTCTGTCTAGTTCATAAAATCATCATAATTTATAAAAATGTTTCTCATTTACATATACATATATTTATTTTTAATTTTAATAAAATATATATTTATTTTTAATTAGAATCTAATTCGAGCGGCGACTTTAACAAATTAAGATAAACTTTAAAATGTAATATGCCAGAAGCCCCTATGGGAACAGAGTATCACGCAGTCGGTTGCGCCCGACTGCAACGTTCTTACTTGGTTCTACTTTGGTTTTCAATGACCACGCGTATGAGTATCGCTCCTCCATTTGATTTTTTTTTGGCATCTTAATTAATAATTGTATGTACATTGGGCGAGAGATAGCTAAGAGCCCGCCCATCCTCCCGAATGAGCTGCGGCACAAGATGATCCCGTCCAGCTATTAATCTCGGACAGAATTTATGCCGATATCCGCTAGGTAAGTGTCGTCGCCTGTCGCGTTTGTTACCAACATTTATTTGACACCCAAAAAGGGGCCAATTCGCAATCGTCATACATATACATCGTTTACATTATAATTCACTTACATAACTTATTTGCGCCCAACATGGGGCTTGAATCTGTCTGTATACATGATCTACAATGAGTGGGCATGTATCAATCGTTATAGTCAAATTGGGACAACTTGTGAGATTGTTTACTTAAGTTGTTACTTCACAGAATTGTAGATCGTTACAACGTAAAAGATCCCCATAGTACTAATTGTAGAGGATGTATAGTTATGTCGGTATTGCATAGACTGTTCGGTATGGCCTCCACATATATACATTCTATTGTTGCAAGTTGGTAATTAAGTTTAGATTCTTAAGGATTCTTGTTCAATACTAAGCCCAAATTGTGATTATCAGTCTTGCAGTATTAGCACTTAACACAAGCTATATGAACAGATTCTGTTGCACACCTTTGCTCATATGTTTTCGTACGCTAACATTTGTATTATATTGTGAGTCGTATCTTTTTTAGATACACTTACAGAATATTGTATCTTGAGCTCACCTCGAGATCAATACTAAATATCTCTCGGAAAATTGTTACCCTCACAATAGATATTTATTTTAGCCAACATTAGTTTGGTTCTGTGATGTTGTCTGTGCAAAGGTAGAATATTTTATGATTGTTGTCTGGAACTAGAGATGCTACATTGGCGTATCCTTGCCGAACAATTATATTTTATGAAAGCTTTTGTATATCAATATTGTATAACCAGATTTATTGATAATAGCCCAGATAAATGTTGTTTGGTTCGTATATGTTGTCTGTGCAGAGATATAAGTATTATTATTGTTGTCTGGAGCTAGCGTATATGCTGCATTTGCGTATCCTTGCCGAACAAGTATACTCTATGAATATCCCTATACACTATTCTATATCTAGATTCAATTCAACAGGCCAGTTAGTTACACACTGTCTGTATTTGTGTATAATACAAGAAAAAAAAACAAAATTAACTTCTTTCCTATATATGTTAACAACAAATGTCACATAGAAATTGTTATTTGAAATTGAACGTGCCCATTTCACGAAGTTCTAAAGCTTCTCAAGCACAGGAGGAACCTGTCAGATCGTGTAAAATTTGTATTTGAGGTATGAGCAATACACAGCAATGTTATTGTACACCTTACAAGCTTAATTTCTACAAGCAATGTCTGCAACAGTATCTGGAAAATAATCGGGAATATCCTGAATGTCAGGTTGTCTAAGACTCGAAAGCAATTAAGTCGACAGCTCAAGTGAGTTCGAGTGTAGTAATGCGTAACTTAGTTAAATCGTTGAATGCAGTTCAAACTGTTGATGTTAATAATCCTCCAGAACGATCCTTTGACGCTGCCTTCAAGGTAATTATGTGCGATTTCGATATCAGTGATAACTCTAGCCGTAATATAGCTGCTCCTTCGAGAGGCATTAGCACTCTCCAGAGAGGTAGACCCAATCGAGCCGGACATATTCGTCCAGATTCTGTCGTGGACTATACTATAATCCAGCAAATGATAGAACAGTCAGCCACGCGCGTGATGTTAGCTCTTCAAGTTCATTCGCGACCAAGTTCAAGAGAACCACTTTCATTCGTTCCCACTCCTGTTGCGTATTCGCCAAGTAGTTCTGTCCAAAGCTAAAAAATAGCTGACACAATTCAAAAATGGAATTTACGATTTGATGGTTCATCGGAAGGCCTCAGTGTTGAAGAGTTTATTTATCGAGGAAGAGTTCTTGCTGATGAAACTCTTGATAGCGATTTTATGGGGCTCTGCAAGCATTTGCACAAACTCTTTTTAAGAAAAGCAAGAGATTGGTTTTCGAGGCACCATAAATAAGTGGACAGAATCATTTGGAATGATTTTTCTGCGGCGCTTCGCCAGCAGTATAAAAACCATTGCCTAGCATTAGTGTTTAAGGAATTGGTGCGAGCTAGGAAACAATAAGTTGGCAAAACCTTTTATTTTACAAAACAGCTTGTTGCCGGAAATGCGTCACAAATTACTTTTTCAATCGATTACCTTAGTCGGTCATTTTCGCAGAATAGTGCAAATCAGCGAAAACTTGTCCAATGACCTCAACTGTCGCCAAGATAGTTTGTCTCGATCCAAGCTTGTTGCTCCTCAACGTCAAATTTATGAAATAGACGATTGTTCAGGGAATGATATTGAAGAAGGTACGGCTGAGATGGAAATTTCAGCAATGCAAAAGGGACATGCTGATCGAACATACTGGAATTGCAAGGAAAAGGGAAAAATTTGGGAAAATTGTTTGCAGGATCGTAGAGTTTTTATACTCTGTTCCCAAAGGGAAAAAGAGTATATTGGTTTTGTGCCATGTCCGTCCGTCCGTCCGTCCGTCTGTCAGTATAAACGCAGACCATTTGAACGCTATTGAAGCTAGAGACTTAAAATTTGGAACACATGCTTGTGTATACCCTCGAGTTATAAAGTGTCAAGATTTTTCCGATACGCCCACTAGGGGCGTAGGGGCATTTTTCGGTATGTCAGAAACCCTGTTAGTTGAAGTGCTAGAGAGTTGAAATTTTATACGTTTACTCGCGTTGACAACCCAAGATCAAATAGGTATGTTAAGATCCTATAAAGATCGATAAAAAAATTATATATCCACGTCCACTGGGGGCGTGGCAAATTGGATCTGACTATATAGTGATTTATACATATTCTTATATATCTAGAGCACTATTGATGCTAAAGACTTGAACGTTTAATTGAGTTGACAGCCCAAGATCAAAAAGATATGGCGAATGTATCTACGCCCATAGGGAGCGTGGCAAACCGCAAAAGTTTTTTATCTCCCAAAGTCTTAGATCTAGAAACAAAATTAGATAATTGAGTTACTGGTGACCTCCTCTATCGATGACCCAAAAATAATTTGTACGCCCCTTCAAGGCGTGGCATAAGCTTCCAAATTTTGCTGTTACGTCACTGTAGACTCCTTTCAAGGATTGGCCAAAAATTATATGTCTACGACCTCTGGGGGCTTGCAAAATTAGAAAAAAAATTATATTTGTCTGAGCTTTTGAGTTAAAATTGCTGCAGGTTTGTCCCCTCGTACACAAATAAACCTGTAAATATTATGGTCCACCCTTTGCGGCGTGTCAAATCTGAATACAGTGACTTTGGAATATATGAATTTATTTGTTTTTGGACAACAAGACTAATTTTTGAGGTAAGAAGAATAATACAGTAGGTGGCGCTAAGCCGCAATATTCTTACGTATCGTTATTATTCAAAAGCGTGTACCGCCTATATAAATAAACTTAATTCCTTAATAAGTTGGCAGAAAAAATTTTAAGGGCACAAAATATTTTATGTTTAAATGCTTGAAATAATTGACCAACTAATATTAATATAGTTTTCGCATAGCCTAGGTTAGTTTTTTCGTGTTTTTCGTATGTTGGCAATGCTTTAGATGACGAGTAGCAATCATAAAAATTACCAATTCGCACTGTTAAAAGACTCAGTAGGTTATGCAAAGATGTGAAATGTGACGTCATACTTGCAAATTAACAGACAACTTTTAAGTTAACAAACTGCTTTGCATAAAAATTAAGTGTGCTCACTTGCATGGCACCGTTATATTTTTTGCCTAGCTCATAAAATCATCATATTCGTACGAAAGATTGAAGTGAGCCATAAATTATAAAAATTTTACCGATTAAATATAATATGCTAGAAGCCCCTATGGGAACAGAGTATCACGCAGTCGGTTACGCCCGACTGCAACGTTCTTTCTTGTTTGTTATGGTTGTGGCACACCAAATGTGTACAAAAACCAGATGCCCATGAAACAATAGTCAATTACATTGTTCCGAAAAACAACAGTATACGAGACAATGATCTCCGATTTCTCCTGTATACCGAGAAATTGTCAAAATATTGTATTTCAAAATAAGAAAAAGAATATTCAATGAAGTAAAGCCATTAAGAAATCAGCGTATTATACGATTGAGAAATTATTATAATAATGTAAGGAATAGCCGTAGATTGGTAATATCTACCATATTTAGTTATATATATTCTTTAATTTATTTCTTGAATTTTAAGGAACTAGATCTTTTAGATACTGGTGCAAATTTCAGTTGCGTTCGCGATGCACTAAGGAAGAATGACTTTTCGAAGTGTCCTGAGCTGAAGTCGCTGGTCTAGTCAAATCATTTTTAACAAGTAAGAGTGCTCTAGTGCTCTAGTCGAGACTATTCAAATCATTTTACGCTACTTTTATATATACATATACACTATAGCTATAACGGAATTCAGAAGAAAAGTTATCGATTTTTATCGATAATAAGGAAATTGGATGAGTTATCGAAAAAAAATGATAAACTCGTACTGCGTAGGATATACACGAGTATACATTTCAAATTTCAGATCTCTAGCTTTTGTGGTTTGCGAAATCACTGCGTTCACACGGACGGACGAACGAACGGACGGACGGACGGACATGGCTATATCGACTCAGTTTGTCGAGCTGATCAAGAATATATATACTTTATGGGGTCTGCCATGTCTCCTTCTGCCTGTTACATACATTTTCACAAAAACATTATACCCTGATTTCCCATTTTCAATGGGTTCAGGGTATAAAAACTGTAGGAGGAGAAAATTAGGCAGTCATTGGTGTTTTGAGTGTTATCATGAGATACAAAGCAATATCAAAACCAATGAAACTGTATGTTACCCCCAATATTTAGCTGAATCTAATTCTTGGTCATGATTTTTGGATAACATTTGCACTTGCTCCAAATGTTATCAGTGCTTCGGAAGCAGATACAGATGCAGTTGACGAATGGATTTTGGGAAAATATCCGTTAACTAGCAGCTCAATGCCATTAAGCAGTTTCCCAATACAGCGGAGAAACTTGGTCGCACTTCACTAATACATCATATTGAGGAGACGCAAAACCGGTAAAGCAACGGTTTTACCCTGTTATTTCTGTGAAACAACTACTGTATACGAAATAGATCGTATGATCAATCTTGGGGATATAGAGCCTTTAACAAGTGCGTGGAGTTCCCCTATGAGATTTGTTCTCAAACTGAACAAAGTTCGCTTTTTCTTAGACATGCAAGCTTAACGCAGTAACGCAGAAAGACGTATATTTAATTATTTATTCAAAATGATATTGACAAAATGAGAGTCAACTTAATAGGTAAACTAAGCCAGTATAATATATAGCTTAAATACGAACAGAAAAATATTTCAATAATACCACCAACCCGATGGGGGTATTTTATTTGCCAGTCCGGCCAGCTGTGCCCCAAATCACAGCCATGTATGGTCAGTGGTATTATTAAACTATGAAAAATAGAAAGTGTTAATGGAAACTTAAAATATACATTTATGAATCTTACGTATAATTATAAATAAAATGATATCGTAATAATTAAAAATAAATTATAATAGAAATAAGAAAATAAGAAAACAAAAAGAACAAGTAAGAGTGCTCTAGTCGAGACTGCTCGACTAAGAGATACCCTGAACCCTGCGAAGATGCGATATTCAAATCATTTTACGCTACTTTTATATATACATATACACAAACAACACATACACACACATACACATGCACACGTACGCACAAGCACTTTCTCTGCTACTGCGCAGTTTACGCAGCGACTGCGCGCGGGCAGCGCTTGGGCTGCAGTATGGGCTATATTCAGAGCTGTTAAGAATTCCATTTGAATGGAAATTCAAAATGGGTTTTTTTTTCTGAAAACCCATTTTGAATTTCAAAATGGGTTTTTTTTTCTGAAAACCTATTTTGAATTTCCATTCAAATGGAATTTTTAACAGCTCTGGCTATATTTTGGAAACTTATTTTTTGAATAGGTTTGCTTCTAGATGGACTTTCGTAATCAAACTTTTACAGCTTAATAATGACATTCATATGTATGTATTTGCCAAAGCACAAATCTCTAGTATTTGAAATACGTTTTTTTCAAATTTTGTGGTAAAGGGGGCGTGGTATCCAAAATCCAAAAATTGCAAAATGTTTGTATTCATTACACGGATACACACAGTAAATCTGAAATCGATAGCTATAACGGCTTTTGTGGTTTGCGAGATCACTGCGTTCACATGGACGGACGGACGGACGGACGGACGGACGGACGGACAGACGGACATGGCTATATCGACTCAGTTTGTCGAGCTGATCAAGAATATATATACTTTATGGGGTCTGCCATGTCTCCTTCTGCCTGTTACATACATTTTCACAAAAACCATTATACCCTGATTTTACATTTTCAATGGGTTCAGGGTATAAAGAGGGGTAGAGAGATAAAAAAAAGAATAGAAAGGATTGGGAAATCACTACACAATGTGGGAGATTTGCTAGATCATCAAATTTATGACCTGCTTACTCCTGGGTATTGTGTGTGATTTCCCTAAGATGACCTGAAAGCAAGGATTTTATTAATGGAAGAGAGAGTTCTGAGGAAAACACGTGGTAAAATTTTTCTTATTGACAGAACGGGAAACGCGCTATGCAAAGAATAGAGAGAATGAGAGAGTTTTGAGTGAGAGAGTAAGACGTGTTTGGCTTATGCTCCATAATATTTATTTATTTTTGCCTTTTTAATATTTTGTTAAATTTACAAACTGTCGCGTGTTGGTTAATTAAGCCAGCAGTCCTTTATTAGTGTGCAAAGAATAATCCGTGGTGCTTTGTGGTGTTTTATAAAGTGGCCTCCAATAGGTAGCCAACACGCGACAGTTTGTAAATTTAAAAGTAAAATATATATATATATATATATATATATATATATAGATATATAGTTTTTGGCAAATCAATAAAGGAAAATTTAGTCGTAAAGTTTGAAGTTGAACTGAAGAAAATAGCCGATTTGTCACGCCCCCTATAGGCGTAAATATATTTATTTATTTATTCAAAAGGATATTGACAAAACGAGAGTCAACTTAATAGGTAAACTAAACAAATATAAAGTATAGCATAAATAAGAACAGAAAAATATTTCAATAATACCACCAACCCGATGGGGGTATTTTATTTGCCAGTCCGGCCAGCTATGCCCCAAATCACAGCCATGTATGGTCAGTGGAATTATTTAACTATGAAAGATAGAAAGTGTTAAAGGAAACTTAAAATATATATTTTAGTTTATTTAGTTTATTTATTTATTCAAAAGGTTATTGACAAAACGAAAGTCAACTTAATAGGTAAACTAAACAAATATAAAGTATAGCCTAAATAAGAACAGGAAAAAATATTTCCATAATACCACCAACCCGATGGGGGTATTTTATTTGCCAGTCCAGCCAGCTATGCCCCAAATCACAGCCATGTATGGTCAGTGGTATTATTAAACTATGAAAAATAGAAAGTGTTAATGGAAACTTAAAATATATATTATTGAATCTTACGTATAATTATAAATAAAATAATATAATAAAATTTAAAGTAATTATTAATAGATAAAAGAAAATTTAATAAACAGAATGAGGAGTAGAGAGATAAAAAAAGAATACAAATGATTGGGAAATCACTACACAATGTTGGAGATTTGCCAGATCATCAAATTTATGACCTGCTTATTCCTGGGTATTGTGTGTGATTTCCCTAAGATGACCTGATAGCAAGGACTTTATTAATGGAAGAGAGAGTTCTGAGGAAAACACGTGGTAAAATTTATTATAATGAACGCATAAAACGTGAAACGCGCTATGCAAAGAATAATCCGATGTGCACAATGGTAAATACAGCGGACGAAAGTGTCTGGTTGTTCTGGAAGGAACAGAAAAATTAAGCTGCATTAACAGACGGGATGAATCAATATTACCAATAATCAAATTATGTAGGAAAACAATCCCCAGGATTGATCTACGATTGATTAATGATGGAAGATCAATAAGAAGAAGCCTACTATGGTAAGACGGTAAACGGAGATTAGGGTCCCAGTTTAGATTACGTAGGGCAAAGAGTAAAAACTGTTTCTGGACCGATTCAATACGATCCTGATACAATTTATGCTGAGGAGACCATATAATAATTGAACAATATTCTAAAGTCGGGCGTACCAGCGAAATATAAAGTAGTTTTGTTATAAAGGGATCATTGAACTCTTTAGCCCAACGTTTAATAAAACCGAGCACACTTTTGGCTTCGGTTATGATGGTTGAGATATGAGAATTGTGAGGAGCAATATTTGTACTATGCACGTAGTAATGTGTATAAATACATGTAGTTGTTATGTGTTTAATGTGTAATCAGCCCAAAAGGACATCGAGGGACATTGAACGACACCGACATCGAATGGACATAGATATCAAGGACTTCAACGAAATCAAGGACATCGTGGGAAAATCCAAGGATATCCAATTAGGATATCTGGGATATCTCGCCTATTAAGGACCATAGGCAACCCTGCAAGGACACAGGATCAACAGCTGCCACCAAAGAGGACATTGGTGAGGAGCAGCTGAGCATAGAGATAGAAGTTGGTGAAACCTGGGACAGGAGTGAGTAGAGTTCACGTAGCCGTGCGAAGGAGTGTATTCTGAGGTAAGCCTTTGGTGTGTTAAAAGCGAATCCAGCCGTAGGAGTGAACTGTAATTGATCCGAGCGAGCCGCCGTAGAATACAGTGCGAATCTTGGCGCAACCTGGAGTGCTCAAACAAACCAAAGGCTAAACAGGGCATAACCGCTCGTACAGCCGGAGTGCGCTGAACACATATTCTCCAATCCTGTGTACAGGTGTGCCTGATAGGAGGCGAGTCCCTTCATGTAGTAGGAGTACCTCAGGCAGGCATAAAATATTACATTTCGTGCATTGTAAATTATACGAAAACGCACAGAGAATGTATACAAGTTCAAGCCAAACACATTTATCGATTACTTATTATCGCAGGGGCTTCAACAAATAAATTTGTTGGCACGAACACACAGTCGGCTGAAGCTGTCCCAGCTTAAACTCGAGATAAACCGAAGGTTCGTTACAATATTAATAAATCTTACGTATAATTATAAATAAAATAATAAGTAAGACTTAAAAAGTTAATATTAATAGATAAAGGAAAAATAATAGATGAAAAAAAAAGTTAATAAATAGGATGAGGAATAGAGAGATAAAAAAAGGATAGAAAGGATTGGGAAATCACTACACAATGTGGGAGATTTGCCAGATCATCAAAATGATGACCTGCTTACTCTTGCGTATTGTGTGTTTTTTCCCTAAGATGACCTGAAAACAAGGATTTTATTAACGGAAGAGAGAGTTCGGAGGAAAACAAGTGGTAAAATTTTTAGGAAAGCCAACATGATCTTTAGAATAAAAAAAAATACTGTGCAGTTACGAAAGTTATTATCTTGGTTATATTATTGATAGCAAAGTATATGTATATGCATATGTACTGACTCGGACAAAATCTGTTGTATTAAAAAATGGCAACCTCCGAAAAACTTAAAGCAGGTGAGACGCTTTTTAGGTGTTGTGGCTGGTATTGCAGTTTTATAAATAACTTTTCCGACTTAGCCTGTCCCATAACAGATGTTCTGTCTGCGAAGAAAAATTTCATATAAACTTCAGAAGCTCAAACCGCTATGGACAAGTTAACTACTACTTCCTTAATCTTACAGATCCCAAATTTCCAAAAGAAATTATATTTACATTGTAATGCGAGTGAGTTTGGAATTGGTGCCGATTTAGTACAGCTTTCTGATGAAGATGAAGAAAAACCAGTACCATTTATGTCTAAAAAACTCAGTCGATCGAAGCGTAACTATAGTGTTACAGAGCGTGAATGTTTTGCGTAAGGGCAAAAATCACATTGTGCCGGACGCTTTATCCCGATTGCATTAGAATGAGATTGCTTCTTTAGATATGAGTCTAAGAAGATTATTTTCAGTTAATAGCTAAACTATTGCAAAATACAGCCAGATTTCCCGATTTCAAGATTGTGGACAAGCATATATATATCCGAACGAAACACACAACCGGTAATGAAGCTTAGGAGAAGTTGTTGTGGAAATTATTAATACATAAGACAATTGCACAAAGCACAAAGTCCGACTTGTAAACCTTTCCAAAGGCTCTATATAGACTTCCTAGGGTCATAGCTAAGGAGCAAAACGTGCACGTCGGACTGTTGATAGTATTGGAACGCACTTCAAAGCTAATAAATTGAATGCCTTCTTCACCGAGCTTGGAAACCACCATGTATAAATTATTGAGTTGTTATCTTCGTCAGAGGCGCAAGCCAGCTGACTGATATAACTCTTTATTGTTTTATTAATTCCACTCGGTAGCGGAGCTGACCGAAATGAAAGACGAGTTATGTCCGACGATTGCGAGCGGTACGCTGCGCGTTTATTCAAATCAAACTTAAGACTAAACTATTCTAGCATTATAATTATATCTGCAGCCAGGCGGAGAGTCGGCGCTGCCGCAACGCTGCCGTCAGTGCAAAGCCGCTGCCGCCGTTGCCGGCGTTGCCGTCGCTGTTCCTGGAACTCCAACGTCGCTGACCGCTGCTGGTGCCCCTCAAAACTTCTGACTTGCTCCTCGTGGGTGGTGTCGCATTACCACGGCGGCCGCTCACATTGTTGCGACCCATCGTCGGAGCTGCCGCCAGTGCAGGCCGCTGCCGCCATCGCGGGCGTCGCCGTCGCTGTTCTCGGAACTCCAGCGTCGCTGACCGCTGCGGGTGCTGCCTACATTGTTGCGACACATCCGCAGCTGTGACTCTGGGCGTGCACATCGCGAATATGCTAAGTCAGCACGCGCCCAGTGTCAGTGGTTAACTACTCCCCCTCTCAAGCCCGACCGTCCTCGGTCGTGTCGTAGTTCTGGACAATCTCCGATATTTGTAGGGCAAAGCGACGTCTCCTGGTGTAGTAGTAGATTCCGGAGCCTATGGCGCATGCCACCTCTACCAGGCCAAGCGATATCGTCAAACTGGTGTTGACGACGATGTTGTCTCTGACTTCATTGATGAAGTTCAAGTTTTCTTCGCTTAGCCGGTGAATGTAAGGCAAGCTAAGCGCTGTATCGTGGCCGCTAACGTTGAGGCGAGCAGATGCCGCTAGAGCAGGGACTCGATTCCGAATGTTGTTTCGGTTTAGGAATCGAGCGCTGTCGACGGTAGCATACAAACGGAACGTTATGAGATTCGTTCCATTGACCTTCATTGGGGTGCAGTCGTCATAGCTGATGGTAGCGCTACGATCATTCACAATGATGATGCCGTCGTCAACTACGGTGACAGGGTCGACGTGGCTTGGTTGTGTCTGGCAATGCGAAATATCGCCAGAGTGGAGGCCTTGCGCACAGGTGACATCCTCTGACCTCTTGCAGAATGTGGCTGTTGCCGTTTGGGTACAATTTGCCACTGCCACAACCTTTCCATTGCATTCGGCTACCAGGTTGTTCTGTAGCTGGAGAGTCAGCCCGTTGTGTGCGACTGGGAAGATGGTGACCTTTCTGCATAGCTTGCTTATGATAGGGAATTGAATAATGAAAATGATTATATCTATCTTACGATCTACCTTAATGCTAGACACTTTCATTAAGTCGGTAATCAAGGTCCCTGTGATTTGGTCAGTGAGAATTGATTCAATGTCTGAATGGTCTATGATGGCAGGATTTATGATGTCAATTTTTTCAAGTGTTAAAGTGAGCAATTCGGTAATCAATATTCTATTGCGCGCAGTAAGAGTTTCAAACAGATGACCTGTGTCAGCCTGTTTGTCCTTTGCGATTTTATTAACAGTGTCCGTAAGTTGGTTGATCTTTTCCTGAGTTCTAGTATTTATGTCGATTTGCCTATTGTTTGCAGTCACCAACTGCGTCTGTGCTTGCTCAATATTCCTAAGGTCGTTTGCGTCCGGCGTACCTGCTACAGCCTTGAGAGCTGTACCCAGAAAGTCAATGCTTCTTACTGTTCGATGATGTATGTCGAGCGCAGTCAGCATGTCCCGTACGTGTCCTGTGTCGATTTCCAACAATTTCTTCATGTGTGATTGCGGAAATAGGGCTGTCAACTTCATTGTCTCGTCAGTCATGGCTCTGTAGTCCCAGAGTAGTATGTCACCGTCCATGATAGGACGGTGCGAGTAGTCCGTTATCCGTGCTGTGGTCAATGTTACAAGTGTCAAGATGATAAGCCTAAGATGTTGCGAAGAAAATGATTAAAGCTAAAAATCATCGGCGGTGGTTGTCCTTGTGGACCACCCTCCCCTTGCTGCGGACCGTTGTCCCCAAGTCCGCTTCAACAATCTTCTCCTCGCAGAGGGGCGAAAGTTTGTTCCCTAGTCTGCGGTTGGTCTTTACTAGGACTGCCTCACCTACCTCGAAGACCCTGTTCTGCCGCTTTTTATTAAGTCTGGCATTTTGCTTGATCTGAGCTCCCTCTATCTTTCTAGCAATGCCCTGAACGCGTGCCGGCGATGCGGTGTTAACAACATCCTTGGGTCTTTGCTCGGTTACCGCGTGAATTGAACTGTTATACTCAGTGGTCGCTTGTAAAATAAGGTCGACTGTGTCCACGATCCCCCTTTGGAGCTTTAGGCACCTGGCTATTTCTAACAGGGTGCTATGTAAGCGTTCTACTTGGCCGTTCGACGTGCTGTGGAGTGGCGGCGCGTTTACGATGTTCACATCGTAACTGTTTTTTAGAAGAGACCTTATAGTCTCGGACTTGAGCGCAGGCTCATTGTCGCAATAGACTTGCTTTGCTCGGGGAAACACGTTCATTAGTATTAATAGGGGGGGTCGTAAATCCTCTATAGTCCTTGACGCAATTGGTTGTACCATTGCGAATTTTGACAGTTTGTCTATGCACGTGAGGAAATACTTCTTGTCTGTTTAGAAGATGTCGACATGTAACATCTCTCCAATCTGTGATGGAATCGGCGTCGGGCCGAGCTCCTGGTCTTTTGGGTGCCTATCGTACTTTGCCTTTGCACAAATCTTACAATTTAGGACCACTTCATTGGCTAACTTGGACATTTTGGGGAAATAATACTTCGTCATTATTTGCTTGACGTTTTCCTGAGCTGCCCTATGGACTCTGTTATGTTCTTTGGTGATTATTTCCCTCCTGTCACTAATGTTAAATACATCAGCTACAAAATTTTTGCAGTGCCAGAATTTTGTGGCTGGGAAAGCTTTTACAACTTTATGTTGAATTTTGGCCAGGGTTGGCAGGCTGCAGTGAAACGCGTTCACTACGCCTCGGACTATGACGGACTTGACTGTTTCTACTAAGGCCTCTTTGTCAGTGAAGTTGATCAGGTGGCGGGTTTTCTCGCTGAAGACAGTAAACTTGTTTTTTAACGGATACCGTGCCTTTTCCAACACTATTTGGTTACGGAAACAGTTTACCGGTTTGTCAGTCATGTCAATCGTGTGAGTCAGGGATAACTCACTGTGGATTGTGGCCGCATCGGACCCTTGATTTTTGTATTCGTTCTGTAAGACATTCACGTCTTGGCGTGATAAAGCATCGGCCACGTGATTCTCCTTGCCTGGTTTGTAAAAAAAGTTTGGCCCCAGTTTCGTCAATGCGCTCTTTCCAGCGCTTGATTTTGGCGTTAGGGTTGCTATCGGATACCCAGAATGTGAGTGGCTTCTCTATCCTTTAGTGCCCGAGATATCATAGTTATCGGACGTCCGTTCTGTGACAAGACAGCCCCAATACCATGGGCCGACGCGTCAGGTGTCAGATCGAACGCCTTTTGGTAGTCAGGGTACATTAGTGTAACGTCCTCTGAGGCTAGAATGTTTCTTAGCTTCTGAAACGCATTGTCTTCGTAGACCTATATTTACTGACTGTTCCGTTTCCCCCTTTTAGGATATCGGAGATAGGTTTCGCGATTGCTGCGAATAAAGCAACTTAATAAAGCAAGCTATTACTTGCTAAGCCCATGAATGACCTGACGCTAAATAACGTTGTAGGCTCAACGTAGTGCTGAATGGCTTTTACCTTTTCAGGGTCCGTTTTTGCGCCGTTTTTTGTCACGATAAAGCCGAGGTACTCGACGCTCTCTTTAAAAAATTGTGACTTTTTGTGGGCCACCTTCATGTTAGTACCCAATCGACGTGTTTAACGTGATCCGCCTCGTTTTCGGAGAAGACGATGACATCATCAACGTACACGTAGCACGACTTACCGATTTGTTCTCGTAGAACATCATCGATAGTGCGCTGAAAAATACCTCCGGCGTTTTTTTAAACCGAAGGGGAGACGACAAAATTCGTACTTCCCCCCGCTTACTGAGAAGGCCATTTTCTCTCGATCAGATTCTGCCAGAGTAATCTGGTGATAACCTGATTTAAGATCGAGAGTGGTGAAGTATTTTGCTTTACCCAAATTTGCCAATATCATAGGGTAAGTGTCTGGGATGGTTTTTAGATTTAGTTTCCTGAAATCTATCACTAGGCGTTTCTTCCTATTGCCCATCTCGTCAGAACCTTTCTTGTCTACTACCCACACCGGGTTGTTGTATGGGGACCTAGACTTTCTGATGATGCCGTTTCGTAAGAGGTACTTTGGGGTACGGATACAATTTTGAGTATACTGCGTTTTCGTCGGTGGTACGAATCGTAGCTACTACGTTTGGATTGTAAGGCAGCGACTCGTTAAAGTCCGCAAAAGCCCTTTGGTTACGGTGAAGCATTTGTAGGAAATCTTCTTTTACCACAGGTGGTGCATGTATTTCTTTACTTTTGGTGTGGTTGACATTAGTACATTTAAGGTACTGCAATGCCTCCGAAGTTGCACCTATTTTTAATACGCCTTCTTTAAGGCATAGTACTGCTCCTACCTGCTTTAGCAGGTCGAGCCCTATGATCCCGTCAAATGTAGGCAGGGCATCTAATAGGAAAAAAATGTGTCGTGTCGGAACATGGGAATCTTGCACTTTTGTGCGATGTTGTTCGAGCCATGAATGGAGTGCACGACGAAATGGGTTTCGACAGGGAAGACATCCTTTAGCCGGTTATGCGGTCTAATAAAGTTTTTGGATGCACCCGTGTCGATTAGGAATGACATGTCTATCCCTGCTACTCTGCGCCGGATGAACGGCAGCAGGGACCGCCCCCTAAAAAATTGACGTTGCCGCTATCTGAGTCAGAGTCGGCGTCATCGTCAGAGTCAGCTATCGCTTCCTGCGCTGCTTGCGCATAGGTCGCATCTTGGTCAGTGTCGACCTTTGAAAGATTTACCTTTTGTCGTCTTTGGCCAGTGGCTCGGTCAGAACCGGCGGGTCGTTTACTACCCTGGCCTTGAGGTTTCTGGTAGTTTGCTTGTTGCCTAAACTTTGAGGTCGATTGATCAATCTCCATGGGCTCTGGGGCTTTTTCGCCGCTGACCTGATTTCCTTCTGTGTACTATCCGCTATTTTTTTTTTAATGAGGGTTCTTTCCCTGGTTGCTTTGATTAGCATGCTGCGTCTGTTGATGCTGACGGCTTTGCTATCGTTGATCGGGGCGGCCCTTTTCTTCTACGCCCCTAGCATAGCTTGTTGCGAAAGCGTACCTCTCATGGTTTGCTTCAACCTAATGTGCCAATGCGATGGCTCTTGGCATATCGGGGGGGTGAGCGGAGAAGAGCACGTCGCTTTAGCCCGGAAATGAACACACGGAGTGCGTTATTCCTGAACTTTTCGCACATGCCCCTAGCTAGGCTAGTGTCGTAGGTCATGCTAGCTTTATTGATTAACAAGTTAAGCTTTTTTTCTACCTCATCGTAATACTGCAGAATTGTCATTCCGCCTTGTCTCAGCGTGCCCATTTCCTGCTCTATGACGTGTATGGGTCTCCTGTCGCTGTAGGTAAAATCTAATATAGCTATGATCGCTTAAAAATTTAGTGGCGTACTAAATGATGCCAGAACTGCATCTGCTGCGCCCCTAATCTTGGTTCGAATTATGATCATGGCTTGGTAATGGCGGGAGCTTCCGTCAAATTTTTTGAAGATTTTGTACGCTGCATGGGCTGCTTGTCTCCATGCCACGTACGTCTCCTGAGTTCCATGAAACTCAGGAACACTCTTGACTGCGTCAAGGGGCTCATCACAAGTGACTCCGTCCACTATCTCGACGTCTTTATAGGCCCTGATTTCTGGTACTGAGAGAGGTGGGACTGGTATCTTAGCATTTACTAGGGCTATTTGTTGTTGTAGCTCTTGTTTAAGAGCTTCCGCCCTTCTGGTGTATTCTCACGCCTGCACCGTAAGTGCGCTTTGCACGGCAGTGTCAATTATAGCTCTAAGGTGCTCAGGGTCCACGTCTGTGCTTTCGATTTGGCTGGTAGTTGTGGGTTGACTAACCTGATCTGACACTTGTAGATCAATAAATCCTCCTATCAGACTTGCTAACGTTCTTGTACCAAATTCGTATCGTTTCTGTTTTTTCTTCAATTTGTTTCTGTCCATTCGATTTTAAAAAAATAATTTGCGATAGGGCTGCGGCATGAATAGTTTCCGAATTAAGACCGTCAAACTCATTTTATTTTATTTAGTGTTTACTTTTAATTTGACTTAGTTTAATTCTCACTTTGCAAATCACTTACATGTTATCTAGTTTTATATTTATCCCCCGCAGCAGTCGGGTAAGTGCTGGAGAATCAGGTCATCTTGCCGCAGTTGAGTTGTTGAAGTTTCACTTCTTTATTTTATTTTGTTTCGTCTTTGAGCAGACACTTTGATGTTCGCTGTACTTTTAGTAAACAAAACACTTTACAGTGTTCTTTGGCAGAAAATGAAATTCACTTTATTACGTTTATTTACGTTGGGCGCCAATTATTGAGTTGTTATCTTCGTCAGAGGCGCAAGCCAACTGACCGACAAAACTCTTTATTGTTTTATTAATTCCACTCGGTAGCGGAGCTGACCGAAATGAAAGACGAGTTATGTCCGACGATTGCGAGCGGTACGCTGCGCGTTTATTCAAATCAAACTTAAGACTAAACTATTCTAGCATTATAATTATATCTGCAGCCAGGCGCAGAGTCGGCGCTGCCGCAACGCTGCCGTCAGTGCAAAGCCGCTGCCGCCGTTGCCGGCGTTGCCGTCGCTGTTCCTGGAACTCCAACGTCGCTGACCGCTGCTGGTGCCCCTCAAAACTTTTGACTTGCGCCTCGTGGGTGGTGTCGCATTACCACGGCGGCCGCTCACATTGTTGCGACCCATCGTCGGAGCTGCCGCCAGTGCAGGCCGCTGCCGCCATCGCGGGCGTCGCCGTCGCTGTTCTCGGAACTCCAGCGTCGCTGACCGCTGCGGGTGCTGCCTACATTGTTGCGACACATCCGCAGCTGTGACTCTGGGTGTGCACATCGCGAATATGCTAAGTCAGCACGCGCCCAGTGTCAGTGGTTAGCTTATACACGACGTTATATTCCCCTCAGAGCAATGCTGCTAAGCGTGTTAATCGGTCCCAATCAGTTGCAATTCGGCCCTTTTTAAAACATGAGCAGACTGATTGGGACGAAAGCCTTTCAAGTATATAGTGTGCTTTACGATCCGCCTTGCATCAATCGTTAGGATTCTCTCCTTATGGAAATTTTACAATCAGTAAGTTTTCACAAAATTATTATGTAAAACTTGCACCTTAATATGTGAAGTTCCGGGTTAAAAGAAAATCGGGAAGTTGTTTTTATCTGCTGAAAGATTTGAAAGATAAAGAGATTGGCACCCTCCATGCCAAAGACATTAAACAATAAAAGGTGTTCAATCATGAACATACCATATACATAGATAATAAATTCATGTTAGGTATATAAGTCTAGTATTTTAAGTGAATAAAACAGTTAAAATCTGGAATTCGGTAAATGTGGAGGTATTTTCTTACAACTCGCTAACAAAAGTCGAACCCATTCCCGCTAATATTCCGTCTCAAGGTGATATATTATCGTTGGTATAATGGTCGAAAAACCCAGCATACCCGGCGGGTTATTATAGTTACAGAGCATTGCTTATCACCGTCTCTAGCTGAAAAAAAAAAAAAAATTAAAAGAAAAAGCTCTAAAGCTTCTAAATTGATCAATCTAAGCTTTCGCACCAACGAGCTTTGGTTAATCTCCACCCACTCAGCTGTTAATCTGCAATGTGTAATCGTCGCAGCAAAATAAAACAAGTAAGAGTGCTCTAGTCGAGACTGCTCGACTAAGAGATACCCTGAACCCTGCGAAGATGCGATATTAAAATCACTTTGTGCTTCTTTCATATATACATATATACAAACAACACATGCACATACACACATGCACACGCACGCACAAGCACTTTATCTGCTACAGCGCGTGGGCTGCAGTATGGGCTGTAGTATGTTGTATTTCAAATAAGCATATGCCTACAGTATTGTAGAGTATACAATACATCAAGTGGTCTTATGCTCAACTTAAAGTAAGAGTATCATATTCATAACATAGTGACACTTTGTCGCTATGCATAAACATATATAAGGCGAGCGCAAAGGTAAACAACTGAAATACGATCAGCCACTTATGTATATGTGGACTGACCAGCAGCGTGGGATACGCCGCGTCTGCACTTTAACTAAGCCATGCCGCCTGCCTAATGTATATGCCATATGCATATACATATATACAAGCATACTACGCTCTCCCGTTCTGTCGCTGCACTCAGCGGCAGAACTCTTTATACATAATGTATTTAGGCTAAGACCACTTTTATTTTCGAAATAAAGAATCATTATTGAACCAACTACAAACCAGAGCAGAAGCTCTATGGTTATTGAAACGTTCATAACAGGGATATATTATGGAAATTTATTTGTTGAATTAGTTTTCTTCTAGATGGAATTTCCTAAATAAACTTTTACAGCGTTATAATGACATTCATATGTATGTATTTGCCAAAGCACAAGTCCCTAGTACTTGAAATAAATTTTTTTCTAATTTGGGAGGAAGGGCGCGGTATCCAAAATCCAAAAATTGGAAAAGGGTTGTATTCATTACACGGATATACACAGTAAATCTGAAATCAATGGCTATAACGGTATTCAAGTTACGCCTCAAAAACCAAGCAAAATTATCGATTTTCATCGATAATAAGGAAATGTGATGAGTTATCGGAAAAAATGATAAACTCATACTGCTTAGAGTATAAACGAGTATACATTTCAAATTTCAGATCTCTTGCTTTTGTGGTTTACGAGATCGCTGCGTTCACACGGACGGACGGACAGACGGACATGGCTATATCGACTCAGCTTGTCGAGCTGATCAAGAATTTATATACTTTATGGGGCCTGCCACGCCTCCTTCTGCCTGTTTCATTTTCACAAAAACATTATACCCTGATTTCCCATTTTCAATGGGTTCGGGGTATAAATACCGATGCATGCAAAAAAAGGTAGACTTAAGCTGCGCGCGCATAGCTGAATTTGGGAAAGCTCAGTATAAGCTTGGCTGAAGCTTGCTGAGCAGCTTGATGCACTGGTTGAGCTTTAGGCTGGCGGAGTAAAAGCTTAGCAGGCGTCCAATGCGTAGCTTCAGCATAGCGAACTAGATCTTGCTAAATTAACTTATTCACCTATCTGATTCTTAGCAGCGCAGCAAACTTTTCGCCAATCCGAGTTTTTTTTCCACTCCTATAAAAGAAGCTGAAGAGCGGAAAACATTCTTTTGCCTCTGAACATTTTATGTTTTTTTTTTTTGTATTTTTACCCCTAAAGGTAAGAAATTAATCAGTTCAATAAATTTCTACTAATTAAATCTCCACTCCTAGCAACGAGAGCCATTTCAAGAGCCTTACTTGCC
This sequence comes from Drosophila leonis, assembly GCA_035045365.1. Taxonomy (NCBI): domain Eukaryota; kingdom Metazoa; phylum Arthropoda; class Insecta; order Diptera; family Drosophilidae; genus Drosophila; species Drosophila leonis. The sequence goes on from JAWNPC010000558.1 coordinate 541,694, forward strand.
CGCATCAGTCTGTGAAAAACTGTAAGTCATAAAAATGACAAAAGCCAGCATGTGATACAGGCTCATATTTCGTCTGCTTTCCCAAAAATAAATTTTGATGGGGAATACAGAAATTTCAGGAAATTTCCGAGACATGGGATAACCCAGTTTCAACAGCTGCGGCTATATTAAAATAAAAAAAGAAAAAAAAAACACACACTTAAAAGTTGTCTGTTAATTTGCAAGTATGACGTCACATTTCACATCTTTGCATAACCTACTGAGTCTTTTAACAGTGCGAATTGGTAATTTTTATGATTGCTACTCGTCATCTAAAGCATTGCCAACATACGAAAAACACGAAAAAACTAACCTAGGCTATGCGAAAACTATATTAATATTAGTTGGTCAATTATTTCAAGCATTTAAACATAAAATATTTTGTGCCCTTAAAATTTTTTCTGCCAACTTATTAAGGAATTAAGTTTATTTATATAGGCGGTACACGCTTTTGAATAATAACGATACGTAAGAATATTGCGGCTTAGCGCCACCTACTGTATTATTCTTCTTACCTCAAAAATTAGTCTTGTTGTCCAAAAACAAATAAATTCATATATTCCAAAGTCACTGTATTCAGATTTGACACGATTTGACACGCCCCAAAGGGTGGACCATAATATTTACAGGTTTATTTGTACGAGGGGATTCTGCAGCAATTTTGACTCAAAAATATAATTTTTTCCTATTTGCCAGACCCCCAGAGGTCGTAGACATGTAATTTTTGGCCCATCCTTGAAAGGAGTCAACAGTGAAGTAACAGCAAAATTTGGGAGCATACGTAATAAATGCCCCCTAAAGGGGCGTAACAATTAATATTGGGTCATCGATAGAGGAGTTCACCAGTAACTCAACTAACCAATTTTGTGTTGGACAGAATCTTTCCGACCAACGCACGGGAAGTTATATTTAATACTGAAAAGTAAAAAGGCCTTCAAGTCGTATATGAACAAGGTTTTATTTGTGACTAACTATATTGTTCAGCACATAGATATCATACATACATATATCGACATGTATATTGATACATGATCGCATTGCTAGAGATGATAATTTTCAACACCCTTCCTCAATGCGAACATGTTTACAAATTCACTTTAAACTTAACAATTTAGTAAATTCAACATGCTTTTTCTTAGATAGATTCTTTGTCAAGACATCTGCAATCATGTCTGTTGTAGACGCATATTTTAAGACAATTTGACCTTCGTCTACTTGACGTACAAAGTGATATCTACTATCAATATTTTTGGTCCGGGAATGATGAACTGGGTTCCTAGCCAGCTGCTGTGCGTTCAGATTATCGCCATACAGGGTAGTCGCAGTAGTTTCATCTCCATAACCAATTTCAATAATTCAGCGACGTAAGAATATGGATTCCTTACAAACAGCCGACAGTGCCATGTACTCTGCCTCCGTGCTGCTAATTGCTACGCTGCGTTGCTTTTCGGATAGTCAAGAAATTGGACCACCCGCCAGAAAGTACACATATCCCGTATACGACTTCCGGTCAGTTCGGTCACCGGCCCTATCTGCATGCACATATCCAGTGAGTGGCTGCCGACATCCTTTGTAGTGCAATATGAAATTCAACGTTGCTGCCAAGTACGTGCGACGTGCGTATCTTCGTTCCTCTTGGCCAACTTTGCAACTGAGTGCAAAATGTCTGGTCTGGTTGTGATGTGCCAGCCACATCAACTTACCAATCATGGATTGATATTTGACAGGGTCAACATTTTGACACTGTTCATCGGTACAATTTACCTGGAATTCCGGACTTAACGGAGTAGCCACTGGTCGACAATCGTTCATACCATGAGCTTGCAAAAGTTCCTTAATATATTGCGAATTGCCTATGGTGATCGGACCAAGCTCATCTCTGGATTGATCCTCTTTGGATTGAGAAGCAATAAGTAAATCGTCAATATATACCGGGATTAATGATAAATTATCGTTCCCTGTATGTTGGTAGAGACAGGGCTCGTTGTCGCAGGCAACAAAACCCAAACTACTTAGAACGTAATTTAGTTTCGCATTCCATTCTCTTCCTGACTGCTTCAATCCACATATTGCCTTTTTCAGCAGCAAAACCTTAGATGGATTATCTTGATCAATGTACCCTTGTGGCTGTTTCATGTACACTGTATCGCTCAGGTCACTGTTGAGGTATGGCGTGCATACATCCATTTGGCTGATATATAATTTTAATTTTGCTGCTAGCGCAAAGATAAATCGCACGCTCTCCAGCCTGCAAAACTGGTAAGAATGTTTCAGCATAGCTTATGCCATTCTTTTGAGAGCAACCTTTTGCCACCAACCGTGCCTTAAATCGTTCAACTTGACCATCTTTGTCGCGTTACAGGCTATATACCCATTTGCATCCAACTGATCGCTGTCCTTCCAGTAAGTCTGACATCTGCCATGTCTGGTTGGCCATTAGTGCATCATATTCGCGTCTCATCGCATCGGACCAATCTGATGAATGAATACTTTTCAACGCCTCCTCATAGGATAATGGTAGCTTCATGTTGCTGGCTACCAGAACACCAAGAACGTTGTGCTGCTTTCGAGGTCGGCCAGGTTTGGCGGTTCGAATCAGTCTTGGCCTGCCAGGACCAATGCTAGGAACTGGTTCATTTTGGTCATCTTTCTCTGTCCCTTTAGGACTTGAACTATCCTCGTCCTTACTTGTACCATTGCTACTGTCTCCATCGCTGCTGTCAGAGTCAGGGTCATCACTCTCGCTACCAGGGTGTATGGTAGCTTCAGTTGTCGGAAACTCGTATGTAGCTGAGTCGTTGTCGTCTTTGATCTCGTTAAAAAGAACATCTCGCCTCTCAACTACCTGATGGGACACTGTGTCGTACAATCGATAGCCCTTGGCTGCTACCGAATACCCAATTATGCGATATTCCTTTGGTTGCAATTTGCTCTTCCTTGGACCCTTGTCCAAAGATACTGCAATGGAGCCCAATACTAAAATGTCCAACAAAAGGTTTCTTACCAGTCCACGTTTCCAAAGGTGTCATATTAGTCAAAGCACTGGTTGGTGATCGTACATATACAGCTGTGTTGACTGCTTCAGCCCACAAAGATTCGCCTAATCCTGGCTGTAACAGAATCCACCGGAGTGCGGTTTGCCCTCTCAGCCATGCCGTATTGTTGTGGAGTGTATGCCACAGTCAGCTGCCTTTCGATTGAATTGATTCTTCAAATTTTCATCAAACGATTTGTTTATGAATTCACCTCCATTGTCGCTCCGGATGCATTTTAGGCTCTTTCCCGTTTGCCGTTCTACCAGGGTTTTGAACTTGACAAACTTTTTAAAGTCATCATCCTTCCGAAGGAAATACACAAATATACGCCTTGATCTGTCATCAATGAAGGTTAGAAAATAACTTGATCCAACAAGGGACAGTGTTCTAAAGGGCCCGCACACATCTGTATGATTTAACTCCAATATGTCTTGAGCTCTATTGGCAGTTTCATCAGGAAATGGTTGCACATGAATTTTGTTTAACATGCAAGTTTTACAATTCATATTATCTGTGAAAATCATATTTTCAATACCACGCACCATTCCTTTGCTGATCAAGTCTTTCATGCTGTTAATATTCAAATGGCCGTACCGTTTATGCCACAGCCCACCACCAGCTTTAACAGCAGCAAAACAGCTATTTTGTTTTCCTTGAAACATGTACAAGTCTTCAACTTTATTTGCTTTTATAATACAATCACCTTCTTGAGTTACTTTTGCATATTCATGTCAAAAAGTGATCAAACATTTAGTTTTTACAGCGCTGCTCACCGAAAAAAAATTTCCATTAATTTTTGGGATATATGGAAGATCTTTCAACAACAGCGTGCATATCTTTGTCTTAAGCTTTACCTCCCTTTTCGCTTCTGCTCTCAAAAAACCGGAGTCAGCCAGACCTATCATTTTGGATTTCTTCCTTTACTTTGATACATAGAACGTCAAAAGGCGGCAGACTGTCGCGCGTCTCTATGGCAACAACGAAATTCTCAACATTTTCTGGTAGGCTTGACAACAAAATAATTGCTCACAATTCATCGCTTAGCTCGACGCCTACTGACCCAAGGCCATCCAGAATTTCCACGAACTCATTTATGTAGCTGGAAATGCTTTGTCTGTGGTCCATGCGCTTATAAAGTAATTTCTTATAGAGTTCAGCCTTTCGTACGTGTCCCTTTGGCTGATGGATATCTTACAATTTGTTCCATGCATCGTACGATCTAGTGCAATTCTTTATGTAGCCCAATAGTGAAGATTTCACACTTAACGTGATCGTGGCCAGCGCCTTCTCATCTTTGGCCTGCATCTGTTGATTGCAGGTCACCTGATGCCACACTCCATAATTCCGCGTGCACCAACAGAGATCTCATCTGAATACGCCAGGTGTCATAATTTTCCTCCTCCAATTTGTCTAGTTGATAAATCCCGCTCATAGATGATTATCACTTAGTCCTTGAGTCACACCGATGTTAATAGTTTGTTATTTAAAACAACCACTTCACTTTTCAATTCAAATATCCGCAACTGGGCCCATAACTTGTTGGACAGAATCTTTCCGACCAACGCGCGAGAAGTTTAATATTGAAAAGTAAAAGGGCCTTCACGTCTTATACGAACAAGGTTTTATTTGTGACTGACAATATTGTTCAGCACATAGATATGGTGCATGCATATATCGATATGTATATCAAAACATTCAAAATTTAGTTTACGGTTACTTCTGTGAAATCTTTGGTTAGGATTATTTTAAGGTCATGTCATTTATTATTACAGGGCTTATTACAGTTGTAGCGTCCAAAGTGATAGCTATTAAAAGGTTTTCAATTGCCAGCGTGAGTATTCTATTTCTTGCCAGAAGGATTTCATACACATGTGACGAGTCAATTTGTTCTGTTTTCTTTACTTTTAATATTTCATTTACGCTTACTGTGAGCGCATTAATTTGTCTTTGGGTATTTGAGTTGACATTAATCTGTCTATTGTTTTCTTTAATTATTTCGTCCTGCGTCAATCGTAGTTGCCTCAAATCATCAGCGTCAGGCGTTCCGGCAATTACCCTTAATGCATTACCAATGATATCCAGACTACTTGCATGCCTATGATGGATGCCAAGAGTTAAGAATAAAGTCGTTAGATGATAAGTGTCTGCCTCTAATATATTTCGCATATGCAACTGGGGGAATATGTCAGTCATTTCCGAAGTTTCTTCTACGAGTCTGTCGTATTCCGTCAAATTCGACGTGTGTCTTAAGTAGCTTGTTTTGTTCCATAGTATGGCGGTGCCGTCAATCACGGGAATGGAATCAGCATGAGAATAGTCCGTCTGCTTAGTCGTTGAAAGCTTAACCCATAAAACTAGAACTAAAAATTTCCTGAAAATGCGGTCTTAGTAAGGTGTATCGATTTAAACTTGCCTAACCTATAATTTTTTTTATTTTATCTCCTCTTAACTGCCGAATGTTATCCTTATGGACCTCTCTCCTTCTGATGAGGACGGTTGCCCCCTCTTAGTTGCCTCTATTTTCTCTTCTGCATATAAAGGCGCCTGTTGGTTTTTACCATTACTTTGTCGCCTACATCGAAAACTCGATTTTGCCTATTCTTATTGACTCTGTTTCGCTGAACTATTTCCGGCCTTTTGGTTGTGACGCTATGTATGGAACTGTTGTATTTCGCGGAGGCCCGAAGAATCAGTTCTGCTGTATCAGGGCTACCACATTCCATTCCTAGGCCCCTTGCTTTGTCTGCCAACGTACTTGACCGTTCGACGTGCTATGGAGTGGGGGCGCAAAGCTTATTGAATCGTCAAAGAAGTTTGACAACATTGTTTTTACCGTTTCCGATCTTAGAGACGGTTCGTTGTCGCAATATATTGATTTAGTATGGGGGAAAATGTTCATGAACTGAATTAGTGAAATTTTAATATCTCATTTGTGCGGGACGCATTCGGTTGTTCCACTGCAAAAGTTTTTTATTTGTCGAAAAAATGTCGACATGAAGCATCTCCACTGTATAAGAGGGAATAGTGAACTCACCAATCTCCTGCTTTTTTGGGTGCCCATCATTTTTAGTCTTTGCACAAATCTTACAATTCAACGCTACCTCGTTTGCCAGTCTGGTTATTTTTGGGAAATAATACTCCTCCATTATCTGTTTCTCGTTTTCTTGATCTGCACTTTGAGCGTGGTTATGCTCCGTAGTGACTATTTCTACCATTTAATTTTTATCGAAGATGTCGGCCACTATGCTTTTACAGTGCACGAAGTTCGTTGCTGGAAAGGTCGTAACTAGGTCGTTTTGAATGTGTGCCAGAAGTTGTAACTCCTAGTGAATTACGTTTACTACACCGGGATTTACGATTGACTTTAAGGTCTCCAATAGTGAGTCCCTGCTCACGAAATTAAGGATGTCTCTCGTTTTTTGTCCAAACAAAATAAAATTTTCTTTTAACGGAAAGCGTGTCTCTTCCAAAATTATCTGGTTTCTGTAGTAATTGAGAGATTTATCTGTAGTTTCAATTGTGTAAGTTAACGAGAGTTCACTGTGAACCGTTCCTGCAGTGGACATTTGGTCTTCTAATGCGTTAACATTTTGCCTGGAAAGAGCGTCTGCGACGTGGTTCTCTTTTCCCGGTTTATAAAAAACGTTAGCATTGTGCTCGTCTATAAACGCTTTCCAGCGTTTAATTTTTATACTCTGTTCCCAAAGGGAAAAAGAGTATATCGGTTTTGTGCAATGTCCGTCTTGCTGTCCGTCCGTCTGTCCGTATGAACGCAAACCATTTCGACGCTATTGAAGCTAGAGACTTGAACACATACTCGTGTATACCCTCGAATTATAAAGTGTTAAGATTTTCCCGATACGCCCACTAGGGGAGTGGCAAATCGGAAAATGCATTTTCCGGTATGTCAGAAACCCTGATAGTTGAAGTGCTAGAGAGTTGAAATTTGGAACGTATACTCGCGTTGACAACCCAAGATCAAAAAAGTATGGCGGATATATCTACGCCCATTGGGGGCGTGGCAAATCGGGTAAAACTGTATCTTCTGCAGTTTTAGAGCTAGAATGCCCAAATTTGACATGTAAGTTACTGTTAAGATCCTATAAAGATCGATGAAAAAATTATATATCCACGCCCCTTGGGGGCGTGGCAAATCGGATCTGACTATATAGTGATTTATACATATTCTTCTATATCTCGAGCACTATTGATGCTAGAGACTTGAAATTTGAAATATATACTCGCGTTGACAACCCACGATCAAAAAGATATGTCGGATATATCTACGCCCATAGGGGGCAAACCGCAAAAGCTTATATCTCCCAAAGTTTTAGAGCTAGAAGCTTCAAAATTGGCTAATTGAGTTACTGGTGACCTCCTCTATCGATGACCCAAAAATAATTGTTACGCCCCTTTAGTGCATGGCGCACCGAAAAACACCCTGTATTTCCACATTTTTGGAAGGTAAGCTTCCAAATTTTGCTGTTACGTCAATTTAGACTCCTTCTAAGAATTGGCCAAAAATTACATGTCTACGACCACTGGGGGCGTGGCAAATTGGAATTTTATTTTGCAGAGCTCTTGAGTTAAAATTGCAGCAGAATCACCATCACAAGAATAATCCGGTAGGTGGCGCTAAACTGCAATATTCTTACAGAGCGGAATTAGTCATAAGCATGTACCGCCTACATAAATAAGCTTAATTTCTTGCTAAGTAGGCAGAAAAAATTGTAAGAGACAAATAAATATATGTATTTCAATTTAATGTTTAAATAATTGACCATCTAATATTAATATAGTTTTCCATAGCCTAGGTCAGTTATTTCGTTATTTTCGTATGTTGGCAATGCTTCAGACGATTCCCAAGTGGCACTGTTAAAAGACTCAATTGGTTATGTAAAGAAAATCAATCACACTTTCAAATAAACAGACAACTGTTAAGTTAACGACTGCTTTGCATAAAAATTACAAAATGCATGGTGCAGTTATATTTTTTTGTCTAGCTCATAAAATCATCATATTCATACAAACGATTGAAGCGAGCCATAATTTATAAATTTACAATTACATATATATATTTTTAGAATTTTAATAAATATATAGTTATTTTGAGTCAGAAGCTAATTCGAGCGGCGACTTTAACAAATTAAGATAAATTTTAAAATGTAATATGCCAGAAGCCCCTATGGGAACAGAGTATCACGCAGTCGGTTGCGCCCGACTGCAACGTTCTTACTTGTTGTGTTTGGGTTTCTCTCAGAAACGGCAAAGGCGAGTGGCTGGTGATCTGTGCAGATGTTTATGTCATATACTCCATAAAGGTAGTGACGAAGTTTTCCTAGTGGCGTAGTTGACCTCTCTATCTTTGAGGGCCCTAGAAATCATGGTTATTGGTCGGCCAATTTGTGAAAGGTACCGTATGAGAATGCATCCGTCGTTAGATCGAACGGTTTTTTTCAAAGATACTTTCGGAGAGATGCTTTGCTATTGATGCGAAATCTTTTATGAAACACCTATAGTAACTCGCCAGCCCTAAGAATGAGCGCACCTCTTAGAGGTTTTCTGGTTCAGGGTATTTTTTAATGGCTTTGACCTTTTCAGGGTCTGATTTTGCACCTTCACTGGTCACAATGAAACCAAAATACTCGACACTTGTTTTAAAAAACTGTGCTTTTTCTAGTGCTATTCTCATGTTGGCCTCTAGAAATTTTTACAGTACCAAGTCAACGTGCCTGACGTGGTCTTCATCAATCTTTGAGAAAACGATAACGTCATCGACATAAACGTAGCACGACTTCCTAATCTGATCGCGCAATACGTCATCGATAGCTCGTTGGAAGATACTTCCAGCATTCTTCAACCCAAATGCCAATCTACAAAACTCATATTTTCCTCCGTTAACGGAAAACGATGTTTTGGAACGGGCGCGCTCTGCAAGGGTGATCTAATGGTAACCTGACTTCAAGTCTAGTGTCGTGAAGTATTTAGCTTGCCCTAAGTTTGCTAATATCATTGGGATACTTGGCACCTAACAACCACTGTCTTTTCATTTAGCTTCCTGAAGTCGATGACCAGGCGTCTTTTCTTCTCTCCAAATTCTTCAGTGCCCATATGGGGTTGATGTACGGAGATCCTCAACCTCGTTGTTGACAAAATCTGCTACACCCGCTGGGTATGAGTACAGTGTTATGTAAATGGGCTCGTCGTTGACCGTTTTAATGGTTCCGACAATCGCCGTGTTGTATGGCAGAGACTCGTTAAAGTCTGCAGAAGCCTTGGAACTACCTTGTAACATTTTTTCGAAAGCGGGTCTAGTGCTAAGTGTTGCGTCTGGCGCCTCTATTTTAGTGAAATTGACGTTGGTACACTTATGATAAAGGATCTTTTCAAATCCCATTCTGAACTTAATTCGATTGGTTTTTAGACAAAGGGTCATTCCAACCCATTCCTATTCCATCGAAGGTCGACAGGCTGTCTTATACAAAGAATGGAGTTTTTTGACCAAACATGGTCAATATGCATTTTTTGGTTATGCCGTTAAAGCCGTGTATGGAGTTTGCGGTAAACGGTTTATCGACAGGGATTACAGCTGTTAGCCGTTTGCTAGACCTAATGTAATTTTTGTATGCCCCTGTATCGACGATAAATGTCATTGGCACCCCTGCTACTTCTTTTTGTATGAATGGTAGCAGGGATCTACCCGTAAAAAATTAACGTTACCGGTCTCGGACTATCGGCATCGCTATCGATATCCGAAGCTAATGCCCTGGCACTTTTATCATATTTTCGCTATCTTGATCATCTTAGGGTAAATGGTTTACCCTTTGCCTCCTTTGATCGGAGTGCCTCTCTGATGTGTTTAATCTCTTGGAATTTTGTTCACCCCCATTCTGGCCAGACCGCGAGGAGTCGTTTGATTGGCCCTGCTGTTGTCTCTGTTGGTAATTGGTGGGCTGTCTAAATGGTCTGTCAATTTTGTCTTGTCTTGAGTTTTCTCCCTGTTATTTTTTACATTGGGACATTGTGTTTTCCCTTTTGTTACCACCCACTTTGGTCATTCTATCATTGAAATTGTTGTTGCTGATCATTTTTCGTATCTTTTTCCTCCAGGCTTCTGGCATAATTTGCCTCAAAAGCATACCTATAATGGTTAGTTTCAACCTCTTCTACCAGCGCTAGTGCGGCCGGCAACTACTGGCTTGAACCACAAATAGGACATCGGTTAAACTTTTTTTAAGTCGGGAGATAGAAATTTGAAGTGCGTCCGACCTGTATCTTTCATTCATACGATTGACAATAGCCATGTCATATGACAACATTCGTTGGTGAGGAGTGTGAGTTTCTTTGCAACCTCATCGTAAAATTGAAATATCGTCCTGTTACCCTGTCTAAGGGTTCCCTTTTCTTGTTCGATCAAATGTATGGGACGCTTGTCAGCATAAGTGAAATCCAGTCTGTCTATGATGGCGTCGATTTTCAATTTTGTGTTAAATGACAATAATGTGAGGTCTGCCTGGCCCCTGATTTTATTTCTTAAGACTAACACCGTCGCGGGAGCTTCCATCAAATCTACTATAGAGTTTGTAGGCAGCTTTTGCTGCTTGGCGCCAAGACAAATATTTTTCTTGTATGCCAAAAAACTCCGCGACAGACTTCACCGCATCGAGCGGCTCATCACAATTCATAACAGGTCTAATTGAGACGTCTTCATACAACTTTATAATAGGTTGAGTTACCGTCGCATTGCTAATGCGATTTGTTATTTCTTGTATTTTGTTGTCAAAATCTACCCTTTGGGAATGCAACGCAGCGTTAATCGCTAAGTTAATCATTAATTAAAGTCGCTAAGTATTTCCGTCAAAGGGTCCAGTGAATCAGTATCGTCACTGTTCATATAATGCGACACCACTGTGTCGGTTGCCGACACATACAATGTAGGTAAGAGCTTTATATTCTAATGTGGCGGGTTAAGTTACACTGCGCATTTATTAATACTTAATTATTTTATTGAGAATTATTTTATTATACCCTGAGCCCATTGAAAATGGGAAATCAGGGTATATTGTTTTTGTGAAAAGTATATAACAGGCAGAAGGGGGCGTGGCAGACCCCATAAAGTATATATATTCTTGATCAGCTCGACAGGCTGAGTTGATATAGCCATGTCCGTCTGTCCAACTGTTCGTCCGTCCGTGTGAACGCAGCGATCGCGTAAACCACAAAATCTAGAGATCTGAAAATTTATACTCGTGTTTTTTTCGATAACTTATCCCATTTCCTTATTATTGATGAAAATCGATCATTTTGCTTCGTTTTTGAGGAGTAAATTACATACCGTTTTAATGTGTAATGAATACAGACATTTTGTGTGTTTTAACAAAATATGTTATTAATACTCTCTAGAAGTTTGATTATGAAAGTCCATCTAGAAGCAAACTTATTCAACAAATAAATTGCGCAGTTAGCAGAGCATGTGCTTATCCGTGTGTCTGTATATGTGTGTGTGTATGTGCTGTTTGTATATGCATATGTATGTATACAAAAAAGAAGCGTCAAATGATGGGAATATCGGATCTTCGCAGGGTTCAGGGTTTCTCCTAGTCGAGCAGTCTCGACTAGAGTACTCTTACTTGTTATATAATAGTATAAGTATGGATACTATAAATGTTACTATAAATATATTTTTGAGAGAGCAGAGAGAGACCCCATTTTCAATGGGTTCAGGGTATAAAAGCGGACAGAGCTCAGGGTATCTCCTTATACTAGTCTTATTTGTTTTAATTGGAAATATCGTTAAGAAACTTAAATATGTTGATATAAATTTGTATATATATATTTGTAAATATTATCAATTACAAACCTCCCCTCTGATTTACGAGATGGCGGAAATGGGCACTCAGCACTCAAAATTCTTGTGGATGAGAGCGTTTCCTGTACCGTGACCTCTGCAAGCATCGATTTTGGCCGCTTTTTATTACGTGGGGGTGCATGTGGATAATTTGTGGACTCATCTCCATGCATATTAATTCCATGATCTACACTGTGATTAATTAAAAATAATATTAATTAGATTGCAATTAGGGACTTATAAAATAAAATAATTTATAATATGTCAAAACGAACGTGAACGTCTTCATTTTAGTGTCAAACAAATTCTATTTATATTAACTTATACGTCTAACAGTAAAACAATCTTGTTCTGACTTTATGAGATGGAGAGAGTAGACTAGTTTAAACTGCTTGACTCGGTTACACCCTAAACGATGCAAAGAGATTTACCAACGTTCTGACATTGATATCGATAATTTGTCTTTGTTTTTAAGCGTAACTTGAATACCGTTAGTGCTAGAGATTTCTGTGTAGATCCAAGTAATGAATACAGAGATCTTGTAATTTTTTGATTTTGGATACCACACCCCCACACTCCCCAAATTTGCAAAGAAACGTATTTCAAATACTGCAGACATACATATAAATGTTATTATCACGATCTAAAAATTTGATTGAGAAAGTTTATCTACAAGAAAAATTATTCAACAAACAAGTTTCCATAGTAAAGCCCACACTAAAGGTTAATCAACAACGCATAGCAGCAGCAAAGAAGACTAACGGCACCCAACAGAAACGAGAGAGCAACAAACAAAAAAAAACAAAAAATAAACAAGTAAGAGTGCTCTAGTCGAGACTGCTCGACTAAGAGATACCCTGAACCCTGCGAAGATTCAAATATTTAAATAATTTTACGCTTCTTTTATATATACATACATATATACAAACAACACATACACACACACACACACATGAACACGCACGCACAAGTACTTGCTCTGCTACTGCGTAGTTTACGCAGCGACTGCGCGAGGGCAGCGACTGCGCGTGGGCAGCGCTTGGGCTGCAGTATGGGCAATATTATGAAAACTTTTTTGTTGAATGGGTTTGCTTCTAGATGGACTTTCGTAACCAAACTTCTAAGGCGTTTTAATGATATTCATATGTATGTATTTGCCAAAGCACAAATCTCTAGTATTTGAAATACGTTTTTCAAAAATTTTGGGGGAAGGAGGCGTGGCATCGAAAATCCAAAAATTACAAAAACACGGATATTCACGGAAAATCTGAAGTCTATAGCTAAAACGGTATTCAAGTTATGCTTGAAAAACAAAGTAAAATTATCGATTTTCATCGATAATAAGGAAATGAGATGAGTTATCGAAAAAAAATTGATAAACTCGTACTGCGTAGGGTATACACGAGTATACATTTCAAATTTCAGATCTCTAGCTTTTGTGGTTTACGAGATCGCTGCGTTCACACGGACGGACGGACGGACGGACGGACGGACGGACGGACGGATGGACGGACAGACAGACGGACATGGCTATATCGACTCAGTTTGTCGAGCTGATCAAGAATATATATACTTTATGGGGTCTGCCACGTCGCCTTCTGCCTGTTACATACATTTTCACAAAACCATTATACCCTGATTTCCCATTTTCAATAGGTTCAGGGTATAAAAATGCAATCCTGTAACCAAATCTAGCACTTGACCTGAAAATGCAAACATGTAAACAAATCAAGCCGTAGCCTTAAAATGCAATCCTGTGAACAAATCAAGCACTTAGCCTAAAAATGCAATCGTGTAAACTAATCAAGCACTTAGCCTAAAAGCGTGAGGAAGCAAGATCAGCACTTTGCCAATAACCAATCAATTTCACCAACACACCAACATATTCTATCGCATAAATAGAAGCATAAGAACAATTGTATCTTCAGTCTGAATTTTGATAATAAACCCGAAACATCAATAAAAAAAGCCAGCTCCGACTTGTTTGTAAATAAAGAAGATATAATATTTTTTTCACAGTGGTCGTTAAAACATAAATGGCATAGCCAGTAGGATCAAAGTGAAGTGAACTTTAAATAATTCTTTCTGTGTTTATTAATACAGAACTAGTTAGTTATATCATTTTCCCAATTGATCCGCCAAAATTATCTACGATACGAGACGCATTGTGCGAGATAACAAAAAAAGATTTTCCCAAAAACAATAGATCCGTTGGACTATTATAAAATTGGTGCAGTGAGCGAAGATCATTACAAACCCAAATACTTATATCTGGGCATTGCAAATCACTCGTTGATCCCTGCAATTCTAACAGAACAAAAAGTGATACTTAATAGCAAATTACCAACCGTGTGCAAAAGTGAAAAGTGAGCGTTTTTAAAACTAACCCTGAACATATGCAACTACCGAAAATTCAGAACAAATTCACCATGACAATGGAGTTGTCAGAGCTTCATGCACTTTTGTCCTTACGACAAGTGCCCATCTACCATGGCAATCCATAAAACATACGCTCTTTCATCAGGAGGATAGACTACATATGAAATCTATACCCCACCAGAGACGCTAGGAAACACAACATATTATTCGGGATTATTGAGATGCAGTTAACTGGAGGTGCCCAAAGGATATCGCAGATTTCACAATCCAACAACTGGATGGAGTTACGCCCTCATCAACGAGCAACACCATATGAGGAAGAGAAGGTATTTACGAGAATAGTATTGAAATAAAAAAAACCTAACCAAAATTACCAAACAAATGGAAAATTTTTGGTGAATAACAATCAATAAAAACTCTAATAAGACTAATAAAAACAAGTAAGAACGTGTCAGTCGGGTGCAACCGACTGCGTGATACTCTGTTCCCATAGGGGCTTCTGGCATATTACATTTTAAAGTTTATCTTAATTTGTTAAAGTCGCCGCTCGAATTAGATTCTGTTTCAAAATAAATATAATAATTTATATAAATTATGGCTCGCTTCAATCGTTCAATCAATATGAATATGATGATTTTATGAACTAGACAAAAAAATATAACGGTGCCATGCAAGTGTGTCCACACATAATTTTTATGCAAAGCAGTCTGTTAACTTAAAAGTTGTGTTAATTTGAAAGTATGACGTCACATTTTCTTTGCATAACTTACTGAGTCTTTTAACAGTGCCACTTGGGAATCGTCTGAAACATTGCCGACATACGAAAAACACGAAACAACTAGCCTAGGCTATGCGAAAACTATATTAATATTCGGTGGTCAATTATTTCAAGCACATTAAATCTAAATACATATATTTTTTACATCTTACAATTTTTTCTGCCGACTTAGCAAGGAATTAAGCTTATTTATGTAGGCGATACACGCTTATGACTAATTCCGATACGTAAGAATATTGCAGTTTAGCGACACCTACTGTATTATTCTTGTGATGGTGATTCTGGAGCAATTTTAACTCAAGAGCTCTGCAAAATATAATTTTTTCCAATTTGCCACGCCCCCAGAGGTCATAGACATGTGATTTTTGGCAAATCCTTAGAAGGAGTCTAAAGTGATATGACGCTCCAAAAATGAGAAAATTACAGGGTATTTTTCAGTGTGCAACATCCTAAAGAAGCGTAACAATTATTTTTAGATCATCAAGTTTTTAGCTCTAAAACTTTAGGAGATATAAACTTTTGCGGTTTGCCACGCCCTCTTTGGGCGTAGATACAAACATGTATAAAAATTTTTTCGATCTTTATAGGATCTTAACAATAACTTACACGCCAAATTTGGGCATTGTAGCTCTAAAACTGTAGAAGATACAGTTTTACCCGATTTGCCACGCCCCCAATGGGCGTAGATATATCTGCCATACCTTTTTGATCTTGGGTTGTCAACGCGAGTATACGTTCCAAATTTCAACTCTAGCACTTCAACTTACATGGTTTCTGACTTACCGGAAAATGTATTTTCCGATTTGCCACGCCCCTAGTGGGCGTATCGAAAAAATCTTAACACTTTATAATTCGAGGGTATACACGAGTATATGTTCCAAATTTCAAGTCTCTAGCTTCAATAGCGTAGAAATGGTTTGCGTTTATACGGACAGACGGACAGACAGACGGACAGCAAGACGGACATGGCACAAAACCAATATACTCTTTTCCCCTTTGGGAATAGAGTATAACAAGTAAAAAAACTCTAGTCGGTCCGATCTGCGTTTTTAAAAATACTCAGTTATGTATTTATTAAATCAGAAAAAAAATGTAAGCTTGTAAAATTAAGTTTTGAAAACAAAAATTTTTTTTTTAGCTGGTGCACTATGGGCGATTTGTCGATTTTGGCGGCATAAAGTTTAAAAATAAAGCTAGAGACTTAATTTTTTTTCGACAATTGGGCCGCTCTTTTGTTTGGCTTATGTGCAGGCCCCCACTGATAAGTACATTTGTTTTAGAACAAATTATAAATGTTCAACTAACATAGAAACAAAATAAAAAGCTTTATTTTATTACAGTTTGACATAATATTTAATCAAAAAAAAAAAAAATAAAATTTGTATTCAAATAGTTACTATATTGCAAAATTGACAAATAAACAATTAAGAATCTGCCTCATCTAAAACGAACGAGTATTCATTGTTGCTATCGTGATCTTCTTCGTCATCATAATAATTTTTATTATTATTTTCAAAAGATATATAGGATGAACTTATATTTAAGGTTTTAGTTTCTAAAAACCCAATAACTTCTGTAGGAAGTAATATTTTTCCAAGCAGTTTTGGTCTATTATGTATATTCCATTTTATAGAGTTTGTTGCGTGCCTCTGAGGCATTTTCGACATCCCAGACATCCAACAGGAACTAAAAACTGATCAATAATATCTGATCCGTGAGCTGTTATCTTGTGAACTGTTGGGGACATTGGGTACCATGGATACGCCTGCATATACAATGAAAATGTGTCTTTGCAAAAACATCGAAATTTGTCTGTGTTGATATAAAATTCACACGAAATTGCTATTAATACGTGGTGAAATTTATTTAATATGACCTCGTCAAACAATGTGAAATCTGCAAAAAGTTTGGTATTTGCAAAGATTCGCCTTCCATAGGATTTCCTTCTTCCGCGATAACATTTTATTTTTATTCTCGCCTTTTACGTGCCAAGTTTTAATATCGATTTGATATGATATGTTTAAAACAAATTCCATAAACCTAATCCAGGCGTGCAACGGACTAACGCCGTATTTCAAAGAGTCAGGTTTAGGTTTAAAAATTTTTAGAATTAAAGTCATTGATGTGCATAAGCGTTTTTGGAATTATAGCACATATTGGACAACATTGCGAAGATTTTGTATTTGTAAAAACATTAAGTACCTTGCCGTCAATCAATGTCATATATGTTTTAAAATTTACAGAAATGTTTGAGCTTTGTGATTTAAAAGTTTCCAATTTTGCTACTTGCATATCCAAAATAAGCTTTTCTGCTAGGATTTTTGCAAAGCGTACAGACTGGGGGCTTCTGTTTACTCAAATTAAACGATTTAAAGAATACACTAATCGTATTGCAAGCACAGTTGCCACGAATAGAGAACTGCCGGAAGAATCGGGTTCATCCAAATCAAATTTCTGCTTATAGGAACTTTGACCGGTCGACCCATCAAATCCATAGCATGCAATAAGTGTGCACTCTGTAACATTTTCCATTTGTTCCAAAACTTCCTTTTGTAAAATTAATATTCGTTCAGCCGTATGGCTTAGCAAATCCTGCAAAGAAACCTTTGCCACAGTTTCTGTAATTTGTATTCCTGTTGGTCTGCACTGCATCTTCGTTTTTTTTATTGCATCATAACCAGGATATATGTCGTTCCCGTACGCCTTATTTAGTTGCTTAGTATTAATGTATTGTTGTTTTGTTAGACCATTTTCCAATATATAGACTAAGGCTACATTATTAGATATTTTTACCGGCTGTTTGTTTGACACATTCTTCACTTTTTTCGCTATATTGACTTCTTGCAGAACGCCGACTGCTTCATTATTTTTCGTTTATTTTCTTTTTCGAGCAGATGTTGAGGCTGCATGCAGAAGTAAAGGAGTAGACAAATCATTTTCTATGGCAACTTCTAAAGCCATTTGCCTTCTTAGCCTTGACCCGGCCTCTGTACCATAATTTTGGGCGGCCTGTTTTGGAAGGTGATGAATTTTTGGTATCCTCCATATCGATTCGTATTTCCAAACTTTCTGAAAACCATTCTGAGTAAATTGACTTAATTTGATTCAATGTGATATTTGCGAAAATACCCTTTAATATGTTTTACAAAAATGGATACTTTGGCTTGTATTGTATTAATGTGCGATATGCTCAAATCGTCTTTATTAATTTCTGTCAATATTAACGACGTTACAGCGCTAGCGTTGCGATTGTTGTTGTTACAAATATCGGCAAGCGTGCTGTTGGTAATCGCAACGAGAACTACAAGTGCATTTTTTGTATAAACGGTTGAAAACGGAGAAATAAGATTGTTACCACATGAAACTAGACATTTAAGTTAGTAACTTGCCATTTTTAGTTGCCTGCTCTGGCGAACACGATTAAAATTGTTCGAATTTTAGTACAAATACAACCAACAACCACACTGGACAATAACAACAACACAAATATTTGTGTATTTTTGCCATAAAATACAGATTATACATACCTTGATCTTTGTTTTCCATACCATAAAAACTTTAAGAGGTTGCGCACCAATGCTTTCATACCCTTCACACAAAAAATGACGAAAATCTTAACATCTTAACGGAAGGGAAGGAATGAAACCTCTCGGCGAACAAATTTCAATTTTTGTGATCTGCTGCTTGTGCGTACATACATATATATATATATATATATATATATATATATATATATTTCACGATTGAGGAATACGGAGTCTTTTAACAGTGTATATATTTGAGAGAGCAGAGAGAGCAGAGAGAGAGAGAGAGAGAGTAAGGAAAAAATGGCATATAGCAGTGCTTCATATTAGAATTCAACCATCTCGGTTGAGCGCTCGCAGCGAACTGATTTTGCCTCTCAGATTTTCACTGCTCGAACCTCAAAATGAGAGACACGAGCAAATACGAATATGTGTGGGACGCCAACCACACTTTTTTGGTGCTGTAAACCGTTGTTCTAGATGACCCATCTATGTGTTGTATGGTTAGTGCTAAAGACTAGAGACCGAATCGATAACAACAACTAATTTCTCGAAACTGGGATTAAGACTTAAAAAAGATACTTAGCCTGTGTTCAATAAAAATTGCAAAATACCTCATACTCATAAAGAAGAAGTAAATAAGTAAATAAAGTCGAAAAACTCATCCAGGAAAAAACAAGTATGAGTGCTCTAGTCGAGACTGCTCGACTAAGAGATACCCTGAACCCTGCGAAGATGCGATATTGAAATCATTTTACGCTTCTTTTATATATATGTACATATACACAAACAACACATATACACACACACATGCACACGCACGCACAAGCACTTTCTCTGCTACTGCGCAGTTTACGCAGCGACTGCGCGCGGGCAGCGCTTGGGCTGCAGTATGGGCTATATTTTGGAAACTTATTTGTTGAATAGGTTTGCTTCTAGATGGACTTTTGTAATCAAACTTTTACACCGTAATAATGACATTCATATGTATGTATTTGCCAAAGCACAAGTGTCTAGTATTTGAAATACGTTTTTTTCAAATTTGGGGGGAAGGGGGCGTGGCATCGAAAATCCAAAAATTGCAAAATGTTTGTATTCATTACACGGATACACACAGTAAATCTGAAATCTATAGCTATAACGGTATTCAAAAACGAAGAAAAGTTATCGATTTTTATCGATAATAAGGAAATGGGATGAGTTATCGAAAAAAAATGATAAACTCGTACTGCGTAGGTTATACACGAGTATACATTTCAAATTTCAGATCTCTAGCTTTTGTGGTTTGCGAGATCACTGCGTTCACGCGGACGGACGGACGGACGGACGGACGGACAGACGGACATGGCTATATCGACTCAGTTTGTCGAGCTGATCAAGAATATATATACTTTATGGGGTCTGCCATGTCTCCTTCTGCCTGTTACATACATTTTCACAAAAACATTATACCCTGATTTCCCATTTTCAATGGGTTCAGGGTATAAAAACTAAACTAGGAGATATCCTGAACCCTGAACCACTTTACGCTTCTTTTATATATACATACATTACAAGCATAATAATACATGCATAAGCACATGCTCTTCTGTAGAATGTGTGGCATAATACTCGAATCAGACTCTATAGTATGTTTGACCTAGTGACACTTTATTGTTACTTATACATAACGCAATCATATAAGCATAAACGCACTCAAAATCCGATCGGCCAGTGGTTGCCTTAGGTATATGTCTAATGTACATATATGCCATACGCATACACATATATGTATACATACATACTACATTTCCTCGTTCTGTCGCCGTTCGCAGTGACAGAACTCTATTTATAAGAATCTAATGTATTTAGGATAATCCCAATTTTGAATTCAAATAATGATCCGTTCTTGCAATGAACGTAAGACGGAGCTGACGTTCAATTATCACAATTATCAATTCTCACCGTGACTAAGATCCTTAGGATCGAAGCCGAATTAATAAACAAAAAAGCCAGTTAAAGTGAAACAACAATATATGTTGTATAATGTGTAGTGCTATCAGAAATTTCAACATTGGATTACTACAAGTTTAACCCTTTATATGGCCGCGATGTATATCTGCAACATACCGTTTAAATGGAATTATTTCGCAATGTGTATTAAGAACGTGGCATTTGTATATTTGATGTAAGGCAGAAACATGCGTTTTTTAGATTTTTGTGTTTGTCACACTATTCCATATGTCTTGCAATAATCATGTTCAATTTTCCCGCCAAATTTGTGAATTGAGCACGTGGTGTCCATACCAATTTTATAATTGCAAGTTTTTCTTATAAAGAAAATTATTAATTTGGGATAAACTACTGTATGAGTGTGTCATCAAGTTATTGTGTTTACTGTTGTGTATTGGGGGTAATTCCTGTGTATCGTCATGCTGCAGATGTACATCAAACTACTATTCTGAGTTACATTGTGCAGTCTCAATTTTGTTGCATTTATCCAACGTACATTTGTTTGTGTTTATGTTTTATATGTTTTTATATGGTTTTTGTGTTGTTTTGTTTTATGTTCTTCTTAGAGGCCTATATATATATTATATTTTTGTCGACGGTACTTCTTACTCAGGAATAATGTCAGCAAAGGGGTTGACGCCTTCACAAATCGAAAAATTGTTCAATAGTTTGGAGAGCGAGGATGAACTTGATTTTTCTGCCAATGAGGAAAGCGATTTCGATCCAGAGAGGGAAGATATCGATGATACTGATGAGGAAGACATTCTTGCAACATCGACCTAAAAAGATATCTGCTATGGAGAATGGAGAATGAGTGTCAACTGCAGCTTCTCGCGAGTACTGCCTTGCCTCCGGAACTAATGGAGCTTTCGAAGCCCATACAATTCTTTTCATATCTGTTTTCAAAACAATTTTTTGAGAATATTTATACTATAAGACGTCATATTCACTTTAACAATAACGATAATATTTTGCCTTTGACTCATGTCAGTCATGATCGGCTTTTCAAAATCAGGCCGATTATCCAAGAATTGAACAACAATTTTAAACAAGTACGAAAACTCTAGTCGGGGGTACCCGACTAGGAGATCCCCTGAACCCCGTCCGATATGCGTTTTTAAATATATTCCGTATCTTGTATACATTACAAACTTATACAAAGTTTAATTAAATTATTAATCTTGCACTTTCACAATCAAATGGCAAGTTTTGTCAAAAAAGTAGTTTTTGTTTTAAGAATAATATTAATAATAATTTAATAAAAGAAAAAATTAAGAAAATCTGACATTTCCTCACCTGGAGTCGAACCAACATCTACTGATCAAAGCGCATCACCTCTACCGCGACACCACCATTGTGTGTGTGAAAATAAAAAATAATAAAAAAGTTTTGACATCGACGAGGTTTGAACCAAGACGTGCAAGGCACAGCGTGCCCCGCTTCTATCAACACCGCCATTGCGCTGCTTAGACAAGCAGAAGCAAATTCGAAACTAAAGGCAGTTAAGAATTATAACAAAATTCAAGCAGTCAGCTGTTATTGTTGTGATTCTTAGAACAGACAAGAATGCTCGCATTCGAATGTCTCAATGTATGTGTGCTCATGTATAGAAAAAATGAAAACGGGGGTGGGTTTCTGGTCACATGTCGCAATTGACAAAACGTTTTGTTTAATTACTTTTGTGATACTTAGTGGATTTCAATGAAATTTTCAGCATATGATCTACATATTATATTGAATATTTGTCAATTACTTAAAATTGCAAAATCATTCACATATTGGCTACATTTGCAACTAACCTTCAATTTGAAAATTTTTGTAAAATTTTGAACCAATATCCAAAATATAACAAAAACCGAAATTGTATAAAATATAAATGAAACTAAATGTAAAATTTGGACATTCTAGCTCCAAATATGTACGAGATAGAATTAAAAAACTGTATTTCGATAAGGTTTTTAATCGATAACATTAAAACGGTATAAGTTATCGATTGTTTGAAACAAACTTGATCTGCGCCTGCTATTCAGGGACTTCCAAAAAATTCAAGTCTCTAGCTCTTATAGGTTCTGAGATCGACGCGTTCATACATACGGACAGACGGACGGACGGACGGACGGACGGACGGACGGACGGACAGACAGACAGACGGACAGGGCTAAGTCGACTCAGTTCGTCACCCTGATTAAGAATATATATACTTTATGGGGTCTGCCACGCCTCCTTCTGCCTGTTACATACATTTAACAAAACCATTATACCCTGATTTCCCATTTTCAATGGGTTCAGGGTATAACAAGTAAGAAAACTCTAGTCGGGGGTACCCGACTAGGATATCCCCTGAACCCCGTCCGATTTGCGTTTTTAAATATATTCCGTATCTTGTATACATTACAAACTTATAAAAAATTTAATTAAATTGCCAATCTTGCACTTTCACAATCAAATAGCATGTTTGTCAAAAAAGTAGTTTTTATACCCTGAACCCATTGAAAATGGGAAATCAGGGTATAATGTTTTTGTGAAAATGTATGTAACAGGCAGAAGGAGACATGGCAGACCCCATAAAGTATATATATTCTTGATCAGCTCGACAAACTGAGTCGATATAGCCATGTCCGTCTGTCCGTCCGTCCGTCCGTCCGTCCGTCCGCGTGAACGCAGTGATCTCGCAAACCACAAAAGCTAGAGATCTGAAATTTGAAATGTATACTCGTGTATATCCTACGCAGTACGAGTTTATTATTTTTTTTCGATAACTCATCCCATTTCCTTATTATCGATAAAAATCGATCACTTTTCTTCGTTTTTGAATACCGTTATAGCTATAGATTTCAGATTTACTGTGTGTATCCGTGTAATGAGTACAAACATTTTGCAATTTTTGGATTTTGGATACCACGCCCCCTTCCCCCCAAATTTGAAAAAAACGTATTTCAAATACTAGAGACTTGGCAAATACATACATATGAATGTTATTATTACGCTGTAAAAGTTTGATCACGAAAGTCCATCTAGAAGCAAACCTATTCAACAAATAAGTTTCCAAAATATAGCCCATACTGCAGCCCAAGCGCTGCCCGCGCGCAGTCGCTGCGTTAACTGCGCAGTAGCAGAGAAAGTGCTTATGCGTGCGTGTGCATGTGTGTGTGTGTGTATGTGTTGTTTGTATATATGTATATATAAAAGAAGCGTAAAATGATTTGAATATCGCATCTTCGCAGGGTTCAGGGTATCTCTTAGTCGAGCAGTCTCGACTAGAGCACTCTTACTTGTTTTTTAAATAATAGTAATAATAATTTGAATACGTTTAACTGCGGTGGTGTTCAGTTTTATATTAATTCTTTATTCTTCTGAGCCAGTGTATATAAGTATAACCTGACTCATGAATAAAATCAACCTTTAAATCTAGCTTATCTATTGCTGAGTTTGTAAGGCTCAGCGTTGGTCTATCTAATTTTAAATTCCAAACATGTGACCCTTATCCATTGGTGTTGCACTACCTGCTAGTCGTTGAGTGCGAAGAAGGCATGTTTACAATCTTTGTATATTATAGTATGTTCAAGCCTGAACACTCTGCGGGGGGCCAGAAAATGTGACAGCCATCAACTGCTGCCTCTGGTTTCTCCTCTGAATAATATACAGGACAAATACAACTATTATAATTATTATTAATCTTAACGAAATGTGTCCATTCATAGTGTGGAAGGCCAGGTCGTCAATGTGTACCACAATATGGTGAAGTGGCGTCGGGATCTCCTGCGGCGTTATGATGGTGACTATCCTATCCTGGCTGAACATCCAGCATACTGCTCGCTTGTGCCTTCATTAGTTTGTATACTTATTTAAGCCTCTTTTGAGAGTTTCCGCCGGGAAGGAGTTGGCTTCTTTGTAGCTTCTTTTCATTTTCAATTTCGTTAAGTTGGGTACCTTGAATCCCAGCAATGATCCTGTCATCATTTGACACCCATTCTTCAGAATCGCTGGTGTTACTTTCAAGCTCACAGAAGTGCTCGAGGTCGTCCAGGCAAATCGTTGTTGATGCGCTGATTACCTTGTTGGTTGATGATCTAGCTATGTTGCCGGAAACAATCCATCCAAGTTAAGTCTTTTGTCCCAGTGTTTCGTTGATTTTCTTTACTTTACCCAACATTATTTGGGGAAGTAAATCAACGCCAATGACAACATCAACTCTACTGGGTGCATTGAAATATGGGTCGGCTAGCTCGCAGCCCATCCAATCCTTCTTGACATCCATGTCAATTTTCTTGCTCGGTAGAGTTATCTGCAGTTTTGGCATAACGAGTGCCTGCGTTGTGGTAGCGAATTTGCTTTTAAACCTTGGTTTAATTTTTAAGCAGACGCTATTTTTCAATATCTCAACATTTTGTGAGATTCCTTGAACTTCCACATTCCGTTTGATTTGGCGCAGTTTTAGCTGTTGCGCGGCTTTTTCAGATATTAGCGTTTTTTGTGAGCCTCCATCTATAAGAGCCCTTAGCTGCTCGTATTTTCCAGATTTATTTCGAATCCGAATAGGCGCAGTTGCCAGCAACGTATCTTGTCCTTTATTATATTTTAGACAATTGCTGCTGACGGTCTCGTTCTTATTTGCATCCTCATGAAGCAAATTGTTGTGGGGTTTGGAGCATTGATTGCATGTCCAATTCTTGATGCAATCTTTAATGCTATGAGTGCTTAGGCATTTAAAGCATAACGCGTTTTTAAACACAAACTCCTTGCGCTTTTTAACAGGCTCAGCTCTAAATTTCTGACACCTGCTTATATCGTGGCCATCCAGTTAGCAAAAACGGTATATTTTGTAGCTCTTCTTCTTTGCTTCCATAGACGTATGGATGGCACTCTTTTGCACTGAGTCTATTAAGTTATACGGTTGCTCAATAAACTCCAGCACATTGTCCAAGGACTGTACTTCTCTTGCTTTCTTTACATGCTGCTCGTAAAGTTGTAGGACTTCCGTCGAGAATCGTCGCAGCAATATCTGAGCGAATACCACATCAGCATCCTTACTAATTTGGCCTTTTTCTTTGATGATAAAGATGCACTCAGTCGCTGTGTTCAAGAACTTGCGGATACTGCCTTCATCATTGTTCTTCAGCAGTTCCATCTCCACTAGCTGGTTAACGGCGTTAGCAAATAGCTTACGACCATTTTTGCTTCTCCTTTGAGGCATGATTTGAGGTAGTTCAGCTTCCTTGTGTCGCTGATATCTTTCCTGTTATGAATCACCTCGGAGAACAGTTCGAAGAACGTTGGCCACTCTTTGGGACTTCCATTAAAGTGAGGAAGATCCACTTTCGGTAGCTCTGGAATGTCTTAAATTATGTTGTGCATGTCACCTATTCTTCTGTTAAGTTTCTTTGTCAGTAAGTTGACGTTGCACTCCAGTTCATCAATCTCGTCGATGTCGAAGGCAAATTTTTCATATTTTGCTTCTAAATCCGTAAGCGTCAACTGGACTTTGAAAGAAGAAAAGAAAGAAGAAAATCAACTTGTCTTTATAGACAAGGATTTCTTCCTGGTTACAGACCTCTAGGTTGACATACACTTCTTCTTTTAGAGCTCTTCTATCCACAAGGTCTACCATCACATCCGTTGGGCTTACACTTTTTCGTGAAAACATTTCTTCCTGTTGAATATGTTTTGCCTTGGATGTTTCCGGTTGAATTTCCGTGTTTTTGCTGGATGTTGGTTGGTCGGCGTCAATGGCATGGTCGGCAACTTCGACCTTTATCAGAGACTCTTTATAGGTCCTGATGTTTTCCACTATACCATCATATACTTTCTCCTTAAAATATTGATGGCCGACGACACCAATTTTTACCAGTATTGAGTGATTGGCAGTGAATTCTGCTGCCAATTTTTCAAGGACTGATAGCGCATCCTTGTTCGCGATGGTCCGCTGGATATTAGTATAAAGCTCTGATTGCTTTTTGAGCAACTCCAGAGTTTTTCCAGACAGCATCTTATTAGTGTTTATGTGTGTATGTTTTTTTGTTTTTTTTTTCACTCTTTGGCTTGACCCGTTGGAGGTTTTTTTGTTTTGATCGCCTGGTTGATCGTGCTGTGCCTCTACTCACAGCTTGGATTGGTAAGCCAAAGAAAAAAATTTTTTAAAACAATTTTTCACTATACTTTCACAAAAACGCTTAATAGCCTTGTAGTTGGATCTAAGGACCTTGAATACGTTTAACTGCGATGGTGTTCAATTTTGTATTCCGGCTCGATCTCCGGTTCGAAGGACCATGAATACGTTTGACTGCGATGGTGTTCAGTTTTATATTAATTTTTTATTCTTCTGAGCCAGGGTATATATACACTGCATAAATATATATACAATGCATAAAATCAACCCTTAAATCTAGCTTATCTATTGCTGAGTTTGTAAGGCTCAGCGTTGGTCTATCTAATTTTAGATTCCAAACATAGGGTCACATGTGACCCTTATCCATTGGTGTTGCACTACCTGCTAGTCGTTGAGTGCGAAGAAGGCATGCTTACAATCTTTGTATATTATCGTATGTTCAAGCCTGAACATAATTTAATAGAAGAAAAAAAAAAAAATTAAGAAAATACATTTCCGCAGCTGGAGTCGAACCAACATCACCTGACCTTCACCGCCATTGTGTGTGTGACATCGGCGGGGCTTGAACCCAGATCTGCTTGGTACTGCGTGCCCCGCTTCTAACAACACCGCCACTGCACTGCTTAGACAAGCAGTAGCAAATTTGAAACTAAAGGCAACTAAGAATTATAACAAAATTGAATTGAGTTAATCAACTGTAAGTGCTCTGATTCTTAGAACAGACAAGAATGCTCGCATTCGAATGTCTCAATGTATGTGTGCAAATTATTTTGAAGAGTCTGTCCAACGATGAGTTGATGAGATGATAATCAGTCCCACGATGCTTGATGCTGCTAGGTGGCTGATGAGAGGCGTTATCGGTATTTATAACTCGATAAAGGGCTCTAGGTGCTTTAGCTCAGCTGGTACAATGTCTCCGACACAATTGAAACACAAATTGTTAACTCGAATTAATATTTATTGAAAAGCTGGCGTTAGCTTCGGACTCTCAAACAGAACTGATTTTCCGCTCCAAAGCGAGTCGGAAAGAGGCTATTCTAAACATACAATTGTCAAGCTTAAGCTACCCACTATAGCTGACACAGCATAAGCTACAATGTCATAGTCGGCAAGCCGACTTCAGCATAAGCAATAACGCTGCTCTTACGACATGCGCAAGGGATCAAGTTACCGTCGCTGGCCGCTGCGATCAGGGCACTGAACTGAGGCATTCGCCGCGTCAGCACCATGCGCGCAACTGTTTAGCCAATGATACATAAAGTCTTAAGTTGCTACGAGCGAGGGGCACTCGTTAACTACTCCCCCCTTAAAACTATGGGCGTCCTCGTTCATCTTGAAGCTGTTGACAATCCTTTGCATTTTCCTTGAAGTCTGCCTTCTTCTCAATCCTAGGTAGAGTAGAATGGAACCGCAGCATACGAGGCTGATCACTACTCCAATGCTGAACCATACCTTTGGCGACCCTGCAGATCTTACTTTTTCTTCTAACTCCTGAATGACGTGAAGATTGTTGTTGTTCATTCTATGGAGCAATGGCATACTGAGTACTGGATCATGGCTAATATTGTTGATTAATGGGGAAGCCGCTATGCCCGGTAACTTGTCCAGAGCTTCGCGACGATTTGCAAACTTGGTACCGTTTATGATGGCCATGTATTCATAGGTGATGAGATAAGTGCCATTGACCTGTATCTCTGGACCGTCATCGGTGCTAACTCGTGCTGGGCTTTCGTTTATTACCATGATGCCGTCGTCCACATAGGTGATGGGTGCCAGGTGGCTGGGTTGCGTATAGCATTGCGCTTTGCCACCCGCATGCAGAGCCTGTGCGCAGGTATCGCGAGATGCTATCTTGCAAAACGATGTGTGTGTTGTTGTAGTGCAGCTGGAGACCGCCAGGACGTCGTTTTCGCATTCCGCTACGGTATCGTCTTGGAGTTGAAGAACGGTGTGCTCATGTGAAACCGGAAGAATGATGACCTTTTTACATACAAATTTAATTCTAGGGTAATCTATTATTACATGGATTATGTTCTCGGACTGGAGGACTTTAATATTGGATGCTTCCAATAGACTTACTATAGGGACATCTGTGGGATGCTCGAATAATACGGATTTTAAGTCGTCGTGATCAAATATTGTAGGATTAATTGTATTTGATTTAGCAAGTGTGATTGTAAGCATTAAATTTTGAACTTCAGTTATCAACATTCTATTCCTGGCCAAAAGTATCTCATATAAATGCGAAGTGTCGATTAGCTCTTTCTTTTTTGTCTTGATTATTTGATTTACTGTATCGGTTAACTGGTTTATTTGTTTTTGGGTTTCTGTATTTATCTCTACCTGTCTGTTGTTTGATTCGATTAACTTTGACTCTGTTATCTTAATTTTTTCAAAATCTGATGCGTCGGGTGTGCCAGCCACAACTTTTAGCAATGTCCCTAAAAAATCTAAGCTTCTGGCAATCCTGTGGTGTACTTTCAATACGGACAAAAGGTTTCTAAGATGGTCTGTATCAACATCTAATAACTTCCTCATATGAGACTGAGAAAACAACTCGGACAACTCTTCTGTTTCTTTTAACATTACGGAGAACTCTGTCAGGTTGCTAGTGTGCCTAACATAGTCACGTTGTTCCCATACCAGTACGTTCCCGTCTACAACAGGAATGTACTTGGAATGCGAATAATCGGTGATCCGAGCATTTACCGTCGCCAGCAAGATTAAGACTGGCGTAACGATCCTGTGAGAGGAAAGAAATTTAAATCTATGAATTCCTTAATTTTATCACTAATCTATTAAATTCTTATTTTAAATTGTCCTTGTGGACCACCCTCCCCTTGATAAGAACAGACGTTCCTAGGTCTGCCTGAACAGTTTTTTCGGCACATAAGGGGGTGAGCTTGTTACCTAACCTTCTGTTGGTCTTAACGAATACCTTTTCTCCCACCTCAAACACTTTATTCTGCCTGTTTGGATTGTTTCTATCTAGCTGCACCTGTTGCGTTTTTTCAACCTTGCTTTTAATTGCTTTTTTAAATTCATTGGTAGACGCATGTATCACCTCAATCGGTTTTTTGCCTGTTACAGAATGTAGCGATCGATTACACCCCAATGTGGCATGTATGATTAGCTCGACTGTGTCGTCTATTTTTCTCTCGATTTTTAGGCACGTCGCAATTTCCAACAGAGTACTGTGGAAGCGCTCTACCTGGCCGTTGGAGGTACTGTGAAGTGGTGGTGCATTCACAATGTCTATTCCATATCTGTCTTTTAATAATGAGGTTATTGTCTCTGAATTAAAAGATGCCTCATTATCGCAGTATATTACTTTCGTTTTTGGGAAGAAGTTGATGCCTTGGACGATAGGATTTTTTACATCGGTTATCGTTCGTGACATTATTGGTTGTACCATTGCAAACTTTGAAAATTTGTCGATACATGTTAAAAACTGCTTTTTGTCAGTTGAAAAAATGTCAATGTGTAATATCTCGCCAGGGTATGATGGGATTGGTGTTTCTCCCAGAACATGTTTTTTTGGATGTCTGTCATACTTGGCCCTAGTGCAGGTTTTGCAGTTTGCCACTATTTCTGTCGCTAGTTTGGTCATTTTCGGGAAGTAATACTCCTCCAAGACTTGTTTGACGTTTTCTTGTGCGGCTCTATGCGCACGATTATGTTCTGTCATGACTATCTCTCTTTGTTCGTCCTTGCCTGTTATGTCAGTTACTACATTTTTGCAGTAACGAAATTTAGTGGAGGGGAAGCTTTTTACTAATTCGTGTTGGATGAATGCCAACATTGGGAGGTCGCAATTGACTGCGTTGACTACATTTGGTTTGACAAATGATTTTACTTCATTTAATGCTTGATTTCTATCTGTGAAGTGAATAATATGGCGAGTTTTTTCGCCGAAAAATATATAGTTTCGGTTCAGTGGGAAGAGTGCTTCTTCCAAAATTATCTGGTTCCTGAAACAGTTTATTGGTTTGTCTGTTGACTCAATTGTATATGTCAGCGACAGCTCACTTTGGATGGTGGCTGCGTCTGACGCTATCTCCCCTTGCAAGGCGTTAATATTTTGTCCAGACAATGCGTCTGCGACGTGGTTCTCTTTTCCAGGTTTGTAGTGGATTTTTGCGTTATGTTCATCTACATACGCTTTCCATCTTTTAATTTTTGCGTTAGGGTTTCTATCTGACACAGCAAAGGTGAGAGGTTGATGATCTGTGTAGATATTAATGTCTCTCGTACCATACAGGTATTGCTGTAGCTTGCCTAATGCCCATACGATAGCCAATAGTTCTCTTTCATTGGTGGCGTAATGGGTCTCCCTGTCTTTCAGAGTTCTTGATATCATGGTAATGGGCCTACCATCTTGTGATAGTACTGCACCAATACCATATGCAGAAGCATCCGTCGTTAGATCGAATGGTTTCTTGAAGTCTGGATATCTAAGAATAACGTCTTCTGAAGCTAAGATATTTCTTAGTCTCTCGAAGGCATCCCTCTAGTTGATGTCGAAACTGATAATCGTTTTCTTTGACATATGTTTGCTAATGGAACCATTTTCGCCTTTCAGCATGCTTGTTAATGGCTTCGCGATTGCAGCAAAGTCTTTAACAAAACACCTGTAGTAACTAGCCATGCCCAGAAATGATCTAAGCTCAAATAAGTTCTTTGGTTCCGGATATTCCTGAATAGCCTTAACCTTTTCCGGGTCGGTTTTCGCCCCGCCTTCAGTTACTATAAAGCCTAGGTACTCTACTTCTTTTCTAAAGAAATGGGTTTTTTCCCTAGAAACTTTCATGTTAGCTTCACACAGCCTTGTTAAGACCCAGTTTATGTGCTTGACATGGTCTCTTTCGTTTTCTGAAAAAATTATGACGTCGTCTACGTACACATAGCATGTTTTGCCAATTTGTTCACGCAGTACGTCGTCAATCGCTCTTTGGAAGATGCTTCCAGCACTCTTCAATCTGAACGGCAATCGACAAAATTGATACTTTCCTCCATTTACAGAGAAAGATGTTTTTTCACGGTCTTGTTCCGCGAGGAAAATCTGGTGATAGCCGGATTTAAGGTCCAGAGTTGTAAAGTATCTAGCCCATCTTAGATTGGCCAAAATCATGGGAATGCTCGGCATTGAGTATTTGTCGGCAATGGTACGTTCGTTTAGTTTCCTAAAGTCGATAACTAGGCGTTTATTTTTGTTGCCATTTTCGTCACGACCTTTTTTATCGACAACCCATGTCGGGTTGTTGTAGGGCGACTTTGATGGTCTGATAATGCCATTTCGCATTAGTTCTTTGATTTCGTTTTTTACGAAATCAGCGACACCCATAGGGTGCGGGTAAAGTTTAGAATAGACTAGCGCATTATCTATTGTGCATATTGTGGCCACTACAGAAGTATTAAACGGCAGTGCTTCGTTAGAAGCTGAAAATGCCTTTACTTTGTTTAGGATCATGTTACTAAACTCGGCCCTTATGGCTTCTGGTACGGCAATACCATCGACATTTGTAAAGTTTACATTGTCGCAGTTTTTCGGACTCAGCCCCATAGTTGACTGTGCCATCTTCGGCATTCAAAGTTGCTCCCATCTGCGTTAGCAAGTCGAAGCCTATGATGCCGTCGAATGGAGCCAGGGAGTCTAATAGGAAGAATGATGTTGTTACACCGAAAATGTTAATTAAACATTTCTGGTGGACCTTGTTAGAACCATGAATGGAACTAACATTGAATGGGGTGTTAACTGGCCTTATATTTTTTAGCCCTGTTAAGGGTCTAATATATTTTTTGGCCGCCCCCGTGTCGATTAAAATTCTTACATTTTTCCCTCCCAGCTGCCGTTCGACGAACGTTAGCCTGGGGCGTTCCCTAAAAAATTAATCGAGTCATCCCTTGTCGCCGAGTCGGAGTCGTCATCGACCTCGGCAACCTCTCTGGAGGCTGTTTTATTATAGCTGTGGTCGTCATTGTCGTGGTTATGTTGCACAGTAGTGTGCACCCGCTGACGCCTTTCGCCTGACACACGTTCAGATGAATTTGGTCTTTTTTGGCCTTGAGCACTTTCTACTTGCGAATTTCCCGCATAATCCTTACTGTATTGCGTTTGTTGTTTATACTTTGCTGTTGACGCATCAACGTCCATAGGTTCTTGTTGTTGTTGACCCTGGTCTACTTTGTTGCTACTATTCGCATAGCTTTTCTGCTGCTGCTGCTTGCCCTGTTTTTTGGTATAGTGGGGGTTTTTTTCTTGGCCGCGTTCGGCATCGTTACTTTTGATCTGCTTCTCATATGAGCGTCTTTGGTTTTTATTACCCTCAGTTGCGTGGGTTTTATCTTCCAGTGCTTTTGCATATGTGGCTGCGAAATTGCTTCGCTCGATGCTAGCCTCTGCCTCTCTGGCTAAAGCCAGTGCAGAGGGCAGGTCTTTCGGCTGCGCGGGGAACACGACTGATCTCAAGGTCTTCTTCAGGCCTGAGATGAATGAGTGCAGTGCATCGTTCCTAACCTCCTCATTTAGCATTACTGCTCTCTCCTGATCATGGGTCTTTACTACCTTGTTCGTGACCAGAGTTAGCTTGCGTTCGACCTCGTCATAATACTGCATCAAGGTAGAGTCGCCCTGACGGACCATCTCTAGCTGTTGACGTAGGATTCTAAGCGATGTTCTATCAGCATACGTACAGTCTAATCTTGCTATTATAGCATCAAAATTTAGAACTGTGTTGTACGAAGATAGCAAAGCTCTTGCAGTACCCTTAATTCTGTTTCTTATTATGTTAACCGCTTGGTAGTGAGCGTTGCTGCCTATGTAGGGTCTGAAAAGCTCGTACGGCTAATTTTCTGAAATGAATATGTGCCACTTGTGGAAAATATTGAATATTTGTCAATTGCCTAAAATCGCAAAATCATTCACATATTGGCTACATTTGCAACTAACCTTCAATTTGAAAATTTTTAACCAATATCCAAAATATAGCAAAAACCGAAATTGTATAAAATATAAATGAAACTAAATGCAAAATTTGGAGACTCCAGCTCCAAATATGTACGAGATAGAATTAAAAACCTGTATTTCGATAAGGTTTTTAATCGATAACATTAAAACGGTATAAGTTATCGATTGTTTGAAACAAACTTGATCTGCGCCTGCTATACATGGACTTCCAAAAAATTCAAGTCTCTAGCTCTTATAGGTTCTGAGATCGACGGACGGACGGACGGACGGACGGACGGACGGACAGACAGACAGACGGACAGGGCTAAATCGACTCAGTTCGTCACCCTGATCAGGAATATATATACTTTATGTGGTCTGCCACGCCTCCTTCTGCCTGTTACATACATTTAACAAAACCATTATACCCTGATTTCCCATTTTCAATGGGTTCAGGGTATAAAAATACCTTCATATTATTAAGTTATTTCTTTAAAAAGGGAGCTGTCAAATGTCCCATATAATAATAATAATACTCGACGCAAGGTAGATATAATACATATAATAGCGTCATATACTCGACACATAGTAGTGTATACTACATATGTACATAGTGACACTTTGTTGCTATGTATATAAATACATAATGCATTCTCTTCAATACAATCATACCTGAAATATAATCAGCCGCTTATACGTGGACTGACAAGGCGTGAGAGCTGCAGCGTATGCACTTTAATGCTGAGCAAGCCAGTAGTTGCCTAATGTACAATGTACATGCCTTTTGCATATACATATACATATAAACATGCATTACCATTCTCTCGTTCTGTCGCTGCTCTCTGTGTCAGATTCTTATGTATAAGAATTTATGTATTTAAGCATGTAAGTCCAATTATTGTATTTTATGATTTTATTTTATGAGCGTGGAATCAATCTCTTGCCCGAAAGATGGCAAAAGGTATTAGATCAAAATGGACAATACACTATTTCATAAAATGTTTTATAAAATATAAAAAAATCGTGTTTGAACTGCAATAAACAAAAACAAAATTACTTAGTGAACGACCCAATATATTTATTACAGAAATAAAGAACATAATTAAAACCAAGACGATTTAGAGCTGACGCTCCTTCGTATAACTTTCGTGGGTAACTACAAAGTAAGAAAAGTGAAAGTGAACGTTAAAGTGCGAAAAGTCAATTTAAGTGATCAGCCTAAAAGGTCATTGAGGGACATTGAAGGACACCGATATCAAGGACTTCAACTGGAAAAGGACATCGTGGGAAAATCCAAGGATATCCAAGGAGGATATCTAGGACGCCAATCAAGGACCATAGGCAGCCCCACAAGGATACAGCTGCCACCAACAGGGACATTGGTGCGGCGCAGCTGAACATAGTAATAGAAGTTGGCGAGACCCGGAACAGGAGTGAGTAGAGTTTACGTAACCGTGCGAAAGAATGTAGTTCTGTGTCTTAGGTTAATGTTAAGTGTGCTAAAAAGCAAGTCCAGCCGTAAGAGTGTAGTTGACCCGAGTGAACCGCCGAAAAATACAGTGCGAATCCTGGCGTAACCTGGAGTGCTCAAGCGAATCCTAAAGCTAACCAAGGCAAGACATAACCGCTCGTACAGCCGGAGTGCGCTGAGCGCATATTCTCCGATCCTGTGTACAGGTGTACATTATACGACGCGAGTCCTTGCCTATAGCAGAAGTACTCAGGCAAGCATTACACAGTGTATTAAGTGAATTGTAAATTATCAAAAACGTACAGAGAATATATACGAGCTCAAACCTAAAACATTTATTGACTATTTATTATCGCAGGCGCTTCAACAAATAAATTTGTTGGCACGAACACACAGTTGGCTGAAACTGGCTTGGCTTGAACTCGGGATAAGCCGAAGGGTTCGTTATAATATTTTAAAAACATTTGCTCAACTTTTAAGCGAACAACCAATAACCATTAATTCATCCATGTAATGGAATGCTTGAGAAAGTTCAAGTCCAGAGAATACTGTGGTCATAATTCTCTGAAATGAATATGTGCCACTTGTGGAAAATAACTCTAAATTTTTAGAACTTTCTTCATGTTCAATTTGATGAAACCCTGACATAAGATCAAGACATGAAAAATATTTTCTTCTGCCTATTTGATCTAAAATGTCATCTATTCGACTAATTGTTTTTTGAATTTGGGCTGAAAGTTTTTCTTCAGTTGAGCTAAAACAGTTTCATTTCTATTTTCTGTTGGATTTTAAACTACAATACATTGTAATTTGAATGTGGTTCATACTTTAAATTATTTATTCTAACCAACTGGTCAGTATTAGTCGTATTTAATAGACGGATAAATTTAAACTACAATGTTCGCAACATTAATATCATTTTGTATTTCTTGGTTAGGTATTAGAATAGAGTCTTCTGTTGAGATTAATTCCATTTTCCTTATTACTTGGGAATTTAGTGTAAGTTTTCTTTGGGCGTTGCTGGTGCTGTTGTTATATATATCGTGGCACTGCTGATGCTGTTGCGCTAGCTTCATGGAAACGGCATGCTCCTTGCTGCTGTCTTCCTTATCGCCGCCACATGTCCCAAACATTTTCAGCTGTATTGCGGGGCATTTTTGTTTGGTTGATTTGCTGTTGTGGTTCTGGTAGCCATTATTGCTGATTCTTCTAAATTTTTAACACAGTCTGGGACGTTTAAGCTTGTAGTAATCCAATGTACAATGTAATACAACATATGTTGTTGTTTCACTTTAACTGGCTTTTTTTTTATTAATTCGACTTCGATCCTAAGGATCTCAGTCACGGTGAGAATTGATAATTGTGATAATTGAACGTTAGCTCCGTCTTACGTTCATTGCAAGAACGGATCATTATTTGAATTCAAAATTGAGCTTAGCCTAAATAGATTAGATTCTTATAAATAGAGTTCTGCAGGCGTGGCAGTTCTCAAGTGTCTATTTCTGATCAGTGGCACAATAGTGGCCGATCGGATTTCGAGTGCATTTATGCTTATATGATTGCGTTATGTATAAGTAGCAATAAAGTGTCACTAGATCAAACATACTATAGAGTCTAATTCTAATATTATGCCACACATTCTACAGCAGAGCATGTGCTTATGCGTGCGTCTGCGTGTGTGTATATGTACGTATGTATATGTATGTGTTGTTTGTAATGTGTATATAAAAGAAGCGTAAAGTGATTGGACTATCGGATCTTAGCATGGTTCAGGTTATCTCTTAGTCGAGCAGTCTCAAATAGAGAACTCTTGCTTGTTTAATTATGATTAATTGTTTTCTTATCATAGTATTCCTTATTATGTCTTTGTGCTGCTCTAACATTATTCTGGCTCTTTTATAATCCTGTTAAAATTTTAACTTTAAGAGAAATTTAACTTCTCTATCGTAATCTTCTATGTTGTAAAGGGGGTTTATTTTGCATATACTATTGAATTGTGTTGGCAAATTGTTCTGATTGCCGAAAACGAGTTCATATGGACAATAATTATGTGTTACAGAAGGTGTTGTGTTAAAACAATACACGAAATATTGTAACCATATGTCCAAATCAGTTTTATCTACTGATGTGAACGTGTGTATTGTATTGAATTTTTTATAACTTCTTTCAATGGTACCTAAAGTCTTGTGGTGGTGTGCCGTAAACGTTATGTTGTCTATTTTTAAATATTTACACAAGTCATTTGTAATTGAATTTTTATATTCTGTACCCATGTCCGTAATGAACGTCTTCATTGGACCGAACTATATTTTCTGTTCGTGGTAATGGGCCAATTGTGTCTATTATCACTCTGTCGAAAGCATATATTGGAGTTTCTGTTATGGTTAATGGGGTCTTGGTGTGGGTTATCGTTTTCGATTTCTAGCATTTTTGACATCTATGTATGTATGTACGTATGTACCTACTCTTTGACATGACGAGTCATGCTTACATTGAATAGCGCTACTCGTAATGATTTTAATATTTTGTTGTTCATATTTTTAAAAGATTCAATTGAAATAAACTCAAATATCTTTTCGTTCGTGCCAGTTTGAATTGGCTGATCTCAAGTATACCGGCTTGCTTTTCAAGCCTTTGGAAGGACTGACCTGAGTCGAGATTATTATTGCTATAATTCTTCTTCCATGTTTAAAGAAACATATTATTTATTGCGTGCAAGGCCACTTCTTTTCGTACTTCGTTATTATAAATGACATTATATACATTAGGCTTTAAAGAGTGGTCAAGAGTTTGCCTAGTCAAATCTAATTGTTCTTTTCCTGCGCAGGAACTTTTCTGTTTGCTGGTGCCTGGTAGTGACTTTCAGGACTTTAACATGTAAATCTTTGTGTCCAGATATTGTTATCCTACATAGGGCATCTGCCACAAAATTTTCTTTACCCTTTAGATACTCGACTGCAAAGTCGTATTCTTCTTACTCCAGCCGCATGCGTGTCAATTTGGAACTCGGATTGACCATTGAAAATAAATATGTCGGTTTTAACTGTAAAATGTTTATCATAAATATTGTATATGGTCGAAAATGTACTATTGCCCAGTGAATTGCGGTTATCGTGAATTCTCTGATGCATATGAAGTTGGGAAGTTGGAGTCCATTGTAGTTTTGAGTTAAAAATGCACCACATTCTTGCTTGCTTGCTGCATAGCTCATGATGACGTCATATTTCTTGTCAGCTGGTAGTATTCCTTTATCTGTACACTTGTGACCATGTCACTTCGTGCATGAAAAATTTGCATTTTTGTAGATGTAGTTTTAGATTGTTTTTTTCTACAAAGTTCAAAGAGGTTTGTTAAATTTATAATCATGTGCTTTTCTGAACATCCAACGACGCACAGTAGGGCCTCTGCCGCCAAAACATGGAAAAAAGCAAAATTTTGATGAAAGCAATTGGCCAAACTGATTATTGAATCTGATAGATAATTTATCAGAGGGCCAGAATCCGAAAGATTTTTGAAAATATATGAATTTAAAGGGTAAATATGGGCATTCAAAGTTGAGTAAATTAGTAACATGAAAAAAAAACCGGAAAAATTTAAAAAATAGTCTAGTTTCTAATTGAATTGCATGAAAACCATTGCACAAATTGCTGATATTTTGATATCATTGGAAAGGTATGTTTATTTATTATAAAATTTATTCTGTTCTGTTTATTCGTTAACGAGCTAGTTTTATTTAAGTAAACCTTTAAATTTGATAGCATTTTTCAACTTTAGTAGACTATAACTCGCAAGGATTAAGCGGCATTAAAGAGATTTATTTGGCTGCCCGTTTTTGCCCGTTTGCTTTTTAAACCATAAAAACCATAAAAAATTCACAAAAACGGTCAAAGTGACGCGCATCTGCACGCATCAGGTAAACAAACATTTTTTTTTGGCATAAATTTTTTTTATTTTTTAATTTTTTAATATTTTTTTCTAGTCATATTAGTTATATATAATAGAAAAAAACATTTACATCTACAAAAAAATTGTTACTTCATATAAAAACACATATTATTTGACTAAAATCACA
The DNA here is from genome assembly GCA_035045365.1 of Drosophila leonis. Classification (NCBI taxonomy): domain Eukaryota; kingdom Metazoa; phylum Arthropoda; class Insecta; order Diptera; family Drosophilidae; genus Drosophila; species Drosophila leonis. Next base: position 580,884 of record JAWNPC010000558.1, read on the forward strand.
TTTTTCATGTTTGACATGAAACTGCAAATCACTCTGTCAACAGATGTGAGTATTTTTATTTTAAAGCTTAAAGAATTTTCTGTCATATGCCATTTAAATTTTGAAAATATCTTGCTTGGTTCAAAAGATATGATTTTTGCAACGTAAAATGAGAAAGGCCCCACTGTGCGACGGTTAATGTAATGGAATACATGTGAAGGTTCCAGACCTGAGAATGCTATTATCATAACTCGCTGGAAATTAGGTGCTCTTTTTAAACTAAATGGTAGTCGCGTGAAACGATATGAGCCATTGCTCGTTGAAAAAGATATTATATCCCTTGAACTTTCAAGTTTCAAGTTCTATCTGATGAAAGCCTGACATTAAGTCAAGGCATGAAAAGTATTTTGCTCTACCTAGTTGATCTAAAATATCATCAATTCTAGGGAGTGCAAATTTGTCGGACAGTAATTTTTTTGTTAATTTGGCGATAATCGATAAATAATCTCTGTGTTTTCTCATTTGAGCCTGGGAGTGATTTCTTTGGTACTAATAAAAGTGGGCTATTATATTCAGACACAGAGGATTCAACAATTTTATTCTCTATGTATTTTCCAACTTGTTTTTGGATTTCATCAAAGGGGCTATGCGGGCTTCGATAGTTTTTTATGTACACTGGTTCTTCATCCTTAATTATTTCGTAATTCGAAAGTGACTCAGATTTTAATTTATTAATATTAACAAATTGATCGGTACTGGTTGTATTCAGTAAATGGACAAATGTATTTTCGGATGTTGCTACTGTATTTGCAACGTAGATACCAGGTATAACTTCCTGATTTGGAATTAATGCACTATCACCTGTTGTATTTAGTTTCAATCTTCGGACAACTACGGATCTTGTTGGTAGAATTATTGGGTCTAATTATGAACCAATCGTTCGATGTGTTACAGTCTAATATGAAAATAAAATTTTTTATGAAATCAATACTTATTATTCCATCACACGGTATTGCAAAATTATATGGAACTAAATGGAAATATTATGGAATAATATTGTTGTAATTGATATTGTAGTATCGATTCGAGCTGCCACGGCTTCTGCAGTTTCCTCTATGTTGGACCTGTCCTCTATTATTGTTACCGTTACCGCCGCGGCTATCTCCTCTACTACTACCACTATAATTGTCATTAAAATGTCCCCTGCCATTTCTCTTATTGTATCCACTAGTTGTTCGTTGCTGAAAATAAAGAACAGACTTTGTCTGTCCCGTAGCTTCTGTACAACTATTGACAAACTTGCATATGGCATCATTCATATTACTGGATGTTCCTGCCTGCATAATAAGTTTTACCTTATTGATTGAGCAGTTTTGGGTCACGGCTTTCACAGCTAGTGCCGTAGTATATTTATTTTCCAGATCTGAGGTTAACCCATCATTTATATTGGCACCTTCAAGAGCCATTGCCATTTTTTCCACCTCTTGGATGTATTGATTGGCGGTTTTGCTCTTTTGTTGCAGATTAAGCAGTTTAGCAGTTATTACTTCCACAGATTCTTCTTTTACTGCCGTTGATAATTGCGTAATGATAGCGGAAATCGTCTGCTCATTACTTATCAAATTTTTAGCTGAACCCTTTAATTTGGTTTTTATTAAATTTACTGCTGTAGCTTCGTGGCTGCCTTTTAATGAATCTATTAGATTCAATGCATCCATGAAGCTGCACAGATATTCGCCTTTATATCAAACTCTGGTGTGTGAGGTTAATTTAAGAAATTCTACCAGTGTTTGGGCCGTGGTATATTCTAGTCTGTCAATTTCTCTGTTAGATTCAGATTTCAGTAAATCTGATTTGTGAAACGTGGCGGGAGTATTTAGAATATTCGGTAAGAATATTTCCAATTTATGAAGGTTCTCGCGAAGCCTTTTAAGCACATCCGTCGCCTGAGTCCGATGCAGTTTAGCCTGCTTATGTTGTCAGACACAATTTGACGAATATAGGTGTAAATTTTGATGAGGATTTCGACGTGCTTTACTTTAGTGTGGTTTGATATCGATGAACTTTTATTAATGCACGTTAACGATTTATCAAGCTCTACACGTTGTTGTCTGATAATGGTCGCAATATCTGACATTCGATCAATTATTTTTTTTTTTAAATTTTTTCTTTTCCTCTGTGCAGACGCACGAAAACTGTTATTTCTGACCCTAGTATTGGGTGTTCTTCAGTTAAAGCTTTAACCAAAACATACGGCAATGTGTTTAGCACTATCCCTTTCTCAATTTTTGAGCAATGTATTAACGGGCTAGTAGTGTTACCGGAAATTTTCGAATTCTTGAATTTTTATGAATTTGCGATGTTTTTGTAAAATTGATAATGCTCGAATACGGAAATTTGGGTGTTGATTATATGTTTTTTCTATGAATATGTCCATATATTAGACTATTTCTATGTTGTTGTATCTTTATTAATACCTTTAACATGAGCGTACAGAAATATTTGCATGTTATAATTGCTTTAAACTTTATCTAAGTCATTTGTACGACTTAAGTAACGTTTCTTATATACTTTTAATATTAAATTTAAAGCTGTTAGGGCTATTAGTAAAGATATAAGTATTATCTGTGTTTATAAATGTGGCGTAGTATCAATGACTTCGCTAACATTTAGAGCATTTGCTGTATTATCTTTAGCTTTTGAAGTTGTACCACCCATTTATTTATTTGGTTTCTTTGCAAAGTATAAAAGATTTCATGAATTGTTTTTTTTGTTTAGATTTTTAATTTGATCGGAATTTTTTATACTAAACTAATTAAACAGAGAAAAATACTAATGCAACTTGACATAGGATTGGTTTACATAATTTTAAAATTATACAATTCTATACTAATCTAATGTTGTTAGTCATAGCCTATCAGTGGTTAGTATTTTTTAAGCAGTTTACACGCAACGTCTTTATTAGAGTTTAATTATTAACTAATAGCAAACACAGGCTGCTGGATCAACTTCACTCGTTGCCTGCTTCTCTTCTTTTTGGGCTTTACTGGTTTGCCCTGGCGTGCCCTGTACTCAGCTATTGTGAATGGACGTGATCCATCGGATAGATACACCTTCAAAACCTCTTGGAGTGTTGGTGCATCCCTCTGCACAATAGGCGCAGAATCCTCCAGGTTAAATTGTTGGTCCAGCTTGTCGTAATGGACGGGGCCGGTGCAGGTCATCGCACAGGCTTGTTGTTGTTTGTTGGATTTTTTTCTGTTTTGCGCCACAATTAAGTCCTTGTGTTCTCTTTGTCTTGCACCACCACTGCGTAGATTAAACGGAAGCAACAAATTTTAAACTTGGTATTCATGGGCTTGTTCTTCGATTAGACAGCACGAGCAACAGTGTGTTTTTTTGTTTTGTTCACAATAAAAAACTTTTACCACGTGGCATATTGAACTTTTATTCAAAATTTAAACATCTATTAAACATACCAGTACTAAAAGGTTCTGATAGCATTATACTGCTTAAAATATTAAATATATGGATTTTTGTTATTACGTGCTTGTGACCCGGTCACGGTCGCCATGTAGTGACTATATGTAGACCCACAAAAGTTATACGAGGGGGCGTCAGTTCCGTATCGTCTTGGTTTTAATAATGTTCTTTATTTCTGTAATATAATTAGCCTAGACTTAGCCTAAATACATGAATTCTTATACATAAGAATCTGCCACATAGAGCAGCGACAGAACGAGGGAATGTAAAATGCATGTTTATATGTATATGTATATGCAAAAGGCATGTACATTGTACATTAGGCAACTACTGGCTTGCTCAGCATTAAAGTGCATACGCTGCAGCTCTCACGCCTTGTCAGTCCACGTATAAGCGGCTGATTATATTTCAGGTATGATTGTATTGAAGAGAATGCATTATGTATTTATATACATAGCAACAAAGTGTCACTATGTGAATATGTAGTATACACTACTATGTGTCGAGTATATGACGCTATTATATGTATTATATCTACCTTGCGTCGAGTATTATTATTATTATATAGGACATACTACAACTTTTTGACTATCCCTCTACTGAGCTGGGGGTGCGTTTTTATACACAGACCCAGCTTCGCGATGTAACGGAGCTTGCTCGACTCTGGAGCAGGGCCTGTCTGTCGCTCGTGCGCGGTTTAACGGCAACATCACGCCAGATCGCGTGGCAGCCTTTCATTGGCCGAAGTACCGTTATGGCCGTGCGAATGAAAGCATCAACTACTTTCACTCGGCCACGAACGGTACCTCGGCCAACGGTCGCCGATGATCGTCGTGGGAGCGACGCGAGCCAATTGCTGAATCTGTAGGAGCGACCCTTTCCAGTCATGAATGTCGCTCCTACAGTACTCTAGTCGCTGTGTGAAGCAACATAGTATATATGCACGTATATGCAGATAAACACATAGTAGTTATGTGCACCTGAGTTGACAAATGAATGCCAGAATGCATTATATGCATCTTAAAGATAATTTTATTTAGCCAACATTACTACCTCACCCAGATTTTAGTAATGAATTTTGCATAATAACTGATGTAAGTAAACAAGCTTGTGGAGCAGTTTTGGCTCAACTTCATGATGGAATTTAACTCCCAATAGCATATGCCTAGCTTTCATTTACAAGGGTTAAGGTACAAAAATATACAACGGAACAAGAGCTAGCAGCTATTCATTGGGCAATATCACATTTCACACCATATATATATATGGCAAACCCTTTACAGTCAAAACAGACCATAGACCTCTTACATTTTTATTTTCAATGACAAATCCCAGCTCGAAATTAACACGCATGAGGCTTGAATCAGAAGAGCTCGACTTTACAGTCGAATACCTGAAGGGAAAAGACAATTTTGTGGCAGATGCCGGATAACTCTAGATGAGTTAAAGGAATTACAAACAAAAGTCCTGAAAGTCACTACAAGGCAATAAAGTAGAGATAAAAAACTCTGCGCAGAGAATAATAAAGAACATTTGCCAAGGCAAAGTCAAGAAAAAGCTTCTAAGCCCAACGTTTACCGAGTCATCAAGAATGACGAAGTAAAAAAAGTAATAGCCTTGCATGTTTTTCGAAACATGGAAATAAAATTACTTCAAGAATTGATGTTACCGACCTGTACACTAATATAATTCTTGACTTAGGTCAGTTTCTCCCAAGGGTTGATATGCATTCCGGTATACTTAAGGTCAGCATAGTCAAATTGGTTCCGTGGGAAAATATCTTTGAATTTGTTCCAACAGATCTATCCCTTGATGTCAAGGCACATCACATGGAAAGATCACATCGTAATTGATAAGAGATAACATAAGCGCAGCAGCACTATCTGTATATGGCGGCCGCATTCAATACCAACGCATCAATCGACATTCTGCTTGGTAATGATCACATTTGGTCGGTTCATACTGGTGATGCCCAGGGGAACACAATCGCAATTGATTCTATATTTGGATGGGTGATCACATCGGTACGAGGAACAAGTACTCCAACAACTATGTCACTCATAGCTACCATGGACGTAAATACATTGTTGCAACGGTTTTGGAAACTGGACGAAGTTCCATCGAATACGTCTGCAAGTCCTGAAAATGAATTCGTGGGGAATATAAGAATTTAAAATGAGATTATCGAGCTAATATCAAATGCACAATTGCAACTGGGGAAATAGATCTCAAATAGTACGCAACTGGACCAATCAACGCAGGTGACTGCGCACGGCTATGGAGTCGATATTTTAATAACAACATCAAAGCTACTAGGACTACATTCTAGTCCTTGAGAATATACCCTTGCATACAATATATCATTATCAGAGAATGCAAGCTGTTGAACACATTTTCGATCCTCTCCAAGAAGTTTGGTTGCTAAGCTTGGATTGGGATTGTGAACTTCCGATGAAGCAGGCGCACTCATGGCACAAGTATCGCAAGGACATTTTTCACTTCGACAACTCCGGATATCACGTTTCATAGACTGGATTATATTGAACTACATGCATTTTCGGACTTTTCGCTTAAGGCTTACCTGCTGTCTTCTATAGCCGAGTTGAGTATAGTTGAGCTCTATTACTGACTCGACTTCTTTAAGCGATTAAATATAGTCTGCGCAAGAAAGAAGTACAAATATACGCATGGTGTGATTCTATAATCGTGCTATTCTGGCTGTCCAATCAACCCTGCAAATTGAAAATGTTTGTAGCCAACTGCACGGCAGAAATACCCGAAACAATCCCATGTGACGCTTGAGGACAAGTGAATACAAAAGAAAATCCTACGGATTGTGTTTTCCGGTGATCTTCTTAAATTTGTTGGAAAGGGTTCTCCTGGCTACATGATGCTCAGAATTATTTAGAAACGTTGCAGCGATCACAGATTTGCTGCTCCATCTTGCCGTCAGCAGCAGAAGTTAAATTTAAGGCAAATATTCTGAAAGTAAAGGAAGTCGTGGTATCATTCCCCTTTGAGCTTCTACTTTTAAGAGTATCCTCGTGGTTGATACTGATTCGAATCATCGCATATGTTTAGCGGTTTGTGCATCAAATCTGATCACGAAAGCCACTTCAGTCAGCTGCCTTGACGTTTCATAAAATTGACGCAGCACGAAAGTTTTGCCTAGGTCAGGCACAAAATGTATTTGATGGTGATCGTCAGCGTTTGGTGAAGAAGCAAGTACCGAATCACAATCGAATAAATTAATTGGGTGTCTGCTTCAAGCAGCGCCATCACACCACACAACAGCTTACGACTAACTTACCTGTCGCTTGTGTGCAACAGGCCTTCCCATTCGAATACACTGTGGTCCATTAAGGAAAGAACACAAGATGGAAAATGGGAGTCTGCCATTCGTGATACTACATTTGCGTCGAGTGATCGGCAACACGGCGATCACGTTTGAGCCGCTGTTCACACTGCTTACACAGATTGAGGCAGTCGTCAACCCTCGACCGTTATGCGCAACCTCCGACACAGAAATGGGATACTTGTCGCCAGCGCATTTCTTGATCGGACGGACATACACTACAGTTCCAGATGGGAGCTATACAGAGGTCCCAACCAACCGCTTGGGATATTGGCAACATACTAAGATGTGGATATCAGCTTTGGCTGATGATTTTAATTTACAAAATATAAAAAATAAAAAAAGTATTCAACACATTCTTTTTACTACAAAAGTATTGTTTAATTATGTATATTTTTAATTTCGAAGTAAGTTATCTTTTAATTTTATGAAAGTTTGGTACCTTTTTCAAAGTCAATTTGTCGGTTAAAATAGTTTAAAATTCATTTAATCTCATTTTCCATCTTTGTTGTTTCATATTTGGTTCCTTTATATTTTTAAGCCAGTACAGTACCAAAGTGGTAAGACCTAAAATATTTTGTCGCCTAGTTAATGGCAAATAATTTGTACTCAATTTCTGAGTAATTAATTTCATGCTCGTTGACTTGTTAGCTTGTGTAGCGGATTGGCTTTTGTTCTTGAGAGAGAACAGCTCCTACAGTTTTGTTGAAGAGAGCGAAAATATTTTAAATTTGGGTATATCAGTATAAGACAACCTTTAGTTTCTCGAAAGCTGATGTAATTTTCATCATTTCTTTATTATATTAATTGTGGCGCCTTTCATTAACTTTATTATTATTGGTTTGACAATGTTGCCGAAGTTGGTATGAACTTTCTATAAAATCCACGCAAACCTAAAAATGATTTTATTTCCTTTTGAGTTTTTGGTTTTGGAAAATTAATTATAGCACAAGCTTTGTTCCGATTCGGTTTGATACTTTCGGTATTTATATCATGACCAGAAAATTCAGTTTCCTTTTTCAAAAATTCATTTGAGATTACCTTTTTAAATGATAATATAGGTTCTTCCAATGAAGTTGAATATTCAATTATGTCATCCAGGTATACCACATAATCTTTAAATATCAGATCTTAAAAGATATTGTTCATATGATGGTTGTCCGTAAATTTGTTTACATAGAAAACAATATTTTATTTTTAAAACAATCCGAAAGCTTGAACTATTAGCTATTTTTTGACGTTGTCTTCATCACGATCGATTCATACCATCCTCCCGCCGACTTTGAACTTCTTTACACTTGGAGAACTGGAATGCCGTCATTTTTTGATTGTTGCTTAGTCTCTGGCGTGAAGTAGTGGACCCAAGTCTTGTCCCCGGCTACAATCAAATCTAAAAATTCCTCACCTTCCTCGCGGTACCGGCGGAGAAGCTCGCGAGTACTTTAGATACTCTTCTTTTTGTGTTCATCAGTGAGCATCCGTGGCTCAGGTGGGACCTGGCACATACTTTGTGATACTTCAAAATATCCGTCGAAATCTTGTTTACAGTACAGTCTTTGATATGTCCCCTATTAGTTCGGCAGTTTCTCGCACAGTCACACGTCGATCCGCAAGCAAAAGTTTCTGCACTGTCGTCACTGTCCCGTCGGATACTGATAGACGCCAGCGGCCGGCCTCGTCGTGCACGTTCTGCGTGTTTCCGACACCACCTACGCACATTTTTTATACCCTGAACCCATTACAAATGATAAATCATGGTATAATGGTTTTGTTAAACTGTCAAATGTATGTAACAGGCAGAAGGGGCGTGGCAGACCCCATAAAGTATATATATTCTTGATCAGGGAGACGAGCTGAGTCGATTTAGCCCTGTCTGTCTGTCTATCTGTCCATCTGTCCGTCTGGCCGTCTGTCCGACTGTCCGTCTGTCCGTATGTATGAACGCGTCGATCTCAGAACATATAAGAGCTAGAGACTTGATATTTTTTGTAGGTCCCTGTATTGTTATCGATCAAAAACCTTATCGAATTCAAGTTATTATATTATATATCGTACATCTCGAGCTATCGTCTCCAAATTTAGATTGATCTATATTTAATACATTTTCGATTTTTGTTAAAATTTGGATACCAACCAAAAAAAAATTATTTTTTTTTTTTTACAAGCTTAAATCTTTTCTGCGTTCATAAATAAACAACTAAGTATATTTAAAAACGCAGATCGGACGATCTGCAACTAATGAAATTAGTAGTAGGTAACTACTCGCCCTCCCGGATACCGGAGATCGCTCCGCAACCAGCTCCCGTGGCTCGTAGAGTTACCACTTGAAATCTTGCCAGAACTTTAGCATTAGCCGATGTTAATAATTCAGCTAATTTGCAAGAAGCTATTCCGTTAAATGCTACTGGCGAACATTCATCAGCTTTAGATGCGAGTCAGAGCCAGAGTCAAGCTGAGGCCTCGCGTCCTAGAAATACTAGAGGTAGACCCAGAGCGACTCAACCATTTCGTGGGCCGAATCCTCAACGAGTTCAACAGCTGGATTATAATGTTATTCAAAATATGATAGAGCAAACGGTTACTAGAGCTATGTCCTCGTTAACAATAAACAATCACCTATCACAAACCGACCCTTTGATAGTACCGACTGTACGCGATTCCCCATCAATAGGTGCTTGTGCCTGGAATACTCAGAGGATTGTTGATATTATGCAAAAGTAGGGAGTTCACTTTGATGGTTCATCTGAAGGTTTAGGAGTGACTGAATTTATCTATCGCGTTAAATCATTGACAGATGAAACCTTAGATAGCGATTTTACAGGCATGTGTAAGAATATGCATGTATTGTTTGATGGAAAAGCTCGATCATGGTATTGGAGATACCACAAACAAAATGATCGGATTATTTGTTCATCCTTTCGTCAACAATATGACGACTATCGTTCAAATTTAATGAACATGGAGATGATCAGAGCTCGGAAGCAAAAACTAGGAGAGTCATTCTCATCTTTTAATGAAGCTGTAGCGTCTCTTATCTTCTCTCAAGATAGAGGAAGAAGAGCTCACGGAAATTTTAAAGAATAATTTACTCTTAGAAATTAGCCAGTTCATTCAGTAGGACATTTACGCTGCTTAGTACAAATGAGCGAAAATTTGTCCTATGAAACCGGCTGTCGTCTTTATCAGGCAAAGCTTAAGCAGTCAGTGCAACGAAGACAATTTTAAGCTATGAAAGAAGACGACCCCATTGATGTAGAGCCTGCAGACATACGCGTCTCCCATGAAATATTACGCTTCTGGAATTGCGATGAAATAGGTCACATATGGCGAAATTGCTTGTCTGAACGACGCATTTTCTGTTACGGTTGTGGATAGCCTAGTGTATACAAGCCACAATGCACAGTTTGCCTTCAGAAACAGTCGGAAAACCGGCATAAGGCATCCGTCAACAATCGGATGCCCCAAAAAATGTAGAAACAGATAGTATAACAAGGGATCAGAAATCTTCTACACAATTTTATGTTCCTAATTGTGAGTACGAAATGCCAAACTTGCAATCCAATACTCCTTCAATTCGTTTTCGTCCCTACGAGGAACGTCTACAAAATTACCTAGAAGTCCGAAATGGAATATTTCAAGACAGTCCCCCTAGACCTAGCAAACGGACTGAAAGATATTATAAAGATGTTAAGAAGAACCGGCTCTTACAAATATCTACGATTTTTAATAACGCAGCAGATCTTCGTAGTTATGCCGAAGTTTCGTTCCTGGAATACGCAGAACTTGGTCTGTTGGAGACGGGAGCGAATATAGGCTGTATAGGTTCGAAGTTGGCCACTAAAGATTTTTCAAAGTTGCCCAAGTTTAAGCCCATAAAGTCTAAAGCCAAAACTGCCGGAGGGGAAAGTCATTCCATTATTGGATTTTTAGATATTGAATTGACTTACAAAACTGCTAAGAAGCCATTGAAATTGTACATAATTCCTAGTCTAAAGCAGAATCTCATCTTAGGACACGATTTCTGGAAAACCTTTCGTCTCGCACCAAACATTAAACGTTCTCTAGATGCATCATGTGCAAGTAACAATGCCCCCAACGAAAACTCATATCCTTTAACAGATACAAAGATCCAACAATTGGAGCTAGTCAAGGAATTATTCCCAAATGCGTCTTCTAGTTTAGGTCGTACGACACTAATAGAGCACCATATAGAAATTGGAGACTCTAAACCGGTGAAGCAACGTTACTACCCAGTCAGTCCTGCTGTAGAGAATTTGTTGTATAAAGAAATTGATCGCATGCTCCAATTAGATGTGATTGAACCCTCTGTAAATCCTTGGAGTTCACCCATGCGACTTGTAGTAAAGCCGAATAAAGTTCGTTTGTGTTTAGATGCACGTCGGCTTAACGATGCAACTAATAAGGATGCATATCCTTTGCCCAGCATCAATGGAATTTTCTCTCGATTGCCTAAAGCATTATTTTAAAATTAGATTTAAAGGATGCTTTTTGGCAAATTAAACTCACTGAGGAGTCAAAACAGTTAACCGCATTCACAGTCCCAGGTCGCCCCCTATATCAGTTTAAAGTTATGCCCTTTGGCTTGAGCAATGCCCCGTCTACAATGTGTCGCTTAATGGATCTGCTAATACCACCAGATCTTAGATACTGCGTATTCGGTTATCTGGATGACCTTTGTGTTGTCTCTGAAGACTTTCCCTCTCATCTGGCTATTTTAGTACGACTTGCAGATCAATTTCAAAAAGCTAACCTGACGTTAAATCTAGCCAAAAGTAATTTTTGCGTAACAAACATTAATTATCTAGGCTATGTCATTGGAAGTGGTGTTATCGGCCCTGATCCATCGAAAGTATCTTGTATTGTTAATTGGCCACCGCCCAAAAACTTAAAACAGGTACGAGGGTTTCTCGGAGTTTGTGGTTGGTACAGACGATTTATGCATAACTTTGCAGATTTTACTTGCCCGATTACCGATGTCGTTTCTATTAAGCTCAAATTTGTATGGCCCCCCGAAGCACAAGCGGCTATGGATAAGTTGAAGCAAGTATTAACAACTGCTCCAATCTTAACGAATCCGGATTTTAACGAGAAATTTTACCTTCATTGCGATGCCAGCGATTTTGGCATTGGTGCAGTGCTAATTCGTGCAAAGAAAGTAAAGCCCCTATCTATACATAAATACCGCCAATGGGGGATCATTTTCCCTCGTATACACCGTTTCAACGATTGTATATTGACTTACGTGGACCATATTCTCGCAGTAAACAGGGTCATATAGGGTTGCTTATAGTTCTCTATTATTTTAGCAAATACCATTGGCTGTGTCCTTTGAAAAAATTCGCATCAGTAAAATTCATGAGTATCTGCTAAAATACATATTTCATAGTTTTGGTGTTCCGGAAACTATCTTTAGCGATAATGGAACACAATTTAAATGTAAAGAATTTAAAACTTTTCTTACGGAGTTAGGCATAAATCACGTATACACTGCCCTTTACTCACCTCAAAGCAATGCGGCTGAACGTGAAAGCCGTTCTTTGTTAGCAGCGATTCGTTCATATCTTAAAAATGACCAGACTGAGTGGGACGTTCATTTAACGAGCATTTCATGTTCGTTGCGATCGGTTTTTTATCAATCTTTGAACTGTTCACCATATCGAGCACTTTTTGGGCTAGATATGATCACACACGGTTCGCACTATAGATTGTTGAAAGATTTACAATTGCTTGAAGAGCCAATAGTTCCGATTTCTCGATCAGATAACCTTTGTATTTTAAGAAAAGACATCCAAAATAATATACCGCGAGCATACGAACGAAACGCAGGCCAATACAATTTGTGAGCCTTTAAAGAAGGACAGGAAGTTTTTCGACGAAATTTCGCCTTAAGTAAGTTTGCTCAAAACTTTAACGCCAAATTTGGATCTCAGTTTCTGAAATGTCGAATTAAAAAACAACTAGGAAATTGTTATTATTTGCCTGCAAACCTGCAAGGCCAAGAAGTCAGCACCTATCATGCCAAAGATATTCGCAACTAATTCCCGCTAATATTCCGTCTAACGGTGGTGTATTATCGGGTGGTGTAATGGTCGCAACTCTACAACATAATAATTGAGAAGCATAAAAAGCTCATTCAATAAGCAATGTAAGCATAAACTGCGCGCGCATTGCGGAAATTATGAGAGTAAGCTTGTCTGAAGCTTGCTGAGGAGCCTGATGCACGGCGTGAGCTTTGACTTGCTGCACCAAAAGCTTCGCTGCATTGCACGTAGCGGTAGATTAGCGCACTGAATCGTGCGGAACTTATTCAGCTATCCGCTTAATAGCAACGCAGCCAACTTCTTCTATAAAAGAAGCTGCGGAGCGAAAATATTGGTAACAGTATAGTTAAGAGCGGCTATTTGCCCAATGTATTAAAATTTAAGAGAATTAGTATATTGTGAAGAGATTACGGTCATCTCATTCCGTTTTGCTCTCCCTTTTTACATGCATATCCGTTCTCACGGCGCAGCGGCTCAGCATTGTTAAGCCGGCGCGCATAGGTCGAACATTTTGAGAAACTAATTATCGCTAAACTAATTTTGCTAGTTATCTAAATTGACTATTCATACAATTAGTTGCGGGCATCACGACTTCTAAAGCCGCTTGCTCGCGTTTATATAAACTCTGTAAGCGCGATCAATATCAAAATAAAGTGAACTCTTGGTGCTAAAAACATTATTTAATTTCTCCCTAAAAGCTATTCGAAAAAAGCTCGGTAGCTCAACAGGTATGAATACTTAAGCTAAGTTAAATTAACTTGTTGTTAATTAAATCTTCACTTCTAGAAAGAGAGCTCTTGCGCGGCTCACTTGCCCGTATCAAGCTGTGCAAAATTTTCAGTATAACCAAAGACAAAAGCCAGCACGTGGTACGGGCACTTACAATTTTCTTTGAGGCCCTCTACTACTGCTTAGGATTCGTATGCCCTGCCAACAATAAAGTTGGAGGGCAAATATAAATTTCCTGAGAATTAACACGACGTGGGATACCCCGCTTCATCAGCAGCGGCCTTTCTTAAAATAATCGGTATTATTGTATGGCAACACAATATCTGTTATGTTTATGTTAAAATGTAAGAAAACTATCTGGCAGCGCCATTAAGAATATGTATGGAATCAAGTAATGCGCGTCTACCACGAGAGAGTGGAGTTGAATATGCTATTGAATAAAAACGCAGCTTTTGTTAATGTGATCCGGGAGTTTTATTTTGACACGTTACAGATTAACCAACAACAGCGTTAATAACCTAATCCATCAGATAATACACTGAAAATTTTTATGAATAATGAAAGTTAAAGAAACTAAATAAATTAATAAAATAAAATAAAAGAATATGAAATAACAACAAATAAATAAACACCAAGTAAATAAATAAAATAACTTAATAAATAAAATTAATTAATATTAATTTAAAAAAATAAAAATAAAAAACATAACATTATCCAATCAAAATTAAATACTTACACTTAAAAAAACTAAAAAAAAAAAATTTAACTAAAGAGAAAAAATGTTTTCGGAATAGTTACAATTAAGCCCTTCTTTTTAAATTAACCCTAAATCCACTAAAACTAACCACAGCATTGCAACCACGAGAAAAGGCTTTTCACCGCTGGAAAACAAAATGTAAGTGTTTGATTTCCCTGTTGCTCCCGTTCCCCCAATACCTTAAAAAAATGAAAAAAAGATAAGATTTTGAACATGAAATAAAAAAAAATCCGAATTCCCTGTTTTCTTAATTGTTACCCTTAAACTTATTTAAATATCGTTATTTTATTATACTTCAGTATTTGGATCATAGAAATAGAACATTTTTATACAGTTAAAAGGAAAAGAAGAAAAGAAAAAGAAAGAAAAGACAAAGTTATAATGAAAAAAAATTACATCTAACTTAAATGAATAAATACCCTAAAATTAATAAATTAATAAATAATGAAATCAGTAAATAAATAATTATCATAAAATTACTAATTACATAAATACCTACTGTAAATAAAAATTTTCGGCAGTTTAATACATATGTTATAGAAAACAAAACATCCAACTATCTATGAATTGGCCTACATTGTATTGTTAATCCTTTATAGATGATGTTGATCATATATACCCTAACTATGTAAGCCTCGAGGCTTACGTAGTCTTAAGTAATTTCCTTGTATGGGTTAGTTCAAAACCATATTTCTTTCAATGATAAGAATAAACTAGTTTGTAATAATGAAGAAGCTAAATTGTGAATGTTTTTATTATGAAGTCGTCTGATGATGGTGTGTTGAAGTTAAATTGACATGGCCTTGTATTGTAAAAGAGGGTCGAAAGTTCTACTAGGGGATCTTCAATTAAATTGTTTGATGAAGATCATGGTTGGGTTGGGTAAAGACAGCGAGAGGCCATTATCACCTTCGACTCCGCGTGTATATAGCTCTTCATGTTCGCTTCATTCCCCATTTATTTTGTTCGGGTTGATGTAATCTATACTTGTAGTATAGTTTATGATCTATCGTTTATATTAGTTTCAGTAAGGAGTCCTAACAAAAAAAAAACTTTTTTTATGTAGAGTTGGAAACAGTATGGCAAACACCCACCCCGCCGAAAAGCTAAAGGCACCAGAGGATTCGGCCCGTCAATACTCGATTCACACCAGGTCGACCAATTAGATCGTTACATAAATTTTATGGCGCCCTATTTGAAACTTGTGTACACTTATGGGCTCTCACACACCTACTAAGACCTCCGTAGTTTGTTACAGATCTCCTTGTCGGGCCCCCCGACTAGAGTGTTCTTACTTGTTATTAGTATAGTTTTGATCTTGTTTTTAATATCGGACTTAATTTCTTATTTCGGTCATTTTTGAGATTTAATTTATTTGTTGCCAGTTGTTATCAAACTTCCTGTGATTATTCATGATTCATGTGATTATCCTTTCTCTCTCTTCGTGGAAGCGTACGGTGCTTTAGTTGAAAATATTGATAGAGCGCCTTATCAGTAATCTTGTTCGCCAAAGACCAAGAAACGATCATGAAACGTCATATATTGTCATCTGGCGGTACTGATGCAATAAAATGCCGCGCATTAAAAATAATTCATCGAACACCAATAACAATTATACAAACTACTTTCGTCTACTACAGACCATAAAGGACAAGTTTACCACCTGCTATATTGAAAATGAGCCAGAGTCTGGGGCTAATGTTAAAATGCCACCAATAGCTGTCATCAAACAAATATCAAAGTTTGTTGACGATCAACTTATGACAAGTCAAATCTGTGAATATTTTATAAAAACAATTTGTATTGAACACAACATATACGTAAAATCTGAACTTGATTTAAATTAGACATGCAAACAACCCAGTGAAGATATCAAAGACATACTCCTAAATCTTGGCCTTGGTGGGATGGGGCTACGAATACAAGGCAACGCTATGTTGATGTTGCTCATCTGGTGACTTCCAATAGCAATCCTTGTCCCTGGTAATTCAAGTTGACACACAGCCTCCACGATCGGCCCCACTGGATAACGATTGGGCAACCGACCAACCGTGAACTAATGTGTGCAGCGAGGTTTTAGACGAATAGAAAGATGGAACTTAGTAGAGTGATATCTTTGACCTACCACGGACTACGCAAAAAAAAAAATTGAATTGTATTCTGAATTGATGACACCTGGGCTGACAGGTGTAGCATTCTAGGACCTCAGTACTCACGAGTGACATCGTGTGGAAATGGCTCCTAGGACAATGCTGCAACTGCCCCCGTCCCGTTAAAACCCTGGCAGGCCTCCAAGTACGTTCGAAGCTCGTCGCCAATTGTATTTTTGGTGGTACAGGTTTAAGTTGATATAAATCCTTAATCTGTGCAAGATCCTGGCTCTGAACGTTGGCTCCCATAAGGACCAGCGTCAACCCTCGCATGGCCTCCCTGCTATGCATAGACAACCATGAGGATCGTTTTGAGTGACTGTACATCCGAGTCAAGATAGCGGCTTGGAGTCGGGACCCAAAAGAATGGAATTTAAAAAAAAAAAACCACCACCAAAAACAAAAACGAAAACCGTGGAACACCACTAGAGGAAAGTGACCCCCGGTTCACTGACCCGAGGCTGGGCTTTGGCAAAAGCTCAAGACTTCAGAGAAGTCCGGTAGCACCGGCATCAAGAAGCGTGGAGGAAACTCCAAAAACCACCATGGCGGAGACGGATGCTCCAAGCACTCAGGCAGCGCTGGCAATGTCGCCAAGGCAGGAATACATCCTGAAACTCCGCGCTGAAGAAGAGGATGCCATCCTGAAATGTCGCCAGGCGCTGCGGCGTATAAAAACTGCAGTAGCAAAGCAGAAAAACATCAGCTTAGATGTTAAAAGTGGCGTATCAGACCTAGACGAACTGTTGGATGTTCTAGGACACTGCAGGAGCTCTTGGAATAAGCTGGAGGCAGAGGCAAATAAGCGAAAGCTTTTGCCATTAAAAGAGAAAGAGATAAGGAGCACGGAAACATTGGAAACACCCACTATCCAAAAGAAGCAAACCTCTAGCCCGTTAGAGTCGGAGTCTGGCAAAAAACTTTGCGAAAGACAACCGAATCAGTGGCAAAAGGTCACCAGAAAAAGTGCTCCGAAAAGAAAAACGGAGAAAACCGCTTCGCTGCCAGTAGAGAAACCGAAAGCAGCAGCTAAAAAACCGAAAAAAGAGACAAAAAAGCCTCCCCAAACAGAAGCAGTCCTCATAAAACCTGAAGAAGGACAAAGCTATGTTGATGTTCTGAGAAGCATACGCAGCACAATCCAACAGGACGAAAAGGCAAACATAAGAGGCATAAGGAAAACCCGATCCGGGGCACTCCTTGTAGAACTCAACAGAGGGGAAAAAGTACAGCCGGAACTGGTTGAAAAGCTTAAGACTACCGTTAAAAAAACAGCCACGGTAGCTGAGTTAAACCCTACAGCGACAGTAGAGATCCGAGATCTCGACTCATTCACTGTAGAGTCGGAGGTGGCTGAGGCAGTGCGCAGAGCAAGTAAGAGCTTTCGTAACACTAGAAAGCCAACTAGCCAATACGCTGCTCAACTCTGGCAACATAAAAATAGGTTTTGTCAGAGCTAGGCTCAAGATGTGCCAAAACATCCGGCGATGCTACCGATGTTTCGGGATAGGTCACCTGCAAACCAACTGCACAGGACCAGACCGAAATGGGGGAGGTATCTGCAATAAATTTGGAGAAGCAGGTCACAAAATGAAAGACTGCAAAAAACCTCCGAAATGCTACATCTGCACTGATGCCGGGATCGCAGAAATGCTCAGGTACTCGACAAGCTAAATGTTGAAGATCCTCCAAGCCAATCTACACCGTAACAAAACTGCAGACGCACTGTTGACGCAGATCGTAGCGGAATACGCTATCGACGTAGTGATCATCAGTGAACAATATAAGCAGAAAGAAAACGGAGTGTGGCTGGATGACGAAACCAAGACCGCGGCCGTATGGCTTCCTAGTAGTGGCGGTGCGGTACTACAAGAAAGTAAAAGAGGAAACTGTTACGTCTACGCACGTTTCACGCGGTAGTCAGCTGTTACCTGACACCCAGCGACGACATAAAAACTTTTCAAAGTAGCAACCGTGGAGATAGAGCTACCTTCAATAGGCCGGGATGCGAAGGTACAATACCAGATATAACCTTTGGATCCGAACACATCGTAGATCGGATCAAGGACTGGAAAATACTTGGTGATTTCACTGGCAGTGATCATGAGTATATCTCATACACTTTCCAGAATAAGCGGCAATCCCCCTCAGTGTGCCCAGTAAAGGCTTCCCATAGATGGGATATAAGCAAACTGGACTCAGAAAAATTACTCTCTGAAATAGACAGGCGAGAGCGACAATTTGACGGTACACTGAGTACAAAAGAATTAGTCGAATACAGCTTGAAAACTATTGAAAGAGCATGTAATGCTTCGATGCCGAAAACGCATAGCAAACATGGGGGCAGACGGCAAGCGTACTGGTGGAACCACGAGATTGCAGAAAAAAGACGAAAATGCATACAGTGCAGGCGAAAGCTTACAAGAGCACGGCGCTCTGGAAATTACATGACAGAAGCGTAAGCAGCTAAGAACGCGAGGAAAGAACTATCGATTGCTATCACACGCAGTAAACTGGATAAGTGGTAAGAGCTCTGCAAAGACATTAACAGAGATCTTTGGGGGCTTGGCTACAAAATAGTCATGAAAAAGCTGAGAAACTACGGAGCAGCGCCAAGCGTTAATGATGAAGCGATGGATCACATAGTGACAACACTATTTCCAAGACACATCCACGAAACGCAGGAGCGGGCACCAGTAGAGTCTCATTGCTCAGCCCCAAATTTCACCGAGGAGGACATTAAGGTTGCGGTTTTTTCCCTGAAGAATAAAAAGGCTCCGGGGTCAGACAATATACCGGCGGAAATACTGAAGTTGATAGCAACAGGACGGCCTGCTTTGCTTCTTAGAATGTACAATGCATGTCTAAAGGAAAGGTTATTTCCAGAAGCGTGGAAAGAGCAGAGACTTGTGCTCATCAGCAAAGGCAAAGGCGATCCCAATACACCATCGGCATATCGCCCATTGTGTATGCTAAATACAGCTGTTAGAAAAGCTAATAAAACCCAGACTGCTTGCTGCAGTAGAGGCTGCTGGAGGACTTAGTCCCAGACAGCACGGGTTTAGAGCTGGGAAATCTACAATGGGAGCCATCGATGAAGTGGTTCAGGCAGCCAGAGCTACGCAGAGAGGAAATGCATACTCACGCCCAGTGGTTCTGCCAGTAACGCTTGACGTTAAAAACGCTTTTAATAGCGTAAGGTGGACCGATATGCTTGCTTCCTTGGAGCAACGTTTCCATATACCGAGATATCTGATGCACATGATCAGGAGTTACTTGCAGGATCGAGTACTCCTGTACGCTACACAGACGGGTATGAAACGATATAGAGTGACCGGAGGAGCTGCACAGGGGTCGATCCTAGGACCAGACCTGTGGAATATCAGCTACGACGAGATTCTAAGACTGGAAATGCCTGAAGATACGTTTCTGATCGGATATGCAGATGACATCGCGGCAGTCATCACGGCCAGAAATACCGTAGTGACTTAAAAAAGACACTCAAGTCATGGTCCGCACGCAAACGTGGCTTAGCTCCCGAGGCTTGGAACTTGCTACCCAGAAAACGGAGTTACTTCTGTTCACAGGGAAGCAGATTCCAACCGAAATCGAGATAGGAGTGATTGGAAACCTGATAAGGACCCAGAGGACAGTGAACTATCTAAGCGTTAGGCTAGACAGCAAACTTACCTTCTGGGGACAGCTTCAGCATGCTACGCGAAAAACAGCGAAAGCAGCGGGGTCTCTAAGTAGACTGATGGCAAATGTTGACGGACCGACGGCAGGGAAACGAAGACTGCTAATGGAAACAACAAATGCAATCCTACTGTATGGTAGCGAAGTATGGGCGGACACTTTCAAAGTGGACGTAAGGCGGAAACCGATGTTATCGGTGCAAAGAAGAGCAGCCTTAAGGATAGCTTCGGCGTACCGAACAGTGTCCGGAGCTGCTGTGACCGTGATAGCAGCAGTGATACCGATAGATCTACTTGCGCAAGAGAGCAAGAAGTTATGGAGTCTCCGGCAAAGTAGAGAGTTTTCAATGCAGGCAGCAAAGACCGTACGTCAGCAGACTATAGCCTCCTGGAAGGCAAAATGGTTATGCGAAAGATACGGGAGATGGACTGCAAAAATCATCCCCGATCTAGAGCAGTGGATAAATAGAAAGCACGGTGAAACGTCTTTTTATCTGACACAAATGCTCTCTGGTCATGGTTACTTTCGAAATTACCTAAATAAGATGGGGAAAACCGCCGAATCCAGCTGCATTTACTGCGACAATGCAATGGACGACGCAGAACACACTTTCTTTAACTGCGAAAAGTGGTCAGGAGAAAGAACCGACTTGGCAGAAACTGTCGGTGAAGTTATAGTAGAGACTATAGTACAGCAAATGTGCAACAGCATAGATGCCTGGAAAAGAGTCTGTGACTTCGCCAAAAAGGATCTCCGGCGGAAAAAGCGGGACCTGGACGCAGGAACACAGATGGCAGTGCTCAGCTAAAGCATATACTAGGGCTCCACCTTGAAGGTTAATGCGGGATAGCTCCTGGTTCCAAGGTGGGAGGCAGCCCTAGAAGAGGAGGTTTTTTAGTCGGTAAGCAGTATTGCAGTCCGACACACCAGCCAGAGTGACGACCTGACTGACGGTGCATAAAGCATTTTTACCTACCTCAGCCACAACACAAAAAAAAAAAAAAAAAATATATATATATATATATCTTGGCCTCAGCTGTACTGACGTAAAACTCATTGAAAACAAGTAAGAAAACTCTAGTCGGGAGTGCACGACTAGGAGATCTCATGAACCCCGTCCGATCTGAGTTTTTAAATATACTCAGTTATGTATTTATTAACGCAAAAAAAGATTTAAGCTTGTAAAAAAAAAAATTTTTTTTTGGCTAGTATCCAAAATATAACAAAAATAGAAATTGTATAAATTATAAATTAATCTAAATACACTTTTATACTTATATACTTTATGGGGTCTGCCATGCCCCCTTCTGCCTGTTACACACACAGCTTAACCATTATACCCTGATGTCCCATTTTCAATTCAGGGTATAAAAATACAAGGAACGGTCGGTGTATATAGTGTACTTCTGCACTCTGATTATTCGCACCTAAACCACACTAAAATTCGTTGGGAATATTAAACCAAGACCCATAATAAATTGCCCTAGTGCTACAATTGTCCTCTATGGATAACCAATGCAAAATTAAAATATCATGCGCATACTGTGCTGGAAATCTTCTAACTTCTCATTGCCCACAAGACATATCTAACGGGTGCCAATTGCAAAGGAAAACACCACTCTGCTGATGTCAACTGTCCTTGCCGATTGTCTAACCAGTCTAACCCTCAATGTCAAGAGAAAATGTCTTACCGATCTCTAAGCAACAAGTGCCTCCAACTGAATCTCTAAGCTACAGGCAGGTCATCACGAACGGTTTAAATCAACATTCAAATCCTAATCTCTTCACTCTCGTAGAAAGCACTGCTTTCACTACAGAACTTATCAGCAAACTGAATGGCTGCAAATCTAAAAAAGACCAATTTAATATTATCACAGAGCTATCATTGAAATATTTGTACAAGTTAGTTAGTTTAAATTTCTTAATATAATGGCATGGAACGCGCCTGCCGTAATCAATAAACGCTTAGAATTAATTGAGTCCTTAAATCGAAATCAGATTTGTATATTCCTTGCCAGCAAAACATGGTTGACGCAAAATAACAGATTCTTTATTCCCGATTACCCAGTCTATAGAAACGATTGATTCACAAATAGAGGTTGGGGTGTTGTAATTATAGTAAAGAAATCGATTAGCTTCACATAGATTCACAATATAGCTACGCATTTAATTGAAAATATTGGAATCAACGTTAGCTTGGGCCTAAATATGCATAAATATATACTCAGTTTAATTTTCTGGCTCAACGACCAAATGCCTATTAAGCCAATGCAACACACAAAATGACACATAAAGGCATGTTAAAGCCGATCTACTTAAGTTTTCTCGTATTAATGGATACTATGTTATAGGGGGGAAGCAGACTTCGGAACTGCTCCAGAGCAAACTCTTTTGGCAACACCCTTTATTATGTCTATGCATTGGGCAAATTTACTATACACAACCCTTATGATCCTACTTACATACCTAACTCCAAGCTATAAAGATAAGCCTTCCATCCTCGGTGTTGCCAATTCCGTTTTTCTCCCGTCAAATCTGGCTTGCTTAAAAGTCCGATTGCGGGAAAAATTTTAGAATGACTTGAAGCGGGAATTCTGGCTTTTTAGAAATACGAAGTAGCTTTTTTCAGCTTTTTTATTTTTTTTATTGTTTTTAGCATTTTGACAGGAATAGTCATTGAAAGTCAAAGGGTTAAATGCGCGAAGCAAAAAAAAGGTCATTATAGCCAGATTTAATGAAAAGGGAACTGTATTTCGATGCGGTTAGTATTACAAATTAAAAGTTGGAAAAAGGTCACCTGTTGAAACTTTCAAAAGTAGGCAGCACTGTCGATAGCTATTTTACAGATAATTGGTAGATGGTCAGAAGAGAGGTCATTGTGTAGTTTAAGATAAGAGAGCTTCCTGGATGGACAGTGTTGCCAACTCTTCAAGGCTTTAATCCGCCAGATCAAGGAGTAAAAAAAAACCAGAAATAGATAAATAACAATTTGAAAACTCAAGAAAAAAGCCTTTTTTGATTTAAAAAGGATTTTAGTTTATTATTCTTCAAGTAATGTGATGAAATTATCCAGCTCAACAAAACATTGCTCTTTCTCTGTACTATAACTTAGGTTGTACCTATGCATTTTAGGTAATTTGCAGGCACTTTATAGTTATGACAACATTTATGTTCACTGCGCTTTTTTAAAGTGGTACCTTTAAAAGAGGAATTTATAATTTTTTATGTTTTTTATATATTATAATTTTTTGGCTAAGAACCCGTAAATATTACGTAAATATAATACAGACAAAAACCAAATTTTTTTATGAATATGAACAGGAAAACGTAACAAATCACACATAACTAACACATAATTATTACAGATAATAAGCTCATACATATTTATACCCTGAACCCATTGAAAATGGGAAATCAGGGTATATTGGTTTTGTTATTATTCTAAATAAAGTATAAATATTCTTAATCAGGGAGACGAGCTGAGTCGATTAAGCCCTGTTCGTATGTCTGTCTGTCTGTTCGCCTGTCCGTCCGTCCGTCCGTCCGTCCGTCCGTCCGTCCGTCCGTATGTATGAACGCGTCGATCTCAGAACATATAAGAGCTAGAGACTTGAATTTTGACTGAAATTTGTTTCGTACATCTTTAGAGCTAGAGTCTCCAAATTTTGTATTTAGATTCATTTATATTTTATACAATTTTGATTTTTGTTATATTTTGAATACTGGTTAAAAAAATTTGTTTTTTTTATAATTTAATTTTACAAGCTTAAATTTTTTCTGCGTTTATAAATTTATAGCTGAATATATTTTAAAACGCAGATCGGACAGGGTTCAGGGGATCTCTAGTCGGGCACCACAGACTTGAGTTTTCTTACTTGTTTTATAATCGATTTGCCACTTAGGACTTTTTGAGAACAAATTCAAACTTTCGTAGACAATATATTCTAAAGCTTCCGGCAAATGGTTCTTATAAGCAGCATTAACAGTTAATTGTAAAGAATGTCACACGCATTAAATTAAAATTTAAGATACAGCTTTTTTTAAATTCCGTAAAGACGCTTTGCTTCGAAGCAATCATAACACTTGCATTGTCTGTACCGATTCCAATTAAGTTGGATTTTTTAAAGTTTTTGCTTTGTTAGCTCCTGCCACAGACTGTCAACGATTGATTTCGAGTTCCCTGCATCAAGACGGACCAGCGTAAGAAACTTTTCGCTGGGAGCTACATATAATAGTTACGGCAAGCCTGTAAAAACATCAAAATCACTTTGTTTTGTTTGTTAGATATTCCAAATTCTTACTTACCAAGTATCTTGCAAACACTGATACCATTGCTTTCGACAAGTAGCAAACTAAATTTAGCATCGACAATATCATTTTTTGGTTCTCGCTAAAGTGTTGTCCCAAAACATTTTAAATTATGTTTGTGCACTTAGTTCTATGAACTTTAACGGAACTAGAATCTGTAAAGTTCACTGTACACAGCTCTCCCAAATGATCAATTGGGCTTATAGACTAGTGTGTAGCAACATATACGCATAATGCCGCTTCTTGACGAGCTGATTGCGCAGGATGTTCTTGAATAAAGTTCAATTTGTTTATTTTGTTGAAAACAATTTGAATCAGCTTTGTGCTTAGTTGTTTTCACATGCGCACGCAAATCTGAAAGTTTTGCATTTATGTTTGATTTGCAATATTTGTAAAAGCATTTATTCTTCTTAAACACAGGGTCTCGCATCCAGGCATCTCTTGGGTTTTGCTTATAACTTATTTTCGGCATTTTTATCAAACCACTTTTTTGCAACCTTAAAAATTGTCAAATACCCCACTTGTGATGGGAAAATATAAAAACGATGATTAAGCTACATCGATTGCGTGAAGCTATCAATTATAAAACAAGCAATGTAGAATCTGTGAATGAGTTTTGCATTTTCTCTAATTTGAAAAAGATTCTATAGAATATATAGATTAGATGCTGAAAATTTCATTGAAATCCAATAATTTACACAGAAGGTATTAACCAAAACGTTAAGCCAATTGGCGCAAGCAACGCCAATTATCAGCTGTTATTTAGGTTAGATTTGTTAAATGGCGCTAGTGCAAAGATTTTATGACCTTTTATTTTAAAACGCAAATCGGACGGGCTCAGGGGATCTCCAATTCGGGCACCCACGACTAGAGTTTTCTTACTTGTTATAATTACTTACTCGACCAACGCAGTAGTCTTCCTTTCGGATATTTTTATGGCTTTTCAGGCAATACCTATACCGCACAACGAAATTATTGCTCAGTAGTACACTTTTTTTACAAGTATTTTATTTATATAATTATTAAATATTATTATTTTACTGCCGTTGTGCACTCTATGTAGCGCTTTTGGTCCCAGGTGTTTCTGTCTAGTTGTTTTGGTGCCGTTGTGCGCTCTATGTAGCGCTATTGGTTCACGTTGTTTCTTATTTTATTGAGTTCTTGATAGTCATCCTTGGATATGTTGCTTACAAGCGCAGACGATGTTGGTATTGGTTCAAGTGCAGAGCGAACATGCTCTGTAAGTACAAGCAAGTACTTACACTTTAGATGGACTTTTATCACCATCATCAGGGCGTTGTCGAAATCCTTATGGTTCTTCTTTTGCCGCTCGTTGGGCACGAAGCGATCTTTGTTACGATTTGTTTGAAGCATTGAACTTTCATTTTTTTTTAGTTTTTGCACTTTACATTTGTTCGCCAAGTTTTGTTGCTGTGAAAATTGTAGTATATGTTCTGCCAAAGAAAGCATTTCATGTCCGATCGATGTTTATGCCGATGGGTGTTCCAATTTTAGTAGATGCTCTTCAGGCAACTCACGGTGTTAAACGATTTTCGGTAACGCGTAAACCAAAAATAATAATAAACAAGTAAGAAAACTCTAGTCGGGGGTACCCGACTAGGAGATCCCCTGAACCCCGTCGGATCTGCGTTTTTAAATATATTCCGTATCTTGTATACATTACAAACTTATACAAAAGCAAAATCAATCAAATAGCATGTTTGTCAAAAAAGTAGTTTTTTTTTTTTAAATAATGGTAATAATAATTTAATAAAAGAACAAGTAAGAGTGCTCTAGTCGAGACTGCTCGACTAAGAGATACCCTGAACCCTGCGAAGATGCGATATTGAAATCACTTTACGCTTCTTTTATATATACATATATACAAACAACACATACACTCACACACACACATGCACACGCACGCACTAGCACTTGCTCTGCTACTGCGCAGTTTACGCAGCGACTGCGCGCGGGCTGCGCTTAGGCTGCAGTATGGGCTATATTTTGGAAACTTATTTGTTGAATAGGTTTGCTTCTAGATAGACTTTCGTAATCAAACTTTTACAGCGTACTAATGACATTTATGTATGTATTTGCCAAAGCACAAGTCTCTAGTATTTGAAATACGTTTTTTTCAAATTTGGGGGGAAAGGGGCGTGGTATCCAAAATTCAAAAATTGCAAAATGTTTGTATTCATTACACGGATACACACAGTAAATCTGAAATCTATAACTATAACGGTATTCAAAAACGAAGAAAAGCTATCGATTTTTATCGATAATAAGGAAATGGGATGAGTAATCGATAAAAATTGATAAACTCGTACAGCGTAGGATATACACGAGTATACATTTCAAATTTCAGATCTCTAGCTTTTGAGGTTTGCGAGATCGCTGCGTTCACACGGACGGACGGACGTACGGACAGACGGACATGGCTATATCGACTCACTTTGTCGAGCTGATCAAGAATATATATACTTTATGGGGTCTGCCACGTCTCCTCCTGCCTGTTACATACATTTTCACAAAAAAAATTATACCCTGATTTCCCATTTTCAATGGGTTCAGGGTGTAAAAAAAGAAAAAATTACGATAATACGACATTTCCAATTACAATTAAAAATATTTGACATCGGCGGGGCTTGAACCCAGATCTGCTTGGTACTGCGTGCCCCGCTTCTAACAACAGCGCGACTGCACTGCTAAGACAAGCAGGAGCAAATTTGAAACTAAAGGCAGCTAAGAATTATAACAAAATTGAATTAATCAGCTGTAAGTGCTTTGATTCTTAGAAAAGACAATAATGCTCGCATTCGAATGTCTCAATGTATGTGTGCACATGTATAGAAAAAATGAAAACGGGGGTTGGTTTCTGGTCACATGTTGCAATTGACAAAACGTTTTGTTTAATTACTTTTGTAATACTTAATGGATTGCAATGAACTTTTCAGCATATGATTTACGTATTATATTGAACATTTTGCAGTTGTATAAAATCGCAAACTTATTCACATATTGGCTATTTTTGCAAGTAACCTTCAATTTGAAAATGTTTGTAAAATTTTGAACCAATATCCAAAATATAACAAAACCCGATATTGTATAAAATATAAATGAAACTAAATGCAAAATTTGGAGACTCTAGCTCCAAAGATGTACGAGATAGAATTTAAAAACTGTTTTTTGACAAGGGTTTTAATCGATAACATTAAAACGGTGATAGTTATCGAACTTTTGAAACAAACTTGGTATGCGCCTGCTATACAGGGACTTCCAAAAAAAATATCAAGTCTCTAGCTCTTATAGGTTCTGAGAACGACGCGTTCATACATACGGACAGACGGACTGACAGACAGACGGACAGGGCTAAATCGACTCAGTTCGTCACCCTGATCAAGAATATATATACTTTATGGGGTCTGCCACGCCTCCTTCTGCCTGTTACATACATTTAACAAAACCATTATACCCTGATTTCCCATTTTCAATGGGTTCAGGGTATAAAAAAAACAAAACAACAAACACAAACACAAATAACGGTGAAAGAAAGAAAAAACAACAAACACAAAACAGCCAACAAGACGAAGCAACGGCAACATTCCAACAATTAACTAAAATTGAGGCTTAAGATCAGTGAAAATAATAAATTAGTAAATAGTGGCAAAATAAACTGCATGTGTGAGTTCTATTTCGTTGTTGGAAAATTCTCATTGGTTCTCCCGTGACACATTGTACCTTGTCGACGTATGAATATTTGTAAATGAAGATATAGCTACGATAGCGACGACAGTGTTCTAGGCAGTTTAATTCAAGACTTCCAACAAGTTTAAGTGATAGATACAGTTACACTCAAAGAAGACATGAACGCAGAACAGGATCGAGCGATCGTCAAGGCTGCCTTATTGGCTCAATCTAAAGAGTTCGAAAAAAAAATCGAGAAATTGACGTTGCGTTTGGAAAGATGAAATATAACGGCGCCAGCGATTAAAGTGTACAAAGACGCAGAGATTATACCGGGTGTGCGTTGCGACGAACCCGTGGACGGAATCAAAAGTTTCAGAATTTAATGGCTCACATGACAATCTGTACACAGGTCGTAAAAAATCTTTAGAAACTACGACGTAGGCTCACGGTTTCACCTGGCCATGGTCATTCTA
This sequence comes from Drosophila leonis, assembly GCA_035045365.1. NCBI lineage: Eukaryota > Metazoa > Arthropoda > Insecta > Diptera > Drosophilidae > Drosophila > Drosophila leonis. The sequence goes on from JAWNPC010000558.1 coordinate 609,566, forward strand.
AGAAATAAAATAAGGGGCGCGTGCTGTACTCGCCTCATTTAATACCGCCCTGAACTTTGACGCCATTATCGCTCGCTTGGACTATACTTATGGGGACAAAAAGCCGATTCACATAATATAACAAGAAATGGGCACAACACATATCAAGAGACATCATATAGTGAGGCAGCTAAGGTGGAAGAAATAGAAGCCGATAGGGTACGAGAGCGATAGCGTGAATTTTCTGGTTAGCAGTGAACATTTTTTAGGACAAAGTCCCTGCTGCCGTACTTACGGCGAAGAGTAGCAGGAACACACCAGGCACTTATGTTCGCGGTATCTGAAGGAAACCCCAACGCCAAATTAAAGCGTTGGAAGGCACGCATCGATGAGACAGGGGCTAATCTGTTTTATAGCCCCGGTAAGGAGAATCACGTAGCTGATGCCTTATCACGGCAAAACATTAACTTGCTCAACAGCGCCGAGCCCGAGTCAGACGCCGCTTCGATACATAGTGAGGCGTCTCTAACCTATACCATCGAATCAACTGAGAAGCCAGTAAACTGCTACAGAAATCATATTGTTTTGGAAGAGTCTCGTTTCTCTCTAACGAGGAACTATATCATATTCGGCGAGAAAACCCGCCACGTACTCAATTTTACCAATAGAGATGCCTTACTTGATGTGGTGAAACCAATAGTTAACTCAAACGTGGTGAATGCTATCCATTGCGCTGCCGGTTCTAGCCCGGTTGCAACATGCACTTGCAAAGAGCGTTCTTACCACAAAGTTTTGGCATTGCAAGAACTTTGTCACTGACGTTCTCTACAGCGGAGTGCTCAAAGAGCTGCACAAGAGAACATAAAACAGGTTACGGCTGACTACTTTTTCCCGAAAATGACAAAATTGGCGAACGAGATAATTCTTAATTGCAAGGTTTGCTCAAAAGCAAAATACAACAGACACCCTAAGAAGCAGGAACTCGGACAGACACCGATGCCTTCGTGAGTGGGAGAAATGCTTCACATTGACATTTAATCTACAGATCGCAAATTGTTTCTCACTTGCATTGACAAACACTCCAATTTTGCTGTAGCCCAGCATATAATGTCTCGAGCTTGAGTTGTACGCTGTGGTCGAGTACAACAGGTCAATACATTCGGTTTCCCAGAGAAAGCCCATAGACACGTTGTGTGACAGTTCACAGGGAACCCAGCCGAAGGTTAGGGAAAGGATAGAAAAGGCACAGTTGGTGCAGAATTCCAGGCTTAACTAGAACAGGCAAAACAAGGTATTCGATGTTGGCGAAAAAGTGCTCGTCAAGACAAACCGGAAACTAGGAAACAAGCTCGCTTGTACCAAGGAAAAAGGAGAAGCGGACTTGGGGACAACGGTCCTCATTAAGGGGAGGGTGATCCATAAGGACAACCTTCGCTGAGTTAGTAGTTGTAGCTTGTAGATTTTAAGAAAGACCTTTCAGTACCGGATATGTTACATTCCAGGTTGTACGGAACGATACTGACATTTCTAGTGACAGTGACAGCACGGATGACGGGTTTTTCTCACAAAGACTACATACCCTTTTCGGACGGGAACGTACATGTTTGGGGCGATAACGACTTCTTGATACACACGACTAATCTTTCGGAATTCGCACAAATGATTGACGAGACCGGCAAATTAACGGACTTGTTCCCACATGTGGGATATGGGACATGCGGAAACTGTTGAAAGCAGACACAGAACACGTACGAGACTTATTGTCCGCTCTTGATGTGTAACACCGCAATGCAAAAAGCATAGCATAGCATAGCATTATACATAGAGTTCTGTCGCTGAGATTGACGGCAGAATTAGATTATATGTACAAGTTATTTAAGAGTGGTTGCGGGTGGCTGAGGTGATCCCGCGTAGCTGCTAACTGTAGTTATTTGAGTGTAGTAGCAGGAGCTTAGGTGATCCCGCGTAGCTGCTCCTTGTGAATTCCAGGTCCAGCGTCGCTTCCGTGAGGAATGTCGATCCAGGGTGAACACTGATATGATGTTTATGATGATTACGTTGGAGGACTTTACTTTTTCCCCTTTGGTGGTTATTGCCCTTGTGGTGCAATAATATGATCAATAAGGACAAATGTTACGGTTATGAGCCGGAGTACGTAATAGACAACCTGTGTCTTCTTTATTAAAAAGCGAACTAAAGCTAAAGACAAATGCAAAACATATATAATTCTACTTAGCAAAGTCAATGCGTCGCGCCATCGGACCACAGTCGGCATGCCGACTCAGCATTCTCAGCGTCGCAGCACACCAGCAAAGAAGTGTCATGCGATCGCTGCATGATTGTTGCCAGTGCAGAGCACTGAACTCACAATTTGGCGTGTCAGCATAATTCATGTGTTGTTGCTTATTTGCTATAGTATTTACGTGTTAACTTACATATGTGTATATATATGGCATATACATTAGAAATTTACGTAAGGCAACCACTGGCTCGTTAAGCGGCAAAGTTCACAAGCGGCAGTTCTCACGCGTCTGTTGCTAGTCGGTCCACACATAAGTGGCTATAGGGTATATTGTAGGGCATATGACAATATTATACCACGCATACTACAATATACTCGGGTGGACAACCCAAGATCAAAAATATATGGCGAATATATCTACGCTTAAAAGGAGCGTGGCAGACTGCTAAAATTGATATCACCTTTAAAATTGAATAATTGAGTTACTGGTGATCTCCATTAAAAAAATATTTGTACAGCGCTTTGGGGGTGTGGCATACTAAAAAATGAGCAGTAATTTCCGAATTTTTTGAGAGTGAGTTACTAAATTTCACAGTTATGTTACTCCTTCTAATTATTGGCCAAAAATGACGTGGCTAATCAGGTCTGAATATATAGTGTTTTGCACAAGTTCTGATATACTTAGAGCACTATTGATGCTATTGAAATTTTAAATATATACTCGGGTTGACAACCAAAAAACAGTAAGATATGGCTGATATATCCACGAAAACTAGGGGAGTGGCAATCAGGACAAATTGTATCTACAATATTTTATTAGTTAGCATCTAAAAATTTAACGACTGACATACTGTTGGTCTCCTCTATAGATTTGCCAAAAATTATATATATGTGCCAACTGGAGGCGTAGCAAATCAAAAAATGTAGCTGATAGCGTTTGGACTGAGTATTCTGCAGTCGGTAGCGCCCAACTGCAACTTTCTTATTTGTTTTAATTTTTTAAATGTCTTTCCTTGTTATGAAGGTTTGGTTTTTGCAACGAAACATGAGCAAAGGGCCTACTGTTCCTTTGGTATATGTATATTAATTATTAGATCATAAGGCAATTTGCCTGTTAAGACTGTCTTACCATTTCAAGCATTAACAATTTAGAAACCGTTCAATCACATCGGATCAGCATAGATTGGAATGTAAAGTAGAGGCACTGTCGGTTTCCTGTACGTGAAGTTGTCCACATGTTTATTTATTACGAATGACTCCACGGAAGCTTGTAAAAATTTAGTCGATTTATCACCATAATGATTATGGTAATAATATTAATTTTCTTTGGCAGCACTTGACTGTATTAAATTCGATCGATGCTTGAATCATTAACAAGGCAACGCAAATGGACCAATGGGTTCACCTCCGAAGCTAATTTTTCTTATAACAATCGTCGTGTTTCGGAGCCTCTTTATCTTTCTCCTTTATGGAAGAGGGAAGTTAAAAGTCCCATTGAAGTTAAAGTTTACATTAATGTCATTAAGTTAGTCATCTGCGTTATTGATGCCGTATACCTAAAATATTTATTCTACTTGCCAAAGTCACAGTTAGACATTAAATTCATGTCGTAGATACATTACACTTAGAATGTTAAGTGGTTTATGTAGGAGCTACCAACGTTAAACTATTAGTCGTAGAGCGTGAAAGGTATCTTATAATACAAAAGAGCTTCTCTGTTAATTATATATTATAAAAAGAACGAATACACATCATACAAACCAAGAATATTGCGGCCATCTTTTAGTCAAAATATTTATCAACATATTGTGAGTAAAGTATTACACTATTAGTTATGGCTGGCTTGATTGTTATTGTGTAAAGCGTTAAGCTAAATATCAGATTTTAAAAGATAAATAACCTTGTATGATGGGATTTTTACCTATAGCTTAAAGTTGTCATATCCATGTTCTTTTGTTCCAAGCCAGCTAACAAGTCATCAAGAGAGTCAGAGCTTAACACTGCATTGGTCGAAACAACATGATTACTTAATTTAGTATCTTCCAACATGCATGCTGGCTTTAAACGATCTGTTGCTAATAAAGATTTGGGAGGCGTAACTCTGCCAAAATAAAATTGAGCTGATTGATTGTCGATTCCCTCATCACTACATGAGCTATCATCCCGTCCAGTGTTGTTAAGTTGATCACATGCTGTCGTTGAATTGTGATTGCTTTCCATTAAACCTAGAAAATTTTCAAATTTTATTATTCAAGTCGCTTCAGAAATAAGTAGACTATAACTACCAACTAAGAAAACTCTAGTCGGTGGTGTCCGACAAGGAGATCCCCTGAGCCCCGTCCGATCTACGTTTTTAAGTATACGCAGTTATGTATTTATTAAAGCTTTAATTTATTAAAGCAATTAGTCAAACATTTTGTTTAATAACTTCCGTGTTACTCCATGGATTTTAATGAAATATACATATTACATATTCTATTAAATATTTGTCATTTTAAAAAATATGCAAACTCATTCACATTTTGGATGTATTTGTAACTGACCTTCAATTTAAAAAGTTTGGAACCTGTATCAAAAATATAGTACAAATCAAAAAATCATAAAATACACATGAAACTAAATGCAATTTTGAGACTCAAGCTTCAAAGACATACGATATATAATTTTATGACGGAATTTCCCGGTGTTGATTAAATAGAGGTGAGTTTGGCACTCATCTGCACTCGTACACACAAATTTCAATTTCCCAATACCATATAAAATCTTAATAAATGCAAATAAAGTATATATAGTCTTGATCAGGACGACGAGCTGAGTCGATCTAGCTATGCGCGTCTGTCCGTCTGTATGAACGCACCTATGTCGTAAGCCATAAGCTTAGAGACTTAAAATTTCAGTTGTATATTCTTGAAAGCATATTTGCTGAATTGGACGATAGCAAATTGAGCCACATGGATGCCTGAGAGCTACGTGTGCTTTTGGACTTGCTCACCAAGTTAGAGTCAAATTTTGCTGCAATTCACTCTAGCTTAGATGAAGCAGATTTTGATTCCATATCAAGTGATGTACCTGCCAAATTTGAATCAGCATTACTGAAGTTGAAAACTCTACTTCTGCGCGAGCTCGTCACTTAGCCAAATCCTCAGCTTTGTTCAACACTAAATTCAAGTCTGAGCAGTGCTCATCCAATGATCGTTATGTCCAATCGATCGCGTTTGCCGCAGCTGGAGCTGCTAACATTTAGTGGAAGTTATACTGAGTGGGAAAACTTCTACTTTAGGCTTAAAACAGTTATCGATGCGGATAATGATCTCAACCCCACAGAGTGGTTCTATCATCTCCGTTTCTTTTAAGTGGTGCTGCATTGGATACCATCAGTTTGTTGGAGAGCAATAAGGCTAACTACAGCGTCGCTCCGGATATTCTATTGTAAAACGTCGTTTTGATAATAAACGTTTTATGTGATACATCTGTGAGTAGGCTGAAGCAGCTGCCGGATAAGGTTACGTCTCATATTCGTGCCATGGATTCTCTAGCAGCGAGAGAAGAAGTTGCTGATTGTATCATCGTTCAAACCGTATTGCAGAAATTAGACAAATCCACTCAGGCCAAATGGGAGGAAAGCTCGTCTACTAATGAGTTGCCATCTTGGGTCAAATTGTCAGCATTTTTCAAGGACGGTGTTGGATGCTTGAAAATGTGGATCAAGTCCTTCAAGATGGTCAGGTTGCCAAGTCGGGAAAGATCGTGAGTACACATCTAAGAAAATCATTTGTTGCTTCCGACTCCTATTAGTTGTGTGTTTTGCACAGACACAAGTCACCTGATATTTCAATGTTAGCGGTTTGAGAAATTGTCGCCAATTGCAAGACACAATGAGGCCAAGCAACTCTCTCTGTGCCTAGGAAAGGGGCACAAGTTGAGAGATTGCAAATCTGGGTCCTGCCGCACTTTCCAATCTAAGCACAACACTCTATTGCATTACAATCGGGCATCAATAGACACCTCCGCATTTGCTTCGCCTCATAAAGATTTACCAGCAAGACCAATACAGCACACTTCCATGGTTGCAATGTCATCTTTTCTGCCTAAAGCCCATATATCTCCTAGTTCGTCTGATGTTGTGCTTCTAGCCACTGCTATAATCCTTATCAAGAACCGAGCTGGAACATTCGTTCCGTTCCGAGTACTCTTGGACTCAGGATCTCAACTTCATTTCGTCACCAGTCGCTTTGCAAATCAACTTCAACTTCGGAAACTACGGCTTAAGAGATTACTACGTGGACGATGTGATTTCAGGAAGCAATTCAGTTGAAGAACATATCTTCTTGCACGAGGAAACTTCGAATTGAGAAAATGGTTTTTTAATTCCATTGCTACGCTTCGTGAAGTTCCTGAAACTGATCAGGAAAGTTTTCTGAAACTTGACGACGGCAGCGATGTGTCCAAAGCACTTGGACTCATCTGGGAGCCTCAAAAGCCCAAAAATAGTATTGGCAAGCACACAAAACGCTCGGTTTTATCAACCATTGTGCGATGTTACGATCCGCTAGGCTTGATCGGACCTACCTTAACCAGAGCAATAATCATCTTGCAATGCATGTGGAGTGAAAACTGCAATGAGATGAGAGCCTGCCACAATCCTTGGAAGCGATCTGGACTGAATTTTGTAAGGATTTCCTCTCTATGTCCTATAACTTAATTCAAGAGTTATCCGCTGCATTCCTGCTTGCAAAGTTGGTAAGCGAATTGAATTTGTTTAAAAGAGGAGCTGTCCAAATTTAATGTACTGGGTGGTTCACTAAGTCATTTTTTTTTTCATTGCAATTCAAACACGATTTTTTTTATTTTATAAAATATTTTATGAAATTATGTATTCTTCATTTTGATCTAATACCTTTTGCCATCTTTCGGGCAAGATATTGATTCCACGCTCATACAATTTTTGATCCTTGCTGGCAAAAAACAGGTTCAAGTGGTTTTTGACGTCCTGATTTGAGGTGAAGGTTGTACCACCAAAAAAATTCTGCAGAGACCGGAACAAGTAATAGTCAGAAGGTGCCAAGTCTGGAGAACATGGTGGGTATGGACGCACATCCCATTCAAGCTGCAATAACTTTTGGCGAGTTATCAAACATGTATGGGGCCTCGCATTATCCTGGTGGAACACTACACCTTTTCTTTGAGTGCATCACTTAATTTGTCCAGCTGATTGCAATAAACTTCAGAATTGCTGTCCGGCAAAAGCTCTAAATAAACGATCCCCTTGAAATCCCACCAAACTGACAACATAACCCTTTTTTGGTGAATATCCGGCTTTGATGTGGTTTGAGCTGGTTCATCCTTTTTAGACCATGATCTCTTGCGCTTTACATTGTTGTAAACAACCCACTTTTCGTCGCCGGTAACAATGCGCTTTAAAAATGGATCGTTTCTTTGAAGTCTAAAAAGCGTATCGCAGTCGTTAATGCGACGAAGCAAATTTCGTTCTGTGAGAACATGAGGAACCCATATGTCAAGCTTGGAAATTAATCCTAGACGTTTCATGTGCTTGTGAACGGTCGCCTTTGACAGATTTAATCTTTCTGCAATCTCCCGATTTGTTATTCGACGATTTGCATCGACCAACGACTTTATTTTGTCCACATCGGCTTCAAGAGCCCTTTCAGGACGTGGATTGAAATTGCCGGAACGAAATTTTGCAAAAAAATATTGGCGTTGGCGTTCGGTCAATACATCTTCCCCGTACACATCGCATAATTTTCGCCTTGCTTGAACTGCATTTTTGTCCTTTCGATAGTAAAAAAGTAAAATATGCCGAAAATGTTGTTTTTGATCTTCCATCTTCGATAAGGCACCAAATGAAAACTATTTCACAAAATCCAACAAAATTTTTTTACAAATAAGCCTTACTATATCACCTGTTCAAATATATATACATATATATATATATATCTAATATATAACGGCTGCGAAAAAATTCAATAAGATCAGCTGTTGTCATCAAACGAAATTACTTAGTGAACGATTCAATATTTGTCATTTTGTGCCATACAGCATCTTACGACAAGCATAGAGTGGCATTATGTGCTAACTGAGATAAATCCAGCACCGTTGTAGCTCTTGCATTCAAAATTTTGAATGCACGGACCTTCCTTTCTGCAAAAGGAAAACTATTTATGGCCTAGGCACTCATTGCTTGAAGCTAGTCTTCCGTCATTTAAGTATATAAATTCATTTGGAATAATGAAGCGTATTTTTGGGTACATTCATAAATTCATCAGTAAAACAAAGCCACCTGGTCTGCCAGCTGACGATCTACGTCAAGGTTAGAACTTATTATTTCGTCTTGTTCAAAGAGCTCAGCTGCATCCAGAATACTCTGCTCTGAAAAATAGAAAGGCAATACATTCGTCGCGTAATATGCTTTCGCTCTCGCCGTTTATGGATGACTTTGGCATACTTCGAGTTGATGGCCGTTTGACACTCAACACTCAGCGATGAGCGCCACCCAATTATCTTTCCCAAAGATCATCCCATAACACTCGCTATAATATTGCACTTTTATTAGATGCATCACCATGCAAGACCGCAGGCTTTGCTTGGAGTAATTCGTTTGCAGTTTTGGCCCATGTGCGGACATGTTTCCCAAGCACTGCAAAAATCTGTCATATGTTGCAAATCCCGGCCTCGTCTATACGAGCATATGATGGCGGACTTGCCTAAAGACCGTATACAACATTCGCCAGCATTTACAGTCACTGGCATAGATTATTGTGGTCCCTTTTACTACAAGTCCGATGGACGAAGCAGAGCAACAGTAAAATGCTACAATTGCGTGTTCGTTTGCTTCGCAACTAAGGCCATATGGTTGGAACTCGTAAATTAGCTTTCAATGGCTGCTTTTCTGGGCGCCCTCAAACGTTTCATTGGGACACGCGGCATTTCAAAATGCATTTGGTTGGACAACGCTACCAACTTTGTGTGTGCTCGGAACGAGTTGGCGAATTTGCGGCGTCTATTTCTGAGCCAAGAGCATCGAACTGAAGTACAAAACTACTGCGTCAACAACAGTTTCGATTGAAAGTTCATACCTGCTCGTTTACCGAATTTCGGCGGCTAATGAAAAGCAACAGTGAAGGCCGCAAAACAACATTTATATCGCTCTATGGGATCGTCAAGTCTTGACTTCGACAAAATGCGAACACTGGTATGCAAAATTCAGGCTATAATAAATTCTCGTCCTCTTGTATCGCAAGATACAAGAAAAATCCCGATGATCTTGGAGCTCTCACTCCAGGGCATTTCCTGATTGGTCGACCACTCATTGAGTTTCCTGAGCCAGACGTAACTGGGCTCGACCACAATCGCCTCGATCGCTGGCAACATATTGGCTGCATAAAACAGATGTTTTGGAAGCGCTGGAAAAATGCAAAATGGCGCACCAGCTAATACGAGCGCTTGGAATAATCTCTCTTAAGTTTATCTTCTCCTTTTATATAGCATTTTTATTCTCTCTAAATGCTCTCTTGTACATAAGCAATAGTTAAACATATACATATGTAAATTTCGGCAGTGCTGGATGCTTGTAAATTCTTTTCGCTTCACTTTGAAAGTGGTTGAAAACTAATCGTCGAGCGTGCAACAACTGTGTAATCTTTTTGTCGCCTTAACTTAATTCTGCCTATACTAATGCTACGGACCCGGCATTAAATTAATAAAACTTAATTTAATAAAACAAGCGTTCGTAAATGATTGGAGCTCTGAGTTGCCGAAAAAGCTCGGCAGCTTCCAACAATTATACAATATAATAATATAATATAATAATTGGTAATTTGATTTCGTTATTTAAGTGTAGCAAGGATAAAAAAAATTATTATTACACTCACTGGTTACACAAATTTTGAATGTTTCGAATTTTGGATATATCCCTCTTTCCCCACAAACTTCAAAAGCCTATATTTAAAATCTTAAAATATCTCAAATCTTATTGTCTTTATCAAGCTTTTTAAAATTTTATTAAGAAATTCTTGCTAGAACAGAACTGATTATTTTCCTATAGAAAACCCCATAAACGCAGGCCAATCACATCTGCTGCGTAAAGTGCGCAACTAGGGGAACACGCGAACACGTGCTGTTTGTGTGAACACAACATGTGAGTTATTGGAATAGAAGCTTTACAGAAGGTTCAGAATATCTCCTCTTCGAACACCTCCGACGAAAGCGCTCTTACTCGTAATTCCCTGAATTTGTTGACAAAGAGATAGAGTGGTCCAGAGACAACAGTATCAATATTTTTAAAGTCATTCACGAAGTGAAAAAGTATATTGGTTTTGTGCAATGTCTGCCTTGTCTGTGTCATTCCGTCGTTATTCAAGCTTTAAATAAAAATTGGAATATATATAGTAAGTGGCCTCGTTTGATAAAGTGTCGAGGTTTTCCCGATACAAGCATCTGGGTATCTTAGAAATGCAAGAAAATCGCTAAATGAGTCCCTGTTGATCTCCATCCTATCGAAAAATATTTTGTGCGCCTCTTTGGGGACGTGGCATATCGAAAACACCCCATAATTTCAACAGTTTTAAATTAATATTTGTTTTTTGATATGAGCCATACCCTTGTGCTATATCATTTACATAGGATGATATTCATATAAATAGTAAAAGAGGAAATCCTATACGGTATTTCACTTAAATACAAACGTACAGAAACAAAACTTTTATTAAAGTCGTTGTGGAATACATTTACTTTACATTACATTACATTTACTTTACATTTTACAGGAAAAGCATAATTTACAAATGAAGTAAACTCAAGTAAATACGTAGATACTTATCGATTTATAACAAATTCTGTCTGGATATATGTAACAGATGACTGACTTCTAAAAATATATCAAGTGGAAATAAATATTTTTTTCAAAAAATTTGAAATGGTAATCCAGTTTATACTGATTGTATGCAAATGTAGAAATGTGCCAAGCATGGGCAATTTATACAGTTATATATAAAGGTATATAAAGCTATTGCTAGGCACAGCACTCATCGCTTCACTCACTTTTTTTATCAACACTGTAGCCAAAGCCGCTTGCTCGCGTCTAGATAAGCTCTGTAAGCGCGATTAATAACAGTAAAGTGAACTTTTAGTGCTAAAACATATTGTTTAATTTTCTTCCTAAAAGCTGTTCGAAAAATCTCGGTAGCTCAAAAATTATATACAAGTTTGTAAATTGTAAAGTTATATTTTATAAAGTTTTATTGATAATCACAGTAACGTTGTATTAAAGGCATCGGAGATGAAAAAGTAGTGGTATAACTTAGTAGATACTAGTAGAATACATATAAAAGGCTTAACAATGTTTCAAACAATAGTAACAATAGTAATTGATTATTAATTAAAAAGCGGTCTAGTTTAGTTTATTGACTGTTTATTATATATACATATACATTAGATACATGTAAATTGGCACCAACGAGGTCTGGCTATTAAATAACGAGACTGTGCGCGCAGAAGGCGTCCTAGAGGGGTAGGGTGGGAAACGAATGCAGCATTGGATAGCTAGAAGTGTCTACTATTTCAGTACGAAAACACGTTTTTATCGCTGTAGTAGTATTTTTTGTGTAGAGGTTAGAAACGAACGTGTTTTTTTCTCGTGCCGATAACGATGTGTGACGAAAAACACGAACAACGGATCAATGTGAAATTATCGTTAAATTAAAAAAAACTCCGACTGAGTGCTATAAGTTGTTGAAAGACTTCAGGTCGACCTGTCTCTGTTTCAATCAAAATTTAAAGCCATGCCAATCGTTTTTTTCGACATCAACGGTATCGTGATGACTGAATGGGTTCCAGAGGTCAAACTGTAAACCAAACTTACTATTTGAAAGTTTTGGCAACGCTGCGAGAGCGAGTTCGTAAGAAACGGCCGGAGTTGTGGAAAATAAATCGTGGATCTTGCACCAGGACAACGCACCTGCCCATAACGCGCTGTCTGTGAAGCGTTATTTAGCCGCTAGAGGCACTCCAGTGCTCGAACACGCGCCGTACTCGCCTGATTTAGCACCCTGTGACTTTTTCCTATTTCCGAAGATCAAGTCTGCCTTAAAAGGAACCCGGTTCGAGTCGATCGGCGGAGCTCCTAAATGCTCTTACAAAAGAAGACTTCCAGCATTGCTTTGACCAATGGAAAAAACGAATGGAACGGTGTGTGGCGAGGGAAGGGGAGTATATTGAAGGGGAGCATTCGATTGTAGAATAATTTTTAAAATAAAACTCTTTTTCATAAGCAGTCTCGTTATTTAATAGCCAGACCTCGTAGAGTATTTATACATTTGTAATATTCTTTTGGATTATCGTTCTTTTCTTCGATATTTATTTCATTATTGTCCTTAAAATATGAACTTCGTATAGTAATTACAAGTTATTAATGTGATTGACTTGGAATAATTTAATGTTAATGTGGGTTACCTGACTCACGACTTTATCACACTTACTTGATTTTTCTTCAATTTTAACTGTTCAGGCTTGAGCATACGATAATATACAAATATTGTTAACATGCCTTCTACGCACTCAACGACTAGCAGGTAGTGCAACACCAATAGATAAAGGTCACATATTTGGAATCTAAAATTAGACAGACCAACGCTGAGCCTTACAAACTCAGCAATACATAAGCTAGATTTAAAGGATGATTTTATACATGGGTCAGGGTATATATACACTGGCTCAAAAGAATTAAAGAATATTTATGAATGTATTCTTAAGTTTGGACTTAACAGGCGAAGAATATGACACTAAAAATGTTGCTATCTTGTAATAGTATCCGCAGCATTATTTGTTCAATTTCTTGGAGACTTTGTAATGAAGTTTACCGACCGAACTTGAACTCAAGCCTGTTTGTTTCTTCCGAGTTGAAACATAGGTTTTACAATATTTATATATTATATATATATATATATTTACAATATTTGCCAAATTTTTTAATACTTTTTTGGTAAAACCCCCAAAATCTTTAAAGAGATTGGTCTAGTCTTGACTGCTTGAAGGATTTATAATTCAACTGGAGCATTAATTTTGCAGTAAAGATAAGTTCCCTAACAAATTTTTTGTTATTTGTCCACAAACTACAAGATTAGATCTTTGTAATTGGACTTGACGGCATACGATTCTTGATACATCGTGATCGATTTCTGTCTGATGAAACCTTTGAATTGTCCTAATGTACTGACACTTCCAAAATATTTTTATACCCTGTTCCCAAAGGGAAAAAAGGTATATTAGTTTTGTGCAATGTCCGTCTTGCTGTCCGTCCGTCTGTCAGTCTGTCCGTCTGTCCGTATGAACGCAAACCATTTCTACGCTATTGAAGCTAGAGACTTGAAATTTGTAACATATACTCCTGTATAAACTCGAATTATATAGTGTTAAGATTTTCCCGATACGCCCACTAGGGGCGTGGCAAATCAGAAAATGCATTTTCCGGTATGTCAGAAACCCTGTTAGTTGAAGTGCTAGAGAGTTGAAATTTTGAACGTATACTTGCGTTGACAACCCAAGATCAAAAAGCTATGGCGGATATATCTACGCCCAGTGGGGGCGTGGCAAATAGAATGGCCAAATCGCGTGTAAGTTACTGTTAAGATCCTATAAAGATCGATGAAAAAATTATATATTCACACCCACTGGGGGCGTGGCAAATCGGATCTGACTATATAGTGATTTATACATATTCTTATATATCTTGAACAGTATTGATGCCAGAGACTTGAAATTTGGAATATATACTCGCGTTGACAACCCAAGATCAAGATAGTTATCGAGTATTTGAAACAAAAATGACATGCGCATGCTATACAGGAACCCACAAAACAAATTTCAAGTCTCTAGCTCCTATAGGTTCTGAGATCGAAGCGTTCACACATACGGACGGACGGACGGAATTTATTAGGACGGAATAATTAGCGTAAGCTCTTTGTAAAATCCTCTTTAAATGAACCGATTCCGTGACGAAACAAAACTCTTAGAAGACAATAAAATCTACAAATTGGAATATTACACAAAATTTCTACTCATCGTTTTATATTTATCAACCACGACGCCTCCACTCCAAAAACTGTTCCTTCGAGCCTGATATTTACTCCATCATCCTTACCAGCAGATTAGGCCGTCAGATAAGTACCCCTACTTTGATTCAATTAGTACATATAAAATAATAAGATAATAAAGTATATTCCACATACTGGAACTCCAATCCGCCATATTTCTGTTTATACAGTGTGCCACTAAAGTCGCCGTACTCTTGCTACATTTGCACAAAACACGCTGTATTTTCGTCAAATTTTTATACAAAAAAACAAAATTTTGATGCACGGTTATAAAGTAATCTATTATCTACACAATACCATTAAAATAATACTAACATTTTATTTTAGTCTAATGTTATTACTAAAAAACTAAAAATACTCAAGAATTTGACTCCACAAAAGTCTACGTACTCTTACTTCTAATATTACTAATTAAAATTAAATTAAAATTGATGCGCCCCTCGTATTTAAAACGGCCAATTACTGTTAGGATGGTTGATTTGGCTCTGAACAATATTTTGACTATCTCTGCATACGATTTTTGCTCCTTTGTGTGTAGCTGCAAGATCCGCCCACGTTCTTCTAGAGTTAACTCTTTACGGGACATATTTACAGAGAATTTGGCAAAAATCATCCAATACAAGTAATGTACACCAAGTAGTATACATTTTGACGAAATTGCATGCACACTGTATATAATACATATATATGTACAGAGATGCTTATGCAATTCTTCTATGCAATTTTTATTCATTTTTGTGTTTCTTTAATTTAATTTAAATTAATCCGCGGTGATTTGTGCTTCATATTAAACTGCTTTTTACTTTAAAGTTTTATGAAGGATCGGTTATTGTAAACTATTTGCGTTTCGCTTTTATAATTATATTTTTAATGCTCATCTCTTTAGTTATTCTTTTTACACTTGTTAATGTAAGTGTTTTCTCTCATAATTAATTTCGTTTTGTGCACGAATTTTTCTCTGAGCGTACTGTTGCTCCGCTCTTTTTCTGTTGCTTTTTGTTGGACTCGCTCTCTCAACACATTAATACCTCTCATTGCTCATTGCTGAATTATTTGGTTTTATTTATTTTCTTATCTTTTGGTGTATTTGGTCCTAATTTCCAATATGACATTTTGCGAAAAATCATGTACTGTTAGGATTCTGCACAAGCACAGTTGCTGGTTGTGTGATAATTTAATGCATTATAAATGTGCATGTACCAGGCGTAACTATGATAAAATCATGTCCACTGCCAAAATCGGTTGTGGTGGTCTACGTTGTTCTTGGCTCATTTACTTGGAAAACAATAAACTTTTTCTAGATGTCTAATTCTGCGAGAGTTTAATTTTTAAAACAGTGAAATATTTCTAGTGACTTAGAAGCCTTGTGAAGAAATATTGAAATTGACTTGAAATAGCTTCATTTAAAATTAATGTGCCTCTCGAATATTTCACAACTATATGTGTTGAGTCATTAAATTTCTTTATACAGGGTGGCGCAGTAGAACGTGCCTTTATTAAGTATGGGCAAAAAAAAAAAATACAAAAAGTATAGTTGAAATAAAAGATAGTATGATTAGGTACTTAAATGTAGTTTTATTTAAAAAAATAACATCATCTAAATGACGGACCTCTCGAAGACGCCACTCCTTTAAACGCGATCGCAGATTTGTGAAAACTCTTGTCAATAAATTTTTTCGTACTGACTCCTTCACACTCTCAATATTGTTTGTGGTCCTAGACGTTCTTGGTCGACCTTCTGCTGGTGCTTTAAGCGTGGATCCGGTCTCTTCAAATCGCCTTATATATATTTTAATTAAATTTGCGCTCGAAGCTTCATTAATGCGTGCTAATCCATACCCAGAACAATACAGTCGCCTTGTAGAGATGTATGAACGACTGTTCTCGTAAAACGTGCGAACATAAAAAGCGCGACTCTTCCCGTCGAAGTGATTCATGGATACTAAAACTTAACGAGTGCCACTAGTTAACCACTCTAGGCTGCCCTCTCGAGCGCACTGTTTACCCCGCGAACAAAAATGACGCAATATGCAAGTTTTATTGCGCCACCCTGTATTTTGTAAATTAAAAGTATCAGCCAACGCTGGCATACACATCTTTTCCGTTCGTTTGCTTACTAAACACTAGTTTTCTTTTTCATACTTATTAGACAAATTCGATAGCTAGATAAAATATATCGGTAGAAGTACAAGCTTTGATATCAGCTGTTCGAATACTGATAGAAATTATTTTTTCTTAAGCATTGTAAAAAATACAAACGATTCCACGACATCCTGGCCCTTCTGAAACTCTGTTTTGGAATACGGTAGGGCTGAAATCTTCGTGATTGGTTTTTGTCATCTGTCCAGAAGCAATCTTTAGTTTTACTGCTTGAACTAATCCATCATCTCCAGGGTACACCTGATTTACGCGTCCTAGATTCTATGTTGCTGGAGGCGCCTTTGAATCCTTGATGAGTACAATGTTTCCAAGGGCTATGTAAGGTATCTTGGTAGACTATTTTGAACGTTACTGCAATGCTGTTAAGTACTCTTGTGGCCAACGCTTCCAGAAGACTTGAAGCATTGCTTGAGCGTGTTGCCATCTGGAACTGCAGTGTATGTCCGTCCGATCAAGAAATGCGTTGGCGACAAGTATTCAATTTCTGTGTTTGAGGTTGCGCATAACGGTCGGGAGTTGACGACTGCCTCAACCTGTCCAAGCAGTGTTTCCGATCACTCGACGCAAGTGTAGTTTCACGGAACGAACGGCAGACTCCCATTTTCCATATCAATGAGGTGAATATGGTGGACTGAAATTCCACTTGATACCTTGCTCTGCTAGTGTCCTTGATACCACGTCATTGTGCTCTCGTGAAGTATATAGCGCTAGCATCTCATCCAATGTGCACTTAGCGCCGACAAAATTCCTCCCATTGTCGCTGTATATTTCTAAAGATTTTCCACTGCGTGCCATTAAACGTTTAAGTGCCGCTAGATCTGCTGGCATACAAAAAAGAGACAAATGTAGCCCTTCTCTTAATGCGAATTACGTACCTTGTGTACCTTCAGCAAAATAGGTCTAGCATAATCGACCCCATGTTCGAATGAAGAGGCCTGTTGTGTGGTGTGATGGTGCTGCTTGAAGCAGTTTAGACACCCATGCGTAATTCGTTGGATGAGATTTCTAGATCCAAGTATAAAATATTTCGAAATATTATGACAAACATTGCCAAAATTCCAGGATGAATGTTGAATTGATGCTCATGCTGCACTAGCAAATCATCTAGTCGATTGTGATTTGGTAGGATAATCGGATGTTTGGTATCCATAGATAAATATGAGTTTTCCAAGCGTCTTCCAACGGTTGCTTCTTCACCAAACGCTAACGATATACATTAAATACATTTTATGCCTGACCTCGACAAAACTTTCGTGCTGCGTCAATTTCATGAAACGTCAAATCAGTTAAGTGGTTTTCGTGATCGAATTCGATGCACAAAACGCCAAGTGTTCCCCTGGGCATCACGTAACTTATCTTCAGGAAGAACAGACCAAATGTAATTACTAAGCAGAATGGCGATTGATACGTTGGTATTAAATGCGGAGTCTGCTAGTTTACGGCCGCCACGTACAGATAGTACTACTGCACTTATGTTATCTCTTATCAATGACAATGTGATCTTTCTAAGGAAATCTGCCTTGACATCAAGGGATAGATCTGATAATCATGAACTTTTATGTAGTGTGCATGAGATCCCAGATATCGAAATCCGAGAATCTGAACGAGCCAGAGCCAATGTCTGAATGTACCGTTCCAAAACGTAAAACAATTCAGCAATACATTGATCGAAATGCGATAGTGAATGATGTATGCGATTTCAATATATATATATATTGTACAATATATATATATAGGACGACTTCGATGTGCAAGTGCTAACTCTATGACAAAGTATCAAACAACTAAAGCTCATATTTGGATTTTGCAAAGCAGTATCATTGCTTGATAGACACGTCCAAAAATTGTGAACATGTCATCAATGCGTGCTCACTACTATTTCACTTCGTACAGCTCTCTGAATTGGCAAGTAGTTCACGTGTGTTCCTGTTATCCTTGTCCTGTCTGGCTCTGCTGATTGTCTGTTTTGAAGATTGACTAAGATCAAGTCGATCACAACGTGCTTCCAGGAATTTGAGCAACTCCAGTACACTAGGATTTTCCATACGACTCACGATGTGTGGTGTTATCAACCGTTGTGATGAGCATGTAGATCAGCAAACAATCCTTATCAGTTTATACCTGCCTCACTTCTCAAAGAACGCAATGATGATAGGCTGTAATCAGATACCTTGGGCAGTGAATATATCCAGCATTATATTATAATTGGCATCGGACAAGGGTATATGCTGGATGGGAGTTGCAGCTTCTCCTTTTATACAAGATTTCAGGTGATGAAACTTCTGTATATTCGTTAAAGCTTCTGTTGAGCTACCGAGCTTTTTTGAATAGCTTTTAGGGAGAAATTTAACGATATTTTTAGCACTAAGAGTTCACTTTATTTTGATATTGATCGCCCTTACAGAGTTCATCTAAACGCGAGCAAGCGGCTTTAGAAGTCGTGCTGTCCACAACTAATTGTATGAATTAGCAGAGCTGTCAACGCACGAGCGTCTTCACTAAGCGAGCGATAATTAGTTTCTCAAAATGTTCGAGCAAAACGGAATGAGATGACCGTAATCTCATTACAATAAATTCTTTTAATACATTGGGCAAATAGCCGCTCTGACCTATAATGTTTCTAAAATAAGTGTGTGAAGCGCTGAGTGCTGCGCCAAACAATATGTGTTGTTGTCATCTGATGGATCCACATACCCTTGAACATCTTCATATTTGTAGTATTCATCGCCATGTTTGACAAACTCCTTCCAAACTTGATCCAAAGTGTCCAATTTGGTATCAGTGTCGAAGCTTATCCAGCGTATCCATAAATCCGGGTAATTGTTGCCTTCAATCTAACTCTGATTGCTAAACTACGTACACTCTCCATTGTAACTTTCTGCGTTGCCAGCAGACAATCCAAGTTATATGTAGGTATCACTGTATGCCAAATATCCACATGCGATTTGAAGACTCGTGAGTTTTCCAATAGTGTTCAGGTTTGAACATACAAAAATATACAAGTAATGTAAACATATCTTGTGCGCACTGAAGAAGTGACAAGAAATGCAACAGAAATAGATAAGGGCCACATATTTGTAATCTAAAGCTAAGCACACTAAAGCTGTCCCTTACATTTGTAATCTTAAACAAATAAGAGCTCTCTAGTCGAGACTTCTCGACTAGGAGATCCCCCGAACATGTGAATAGACGATATTCCAAATATTCCTTGCTTCTTTTACATATATGTACACATATGTAGAAGCAACAAATGAACACACACATACGCACGCACGCGCTTTGCTAACTACTCTGTTTACGCAGCAACTGCACTTGGGCTGCAATATGCTTATATTTTGGGACCTTTATTATTGAATAAGTTTTTTTGTAGCTGGACTTTATCAATCAAACTTTCAGAGCATGATTATGTCATTAAATAAATAAAAAACAAAAATCGAATTTGTATAATATATACATTAAGCTAAATACAAAGCTTGGAACTCTAAGACGTACGAGAAATAATTTAATAACTGCATTTTAATAAAGTATTTAATCGATAACATTAAAACTAGAATAGTTTTCGAGTTTTTTAAGCTAACTCGATCTGCGCGTACAGGGACCTACAAACAAGCTTTAAGTCTTAAGCTCTTATAGGTTCTGAGATCGAAGCGTTCACACGGACGGACGAGTAGACGGACATGGATATATCGACTCACTTCGTAAACCTGATCAAGAATATATACACTTTGTGTAGTCTGCCACACGTCCTTCCGACTGTTACATACATTTTAGCAAACCCATTATATCCTGCTTTCCTATTTTCAATTGGTTCAGGCTATAATTAAGCACACTAAAGCTTACAACTCTTACAAACTCAGATATAGTAAAGCTAGACCAAGGGAATAAATCTATGCATACGTCAGGGTATAAATTCACTGGTTCTGAGGAATAAAACTTTAATAAAAAACTGAACACCATCGTAGTCAAGTCAAGTCAAGCTACCAACTTTTGATGTGATAAGTGTAAAAGTGTTGTTGGTTAATCTGTAACGTGTTAAATAAAAACTCCCGGATCACATTAACAAAAGCTGCGTTTTATTCAATAGCATATTCAACTCTACTCTCTCGCGCGCATTACTTGATTCCATACATATTCTTAATGGCTCTGCCAGATAGTTTTCTTACATTTTAACATAAACATAACAGATATTGTGTTGCCATACAATAATACCGATTATTTTAACACCTCTTCTCAATACAATATTTTTTTTATATTCATGTATTATTCTTTAAACCTGTCATGCTTAATAACTTCATATGTTTTTGCTTATTTAAATTTTTAGTACAAATATCCGCTATCATATTTGTAGTGTCGACATATTTTATCAACTAATTCTCTAATGAAATGATACCTTATGTCGATATGTTTGCTTCTTGCATGATACATATGATTCTTTGCTAAGTGTTGTGCGCTAATATTATCGCCGTAAATGCACAACGGATGATCGTGAGGGAAACAGCCTTTTTCCTTAACGAGTCTTCTTAAGTACACCGCTTCTTTTGCCGCTGCAGCCATTGCCATGTACTCCGCTGCTTAAAGCCATCGTAGTCTGCTTATGCGATTCCCAAGAAAAAACTGCTCCAGCCAGGAAAAACATATACCCTGTGAAAGATTTTCGATCAATTATGTTACCTCCCCAATCGGCATCAGCAAATCCTTCAATCAATTTTCCCGTTTTGTAGTAATGCAACTTCAAATTCTTTGTGCTGGACAAGAACGCAGAATGTGTTTTGCGCCATTTTCATCTTCGCTCGATGGATTTTTATTCTTCTGCGAAAGCTTTGAGACTGAATGTAAGATATCTGGTCGGGTAGATATCGCCAAGTACATCAAAGTTCCAATAAGAGCCTGGTATTTCGTAGCATCAACTGTTTTTGATTCTTCTGAAGCTTTCACTTGATATCCAGTATCCAATGGTGTCGACGCTGGTCTACAGTTCTGCATATTGTACTGGTATAGCAACATATCAATATATTTGGATTGACACACAATCACATCACCAGTTTCGCCAGAACGTTCTATTTCAAATCCAAGAAAGCTGCTTATTGCTCCTTTGTCGACTGATTTAAACTGTTTTCCAATGTACAGTTTAATATCATCTAAATCCTTTTTGTTCTTACTTGCTATAAGTATGTCATCAACGTATACTGCGACCAGATTTATATTTTCTCCGTTCGACATAGTATACAAGCATGGTTCATTGCTGCAAGGCTTAAAACCGTACTCTTTCAGGACACCATCTAGTTTTGTGTTCCATTCGCGTCCAGACTGTTTTAATCCGTAAATAGCCTTATTTAATTTTGCTGCTCGTTTAGGATATTCCTTGTTGCTAAACATCTCTGGTTGGGTCATATATATTTCGTCACTTAATTCGCCGTTCAAATATGCAGTGCATACATCCATTTGGTGTAGATGTAACTGCAGTTCAGCAGCAAGTGCAAAAACCATCCGTATCGTTGCGTAACGCACAAACGGTGAGAATGTTTCCTCATAGTTGATTCCATACTGCTGGCTACATCCTTTAGCCACTAGCCTTGCCTTGAATCGATCTATGTAACCATCGGCATCTCCTTTAGTGCTATATACCCATTTGCATCCGATTGTTTTCTTTCCAGGGGGCAGATCGACCAAAGTCCATGTGTTGTTAGACTACATAGCCCTCTTCCAGTCGACTGCATTATCCGATTTTAACGCCGTTTTTACGTTATCTGGAACTTTTACCTCTTCTATTCTCTGCATGACATTTACTATATTTTTCTGCTTTGTAGGTCTGCCAGGTCTTCCAGTACGCACTGTTCGTGGTCTTCCGGGTCCATACTTAGGTGCGACTTCAATGTCGCTCGGAGATTCTGGTACAGTTTCAATCTCCTCCAGACTGTGGTACTCTTCATCATCTCTATTTTCCTCTGCTTCCTCAATGTCATTTCCTTCAGACACTGGGACTTCACTTACTTGAGACTCTTTCTGAATCACGCAGGACAGATCAGTGTTGTTTTGACTTCCCATCAGAATAGTTTCCCCAAACTTGACATCTCTTTTAATTACCACCTTTTGTAGATCAGTATCATATAGTCTGTAACCTTTAGTCGCTGTACTATATCCCACAAATATATATTCCTTGCCTTTAGCAACAAATTTGCGTTTCTGCGTCTTATCGAGACCAACTGCTAAACATCCAAACGTCTTTAGATGTTTCACTATGGGTTTTCTCTCAAACCAAATCTCAAACGGTGTGACATCTTGTAGAGCCCTTGTTATTGTGCGATTTCTAATGTAAGTTGCACATGCACACGCTTCTGCCCAGAATTTCTCTTCAAGTCCTGAATGCACCAGCATACAACGTGCCATCTCTACTAAGGTACGATTAAAGCGCTCAGCTACGCCATTCTGTTGCGGCGTATGTGGCACTGTAAGTTGTCGACTTATACCCTCACCTTGTAAGTATTGATCAAATTCTTTGCTGAGATATTCACCACCATTATCACTCCTGAGTGACTTTATTTTATGTCCAGTTTGCTTTTCGACATACGATTTGTAGCACTTGAACAATTGAAATACCTCACTTTTATTTTTCATGAAAAATACTGTCGCGTATCTGGACTTATCGTCAATAAATGTTAGAAAATATTTCGATCCGCCAATCGACTTTGTATTAAATGGTCCGCACACATCGGTGTGTATAATTTCTAAAACATTTTTCGCACGGTAATTTGCTTCTGTAAACGGCTGTGAACAGATTTTACTTTTCATACATGACACACACGTAATATTTACCGTACACTGTATTTTTTCGATACCTTGTACTATTTCACCAGACACTATTTTTTGAAGACTTTGCATATTCAAATGTCCAAATCTATTATGCCACTTAATTAAGTTCTCGACACACGAAACGTATATTGATTGGATATAATTTCTAAATACATACAATCCATTTTTATTGTCTGCAATCGCGATTATTTCACCATTATCTTTTATTTTTAACGTTGCGTTTTTGCTATTAAAAATAATTTCAAGTCCGTTTTCTGTTCCTCTGTTCACTGAGAAAAAATTCGCTTGTAATTCCGGTATATGCAATACATTTTTTAGGTTAAAATCAGAATGGTTTGATTTTATACGCACTGTTCCGATACCTATTGCATTAATTGATTTATTTCCAGCAACTAACACCTTTTCATGAGCTTCTGTATACTCTATGAATAACTCTCTATTGTTGCACATATGTGTAGTAGCTCCGCTATCTACGCACCATACGTCACTATTCGTATTTGCCTGAGAAGAGAAAAGAGCAATATTTGGCGACACACACACAAACGATTGATGATTTTCTTTCCGTTCTTGCTTTACAGCTTGTTCATCACTTTGCTTCTTTTCAGCATTTTTGTTTTGGCGACACGATGCTGCAAAGTGTCCGCGTTTACCGCACACAAAACATTTTCCGTTATTATGACTTCTTTTTCTTTCTTTGTCTTTGTTCTTCACCATGTATGCTTGCTGTACACTGCCTTCGTCTTTGATTTGCTTTCGGCGATCTGCTTCTTCCAATAATTTATTTCGCAACATGTTGAAATTTGGAAGCTCGTCACGAATTTCCATTGCAATCACAAAATTTTCAAAGGATTGTGGTAAACTTGATAGTAATATTATAACAACCACTTCATCATTTAGTACAACGTTGACCTCTCTAAGTTTATCAATTACGCTTTCAAACTCATTTATGTATTGAACTACATTCACATCCTCTGACAAACGAAGATTCAATAATGATTTGTACAAAGAGACTTTCCTTGCTGGCCCACTTGGTTCATGTACTTCTTTAAGTCTTTGCCAGGCTTCCGTTGATGTTCTACAGTTTTTAATGTAATTTAACTGTGAAGATTTAACACTCAGAGTAATTGTTGCCAATGCTTTTTCATCAGCTCTTTCCCAATTACTATAATTCTCCTCCGGCTTTACTTCTACACCACTTGAAATCTTCCATGCATCGGAGTGAACTAATACACTACGCATCTGGACACACCAAATATCATAGTTTTTTTCGTCTAGTTTTTCTATTGAGTACAGATTATTGTTTGCCATTTTGAATCACTAACTATTTATTTTGACACACAAAAATTTAATTAGCTGGACACACCACTACGCATTCCGACTTTTGTCTTTGGGAGTTTTATTATACTCTGTTCCCAAAGGGAAAAAGAGTATATTGGTTTTGTGCAATGTCCGTCTTGCTGTCCGTCCGTTTGTCCGTATGAACGCAAACCATTTCGACGCTATTGAAGCTAGAGACTTGAAATTTGGAACACATACTCGTGTATACCCTCGAATTATAAAGTGTTAAGATTTACCCGATACGCCCACTAAGGGCGTGGCAAATCGGAAAATGCATTTTCCGGTATGTCAGAAACCCTGTTAGTTGAAGTGCTAGAGAGTTGAAATTTGGAACGTATACTCGCGTTGACAACCCAAGATCAAAAAGGTATGGCGGATATATCTACGCCTATTGGGAGCGTGGCAAATCGGGTAAAACTGTATCTTCTGCAGTTTTAGAGCTAGAATGCCCAAATTTGGCATGTAAGTTACTGTTAAGATCCTATAAAGATCGATGAAAAAATTATATATCCACGCCCCTTGGGGGCGTGGCAAAATGGATCTGACTATATAGTGATTTATACATATTCTTCTATATCTCGAGCACTATTGATGCTAGAGACTTGAAATTTGGAATATATACTCGCGTTGACAACCCACGATCAAAAAGATATGGCGGATATATCTACGCCCATAGGGGGCGTGACAAACCGCAAAAGCTTATATCTCCTAAAGTTTTAGAGCTAGAAGCTTCAAAATTGGCTAGTTGAGTTACTGGTGACCTTCTCTATCGATGACCCAAAAATAAAAGTTACGCCCCTTTAGGGCGTGGCACACCAAAAAATACCCTGTAATTTCCACATTTTTCGAACGTAAGCTTCCAAATTTGGCATTTATGTTACCTTCGACTACTTTCAAAGATTGGCCAAAAATATCGAGTCTACGTCAATTGGGGGCGTGGCAAATCGGATCTGAATATCTAGATTTTGCACAAAATTTCCTTTTATATCTCCTTAAGTTTTAGAGCTAGAAGCTTTAAAATTTGCTAATTGAGTTACAGGTGAGCTCGTCTATCGATGACCCAAAAATAATTGTTACGCCCCTTTAGGGCGTGGCGCACCGAAAAATACCCTGTAATTTCCACATTTTTGGAAGGTAAGCTTCCAAATTTTGCTGTTATGTCAATTTAGACTCCTTCTAAGAATTGGCCAAAAATTACGTGTCTACGACCACTGGGGGCGTGGCAAATTAGAATTTTATTTTGCAGAGCTCTTGAGTTAAAATTGCA
Organism: Drosophila leonis; assembly: GCA_035045365.1. Taxonomy (NCBI): domain Eukaryota; kingdom Metazoa; phylum Arthropoda; class Insecta; order Diptera; family Drosophilidae; genus Drosophila; species Drosophila leonis. The sequence goes on from JAWNPC010000558.1 coordinate 635,469, forward strand.
GCAGAATCACCATCACAAGAATAATCCGGTAGGTGGCGCTAAACTGAAATATTCTTACATAGCGGAATTAGTCATAAGCATGTACCGCCTACATAAATAAGCTTAATTTCTTGCTAAGTAGGCAGAAAAAATTGTAAGAGACATATAAATATATGTATTTCGATTTAATGTTTAAATAATTGACCACCAAATATTAATATAGTTTTCCATAGCCTAGGTCAGTTATTTCGTTATTTTCGTATGTTGGCAATGCTTCAGACGATCCCAAGTGGCACTGTTAAAAGACTCAATTGGTTATGTAAAGAAAATCAATCACACTTTCAAATTAACAGACAACTCTTAAGTTAACAGACTGCTTTGCATAAAAATTATAAAATGCATGGTGCAGTTATATTTTTTTGTCTAGCTCATAAAATCATCATATTCATACAAACGATTGAAGCGAGCCATAATTTATAAAAATTTTACTCATTTACATATATATATTTTTAGAATTTTAATAAATATATAGTTATTTTGAGTCAGAAGCTAATTCGAGCGGCGACTTTAACAAATGAAGATAAGCTTTAAATTTAATATGCCAGAAGCCCCTATGGGAACAGAGTATCACGCAGTCGGTTGCGCCCGACTGCAACGTTCTTACTTGTTTTATTTAACTTTGTCCTGGGCCCATAACCTGTTGTTGGTTAATCTGTAACGTGTTAAATAAAAACTCCCGGATCACATTAACAAAAGCTGCGTTTTATTCAATAGCATATTCAACTCTACTCTCTCGTGGTAGACGCGCATTACTTGATTCCATACATATTCTTAATGGCGCTGCCAGATAGTTTTCTTACATTTTAACATAAACATAACAGATATTGTGTTGCCATACAATAATACCGATTATTTTAACAAAAAGTAAAGTGATAAATTGTTTTAAAAGATTGGTTTCTTTGGCCTACCAAGCTGTGAGTAGAGGCACAACACGATCAACCAGGCGATTGAAACAAAAAAACTCCAACGGGTCAAGCCAAAGGATGAAAAAAAAACAACATATACAAATAACAAAAATAGTTAAATTGCTAAAAAAGCAATCAGAGCTTTATGCTAACATACGGCAGACCATTGCGAACAAGGATGTGCTATCAGTCGTTGATTAATTGGCAGCAGAATTCATTGCAAATCACTCAATACTGGTAAAAATTGGTGTCGCCGACCATCAATATTTTAAGGAGAAAATATATGATGGCATAATGGAAACATCAGGACCTATAAAGAGTCTCTGATGAAGGTCGAAGTTGCCGCCCAACCAACATCCAGCAAAAAAAAAAAGGAAATGTAACCGAAAACATCCAAGGCAAAACATATTCAGCAGGAAAAAATGTTTTCACGAAAAAGTGTAAGCCCAACGGATGTGATGGTAGACCTTATAGATAAAAGAGTTCTAAGAGTAAGGCGGCACATTCAAGAAGCGCATGTCAACCTAGAGCTCTGCAACCAGGAAGAAATCTTTGTCTATAAAGAGAAGTTGACTTTGTTGTCGAACAAAGTCCAGTCGACGCTCACGAATTTAGAAGACAAAATACGAAAAATTTGTTTTCGACATCGACGAGATCGATAAACTGGAATGCAACGTCAACTTACTGACAGAGAAACTTAACAGAAGAATAGCTTACTTGCACAACATAAAAGAAGTTTCCACAGCTACCGAAAGTGGATCTTCCTCACTTTAAGTCCCAAAGATGGGCCAACGTTCTTCGAACTGTTCTCCAAGGTGATTCATAACAGGAAAGATATCAGCGACACAAGGAAGCTGAACTACCTCAAATCATGCCTCAAAGGAGAAGCCATTTGATAATTGGATCATCTGCTAACTACAATTCAGCGTATGCGCTATATAGCGCTACGAAAATAATAATAGTGGACATGGAACTGCTGAAAAACAATGATGAAGGCAGTATCCGCAAGTTCTTGGACACAGCGACTGAGTGCATCTTTAACATCAAAGAACAAGTAAGAACGTTGCAGTCGGGCGCAACCGACTGCGTGATACTCTGTTCCCATAGGGGCTTCTGGCATATTACATTTTAAAGTTTATCTTAATTTGTTAAAGTCGCCGCTCGAATTAGCTTCTGACTCAAAATAATTATATATTTATTAAAATTCTAAAAATATATATATGTAAATGAGTAAAATTTTTATAAATTATGGCTCGCTTCAATCGTTTGTATGAATATGATGATTTTATGAGCTAGACAAAAAAATATAACTGCACCATGCATTTTATAATTTTTATGCAAAGCAGTCTGTTAACTTAAGAGTTGTCTGTTAATTTGAAAGTGTGATTGATTTTCTTTACATAACCAATTGAGTCTTTTAACAGTGCCACTTGGGATCGTCTGAAGCATTGCCAACATACGAAAATAAAGAAATAACTGACCTAGGCTATGGAAAACTATATTAATATTAGATGGTCAATTATTTAAATATTAAATTGAAATACATATATTTATTTGTCTCTTACAATTTTTTCTGCCTACTTAGCAAGAAATTAAGCTTATTTATGTAGGCGGTATATGCTTATTGCAGTTTAGCGCCACCTACCGGATTATTCTTGTGATGGTGATTCTGCTGCAATTTTAACTCAAGAGGTCTGCAAAATAAAATTCCAATTTGCCACGCCCCCAGTGGTCGTAGACAAGTAATTTTGGCCTAGATATATCCGCCATATCTTTTTGATCGTGGGTTGTCAACGCGAGTATGTATTCCAAATTTCAAGTCTCTAGCATCAATAGTGCTCGAGATATAGAAGAATATGTATAAATCACTATATAGTCAGATCCGATTTGCCACGCCCCCAAGGAGCGTGGATATATAATTTTTTCATCAATTTTTATAGGATCTTAACAGTAACTTACATGCCAAATTTGGGAATTCTAGCTCTAAAACTGCAGAAGATACAGTTTTATCCGATTTGCCACGCCCCCAATGGGCGTAGATATATCCGCCATACCTTTTTGATCTTGGGTTGTCAACGCGAGTATACGTTCCAAATTTCAACTCTCTAGCACTTCAACTAACAGGGTTTCTGACATACCGGAAAATGCATTTTCCGATTTGCCACGCCCCTAGTGGGCGTATCGGGAAAATCTTAACACTTTATAATTCGAGGGTATACACGAGTATGTGTTCCAAATTTCAAGTCTCTAGCTTCAATAGCGTCGAAATAGTTTGCGTTCATACGGACAGACGGACAGACGGACAGACGGACGGACAGCAAGACGGACATTGCACAAAACCAATATACTCTTTTTCCCTTTGGGAACAGAGTATAAAAAGGCCAAATTAGTAAGGATGCTGAGCCTGTTAAAAAGCACAAGGAGTTTGTGTTTAAAAACGCGCTATGCTTCAAATGTCTAAGCACTCATAGTATTAAAGATTGCAAAAAGAATTGGACAATCTGAATACACTTGACTGCGGTGGTGTTCTGTTTTATATTAATCTTTATTCTTCTGAGCCAGTGTATATATACCCTGACCCATGTATAAAATCAACCCTTAAATCTATTGCTGAGTTTCTAAGGTTCAGCGTTGGTCTGTCTAATTTTAGATTCCAAACATGTGACCCTTATCTATTGATGTTGTACTACCTGCTAATCGTTGAGTGCGAAGAAGGCATGTTAACAAAATTAGGTATATTATCGTATGCTCAAGCCTGAACATTCTGCGGGGGGCCAGAAAATGTGACAGACAGCAACTGCTGCCTCTGGTTTCTCCTCTTAATAATATACAGAACAAATACAACTATTATAATTATTTTTAATCCTAAGGAAATGTGTCCATTCATAATGTGGAAGGCCAGGTCGTCAGTGTGTACCTTTTTACGGTACAAATCTTTTATGTTTTGTTGTAATTGTCGAAGTTCCACTGAGTTATTTACTACAATGTGGTGAAGTGGCGTTGGGATCCATGTGCTGTTCTGATCGATTGCCTTGAGGAAAACTGGAGAGTACCTCTCCGTATTGGCTGACGCTAGCTCCTGCGGCGTTATGATGTTGACTTTACCTATCCTGGCCGAACATCCAGCATACAGCTCTATTATGCCTTGGTTTGGTAATAAGGCCATCTCCTCGTAGTTTCCGTATATGATGTGGGCTGACTTCTTCTCAAATACTTTGAAGAGCCACTGGTTTTTTCCGTGCAGCTTTTTAACAAAGGTGTCCTCCTCGTACTCGATTATATTGCACGGCTGCTTGTTGCTTGGTTTTAAAGGCGATATTTCACAACTCCGTGCAGCTTTTTAACAAAGGTGTCCTCCTCGTACTCGATCATATTGCACGGCTGCTTGTTGCTTGGTTTTAAAGGCGATATTTCACAACTCTCGTCATCTGCATCTTTCCACACCCAACTTCCCTCGCATAAGTACGTGTTCTCGTCTTCATGGCGACAACGGCTTACTTCTGTTTTAGTCATTGACTGGTACGTGTTTATCTCAATATTGAATATAAGGAATTTTGTTTTCACTCTCGGAATCACATTTCTTCCTATGAGCACGAGTGGTATAGGTACTACTTCGAAGAGATTGGTATGCTGATTTATATATATTGGCAGCCTTGCGTCTAAGACTAGCATGTTGTCCTTGAATATCGCTTGTGCCTTCATTAGTTTGTATACTGATTGAAGCCTCTTTGTAGAATTTCCGCCGGGAAGAAGTTGGCTTCTTTGTAGCTTCTTTTGAATTTCGTTGAGTTCGGTCAACATTTTATTTGGTTCAACCAGGGACGGATGAGCTCTTCCTTGGTCACCATCCGTCTCAAGGGCAATTACTGCTGATTGAATGTCTTCGGTTTCATCAATCCAGTTTTTCACTTGGTTGATCAACATGAAGAATATTACGGACTCCTTGAAAACGAAGAAGTCCTCTTTCATCGTGTTTGCCATCTTGTTTATTTCAATTGTGAGCTTTTCAAAGTTTTTATTCACCTCTTCTGTAGTTGCTCGCACCAGGCTTGACGTCGAATTGATTATTGAAGTCTGGTTGATGACATAATCATTTAGGCGTTTTTAATTTTTGATAATTGTCTGCATATTTTCCTTTATTCTATTTGCAGTGCCAATGTCGAAAAACATTATAAACCGTTTTTTTCTATCCGCTGTTTGGGTGATGATTTTATTTTTCTCCTTTATGTTTTTATACCCTGAACCCATTGAAAATGGGAAATCAGGGTATAATGGTTTTGTTAAGCTGCCAAATGTATGTAACAGGCAGAAGGGGGCGTGGCAGACCCCACAAAGTATATATATTCTTGATCAGGGAGACGAGCTGAGTCGATTTAGCCCTGTCCGTCTGTCTGTCTGTCTGTCCGTCTGTCCGTCTGTCCGTATGTATGAACGCGTCGATATCAGAACATATAAGAGCTAGAGACTTGAAATTTTTTTGGAAGTCCCTGTATAACACGCGCATATCGAGTTTGTTTTAGAAAATCGATAACTATTCCCGTTCTTTTGTTATCGATTAAAAACCTTATAGAAATGAAGTTAATAAATTATATCTCGTACATCTTTGGAGCTAGAGTCTCCAAATTTTGCATTTAGTTTCATTGATATTTTATACAATTTCGGTTTTTGTTAGATTTTGGATATTGGTTCAAAATTTTTCAAAAATTTTCAAATTGAAGGTTAGTTGCAAATATAGCCAATATGTGAATGAGTTTGCGATTTTATACAACTGAAAAATATTCAATATAATATGTAGATCATATGCTGAAAATTGCATTGAAATCCGTTAAGTATCACAGAAGTAATTAAACAAAACGTTTTGTCAATTGCAACATGTGACCAGAAACCCACCCCTGTTTTCATTTTTTCTATACATGTGCACACATACATTGAGACATTCGAATGCGAGCATTCTTGTCTGTTCTAAGAATCACAACAATCACAGCTGACTGCTTGAATTTTGTTATAATTCTTAGCTGCCTTTAGTCTCAAATTTGCTACTGCTTGGCTAAGCAGTGCAGTGGCGGTGTTGTTAGAAGCGAGGCACGCCGTGCCGTGCGCGCAGATCTGGGATCGAGACCCGCCGATGTCAGATATTTTTATGTCGTATTTTCTTAATTTTTTATTTTTTTCTTTTATTAAATTATTATTACTCTTTAAAAATTATATTATATTCTTAAAAAAAAAAAAATTCTTTTTGATTGTGAAAGTGCAAGATTAGATTTAATTAAATTTTGTATAAGTTTGTAATGTATACAAGATACGGAATATATTTAAAAACGCAGCTCGGACGGGGTTCAGGGGATCTCCTAGTCGGGTACCTCCGACTAGAGTTTTCTTACTTGTTTTATTTTAGTCTTACTGTGCGGCTCACTGTTGTACAGTAGTCGTTGAATTCACCCAACTTTTCGCAAATTATGTCGGTTTTACTCATGAGCTCATCCGCTTGTTTCAAAACTTTGAAGTATGCTTGCATATTGTAATAAAATAGTAGCTGCCAGCTTGACGAGACTACTTCTACCTTTTCAAGATTGTCTATTAGCATCGCTGTTTGTTGATCCATATCGTAGATTTTTAGCTTGTATTTGTAGCAGTTACTGTGGTGCTACTTGCTATCTGCAATATCATTAGCAGGCTTTTCCTGTCGAAAACTTTGCTGATCGTGTTTTCATCCGTTCTTTTGGAGAGTCGGCTTGCTTATCCTTATCCTGAGTTTGTAGCAAACAGATCTTGTTTGTGACCTTGTGATCTTTCGACTTCACCCATATTTGTTTTTATTGTTACTACTCGAACTTTATTATCTTGTCCTTTTGTAGTTTTAGTTATCTTTCCCATGGGCCATCTAACGGGATGCGTGTCTTCTTGCTTCAAAAAAACAAGTTGGCTTTCTATGAAATTTGACTTTTCCTGCCGCCATTTGGTTCGCTGTTGAAGTGATGCCAAGTATTCATCCTTTCATTTCCTCCAGAATTCTCCTCTGATGCGTTGCATGTGTCTCCATCTGTCTAACATCCCAATTTTCCTATTCTTATCAAAGTGCTCTGCAGCTCCAATGAGTGGTCTTCCCGCAATAAAATGACCAGGTGTCGAAATATCGTCTCCATCCGTGTCACTATTTAAAGCTGTTATCGCCGATGACCCATTTTAGATGGTGTTTCACCGATGTGGGGGCTTTCCGGCGGGATGAAGTGCCACTTGATGCCTTCTTTCTCCAGCACTGGTGCAAGACTGCTATTTTCCTTTATAGCGGTGACAAGATCCTTATCTAGTATTCTAGCAGCACCTACGAAGTTTGTACCGTTGTCTGAATACAAGTGTTCTCTTCTGCCAAAGTCTGGCAAAGAATCGGCGTAGGGCCTCTAAAAACTAATCTGATGATAAGTCACTGACGGCTTCCAGGTGTATTGCCTTTGTGGCCATGTATACAAATAGGCATATGAACCCTTTATATGATTTTTGACCCCTTCCTTTGGAACAGCGAATTTGAAAGGGTCCAGCGTAGTCGATGCCATTGTTTTGGAACGGGTAATCGCCAGTTACTTGATACACTGGTAAATTTCCCATCAGTTGACTGGCCATCTCCTGTTTATACCTAATGCATGTAACACATTCACGTAAATATTTTTTCAACGTGTTCCGTAAACCAAAGATCCGGAACTCTCTTTGTAATAACCCTCTAGGACGTACGAGTGCCTCTAGGTACTTATTATATTTTAAATTTTTTAAAAGTAACTAAGAGCTTTTAGTTAATTTAAAAATTGTAGGACTGCTAAAAATAATTGCCAAAAAGCACTGCCAAAGTTTTAAAGCTCTCGGACACTCTTTTTTGCAGTTTGCCACGCCCCCTATGGACGTAGAAATATTCGCCATATCGTTTTATACCCTGAACCCAATGAAAATGGGAAATCAGGGTATAATGTTTTTGTGAAAATCTATGTAACAGGAGGCGTATCAGACCCCATAAAGTATTGATATATTATATATTCTTGATCAGCTCGACAAACTGAGTCGATATAGCCATGTCCGTCCGTCAGCGATCTCGTAAACCACAAAAGCTAGAGATCTGAAATTTGAAATGTATACTCGTGTATACCCTACGCAGTACGAGTTTATCATTTTTTTTCGATAACTAATCCCATTGCCTTATTATCGACGAAAATCGATAATTTTGCTTTTCAAGTGTAACTTGAATGCCGTTTTAGCTATAGATTTCAGATTTTCCGTGTATATCCGTGTTATAAATACAAACATTTTGCAATTTTTGGATTTTCGATGCCACGCCCGCTTCCCCCAAATTTGAAAAAAACGTATTTCAATTACTAGAGATTTGTGCTTTGGCAAATACATACATATGAATGTCATTAATACGCCTTAAAAGTTTGGTTACGAAAGTCCTTGCAGCGTCCGTAGGGACTAGATATTTATCAATGACATCATATTTTTTGTCATCTGGTAAAATACCTTGATCAGTACACCTATAACCTAGAAAAGTCATTTCATGCGTGAAAAGACCATTTTTCTAGATGTCATTTAAGGTTGCGTTTCCTACATAGATAAACAAATTTTTTTAAGTTCTTGATCATGTGTTGTTCGCAACAACCGATGACTATTCAGTCATCAACATACAAGAAAGCTTGTGAAAAATGTAATCCAGAAAAAGCATTTGTCATCATTCTTTGAAAAGAATTTGGCGCTATTTTTAAGCCGTAAGATAATCGTGAGGAAAAATATTTTTATTTTTATTTTATTCAAAAGAATATTTACAAAACGAGAGTCAACTTATAGGTAAACTAAACCAGTATAGTGTAAGCCTAAATAAGAACAGAAAAATATTTCAAGAATACCACCAACCCGATGGGGGTATTTTATTTGCCAGTCCGGCCAGCTATGCCCCAAATCACAGCCATGTATGGTCAGTGGTATTATTAAACTATGAAAGATAGAAAGTGTTAATGGAAACTTAAAATATATATTAATGAATCTTACGTATAATAAATAAAATAATATTGAAAAATTTAAAGTTGATAGATAAAGGAAAATATTAATAAACAGGATGAGGAGGAGTAGAGATAAAAAAAAAAGATTTTATGAACGGAAGAGAGAGTTCTGAAGAAAACATTTATTATAATAAACGCATAAAACATGAAACGCGCTATGCAAAAAATAATCCGATGTGCACAATGGTAAATACTGCGGATGAAACTGTCTGGTTGTTCTGGAAGGAACAGAAAATTAAGCTCAATATTACCCATAATCAAATTATGTAGGAAAACAATCTCCAGGATTGAGTAATGATGGAAGATCAATAAGAAGAAGCCTACTATGGTAAGACGGTAAACGGAGATTAGGGTCCCAGTGTAGATAACGTAGGGCAAAGAGTAAAAACTGTTACTGGACCGATTCAATACGCTCCTGATACAATTTATGCTGAGGAGACCATATAATTGAACAATATTCTAAAGTCAGGCGTACCAGCGAAATATAAAGTAGTTTTGTTATAAAGGGATCATTGAACTCTTTCAGATAATAAAGGCAGAGTTTTATGTCATCTGCATACATAAATATCTTTGAATGAGATATACAGCTAAGACGGTCATTTATAACCCTATTTATAAACAAGTAAGAGTGCTCTAGTCGAGACTGCTCGACTAGGAGATACCCTGAACCCTGCGAAGATGCGATATTCAAATCATTTTACGCTTCTTTATATATATACATTTACACAAACAACACATACACACACACACACATGCGCACGCACGCACAAGCACTTTCTCTGCTACTGCGCAGTTAACGCAGCGACTGCGCGCGGGCAGCGCTTGGGCTGCAGTATGGGCTATATTTTGGAAACTTATTTGTTGAATAGGTTTGCTTCTAGATAGACTTTCGTAATCAAACTTTTACAGCGTAATAATGACATTCATATGTATGTATTTGCCAAAGCACAAGTCTCTAGTATTTGAAATACGTTTTTTTCAAATTTGGGGGGAAGGGGCGTGGTATCCAAAATCCAAAAATTGCAAAATGTTTGTATTCATTACACGGATACACACAGTAAATCTGAAATCTATAGCTATAACGGTATTCAAAAACAAAGAAAAGTTATCGATTTTTATCGATAATAAGGAAATGGGATGAGTTATCGAAAAAAATTGATAAACTCGTACTGCGTAGGATATACACGAGTATACATTTTAAATTTCAGATCTCTAGCTTTTGTGGTTTACGAGATCGCTGCGTTCACACGGACGGACGGACGGACGGACGGACGGACAGACGGACATGGCTATATCGACTCAGTTTGTCGAGCTGATCAAGAATATATATACTTTATGGGGTCTGCCATGTCTCCTTCTGCCTGTTACATACATTTTCACAAAAACATTATACCCTGATTTCCCATTTTCAATGGGTTCAGGGTATAAAAAGTAACGGTCCCAAATGACCACCCTTATGCACACCTGTCGAAACAAAAACAAGTTTCGAAATAGCTGTTCTCAACATAGCTCTTTGGGTCCTACCCTTTAAACAGAATGCAATCCAAGACACAAGATTAGGGGAAAATCCCAAGTGATCAAGCTTTTGAAGTAATATTACATGGTGTACTGAGTCACATACTTTACTGAAATCAGTGTATATAACATCATCAGTTTGCATTTTATTTAAAAAACTGTCATTGACTAGTGAAGTAAATTCTAATAACTTAGTCGCAGTTCAACGAATCCATGCTGAGAAGGTGAGATGGATTTACAAAAGTGTTGTAGTGTCGATGTTATTATTTTTTCAAATAACTTCTGAATAGCAGATAGTTTCGCAATACATCTGTAATTAGAAACATCAGACCTCCCGCCCTTTTTATGTAGGGAGATGATGAAAAACTCATTCCAAATAGAAGGGAAAACAGAGGTTTCCAGGGACACAATAAATAGCTTTAGTAATAGTGACTGTAGGAAAACACTACATGCTTTAATTACACAACTGGGTATATTATCAGCTCCAGGAGAGAAAGATAATTTCAATGACCGAATGTCTAAAAACAAAGAAGCAGGGGATAAATTAGAAGCATTTATATTATTTGTTGCAGAAATTAAGTAAGGGTAAGAAGTGGTATAGGGGTTTACTGAGGAATATGTGGATTGGAAAAAATTTGCAAAAAGATCAGAGGAATCATGATTATTACAAGATTTGTTCAATCCAAAGAAAAATGTGGAAGGTAAACTAGAAGATTTACGCTTCGAGTTTACAAATGAATAAAATTGCTTGGGGTCACGGACGAACTGCCGTTTGCAACGTATAAGATAATTCTCGTAGCACTGAGAATTTTAAATATTAAAATTTGACTTGGCTATAGAATATTTCGACCAGTCAACAGTCGACCCAGACTTTTTAAAATTTTTAAAACACTTAGACTTAATATTTCTTAAATTAGAAAGAGTCTAAGTAAGCCAGGGGGGCTTATTAGCAACAGGTATAGGGAAGCTCATAGGAACACACTCATCTGGTATGGTATTTAGAGTGTTATAGAAAATGGTTGTTGCCACATTAATGTTACCTGAATATAAAGGAGACCAATCGGTTGCAATAATTAGTTGATTAAGGAAAACAAAATTGCAATTATGAAAACAGCGACGTTGTTGAGGAGGTATAGGCGTTGAAATTGGTGGACTATGTATGAAAAGTAAGACCTCTAAAGTGGGATGGTGTACGTACTCGTATATCCTCTGGTATACATAAAAGGGATGATATGGAGACATTAATGATAGAATCATCATTAGCAACAAGTAAGAAAACTCTAATCGCAGGTGCCCGACTAGGAGATCCCCTGAAGCCCGTCCGATCTGCGTTTTTAAATATATTTCGTATCTTGTATACATTACAAACTTATACAAAATTTAATTAAATTGCCAATCTTGCACTTCACAATCAAATAGCATGTTTGTCAAAAAAGTAGTTTTTTAAGAATAATAGTAATAATAATTTAATGAAAGAAAAAAAAAATTAAGAAAATCCGACATCAGCGCATCCGGAGTCGAACCAACATCTACTGATCGAAGCGCATCAACTCCACCGACACCGCCCTTGCGTGTGTGAAAAAGAAACATTAAAAAATTTTGACATCGGCGGAGCTCGATCCCAGATCTGCACGGCACGGCGTACCTCCTAACAACACAGCCACTGCACTGCTTAAGTAAATAGTAGTCAGTATCACTTCAACCTCTCTGGAGACAAGACGTGCTGCATCAGAACAAAACCCCGCTACGCAAAAGCATAAGCTTATCAGCAAACGCGTGACAAACGAAAATCAAACGCAAAAGCAAACAAAAAAAAAACCAAAAACAAACACACACCACAAACAGTTAATCCGGGCTGCAGCCCAAAAACAACAACCATGCACGAACCACCTGATATAAGCAAATACAAGAACATACAACTAAACGAACCAAAATATATCGTATTAAAACGAAAAGACAACGATTCATTTGATAAAATATCACCATTCATCATCAAAAAAACTATAGACTATGCCTGCGGAGGAGAAGTGCATACGTGTAAAAAAACAAGAGACGGCTCACTACTTATTAAAACTAAAAACAATCTGCAAGCTATAAAACTACTTAGAATTACCAAAATGACAAACATCGACATTACCGCAACAGAACCACCAACATAGCCCACTCGACCGCAAATGCCCCTGATTTCTAAAGCAACAGGAATTAACAGCAATAAAAACCACCGAAAAAGTCGATCACAAAACAGCACTTGATATATTCTACAGCAGACACAATCAACAGTTGAGAAACACCTACGCCAACACACTTGCACAGTCAACACCACATACAACAACAACACACACACCAGGCCAAACATCATCCAAGACCCAATACACACACACACACAAATCACCGCACCGCAGCAACTAAGAAAATCCCCACATACGGCTACCTCCCCGGGCCATAACTCATCTACAACACAATTAACCACAACAAGATCAACCGGAACAATACTCACACAGCATCAAAACAATCATCAACATCAAACCGTAGCAGAAGAAATGGAAACCGACGGTAACCCTTCCAACACGGAAAACAAAACTTATACATCACAACCCACTGAAGATCTAAAACTAAGAATTTTTTCTAAAGATAACCCCAATACCCTAACCACTAACTTTAAACCACCCAAAACAAAAACAAAAACCAAAGTCCCAAGCAAAAACCATCCCACACACAATAGCGACAGCGAATCCATCTAAAAAATAATAAATTTTTACTCACTTTCACCTCAAACTTAGAACAAAAACACACTAAAACTTAAACCAAAGCAATGCTAAAAATAATTCAATGGAACATAAAAGGATACACAAACAACTACATGAGCTCTTAACTATAACAAAAACAAGTAAGAACGTTGCAGTCGGGCGCAACCGACTGCGTGATACTCTGTTCCCATAGGGGCTTCTGGCATATTACATTTTAAAGTTGATCTTAATTTGTTAAAGTCGCCGCTCGAATTAGCTTCTGACTCAAAATAACTATATATTTATTAAAATTCTAAAAATATATATATGTAAATGAGTAAAAATTTTATAAATTATGGCTCGCTTCAATCGTTTGTATGAATATGATGATTTTATGAGCTAGACAAAAAAAATATAACTGCACCATGCATTTTATAATTTTTATGCAAAGCAGTCTGTTAACTTAAGAGTTGTCTGTTAATTTGAAAGTGTGATTGATTTTCTTTACATAACCAATTGAGTCTTTTAACAGTGCCACTTGGGATCGTCTGAAGCATTGCCAACATACGAAAATAACGAAATAACTGACCTAGGCTATGGAAAGCTATATTAATATTAGATGGTCAATTATTTAAATATTAAATTGAAATACATATATTTATTTGTCTCTTACAATTTTTTCTGCCTACTTAGCAAGAAATTAAGCTTATTTATGTAGGCGGTATATGCTTATTGCAGTTTAGCGCCACCTACCGGATTATTCTTGTGATGGTGATTCTGCTGCAATTTTAACTCAAGAGGTCTGCAAAATAAAATTCCAATTTGCCACGCCCCCAGTGGTCGTAGACAAGTAATTTTGGCGTAGATATATCCGCCATATCTTTTTGATCGTGGGTTGTCAACGCGAGTATGTATTCCAAATTTCAAGTCTCTAGCATCAATAGTGCTCGAGATATAGAAGAATATGTATAAATCACTATATAGTCAGATCCGATTTGCCACGCCCCCAAGGAGCGTGGATATATAATTTTTTCATCAATTTTTATAGGATCTTAACAGTAACTTACATGCCAAATTTGGGCATTCTAGCTCTAAAACTGCAGAAGATAAAGTTTTACCCGATTTGCCACGCCCCCAATGGGCGTAGATATATCCGCCATACCTTTTTGATCTTGGGTTGTCAACGCGAGTATACGTTCCAAATTTCAACTCTCTAGCACTTCAACTATCAGGGTTTCTGACATACCGGAAAATGCATTTTCCGATTTGCCACGCCCCTAGTGGGCGTATCGGGAAAATCTTAACACTTTATAATTCGAGGGTATACACGAGTATGTGTTCCAAATTTCAAGTCTCTAGCTTCAATAGCGTCGAAATAGTTTGCGTTCATACGGACAGACGGACAGACGGACGGACAGCAAGACGGACATTGCACAAAACCAATATACTCTTTTTCCCTTTGGGAACAGAGTATAAAAACACTCACCACACATCATATGTCTCCAAGAAACTCACTATTACAACACTTGCATCCCCATCTCCGTCCCAATAAACTATCGAATTTACACCAATACAGCCTCCAACCGATTCGGTGGAGTAGCTATACTAATCCACAAATCCATACAGCACAATCAATTAAACCAACCTAGACACTTAGAAACCCTTGAAATAGAAAAATTAATTTTTCAAAAACAAAAATTAATATACTGTCCACATATATCCCTCCCAGCAAAGCATTTTCATTAAATTGCTTAAGATACCACTTCGAACCACACAACACCAACACCAACCAAATTATCCTAGGTGATTTTAGCACCGCACATCACAGCTGGGAATCACTTCAAGACAACAACAGAGGTAGAATCCTAGCCAAATTCATTCAAAACGCCAACCTTACCATACTCAATGACGGCTCTCCAACCCACCTATCCACTCACAACACATTTACCCATATAGACCTTTCATTATGCGCCCCCCAATGTACCCCCTTTACCAAATGGAAAATAATCGACGACCTTCATGGAAGCGATCACTTTCCAATCCTAATCTCCATATTTTCACAATCACAAGCATCAAAATTTCATCGTCCCATTTTCAAAATAAAAGAAGCTGACTGGCCTTTATTCAAAAACTTAACTAATGATATAAACAAAATAATACCCAGAAGCACCAATATCAATAAAGAAGCCGCAACCCTAAATAAAATAATCCTACAAGCCGCCCATCACAGTATACCCCAAACAGCCCCAAACCATTACAGCAAAAACACCCCCTGGTGGAATAAGAACCTATCCAAACTCAGGGCAAACAAATTTAAAACCTGGCAAAATTTTAAACGCACCATCAGCACTGAAAATCTCATCAAATATGTATAAAGCAGCTAATGCACTCTTCAGGAGAGAGCTAAAAATTTCCAAAACCAAAGCCCTGTCAACCTTCACCTCCACAATCGAACCCAATACCCCCTCCGACAAAATCTGGGCCAACATCCGACGTCTCTGCGGATACAACTAACAACTCGCCCACGACAGACACAGCTCACACAGCCTATATTTTTTCGCAACACTGGTCGAATTACTCGAAAGATGAAAACTTCAGCCAAAACTTCACTGCCAATAAATACTCACACAAACCATCTTCCTACATACCCAGTCCAAAAGCACAAACAATAGATTCAGAAATAACACAAATAGAATTATTAGCTGCACTACACTCCCTTAAAGGAACAACTCCCGGCCTAAATAGAATATCCTACCCCATGATTAAAAACACCTCCCACTCGCTCCAGAATAACCGATCTCTTCAATAGTATTTTCAACAACATCATCCCCCAGTCCTTCAAAACCAGCCTAGTCATCCCTATACTGAAACCCAATTCCAATAAAACAACAATAAGCAGCTACAGACTTATCTCTCTTAACTGATGCCTATCCAAAACCCTCGAAAAAATAATTGCCAAACGCCTATGGTGGTTTGTAACCCAAAACAACCTCATCCATCCCAACCAATCAGGCTTTAAGTACGGCAAATCGGTTTCAGACGGTCTGCTTCTTGCAGACCACCTGATAACCACCTCATTGAGGAAAAAAAGCACACCTCTGTCATTGCCCTTGATTTCTCAAAGGCCTTCGACAGGGTCGGAGTGCACAGCATCATAGACCAACTAATTAGCTGGAAAGTAGGCCCAAAAATACTAAACTTTATTAAAAACTTTATGGCCAACAGGAAAATAAAAACAAAAATACAAAACATAATAAGCCGCCCATATCCACTCCACAACGGCATGCCCCAAGGTTCACCAATATCCGTCATTTTGTTCCTAATAGCCTACAACAAACTCTCCAACATCATCAGCCTACAGAGAGAAATTCAGTTCAGTGCCTACGCCGACGATTTCTTCCTCATCATCCCACTTAACAAACTAAAAAACCAAATATGCAACCTTGACAGCCTCTTCGCCAACATCCAAGAATGGTGCTCATACTCAGGAGCATCACTATCCATACAAAAAACCCAACACCTCCACATTTGCTGAAAACATCACTGCACCTGCAACATATCATGCAACAACACCCCCATTCCATCAGTCACCAATCTAAAAATCCTTGGACTAACAATAAACAACAAATACAGATGGGACTCGCACATAAAAAACATCCAACCAGCCTTAATCAACAAACTTAACGTCATTAAATATTTAGCAAACCCCAAACTTAACAGCAACACACACACTCTTATTAATGTAACTAAAGCAACTTTAATTTCAACAAGTAAGAAAACTCTATTCGGGGGTGCCCGAATAGGAGATCCCCTGAACCCCGTCCGATTTGCGTTTTTAAATATATTCCGTATCTTGTATACATTACAAACTTATACAAAATTTAATTAAATTGCTAATCTTGCACTTTCACAATCAAATAGCATGTTTTTTTTTAAAGAATATAATATAATTTTTAAAGAGTAATAATAATTTAATAAAAGAAACAAAATAAAAAATTAAGAAAATACGACATAAAAATATTTGTCATCGGCGAGGTTTGAACCCAGACCTGCAAGGCACGGTGTGCCCCGCTTCTATCAACACCGCCACTGCACTGCTTAGACAAGCAGTAGCAAATTTGAAACTAAAGGCAGTTCAGAATTATAACAAAATTCACGCAGTCAGCTGTAATTATTGTGATTCTTAGAACAGACAAGAATGCACGCATTCGAATGTCTCAATGTATGTGTGCACATGTATAGAAAAAATGAAAACGGGGGTGGGTTTCTGGTCACATGTTGCAATTGACAAAACGTTTTGTTTAATTACTGCTCTGATACTTAATGGATTTCAATGAAATTTTCAGCATATGATCTACATATTATATTGAATATTTGTCAGTTGCCTAAAATCGCAAAATCATTCACATATTGGCTATATTTGCAACTAACCTTCAATTTGAAAATTTTGAACCAATATCCAAAATATAACAAAAACCGAAATTGTATAAAATATAAATGAAACTAAATGCAAAATTTGGAGACTCTAGCGCCAAATATGTACGAGATAGCAATAAAAAACTGTATTTCGATAAGGTTTTTAATCGATAACATTAAAACGGTATAAGTTATCGATTGTTTGAAATAAACTTGATCTGCGCCTGCTATACAGGGACTTCAAAAAAAAAAAAATCAAGTCTCTAGCTCTTATGGGTTCTGAGATCGACGCGTTCATACATACGGATAGACGGACGGACGGACAGGCAGACAGACGGACAGGGCTAAATCGACTCAGTTCGTCACCCTGATCAAGAATATATAAACTTTATGGGGTCTGCCACGCCTCCTTCTTCCTGTTACATACATTTAACAAAACCATTATACCCTGATTTCCCATTTTCAATGGGTTCCGGGTATAAAAATAGATTACGCACTCTTTATCTACGGCTACGCCCCCAAATAAACTCTCAACAAAATAAAATCTGTATTTAACTCTGCAATCCGCATATCACTTGGAGCACTACGGTCAACCCCTATCCCAAACTTGCTTTTTGAATCAAATATACCCACAATAGAACAAAAAGAGACCTTATTACAGCCAAATCCTACAAAACACTGCTACACAGTACAAACTCACCACTCTACACATACATTCATAAAAACGGCATCCTAAAAAGAAGCAAATTAACGTCAACACTCGAAAAAATCATAAGCTAATGCAAAGAACACAACATTCCCTACCTCCCACCACCAAACAAAACAATCACCCCCCAATGGTCATTTCCCCCCTCCCTTATCAACACCACACTACATAAATTCAGCAAAACCAACACACCACCAGGCATATACAGGAAACAATTTCTTGAAGTCAAACACAAATACAACAACCACACATTCATTTACACCGACGGCTCATTACAAAACAACACAGCCACTTTTGCCATTACCACCGAAAACGAAATCCTAAAAAGATGCATCCTACCACACTACTCATCCATCCTATCAGCCGAAACCATAGCCATCCTCGAGGCAATAAAACTAATTCTGAAAAGTGCAGGAATATACATCATTTGTTCCGACTCTCTAGCGTCCATAAAATCCATATATAACATCAACAACAATAACCTATATCCCATAACGATTAGAACCCTCCTTACCAAAGCTGCCCCTAAAATAAAACTCCTGTGGATACCCAGCCACTGCGGCATTGAAGGAAACGAACTTGCCGACACTACAGCGAAATCCACATTCAACATGCCCCTACACATCAGCCCCAACTTCAACACAACAGACATTAACAAATTCCTCACAAACGTACTAGCTCATAAGCTCATACATAACATAGAACGCTGCAACAGATGGTACCAACAACTAAGCACTAACCTAACACTCACAACCCCCTACCTAAAAAACATAAAACAAAACAGTATCACACGTACCGACCAAATAAAAATACTAAGACTCAGACTAGGACACACAAGATTAACACAACAACACTACATCAACCCAGACAATATCTTACAATGCCCTAACTGTCATACATCAACAGATCTTAACATCAAACATATACTTACCAACTGTACCGCAACCTCCCACATTAAAACCCTAATCTTCCAAAACCGATGCCCCATTTCTGCTCTTGCTAACCCAACCCCTGAAAACATCCATAAAATAATCAAATTCCTGAAACTCACAAACACATACCACCTCTTATAGCCCAAAATCCCTCATAATTAGTACATATTAATAAATCATAAAAGAAAATATGTAAATATAGTTATAAACTTAAAATGTAAATATGTAAATACACAATCTCCTCCAAGCCGAAGGCCCCAGCAGCCAGTGCTTTAGTCCTAAGTTGGCATTAATTTTAATTATAGCTAATTTCTTAAAATAAATAAATAAATAAGTAAATAGTAGTAGTTCGAAACTAAAGGCAGTTAAAAATTATAACAAAATCAGCAGTAAGTGTTGAAATTCTGAGAACAGACAAGAATGCCCGCATTCGAATGTCTCAATGTATGTGTGCACATGTATAGAAAAAATGAGTCATTGCTAACGGGGGTGGGTTGCTGGTCACATATTGTTGCAATTGATACAACGTTTTGTTTAATTACTTCTGTGATACTAAATGGATTTCAATGAAATTTTCAGCATATTATCTACATATTATATTGAATATTTTTCGAATGTATAAAATCGCAAACTCATTCATATATTGTCTTTATTTGCAACTAACCTTCAATTTGAAAATTTTTGTAAAATTTTGAAACAGTATCCAAAATCTAACAAAAGCCGAAATTGTATAAAAGAGAAAGAAAGAAATTGTATGGAGACTCTAGCTATAAAGATGTACGACATAAAATTAAAAACTGTATTTCGATAAATATTTTAATCGATAACATTAAAACGGGAATATTTATCGAAGTTTTGAAACAAACTGCGCCTGCTATACAGGTCTTTCAGGTCTTTCAAGTCTCTGGCTCTTATAGGTTCTGAGATAGACGGACAGACAGACAGACGGACAGGGCTAAATCGACTCAGTTCGTCACCCTGATGAAGAATATATAACTTTATGGGGTCTTCCACGCCTCCTTCTGCCTGTTACATACATTTAACAAAACCATTATACCATGACTTCCCATTTTCAATGGGTTCAGGGTATAAAAACAAGATCAAGTGAACGATTCAGATGATTTGATATAGAGTTCATCTGAAACATAGAAAGGACAAACAATTCGTAAAAGAGATAGTGATGCGCTGTTGGAATAAGGTAATTTGAAGTGGGAGTTGAGGACCTAGAAGTGTTAGGTATATTAAAGTCACCCAACATTAGAAATTGGTCCTTATCCTTTACATACTCAAAAACTTCTTTTATGCAAGTTGTATGTTGAGCATACACTTGCACATCAGAAGAGGGGGGACATAAGAACAAGTGATACATAGAGAACACGATAGTAGAGTTATTTTAACACCAATAATCTCGGCATTGTGAAGTGACGTGAAACTAAATGATTCGGAGAGGATGTCGGCCTTAACAGCAATTAAAACACCACCACCTCTACATATCAATCGATCATGTCTATAAAAATTGAAAATTATTTGAGAGAATCTCACTATTATAAACGTTGGGACTTTACCATGTTTTTGTGATAGCAATAACATGATATTGAACACTAAAACTACTCAAAAACAGTCTTCTGAGTTGAGAATTTAGGCCTCGAAAGTTTTGATATGCCAGAGACAGCTAAGGTTAGGAATGCATAAAATTTAATTTTTTGATACAATATTAGATGAAGATTGTATCGAAGTAGGATTTAAAGTAAAAGGAGTCAATCTATTATGGTTCTTAGGTTTGAATTCATGTACAACTATATGTGGCGGCACATTGATTTTAAATGAAGCAATTTCACGAGGAGTCGCAAAATTAAGCTTTGAAATAAAAACTTTGGCTGGAGATTTTTGCATCGCATGTCGTATCAGATGAAAGCCTAGATAAGAAAACTTGCTTTCTAGAGGAAATACGACAGATAAAGTGGGTGTTCGGCGCAGCAGCAAATAATTGCTCTTAGAATAAGGTCTCTTAAGTTCATCTTTTTCTTTTGAATGTCATTCTCATTTGCTCTTAGTACAGTCATGCACATAAGAAACTCAACACACATATACATGTATGCTAATTCGACTTCGCTACTAATCGCTTGTTTCTAACTTCTATTCTTAAACTTTGGTTAGTCGTCCTAAAATTGTCATCAAGCGCGCAACGTCTATCGTTGTCATTCTCGCATAGAACAATATTTTGTCTACACTAACGCTACGGACACGGCATTAAATTAATAAATAATAAGCTAATTAAACTACATAAACTAGCTTTTATATTGCCTTCGTAAATAATTGGAGCCAGAGTTGCCGAAGAGGCTCGGCAGCTTCCAACAGTGGGTATAGTAAGGGTGGGAGAAGTGCTCAGAATGTTGCTCATTGTTTGGGCAACAATCAAGGAAGCTTTTAATTTTTTTTAGGAACCTGTATAGAGTCTCGAGTATCTATAACATCACTAGCAACAGGTGTTTCAGACGAATCACTAGAAGCCGGAATTGATATAGAATCAGGACAAGGTGAGGAAGGCGCTAATAAATTGGGAGACGATATTGTACCAACAGCGATGGAGTCTCCACTTGAATATGTGGAGTGTCAAAATTGTACTGATTTAGTATTTCTTCACCAGCTTCTAGGTCAGTAGATAGCTGCTTTGAAATATTACTCAGTTTAAAAATTGAACCCGCACTGAATTGTACATTTTGGACAAATTTATTTGTTTTTCCAGACAAACCGCACAAGACCAGCGTAAACCACCACAACCAATTTTGGCAGTGGACATGATTTTATCGTAGTCACGACCGGTGAGACCTGCACATTTTGTATACATAAAATTCTCACACAACCAGCAACTAAAAAATTGCACTTGTGTAGAAATAATAACTTGCCGAATAGTACATGCTTTTTTGCAGCAAATCATATTGGCAGTTGGGGTTAATCAAGCCAAAACGGAAGAACAGATCAAAAACAAAATAATAGAAAAACAAAGAGGAATTAATGTTTTGAGAGGGCAAAGTCCAACAATCAACAAACAAAAAAAAAAACGGAATTACAAACGCAGCGAGAGATATTCGTACACAAAACAGAATTCATTTCGTGAGAGTACAATCACTCACAAACACACGAACAAGTGCAAAAAGAGTGAGAAAAGCAAAAGAAAATAGCACCAAAGAATAGAAATATTGAAGCAGTATTCGATAATAGTTATAATTACCGAATAGATATAATTATAAGATATATAATTTAATAATTTGATTTCTATAAGGTTTCTTGTCGATAACAATAAAAATTAAAAAAAAACTTCATGATTTCGTGCTATACACGGACCTACAGAAATTTCAAGTCTCTAGCTCTTATAGGATCTGAGATGGACAGTCGGACAGTCGGACATACGGACAGACAGATAGACGGACTGGGCTTAATCGACTCAGTTCGCCTCCGATACAGACAAAAAATAAATTATTTTTATAAATTTAATTTTACAAGCTTAAATTTTTTCTGCGTTAATAAATACATAACTGATTATATTTAAAAACGCAGATCGGACGGGGTTCTGAGGATCGCCTAGTCGGGCACCACCGACTAGAGTTTTCTTACTTGTTATATAATTTGAATTTTTGCAATGCCTGGTAAACGCACCGATGACAATTTGATACAATTAGTGTATTTAAATTATATCAAGGGAAAGACTAGCAGGGAGTTGTCTGTCTCTCGACGGGATTGTTGAAAGATACTAAAGACCGTGGAAAAAAACCACAAACCAGCCTCAGAGAGTTGGTTACTGACATTAAAAAAAACCTTCAGAAGAAAGTGTGTCCTGAGACTGTGAGAAAAGTTGTCTGTTGTAAACATTGAGAAACGTTTGACCTTCGCAAGACTTAATGTTGCCAATCCTCTTGACTATTGAAATATTGCCATTTTTTGCGACGAGACGAAGATAATGTTATATTATAATGATGGCCCTGTAAACGTTAGGCGGAAACCAAAAACAGCCCTCCAGGCCAAAAACATTGTGCCCACTGTTAAGTTTAGCAAGCGTTCAGTCATGGTGTGGGGCTGTATTTCTTTCAAAGGTAAAGGAGAGCTGCGGATATTCAACGATATCATGACTAATGAGCTTTATTTGGACATTTTAAAGAACGAATAAACAGAAAGTGCGCACAACTTTAGCTTCGTTGATCCGGAAAACACCAGAAAACTTAAATACAAGCTGTATCATGAACTTGGCTGCTTTATAACTGCGGGAAAGTTATTGACACCCCACCCCAGAGCCCGGATCACAATACTATTGAGAAAATGTGTCAGCCACGGATTTCAATGTCTACTAATAGTTGGAATATACCATCGAACGTGAAGCTGGCTGATCCTTTTTTTTTATCATCTTATGGCGAAATTCCCACTCACGATGATATTCAGGTTTTCAAATTGAATACCGTGACTTATGGGACCAAGCCAGCTTCTTTCTTGACTATCCGTGCAATGCATCAACTAGCACTGAATGAGTTGTCCTTATACCCATTAGGGTCTAAGACTGTCTTGCGAGATTTCTACGTTGACGATCTGATCTCAGGAGGCAATTCAGTTGAAGAAGTTCGCGACATAATGAAACAAACAACAAATCTTCTTGCTCGAGGAAACTACAAGTTGAGAAATGGTGCTCCAATTCAACTGATACACTTCGCGGAGTTCCAAAGGAACAGGAACAGGAAAGTCAAGCTCGATGACGGCAGTACTGTGACCAAAACACTCGGACTCATCTGGCAACCTCGAAAGGACAGCTTCGTGTTCACTTTCGATCCCAAAAACACACAAAACGCTCGCTCTTATCAACTATTGCACGATGTTACGATCCGTTAGGTTTGATCGCACCTACCCTAACTAGAGCCAAAATCATCTTGCAACGCATGTGGAGAGATAAACTACAATGGGATGAGAGCCTACCACAACCCTTGGAAACGACCTGGATTGAATTTTGAAAGGATTTTCGTTCAGTGCGCCATGCAATATTTCCTCGTTATGTACTCCAACTCAAAGCAAAGGTCGAACTACATGCTTTCTGCGATGCTAATCTTCAGGCCTACTGTTCTTGTATTTACGTGCGCTCGTTGTTCAGGTTCATTTACTCTGTTCCAAGGCTAGAGTTGCCCCACTAAAGACCCTCACGGTGCTTAAACTTGAGCTATGTGCTGCATTTCCACTTCCAAACTTGGTAAGCGAAATAAACAAGATGAACTTGTTTGAATGTAGAATACATTGTTGGTCCTGATTCAGCCGTGGTGTTGTCTTGGCTGAAAGAAGAGCCATCCAAGTTTAATGTATTTGTCGCCAACAAGATTTGTGCCATACAGCAGCTCACGATCGACATAAATCGATGAACCCATCAGATAGGTTATTTAAGGGAGCAGCACCATTGGAGCTTTTGCATTCGAAATTATGGATGCATGTACCTTCCTTTTTGCAAAAGGAAGAATATTCCTGGGCTAGGCACTGATGTTTAATGATGTTAAAGTTGAACTTGTACGACTTTTTATACCCTGAACCCATTGAAAATGGGAAATCAGGGTATAATGGTTTTGTTAAATGTATGTAACAGGCAGAAGGAGGCGTGGCAGACCCCATAAAGTATATATATTCTTGATCAGGGTGACGAACTGAGTCGATTTAGCCCTGTCCGTCTGTCTGTCTGTCCGTCCGTCCGTCCGTCCGTCCGTCCGTCTGTCCGTATGTATGAACGCGTCGATCTCAGAACCTATAAGAGCTAGAAACTTGAATTTTTTTTTGGAAGTCTCTGTATAGCAGGCGCAGATCAAGTTTGTTTCAAACAATCGATAACTTATACCGTTTTAATGTTATCGATTAAAAACCTAATCAAAATAATTTTTTGTTATATTTTGGATATTGGTTCAAAATATTTCAAAAATTTTCAAATTGAAGGTTAGTTGCAAATATAGTCAATATGTGAATGAGTTTGCGATTTTATACAACTGCAAAATATTCAATATAATATGTAGATCATATGCTGAAAATTTCATTGAAATCCATTAAGTATCAGAGAAGTAATTAAACAAAACGTTTTGTCAATTGCGACATGTGACCAGAAACCCACCCCCGTTTTCATTTTTTCTATACATGTGCACACATACATTGAGACATTCGAATGCGAGCATTCTTGCTTGAATTTTGTTATAATTCTTAGCTGCCTTTAGTTTCAAATTTGCTACTGCTTGTCTAAGCAGTGCAGTGGCGGTGTTGATAGAAGCGGGGCACGCCGTGCCTTGCGAAGGTCTGGGTTCAAACCTCGTCGATGTCAAATATTTTTAATTGTTTTTTTTTTCACACACACAATGGCGGTGGAGGTCAGGTGATGTTGGTTCGACTCCAGCTGCGGAAATATCGTATTTTCTTAATTTTTTATTTTTTTCTTTTATCAAATTATTATTACTATTATTTAAAAAAAAAAACTACTTTTTTGACAAACATGCTATTTGATTGTGAAAGTGCAAGATTGGCAATTTAATTAAATTTTGTATAAGTTTGTAATATATACAAGATACGGAATATATTTAAAAACGCAGATCGGACGGGGTTCAGGGGATCTCCTAGTCGGGTACCCCCGACTAGAGTTTTCTTACTTGTTTTATTTTGAAAACAATTAGTAGACATACTGTATGGAGTCTACTTTATACTTTATGGAGTCTACCACTCCCTCTTCTGCCTGTTACATACATTTGACATTTTAACAAAACCATTATACCCTGATTTCCCATT
Source organism: Drosophila leonis (assembly GCA_035045365.1). Classification (NCBI taxonomy): domain Eukaryota; kingdom Metazoa; phylum Arthropoda; class Insecta; order Diptera; family Drosophilidae; genus Drosophila; species Drosophila leonis. The sequence continues at coordinate 661,530 of JAWNPC010000558.1, forward strand.
TTCAATGGGTTCAGGGTATAAAAATACTGCGTGTAGCGCAAGTAAGGAAATTTGTTTAATAACAATATCCTGTTAGTTATCGGATGGCTAATCAAAATAATTTGATAAGAGCTCCAGTTTTGAACCACGAGATTAGTATAGAAACAAGTGAAAAACATAAGAGAACAGCAACAACAAAAAAAACTTTCAGCGACAGGCGGAATTCCAGCAGAACAGAAACATGAACGAACACATTAGGGAAGAAATAACCAAGCTGGTAGGGGAAACATTACAAAAACAACTACCGACATTGATACAATCTCGTAACACCAGACCAACTGACTTTGCAAACGCACACAATCATACTATTTATAAGTCTTGAAAATAGAGTAAGCCAAATAGACTTGGACCGAATACCGGACATAGTAAAAGGAGTAAGAGAATTCTCCGGGGATCCAGGAGAATTAAGCTCATGGAAAAATAGAATAGATAGGATAATAGACATTTATGGTCACCTCGTAAGAAGTACAAAATATTTCGGTATTTTACACAGTATTCGATCAAAGATCACTGGAAATGCCAATATAGCACTCGACCCGTATACCGTGCCCCTGAACTGGGAAGCCATATCGATCTGCCTCACCCTACATTTTGCAGACAAAAGAGATCTGGGTAGACTGGAGTACCAAATGACCATGATAGTACAACGAATCAATCAATCTGTGGAAAAATTCTGCCAAGTTGTTTACAAACACTTGTCCCTTATCCTTAATAAATAAATTGCATGGGGCTAGGAAAAGAAGCAGAGACAAGGCATTAGATACATTTGTGCGTGGGATGCTAGGAGACTTCTCTAGAATACTGGGCATGAAAGAATCCGTTGATCTTCCCAATGTACTCCATTTTTGTCTTAAGCTAGAAAATCCAAATTATAGAACAGCAAACGCCAATACTAGAATCCAACCCTCTCGTTTTCGGATTGACCAAAGACAACGCAGCTTGAACCATAGACCACTAACAGGACCACGACCGACGTTACCACCCTACAGCATAGGACAACGACAAAATCCTCCTCTCCCTCCACGAAACACGAACATCCAATATTATCGAAATCCCAATCCTTCACAAACATTCAATGTACATCATCAACAATATCAGCCCTTCATGCAAAAAACCTTTGCAGTACCAAATCGTCTTCATAACTTTCAATTTGGAGTTCCACGTCGACCCACAGCTAATAAACCATAACCACACCCAGAACCTATGGATGTGGACCGCAGCATTGTGACTGGGCAGGTCAATTATATGAACAGACATCAACCCGATTACGGAAAAAGACCACCAGCACCACTAAGCCAAATTGACAAAAGACAGCGGACATTGAACATTCAGACAGGCGAATATGAAGCATACGCTACCTTAGCTGGCGGAGCTGAATATGAACAAACAATCAATAAATACGAATATGAATATGAATATGAACGAATACGTACAATCAATCGACGAAGGCAATGGATACGAAGACCAACCAACAAGCTTCGTTGACTTACATTTTTTAGAGTAAAGAATTCTACTTTACCTTATTTGTATATGTAAAGTAGGAAAAGAATAACTCAAAATCCTAATAGACACCGGCTCAAATTTCTATTTGTATCGAACCTAAGTTTGTCTGTAACCCGATACCAAATCAAACCCCATTTCAAGCAGTCTCTGTAGGAGGCGGGGTACCAATCACGCACCACAAAAAGGCATACCTTTTCAATCGATCCGACATTCAAGTCAAATTCTTTCTTTTACCAACATTAACGTCATTCGACGCCATAATAGGAAATGATAGCCTAAAAGAAATGGAAGCAGAAATTAAAATCAACAAGATAATAATGACTATAAAGAACAACTTAAACATCAGACTCAAAGAAAAACAATAAGAAGCAATTAATTCAATAATACCTAAGATAAGTCACTTAACTTCACAACAAAAGAACGATATAGGAAAACTACTTACAAAATACCAAAACTAATTTGCCGATCCCAACAAAAAACTACATACGCTACCACAGTAAAAACAGAGATTAGAATTAGCACAGACTCCGCCGTTCGACTAGTTCCTTATGTCCCTAAAGGACGAAGTGGACAAACAAGTCAACGAGCTACTAGACAATGGAATAATACGTCCGTCTCGCTCTCCGTACAATTCACCACTGTAGATTGTACCCAAAAAAGCTGACGCGTCCGAAAAGAAAAAATTCAGAATGGTCATAGAGTATCGCAATTTAAACACAGTCACTATAGAGACAAATATCCAATACCAGAAATCAATGAAGTATTAACCCAATTGGGAAACAACTAACCTTTCTCGGCAGTAGATCTCAAAAGCGGATTTCAACAAATCCCATTAAAAACTTCTTATATTGAAAAAACAGCCTTCACCATTATAATGGAAAATTTGAGCTTACGCGACTCTTATTCGGATTAAATAACGCTCCTGCAATATTTCAACGCGCTCTCGATGATATTCTTCATGAACACATCGGAAAAATTTGTTCCATCTACATACCTGACATCATTGTCATTAGCAAACATACTGAATCGCATACAAAAAACCTTGATGCAATTTTCAAAACACTTCGAAATGCTAACATCAAGTTCCAACTAGATAAATGTAAGTTCTTTAAAAATAAAGTGGAGTTCCTTGTCTTTGTAATAGACGATGAAGGCATCGAAACAAACCCAAGAAAGGTAATGGCAAAAGTTAATTTCGGCTGTCTGCCCACCCTTCCATGATCGCTGATTACCTGCTTGTATTTATAGCGATCCATTTTCCCCCAGCTTGGGTGCTAACACCTACTTGGAAAACTGCGTCGCATGGCCCCTAAATAATTTAATCTATTCAAAATTCATTATAATTTGAAATTTAATAAGAAATACTTACAATTTTCATTAACATGCTTAACATATTGAGGTATGGGACTTAGAATGAAGAGGGAAAAGGAATACTAGGGAGAACAAAAACAAATGAGCTTTTACGACCTTTTTATACCCATTGAAAATGGGAAATCAGGGTATAATGTTTTTGTGAAAATGTATGTAACAGGCAGAAGGTGACATGGCAGACCCCATAAAGTATATATATTCTTGATCAGCTCGACAAACTGAGTCGATATAGCCATGTCCGTCTGTCCGTCCGTCCGTCCGTCCGTCCAGGTGAACGCAGTGATCTCGCAAACCACAAAAGCCAGAGATCTGAAATTTGAAATGTATACTCGTGTATATCCTACGCAGTACGAGTTTATCATTTTTTTTCGATAACTCATCCCATTTCCTTATTATCGATAAAAATCGATAGCTTTTCTTCGTTTTTGAATACCGTTATAGCTATAGATTTCAGATTTACTGTGTGTATCCGTGTAATGAATACAAACATTTTTCAATTTTTGGATTTTGGATACCACGCCCCCTTCCCCCCAAATTTGAAAAAAACGTATTTCAAATACTAGAGACTTGTGCTTTGGCAAATACATACATATGAATGTCATTATTACGCTGATTACGAAAGTCCATCTAGAAGCAAACCTATTCAACAAATAAGTTTCCAAAATATAGCCCATACTGCAGCCCAAGCGCTGCCCGCTTGCAGTCGAGCAGTCTCGACCTGAAGGAGATCCCCTGAACCCCGTCCGATCTGCGTTTTTAAATATATTCCGTATCTTGTATACATTACAAACTTATACAAAATTTAATTAAATTGCCAATCTTGCACTTTCACAATCAAATAGCATGTTTGTCAAAAAAGTAGTTTTTTTTTTAAATAATAGTAATAATAATTTGATAAAAGAAAAAAATAAAAAATTAAGAAAATACGATATTTCCGCAGCTGGAGTCGAACCAACATCACCTGACCTCCACCGCCACTGTGTGTGTGAAAAAAAAACAATTAAAAATATTTGACATCGACGAGGTTTGAACCCAGACCTTCACAAGGCACGGCGTGCCCCGCTTCTATCAACACCGCCACTGCACTGCTTAGACAAGCAGTAGCAAATTTGAAACTAAAGGCAGCTAAGAATTATAACAAAATTCAAGCAAGAATGCTCGCATTTGAATGTCTCAATGTATGTGTGCACATGTATAGAAAAAATGAAAACGGGGGTGGGCTTCTGGTCACATGTCGCAATTGACAAAACGTTTTGTTTAATTACTTCTCTGATACTTAATGGATTTCAATGAAATTTTCAGCATATGATCTACATATTATAGATATTATAGATAAGGAACAATATCAACATTAACAGGAATATCAGCAGGATCAGGAATATGTTGTGCAGGAGCTAAGGTTTATAACTTCGGAAGAGAACAATCAATACCTGCCAAGTTTTCAACTTCAACAATACAATTATTATTGATAATAATCGGTTTGAAGCCAGACCTTCGCAACGCACGGCGTGCCCCGCTTCTATCAACACCGCCACTGCACTGCTTAGACAAGCAGTAGCAAATTTGAAACTAAAGGCAGCTAAGAATTATACCAAATTCAAGCAGTCAGCTGTAATTGTTGTGATTCTTAGAACAGACAAGAATGCTCGCATTCTAATGTCTCAATGTATGTGTGCACATGTATAGACAAAATGAAAATGGGGATGGGTTTCTGGTCACATGTTGCAATTGACAAAACGTTTTGTTTAACTACTTCTCTGATACTTAATGGATTTCAATGAAATTTTCAGCATATGATCTACATATTATATTGAATATTTTGCAGTTGTATAAAATTGCAAACTCATTCACATATTGACTATATTTGCAACTAACCTTCAATTTGAAAATTTTTGAAATATTTTGAACCAATATCCAAAATATAACAAAAAATTATTTTGATTAGGTTTTTAATCGATAACATTAAAACGGTATAAGTTATCGATTGTTTGAAACAAACTTGATCTGCGCCTGCTATACAGAGACTTCCAAAAAAAAATTCAAGTTTCTAGCTCTTATAGGTTCTGAGATCGACGCGTTCATACATACGGACAGACGGACGGACGGACGGACGGACGGACGGACAGACAGACAGACGGACAAGGCTAAATCGACTCAGTTCGTCACCCTGATCAAGAATATATATACTTTATGGGGTCTGCCACGCCTCCTTCTGCCTGTTACATACATTTAACAAAACCATTATACCCTGATTTCCCATTTTCAATGGGTTCAGGGTATAACAAGTAAGAAAACTCTAGTCGGGGGTACCCGACTAGGAGATCCCCTGAACCCCGTCCGATATGCGTTTTTAAATATGTTCCGTATCTTGTATACATACAAACTTATACAAAATTTAATTAAATTGCTAATCTTGCACATTTTCACAATCAAATAGCATGTTTTTTTTTAAAGAATATAATATAATTTTTAAAGAGTAATAATAATTTAATAAATGAAAAAAAATAAAAAATTAAGAAAATACGACATAAAAATATTTGGCATCGGCTGGGTTTGAACCCAGACCTGCAAGGTACGGCGTGCCCCGCTTCTATCAACACCGCCACTGCACTGCTTAGACAAGCAGTAGCAAATTTGAAACTAAAGGCAGTTCAGAAATATAACAAAATTCACGCAGTCAGCTGTTATTGTTGTGGTTCTTAGAACAGACAAGAATGCTTGCATTCGAATGTCTCAATGTATGTGTGCACATGTATAGAAAAAATGAAAACGGGGGTCACTGTTGCAATTGACAAAATGTTTTGTTTAATTACTTTTGTGATACTTAATGGATTTCAATGAAATTTTCAGCATATGATCTACATATTATATTGAATATTTGTCAATTGCCTAAAATCGCAAAATCATTCACATATTGGCTACATTTGCAACTAACCTTCAATTTGAAATTTTTGTAAAATTTTGAACCAATATCCAAAATATAACAAAAACCGAAATTGTATAAAATATAAATAAAACTAAATGTAAAATTTGGACACTCTAGCTCCAAATATGTACGAGATAGAATTAAAAAACTGTATTTCGATAAGGTTTTTAATCGATAACATTAAAACGGTATAAGTTATCGATTGTTTGAAACAAACTTGATCTGCGCCTGATATTCAGGGACTTCCAAAAAAAAATTCAAGTCTCTAGCTCTTATAGGTTCTGAGATCGACGCGTTCATACATACGGACAGACGGACGGACGGACGGACGGACGGACGGACGGACGGACGGACGGACAGACAGACAGACGGACAGGGCTAAATCGACTCAGTTCGTCACCCTGATCAAGAATATATATACTTTATGGGGTCTGCCACGCCCCCTTCTGCCTGTTACATACATTTAACAAAACCATTATACCCTGATTTCCCATTTTCAATGGGTTCAGGGTATAAAAAAAGGAAATAGAAGGTTCTAATTATGGAAAATTTTCCTCTCTTCGATGAGGTGGATGGGTAAGGTAAGGGACCTATATTAATACTTAAGTAATAAGTAATAATTACTATTATCTGAGGCATAAATTACAAAATTATTATATAATTTATTGGTGAAGTCTGGCGGCAAATTAAATAGTTTTAACTGTCACATTACTACAAACGTAGAAGGTTTTGCACGGTGCAGTTGGTGATGATTTTAATTCCTTATTATTTTAAAAGGTTTTATTTAAATATTTATATTTTTAAAGACACTCAAGATTGGTGGTCTATAAAAATAGTAGACGTGGCTGTAGCTTATGTGGGCTGAAGATCTTGGTTGCCTTCAGAGGCTTTATAGCAGTGCTGCTGACGCCGAGCAGCAAACAAAATTAAATGTATTAATATAATATTATATTATACTTAAAGGAAATAACTTAATACAATTCGGTTATTGCAAAATACAAATATTAATAAAAACATTTTCAAATGAAACAAGAAACTCTAGTCGGTGGTACCCGACTAGTAGATCCCCTGAACACCGTCCGATCTGCGTTTTATACCCTGAACCCATTGAAAATGTGAAATCAGGGTTTTGTGGAAATGTATGTAACAGACAGAAGGAGGCGTGGCAGACCCTATAAAGTAAATATATTTTTGATTAGCTCTACAAGCTGAGTCGATATAGCCATGTCCGTCCGTCAGTCCCTCCGTCCGTCCGTCCGTGTGAACGCAGGGATCTTGTAAACCACAAAAGCTAGAGATCTGAAATTTGAAATGTATACTCGTGTATACCATACGCAGTACGAGTTAACTCATCCCATTTCCGTATTATCGATGAAATTCGATAATTTATTTTCGTTTTTGGTGCGTAACTTGAATATCGTAACAGCTACAGATTTTAGATGTACTGTGTATATTCGTGTAATTTATTAATACAGACATTTTGTGATTTCAAATATTGAAGATATGTGCTTTGGCAAATGCATACATATGAATTATTACACTCTAAAAGTTTGATCATGATAGTCCATCTAGAAGAAAACTGATTCAACAAATGAGTTTCCACAACATAGCCCATGCTGCACCCCAAGCGCAGTCGCTGCGTAATCAAATCATTATAACAAGTAAGAGTGCTCTAGTCGAGACTGCTCGACTGAGAGATACCCTGAACCCTGTGAAGATGCGATATTCAAATCATTTTACGCTTCTTTTATATATATGTATGCACATATAACAACACATACACACACACACACATGCACACGCACGCATAAGCACTTTCTCTGCTACTGCGCAGTTTACGCAGCGACTGCGCGCGGGCAGCGCTTGCGCTGCAGTATGGGCTATATTTTAGAAACTTATTTGTTGAATAGGTTTGCTTCTAGATGTACTTTCGTAATCAAACTTTTACAGCGTAATAATGACATTCATATGTATGTATTTGCCAAAGCACAAGTCTCTAGTATTTGAAATACGTTTTTTTCAAATTTGGGGGGAAGGGGGCGTGGTATCCAAAATCCAAAAATTGAAAAATGTTTGTATTCATTACACGGATACACACAGTAAATCTGAAATCTATAGCTATAACGGTATTCAAAAACGAAGAAAAGCTATCGATTTTTATCGATAATAAGGAAATGGGATGAGTTATCGAAAAAAAATGATAAACTCGTACTGCGTAGGATATACACGAGTATACATTTCAAATTTCAGATCTCTGGCTTTTGTGGTTTGCGAGATCACTGCGTTCACACGGACGGACGGACGGACGGACGGACGGACGGACGGACGGACAGACGGACATGGCTATATCGACTCAGTTTGTCGAGCTGATCAAGAATATATATACTTTATGGGGTCTGCCATGTCTCCTTCTGCCTGTTACATACATTTTCACAAAAACATTATACCCTGATTTCCCATTTTCAATGGGTTCAGGGTATAAAAAGAAATGATGTATAAGGAAGTAGGAAATTGGAATAGGAATAGTTACAGGAGTCAATTTATTACGATTCTTAGGTTTGAATTACATATCACATATATATCACATATAGTAGTGAAATATTCACCGGCCACATTGATTTTAAACTTCGAAATATAAACTTTGGCTGAAAATGTACTAGAAATTAAAGCCGTTATTGTATCGCATGTCGTGTCAGATGAAAGCCTAGATAAGAAAACTTGCTTTCTAGAGGAGATACGACAGATAAAGTGGGTATAGTAAGGGTGGAGAAGTGGTCAGAATGTTGGTCATTGTTCGAGCAACAATCGGAGAAGCGGTTAATGTTTTATTAGGAATCTGTATTGAGTCTTGAGTGTCTATAATAGCACTGGCAACATGTGCTTCAGACGAGTCACTAGAAGGCGGAATTAATATAGAATCAGATGAAGTTGAGGAAGGCGCTAATAAATTGGGAGACGATATTGGTACGGAAGGAGGGGGTACCAACAGCGATGGAGTCTCTATTCGAATAGAGTATCAACGCTGTACAGATTTAGTAGCTTCTAGGTCACTAGATAACTGTTTTGAAATATTACTCAGTTTTAACAATTGCCCCCGCACTGAATTGTACATCTTGGAAAAATTTATTTGTTTTTCTAATCCAACCGGACAAGACCAGCGTAAACCAGCACAACCAATTTTGCACATTGCACATTTTGCCTATTCTGCATATTGTGTGCTTATAAAATTGTCACACAACCAGCAACTAACAAATTGCACTTGTGCAGAATCAAAAACTTGCCGAATAGTATATGAGCAAATCATTAAGGCAATTGGGTTTCATCAAACCAAAACGAAAGAACAGATCAAAAACAAAATAATAGAAAAACAAAGAGGAATTAATTTGTTGAGAGAGCGAGTCCAACAACAAACAATAGATAAAAGAGCGGAATTACAAAACGCAGCGAGAGAATTTATTGTACAAAACGAAGTTAGTTTCGTGAAAGTACAAACACACTCACAAACTCACAAACAAGTGTAAAAAGAGTGAGCAAAGCAAAAGAGAAGAGCAGAGAAATATTGAAGCATTCCAATAATAGTTTATAATTACCGACACTACACAAACTTTCAAATTAGAGACATTTTATAAAGCATCACAAAGCACCGCAGATTATTCTTTGCACAGTAATAAAAGCGCGATGACTAAATTAACCAATTCACAACAGTTTGCCAATTTTGCAAAATATTAAATACAGTCGAGTCTCGATAATTTGTACCCCGCTAAATCGAAAATCGCGATAAATCGAAAAAAATTCTATCCCCTTGATGGGGATATCTATATGATAGAAATCTCGATAATTTGAATTTCCGTCTAATTCGTAAAAAACCTGATCCCCTTGCCATTTCGAATTATCGAGACTCGACTGTACTAAAAAAAAAAATAAAGATTATGGAGCACAAGCCAAGCACGTCTAACACTCTCACTCTCACACCACAACATATTCTAAATGCTGATGTTTCATATTTATTCACATGTTCGTGAGACTTGTCATTATCGCCATGTAATAATTCGTTGGTATAAGTGACAGAGAGTGTCAGCTTGGATTGATTTTTTTTGGAATATTTAACCCTCTAAGACTAATTTCTAAAGTAAAGGCAGAAGTTAATTGGAATAATTTTTTTTAAAGTAAATAGGGGTTCCTGAGCTCAAATATGAACTCAGAAAAAATGTTGAAGCTTTCGTTTACCTGGAAAGTGAGAAAATGTAAATAATGTAAATGTCTCAAGGCACTCTTGAGGCTTTGAGGGTAAAAAAGTATTTTCCAAATAAATTGATTTTTTTTAATTTTTGTTTTATTTTATTTCTTTAAATCATTTTATTTGTGCTATGATACTCAACAAAACAATTTTTGTTGGCCGAGCAGCATAAATGTAGTTTGCATTTTGTGCAAATGCACTGCGCTTGTGAAGTTTTGCAGTGGAAAATGATTCAAAAGGTCAAACTTCAAGTCCTTTATTGGGTGATTTGATTTTTATCCTTGTTTGAGTTGTGGCTGCAAGGGTCGCCGAGAAATTGGCAACTGCATAGTATGTGATGGCGACCGAGTTGATCGCGCAGACAAAGATGAAGATGGTGAAGGTAAAATGTTGTTTTTGAGTGGACGACCTAGCAAGTATTTTGACTGATATTCCACTAGACCCGCAGTAATAGACTTTAGAAAATATGGAAATTCAATCAATTTCTCGCTGCTCGTGGTTTCCTTTTGTATATGTCTATATAGGATGTAGGCGTTTGTTGTTGCCATATCTACTAAATGGTAGAACATTCGGGTTGCAGCATCTTGAGTTTTACTTTTTATATGGTATCACCCCATAAGCCCATCCATCAGATCGACGCCCCTCATATGAGCGTTATATTCTCGAATAACTTGTAGACAGTCAACTTCTACATGGTGCTTCGACTTTCTGTCGTAACGAGCTGCCTTTGGTATTCCTCCTTGTGTATTTGACCTTTTAAACGGCTTAACGCCCGCATAGGTCGATAATAAGCGAACGGCCTTGTTGTCTTTCCACAGTACGTTACTAACCTCCACTCCATATGAGGAACCCACGTACTCAACTGAAAAACCTCTTGACTTTTCCTTGATGGCACTATCGTTTGGGAGCTTGCAGCTTGGTATCCGATTTACACAAACTGTTCCCAAACTATAAATTCCTTTTGCACGAAGGTATACCATCAAAGGCAGCGATGTGTAAAAATTGTCAAAATATACATATTATATGATGTTTGAAACTTTCAACAGTTTTCGTCAAGCGTACAACTAAGATCAGGGTAACCAGGTAATATAGCATTATCACCTGCGCCGCTATATATTTCAAATCGGTAGGCATATCCAAAAGAATCACACAGGACAAATAATTTTATACCCCACTTGTGTGGTTTATTGGGCATGTATTGCCGCAAATGGTGCTTCATTTTTGTGCTGCACATTTGTTCGTCAACGCATAATAGAGCTTGCTTAGGCACAGAGTCAAATCTTTCATTTAAAATGTCAATAACTCTTCGCGTGCGAAACAGTGGATCGTAGCCAGGCACACCCTTTTTGATTCGCTTGCTCTCATCATACAATGAGAAGTATTTCTTACTTGTTTCAAATTTGCTGCGGGTCATACAGGTATGTATGGGTGCAAACGCGTTTTGTCCCCAGTAACTTTTCAAATTAGGGTAGCGATATATTGACATGTAAATCAAAATATCGATATAGTGATGAATATCTTCTATTGTGACTTTAAACTTGCTGGCAATATTTTCCTTTAAGGATGCGCGCATTGTTTCCTCGACTATCATACTTATAATGTCCGAGTTTAAAATATAACAAAATAGTTGAAACGGAGTTTTCAGATCAGTTAATTTGGATGGCAACGAAGAATCGCCTTGAAAAGCTACATTGTTTATGTGCAATTGCATTGATTGCTGTCGACATATAACTTTACTAGGTTCCTTTTTAATTGATTCGATGTCTATTCATAAAAAATTAATGAGTTATACAGTCGAGTCTCGATAATTCGAAATGCCAAGGGGATCAGGTTTTTTACGAATTAGACGGAAATACAAATTATTATTTATTAATTAATATTAACTTTTTTCAAGGGGATAGAATTTTTTTCGATTTATCGCGATTTTTTATTTAGCGGGGTACAAATTATCGAGACTCGACTGTATTACAAATCAAAGTAATGACTTGCTTACTAAGCCCATTAAAGCCACCAGAAGACGGTAAAGATACACGTGTTGCTCCTTCAACAACTGGCAATGGTGATCGAGGCCTTTTAGGAGTTTTTCGGGAAGGCTAATGGCTCTGCACAGTATTTTCAATGTTTTCAAGATTACTGCACATTAAGGATACAGTAGAGGCATCTTCTAGTGCAGTGTTTAGTGCCTCTGCCAGGTCTTCATCCTCGTTGTCACTTGATATACTCGACATGTCCACATCCGACGGGACTGATTCGAGCAACTCCAGCAGTTGTTCATCCGTCAAATCAGACCATTTATGGCGAGCTCTCAAAGCCATTATTCAATCTCTATTAAAAAAATTCAACAATAAATAAAAATCACACCAAATCACACAAGAAGTGCAAGCAGTTGTGTAATATGGGCTGGCAACAAATTTTTCCGTAGAGCCCCAAAAGTGCCTTAAGGCTCTTATCACTTTTACGATGCTACACAGCACAAGTTCAACATATTCGCACATATTAAACTTCATTTAAATAGTACTTACCTTTCACGAAAAAATATATTGAGTTCAATTGGTTGTATAAATTCGCTTTTATCAACACTGCAAAAGACAATGTGTAGCAGTTGAAGTTTTTGGCGCGAAATAACATGATTCGATCTTACGTTTATTAAAAGTACCGTTTAAAGGGTCCGAGAGCTTTAAAACTTTGGCAATGCTTTTTGGCAATTATTTTTAACAGTCCTACAATTAACTAAAAGCTCTTAGTTATTTTTTAAAAATTAAAAATAAAATAAGTGCCTAGAGGAACTCTTACGTCCTAGAGTCAATCTTATTTTAATCTTTATTTTACTTTAAAAATGAGCTTAGCCTAAATACATAAAATTCTTATTCATAGAGTTCTGTCTTTAATGGCGGCAGAACGGTAGTATGTAGCATGTTTATATCTGTATGCATTTAGCTTATATTGTTCATTAGACATATATATAAGAAAATCACTACGGCTCGCTAAGCGGCAAAGTCCAGACGCGGCAGCTGTCATGCGTCTATTGCTGGTCGGTGCACACATAAGGGCCGAACGGATTTCAAATGCATTTATGTTTCTATTGTATGATATCGTTGTATATAAGTAACAACAAAATGTTACTATGTCAATATACTTGTAGGGTATATTGTTGGGCATATTAATATGCCACGCATACTACAATTAAAAGCAATTGTATAAGGCACAGTCGCTAGCATACTAGCATTACAAGACGAAAGTTTCAATGCTAAATTACAGGACATTGAAAAATGTTTAGAAAGTGTAAATATCAGCACAACGGAAGTAGAGACATATCAGGATGCTGAGATCAGAATATGTGTCATTTGCAATGAAACTCTAGATATTATAAAATCCCTACTAGACTTCAAGTGCAGAAATGAGACAAACGTCTCATGTATAAAAGCGGTGCGTACCGATAGATATGATGGTAGCTCGAAACATTAAGGGCTTTGGGGATATTGCGGAATAAAATAAAGGGCTCATCAGATATGGTACTTTCGTCTTTTAATACTCCTCTCAATTTTAAAGCTATAGTTACCCGGTTAGATTTTACATACGCGTACAAACAACTCATCTCTCTAATCGAGCAAGAAATGTCAACGCTATCCAGGAAAATATAACTCTATTACAATACTATAACGACAAGGTAGAAACAAAGTTGACTGCTTAAAAACAAAACTATCATGACATACGTCAATAATGAAGCTGATTCGTTGAACGAAAAATACAGAGCGGATGATCTCTGTGTATTCAGTCCGAGCAAAAGCAACAAGGTAGATACAAAAATGTATCAGCGGACATTGGATGCAATCAACAAGGAAAATATTCACACTTTATACAGACCACACAAAGTAGCCCGTCCCAGGGACAAAACCAGAATAATCAGTGGCAAATGCAACAACAAGACACTCAAGTCGACACGTACAACAATCAGGGACAGGCAAATTTCGTGACCCCAAGCAATTTTATTCATTTGTAAATTCGAAGCGTAAATCTTCTAGTTTACCTTCCACATTTTTCTTTGGATTGGACAAATCTTGTAATGATCATGTTCCCTCTGATCTTTTTGCAAATTTTTTCCAATCCACTTATTCTTCAGTTGATCCCTATACCACTTCTTACCCTTACTTAATTTCTGCAATAAATAATAAAAATGCTTCTAACGTTTCCCCTGCATCTCTGGTTTCAGCCATTCGGTCACCCTTCTCTCCTGGAGCTGATAATATACCCAGTTGTGTAATTAAAGAATGTAGTGTTTCCCTACAGTCACTATTACTAAAGCTATTTATTGTGTCCCTGGAAACCTCTGTTTTCCCTTCTGTTTGGAAAGAGTCTTTCATCATCGCTCTACATAAAAAGGGCGGGAGGTCTGATATTTCTAATTACAGATGTATTGCGAAACTATCTGCTATTCCGAAGTTATTCAAAAAAATAATAACATCGACACTACAACATTTTTGTAAATCTATCATCTCACCTTCTCAGCATGGTTTCGTTCAAAGTCGATCAACATCGACTAATCTATTAGAATTTACTTCACTAGTCAATGACAGTTTTTTAAATAAAATGCAAACTGATGTTATAAACACTGATTTCAGTAAAGCATTTGAGTCAGTACACCATGACATATTACTTCAAAAGCTTGATCATTTGGGATTTTCCCCTAAGCTTGTTTCTTGGATTGCATTCTATTTAAAGGGTAGGACCCAAAGAGTTATGTTGAGATCAGCTATTTCGAAACTTATTTCTGTTTCGTCAGGTGTACCTCAGGGTAGTCATTTGGGACCGTTACTTTTTTCCTTATTTATAAATGACCTTCCTAGCTGTATATCTCATTCAAATATATTTATGTATGCAGATGACGTAAAACTCTGTCTATCGTATTCTAATTCACTCGATCATCTACGCCTACAAGATGATCTTAATTCCTTTCAACTGTGGTGTGTGGCTAATCGGTTGCATTTAAACTGTTCTAAATGTATGACAATGACCTTCAGTCGTACTATTCCATACATTGCTAATTATTCAATTAATAATGACTCATTGCAGCGCATTTTTTCAGTCAAAGATCTTGGTGTACTCTTCGACTCAAAACTTAATTTTAATTCTCATATCTCAACCATCATAAACGAAGCCAAAAGTGTGCTCGGTTGTATTAAACGTTGGGCTAGAGAGTTCAATGATCCGTTTATAACAAAACTACTCTATATTTCGCTGGTACGCCCGACTTTAGAATATTGTTCAATTATATGGTTTCCTCAGCATAAATTGTATCAGGATCGTATTGAATCGGTCCAGAAACAGTTTTTACTCTATTCCCTACGTAATCTAAACTGGGACCCTTATCTCCGTTTACCGTCTTACCATAGTAGGCTTCTTCTTATTGATCTTCCATCATTAATCAATCGTAGATCAATCCTGGGGATTGTTTTTCTACATAATTTGATTATGGGTAATATTGATTCATCCCGTCTGTTAATGCAGCTTAATTTTTCTGTTCCTTCCAGAACAACCAGACACTTTCGTCCGCTGTATTTACCATTGTGCACATCGGATTATTCTTTGCATAGCGCGATTCACGTTTTATGCGTTAATTATAATAAATTTTACTACGTGTTTTCCTCAGAACTCTCTCTTCCCATAATAAAATCCTTGCTTTCAGGTCATCTTAGGGAAATCACACACAATACCCAGGAGTAAGCAGGTCATAAATTTGATGATCTGGCAAATCTCCAACATTGTGTAGGGATTACCCAATCATTTCTATTCTTTTTTTTTTTATCTCTACTCCTCATTCTGTTTATTAAATTTTCTTTTATCTATTAATATTTACTTTAAATTTTATTATATTATTTAATTTATAATTATACGTTAGATTCAATAATATATATTTTAAGTTTCCATTAACACTTTCTATCTTTCATAGTTCGTTCAATAATACCACTGACCATACATGGCTGTGATTTGGGGCATAGCTGGCCGGACTGGCAAATAAAATACCCCCATCGGGTTGGTGGTATTATGGAAATATTTTTTCCTGTTCTTATTTAGGCTATACTTTATACTTGTTTAGTTTACCTATTAAGTTGACTCTCGTTTTGTCAATAACCTTTTGAATAAATAAATAAATAAAAGACCAAAGAGTAATACCGCAAGGTACACAGGACAAAAACAACAAAGAATTAATCACTTAACCGCAGATGACGCCCCACCCAACCAAAGCGACTGTAAATATCATACGGAAGAAGATTTGGGTACAACAGTCTTACTAAATGGGAGGGTTGTCCACAAGAACAATTTAAGATAAAATCTCACTAATACTACAATAATACTACTACGACTGCTTAAAAACAAAACTATCATGACATACGTCAATAATGAAGCTGATTCGTTGAACGAAACATACAGAGCGGATGATCTCTGTGTATTCAGTCCGAGCAAAAGCAACAAGGTAGATACAAAAATGTATCAGCGGACATTGGATGCAGTCAACAAGGAAAATATTCACACTTTATACAGACCACACAAAGTAGCCCGTCCCAGGGACAAAACCAGAATAATCAGTGGCAAATGCAACAACAAGACACTCAAGTCGACACGTACAACAATCAGGGACAGGCAAATAATAGACCAAAGAGTAATACCGCAAGGTACACAGGACGAAAACAACAAAGAATTAATCACTTAACCGCAGATGACGCCCCACCCAACCAAAGCGACTGTAAATATCATACGGAAGAAGACTTGGGGACAACAGTCTTACTAAACGGGAGGGTTGTCCACAAGAACAATTTAAGATAAAATACTACACTATCAACACAAAAACACAGGAACAAATAAGTTATATGAAACATTGCTTTTAACAAATAGTACCAAAATTTCAGAGCCCGAAGCCTTTACGTTATCAGTCACACTTGCAAAGATTATCCACCCAAATGGTTGAAATACAATATCAATGAACATACTACAAATATCACTGTTAATTTTCTTATGTAAATAGCTCTTATTATAAAATATTCATAGCCTAAACTAGTATGTAAAAAAAGAATTTTAGTTTACTGAAACCAGGTAATACAAATTAGAAACTGTAATACCGTCCCTAAAAGAAAATCCTGCCGGAAAAGTCCCAGTACATGAGCACAACAACATTACTCAGTTGGCGCCGCACATTGCACCACTTGCCCAGCCACCTTGAGCCGTTAACAGTCATCGAGGATGGCAATACCATCATCAACGATGAAACGGCTGCGATCACCGCTGATAGTCACCGGGAAACTCCTTGTTCATTTCAATGATGAAGTAAAGTGAATGTAACCGTATACCGAAACTTGATGAACTCTCCAAGCCCAGTAGCTCCAGCACTCCTTAATATAATAACGAGCTTGCCATACTTACAGAAGAAGTATGGAAAACTTATGATACATTGCCCGAATAAGAAGTCCGCGGACGTCCTCCACTTAAGCAGCGGACGCTGTTCACGGATAGCTGCATACCCTATAAACATTGCAAGTTCAGAATATTGCGCAACGGCATCAAGAGCTCAACCATCAGTCAGCAGTCAGCCAGGGCTAGTCTTCATTATAAGAAATTATGTTCTTAAAAATTAGTTGATTCTTGGAAACATATCGCGTCGGTCATCACCTCGCAACATTTAAACAAAGTCTTCTTAATTTGCGCAGCACCGCGTTTTATGAGTAATAAATAGTTATTAAATATGTATATTTAACTTAGAAACTGCTTATTTATGTACCAATAGTAGTAGAGTTGCAAATCGGAAAATAGAAATGTTAGCGTTTGAACCGTGAAAGAGTACTCTGCTGTCAGTTGCGCCCAACTGCAACGTTCTCATTTTTTTATACCCTGAACCCATTGAAAATGGGAAATCAGGGTATAATGGTTTTGTTAAATGTATGTAACAGGCAGATGGAGGCGTGGCAGACCCCATAAAGTATATATATTCTTGATCAGGGTGACGAACTGAGTCGATTTAGCCCTGTCCGTCTGTCTGTCCGTCCGTCCGTCCGTCCGTCCGTCCGTCCGTCCGTCCGTCTGTCCGTATGTATGGACGCGTCGATCTCAGAACCTATAAGAGCTAGAAACTTGAATTTTTTTTGGAAGTTCCTGTATAGCAGGCGCAGATCAAGTTTGTTTCAAACAATCGATAACTTATACCGTTTTAATGTTATCGATTAAACACCTTATCGAAATACAGTTTTTTAATTCTATCTCGTACATATTTGCAGCTAGAGTCTACAAATTTTACATTTAGTTTCATTTATATTTTATACAATTTCGGTTTTTGTTATATTTTGGATATCGGTTCAAAATTTTTGAAAAAGTTTCAAATTGAAGGTTAGTTGCAAATATAGCCAATATGTGAATGAGTTTGCGATTTTATACAACTGAAAAATATTCAATATAATATGTAGATCATATGCTGAAAATTTCATTGAAATCCATTAAGTATCACAGAAGTAATTAAACAAAACGTTTTGTCAATTGCGACATGTGACCAGAAACCCACCCCCGTTTTCATTTTTTCTATACATTGAGACATTCGAATGCGAGCATTCTTGTCTGTTCTAAGAATCACAACAATTACAGCTGACTGCTTGAATTTTGCCTTAGCTGCCTTTAGTTTAAATTTGCTACTGCTTGTCTAAGCAGTGCAGTGGCGGTGTTGATAGAAGCGTGGCACGCCGTGCCTTGCAGGTCTGGATTCAAACCTCGTCGCTGTCAAAACTTTTTTATTATTTTTTGTTTTCACACACACAATGGTGGTGTCGCGGTAGAGGTGATGCGCTTTGATCAGTAGATGTTGCTTCGACATCAGGTGGGAAAATGTCAGATTTTCTTAATTTTTTATTTTTTTCCTTTATTAAATTATTATTAATATTATTCTTAAAACAAAAACTAATTTTTTGACAAACATGCTTTTTGATTGTCAAAGTACAAGATTGGCAATTTAATTAAATTTTGTATAAATTTGTAATGTATACAAGATACGGAATATATTTAAAAACGCAGATCTGACGGGGTTCAGGGGATCTCCTAGTCGGGTACCGACTAGAGTTTTCTTACTTGTTTATTGTTTACAAACATGAAGTGGCGGTGTTGGTAGAGGTGATGCGCTTTGACGAATACATACATAGATGTTGGTTCAAGTCCAGGTGCGCTGATGTCAGGTTTTCTTCCATTTATTTCAGATATATATTTTTATTTTGCTTGATAAACATTGTATTAGATTGTGAAAACGTAAGTTAAACAAGTAAGAAAACTCTAGTCGGGGGTGCCCGACTAGGAGAGCCCCTGAACCCCGTCCGATCTGCTTTTTAAATATATTCCGTATCTTGTATACATTACAAACTTATACAAAATTTTATTAAATTGCCAATCTTGCACTTTGACAATCAAATAGCATGTTGTCAAAAAAGTAGTTTTTGTTTTAAGAATAATAGTAATAATAATTTAATAAAAGAAAAAAAAAATTAAGAAAATCCGACATCAGCTCACCTGGAGTCGAACCAACATCTACTGATCAAAGCGCATCACCTCTACCGACACCGCCATTGTGTGTGAAAAAAAAAACAATGAAAAATTTTTGGCATCGGTGGGACTTGAGCCGAGATCTGCTTGGCATGGCATGCCCCGTTTCTATCAAGACAGCACTTCACTGCTTAGACAAGCAGTAGCAAAGCTGTAAGTGTTGTAATTCTTAGAACAGACAAGAAGGTTCGAAAAAATGAGTCATGCTTACGGGGGTGGGTTTCTGGTCCCATGTTGAAATTGACAAAACGTTTTGCTTAATTACTTCTGTGATACTTAATGGATTTCAAAATTTTCAGCGTTTGATCTAAATATTATATTGAATATTTGTCACTTGTCTAAAATCGAAAACTCATTCACATATTGGCTATATTTGCAACTAACCATCAATTAGATAATTTTTGTAAAATTTTGAACCAATATCCAAAATATAACAAAAATCGAAAGTGTATAAAATAACAAGTAAGAGTGCTCTAGTCGAGACTGCTCGACTAAGAGATACCCTGAACCCTGCGAAGATGCGATATTTAAATCATTTTACGCTTCTTTTATACATACATACATATACACAAACAACACATACACACACACACACATGCACACGCACGCACAAGCACTTTCTCTGCTATTGCGCAGTTTACGCAGCGACTGCGCGCGGGAAGCGCTTGGGCTGCAGTATGGGCTATATTTTGGAAACTTATTTGTTAAATTAGTTTTCTTCCAGATGGACTTTCGTAATCAAACTTTTACAGCGTAATAATGGCATTGATATGTATATATTTGCCAAAGCACACGTCTCTAGTATTTGAAATACGTTTTTTTCAAATTTGGGGGGAAGGGGGCGTGGTATCCAAAATCCAAAAATTGAAAAATGTTGAAACTAAATGCAAAATTTTGAGACTCAAGCTCTAAAGATGTAAAAACTGTATTTCAATAAGGTTTTTAATCGATAACATTATACGGGAATGTTTGAAACAAACTTGATTTGCGACTGCTATACAGGGACATCCAAACAAAATTTCAAGTCTCTAGCTCTTATAGGTTCTGAGATCGACGCGTTCATACGTACGGGCAGACGGACAGTCGGACAGACGGACAGACAGTTCTTCACCTTGATCAAGAATATATATATACTTTATGGGGTCTTCCACGCCTTTTTCTGCCTGTTACATACATTTTAACAAAACTATTATACCCTGATTTCCCATTTTCAATGGGTTCAGGGTATAAAAATTTAATTCAATTTTTTATAAGTTTATGCTACAGACAAGCTATGGAGTATATTAAGAAATGCAGATCGAACGGGGTTCAGTGGATCACCTAGTCGTGCACCATCGACTAAAGCTTTCTTACTTTTTGATCTTGGATTGCCACCTAGAGTATATACTCCAAATTGCATATACAAGTTCAAAATATAAAAGAATTTGTAGACAACACTTTATAGCCAGTTCAGATTTGCCACGATCCTAGCGAGCTTGCATACATTATTTTTTCGTCGTTCTGTAGAGGATTTGAACAGTAACTCCATAGGAACCAAAATGCTATCACATGTCAATCTTAAGAAATATTTTCAACAGTTTCATGAGAATATATAATTTATTATAACTTAAAAGCTTCAATATGGTTTTTTATAAAATTCTTTATTTACAATTTGAATCTATTGTGAAATTCTAACTTTTTTCTGAAAGTTCTATTTAATTTAAATTTTAATTTTTATTACTACTTCAGATCTCAAGTACGTTTAGACACCTTAACTAAATAATATAGCCGACTAAAAAAAAAATAGTGTAATAATGTTGCTATTATTTTTAATAATTACGGTTACTAATAATAATTACGGTCACTATGAGATTCAAACGTTGAAGAGATATATCATTCCTTAATGTTTTTCTGAAAATAATCAATAATAATTTCAAATTTAAATGTGATATTTAAGTAATTTTTAAGATCCAAGATAGAAGTAGACGCATATTAGTTAGTATAATTGGGAGAGTAATATGTTTAATCTGACAAGAAAAACCAAGTGATAATTATTATAAAAATTTGTATTGGTGTAATACACCGCTATTCAAATCAAATTAACAAATTAACACGTTCCCTCCTTTAAAAAGTAAGAGTCAACTTTACTCTTTAATCACTATTGTCGCACTCTGATCAATGAAGTCACAGGCTACTTTGACTCGAAACGTTGAGTAATCTAACTTGGACCGAGTGTTAATAGAATTTTTTATTGAGCAACAAATTGGTGGATCTAGTGGTTAAAGAGGATGGTATCCTAAAATATCGCCAGGTGTTCAAGCATTAACACGATAATAAACGGCCACCTCATTCGGCATTGTATAATTTTTGATGATCCTCAACATACAAAAAGATCGAGTATAGGGATATCAGAAAGTCACTCGTGCCCTATGCCCTATACTCCAATAATACGCCTTGGGAGACCATAGCAATATATAAAATTATTTTTAGGATTTTTGTTTATAATAAAAATATTCCTGGATGATAATAGCTGACAGCGACGCCCAGTTCAGCAAAAATGTTTGAACTCACGTTGCGGCATATAGGATTTACAGTTAAGCGGAAAAACATCAGTCTGGATGTTAAAAACCGTGTATCGGACATATACAATGCAGAAACACCCAAAAAAATTAGAAGCAGAAACAAACCAGCAACCGCAACGGACAGTGAGTATGTAGCAAACCACGGAGGTCTTAGTAGGTGTGTGAGAGCGTATGAGTGTACGCGAAGTACTGTTGCTCTACACAAGTTCCAAACAGGGAGCTATAAAACTTATGTAACTATCTATTTGGTCAACCTGGTGTGGATCGAGTAATGGCAGGCGGAATCCTCTGGTACCTTTAGATCCTTTGACGATGGGGTGGGTGTTTGCCATACTGTTTCCAACTCTACATAAAATTTTTTTTTGTTAGGACTCCTTACTGAAACTATTATAAACGGTAGATCATAAACTATACTACAAGTATAGATTACATCAACCCGAACAAAATAAATGGGGAATGAAGCGAACACAAAAAGCTATATAGACGCGGGGCCGAAGGTGATAAGGACCTCTCGCTGTCTCTACCCAATCCGGCCATGATCTTCATCGAACAATTTTATTGAAGAACTTTCGACCCTCTTTTACAATGCCATGTCATCACATCATACACATCATAATTTTAGCAGACGACTTTATAATCAAAACATTCACAATTTACAAATTTCGACTATTAATACCGAGGTTTACAAGATTAAATATAGGGTATTTATGTTCAGCATCGTATATAAAGGATTAGCCTAACAATACAATATAGGTAAATTCATCGGTAGTTGAATGTTTTGTTTTCTATAACATATGTATGACATAACTGACGAAAAATTTTATTTACCTTATGTATTGATGTAATTAGTAATTTTATGATACTTATTTATTTACTGATTTCATTTATTTATTTATAATTTATTTCAGTATAATTTTGGTTTTTTTCATTATTTATATATTTATTTATTTTTTTTACGGGTATTGGGTTAACGGAAACAATAGGGAAATCAAGCACTTACATTTTGTTTTCCAGCGGTGAAAGGCCTTTCATCGTGGTTGTAATGCTGTGGTTGGTTTTAGTGGATTTATGGTTAATTTAAAAGGATGGGCTAAATTTTAACTATTCCGAAAACATTTTTTTTCTTTAGTTAAATAAATTTTTTATTTTCTTTTTTTATTTTATTATATAAATATATATATTTTTTTAAATTTTTATTAATTCATTTTATTTTATTTTATTTTTAATTTTATTTTTTTTATTATTATTATTCATTGTTGTTTCATATTAATTTATTTTATTTTATTCATTTGATTAATTTTTTTTTTTAACTATTATTAAATATAATTTTTCTCAGTGTATTGCACTTGACTTTTTTTTTTAAATGCTGTCAATTGCCCACGGCAATTATATAATCAGCTTGCATTTTCTGTCTTTTCTATTTTTACTAACTTTAGGGTCTTTTTCAGGTTTTTGCACTGATGCACTGCACTGTTTAATTAGGTTATTATAGCCGCTGCTGCTGAAGCGGGGTATCCCACGTCGATTAAATTAGCAAAAATTTTTATATTTTCCCTCCAACTTTATTGTTGAGAGGGCAGACGAATCCTATTTCAGGTGTGAAGATTTAATTAACAAGTTAATTAAATTTAACTTAAGTATTCATACCTTTAGGGGTAAAAATACCCAAAAACTCCAAAAAAAATGTGCGATCGCAAGTCAATTAAAATTTGTAGGCCGGCAAACGAAAAGAGATTATTTTCGCTCCGCAGCTTTTTTTTATAGTATTGAGAAAAGGTCGGATTGCCCAGACGTTGGCTGCGTTGCTATTAGCTGAATAAGTTTCGCATGATCAAGTGCGCTAATCTGCCGCTACGTGCAATGCAGCGAAGCTTTTACTGCAGCAGGTCAAAACTTACGCCATGCATCAAGCTCCTCAGCAAGCTTCAGACAAGCTTATGCTCTAATTCCGCTATGTGCGCGCAGCTTAAGCTTACATTGCTTATCGCATGAGCTTTTTATGCTTCTCAATTATTATGTTGCCGAGCTGCGACCATTACACCACCCGATAGTATACCACCGTTAGACGGAATATTAGCGGGAATTAGTTGCGAATATCTTTGGCATGATAGGTGCCGACTTCTTGGTCTTGCAGGTTTTCAAGCACATAATAACAATTTCCTAGTTTTTTTTTAATTCGACATTTTAGAAACTGAGGTCCAAGTTTGGCGTTAACGTTTTGAGCTAACTTACTTAAAGCTTACTTACTTTAAAGGCAACTGGTTTGGCTCGCAAATTATATTGGCCTGCGTTTCGTTCGTATGCTCGCCGTATATTATTTTGGATGTCTTTTCTTAACAGACCAAGATTATCTAATCGAGAAATCGGAACTATTGGCTCTTCAAGCAATTGTAAATCTTTTAACAATCTATAGTGCGAACTGTGTGTGATCATATCTAGCCCAAAAAGTGCTCGATATGGTGAACAGTTCAAAGATTGATAAAAAACCGATCGCAACGAACATGAAATGCTCGTTAAATGAACGTCCCACTCAGTCTGGTCATTTTTAAGATATGAACGAATCGCTGCTAACAAAGAACGGCTTCCACGTTCAGCCGCATTGCTTTGAGGTGAGTAAAGGGCAGTGTATACGTGATTTATGCCTAACTCCGTAAGAAAAGTTTTAAATTCTTTACATTTAAATTGTGTTCCATTATCGCTAAAGATAGTTTCCGGAACACCAAAACTATGAAATATGTATTTTAGCAGATACTCATGAATTTTACTGATGCGAATTTTTTCAAAGGACACAGCCAATGGTATTTGCTAAAATAATAGAGAACTATAAGCAACCCTATATGACCCTGTTTACTGCGAGAATATGGTCCACGTAAGTCAATATACAATCGTTGAAACGGTGTATACGAGGGAAAATGATCCCCCATTGGCGGTATTTATGTATAGATAGGGGCTTTACTTTCTTTGCACGAATTAGCACTGCACCAATGCCAAAATCGCTGGCATCGCAATGAAGGTAAAATTTCTCGTTAAAATCCGGATTCGTTAAGATTGGAGCAGTTGTTAATACTTGCTTCAACTTATCCATAGCCGCTTGTGCTTCGGGGGGCCATACAAATTTGAGCTTAATAGAAACGACATCGGTAATCGGGCAAGTAAAATCTGCAAAGTTATGCATAAATCGTCTGTACCAACCACAAACTCCGAGAAACCCTCGTACCTGTTTTAAGTTTTTGGGCGGTGGCCAATTAACAATACAAGATACTTTCGATGGATCAGGGCCGATAACACCACTTCCAATGACATAGCCTAGATAATTAATGTTTGTTACGCAAAAATTACTTTTGGCTAGATTTAACGTCAGGTTAGCTTTTTGAAATTGATCTGCAAGTCGTACTAAAATAGCCAGATGAGAGGGAAAGTCTTCAGAGACAACACAAAGGTCATCCAGATAACCGAATACGCAGTATCTAAGATCTGGTGGTATTAGCAGATCCATTAAGCGACACATTGTAGACGGGGCATTGCTCAAGCCAAAGGGCATAACTTTAAACTGATATAGGGGGCGACCTGGGACTGTGAATGCGGTTAACTGTTTTGACTCCTCAGTGAGTTTAATTTGCCAAAAAGCATCCTTTAAATCTAATTTTAAAATAATGCTTTAGGCAATCGAGAGAAAATTCCATTGATGCTGGGCAAAGGATATGCATCCTTATTAGTTGCATCGTTAAGCCGACGTGCATCTAAACACAAACGAACTTTATTCGGCTTTACTACAAGTCGCATGGGTGAACTCCAAGGATTTACAGAGGGTTCAATCACATCTAATTGGAGCATGCGATCAATTTCTTTATACAACAAATTCTCTACAGCAGGACTGACTGGGTAGTAACGTTGCTTCACCGGTTTAGAGTCTCCAATTTCTATATGGTGCTCTATTAGTGTCGTACGACCTAAACTAGAAGACGCATTTGGGAATAATTCCTTGACTAGCTCCAATTGTTGGATCTTTGTATCTGTTAAAGGATATGAGTTTTCGTTGGGGGCATTGTTACTTGCACATGATGCATCTAGAGAACGTTTAATGTTTGGTGCGAGACGAAAGGTTTTCCAGAAATCGTGTCCTAAGATGAGATTCTGCTTTAGACTAGGAATTATGTACAATTTCAATGGCTTCTTAGCAGTTTTGTAAGTCAATTCAATATCTAAAAATCCAATAATGGAATGACTTTCCCCTCCGGCAGTTTTGGCTTTAGACTTTATGGGCTTAAACTTGGGCAACTTTGAAAAATCTTTAGTGGCCAACTTCGAACCTATACAGCCTATATTCGCTCCCGTCTCCAACAGACCAAGTTCTGCGTATTCCAGGAACGAAACTTCGGCATAACTACGAAGATCTGCTGCGTTATTAAAAATCGTAGATATTTGTAAGAGCCGGTTCTTCTTAACATCTTTATAATATCTTTCAGTCCGTTTGCTAGGTCTAGGGGGACTGTCTTGAAATATTCCATTTCGGACTTCTAGGTAATTTTGTAGACGTTCCTCGTAGGGACGAAAACGAATTGAAGGAGTATTGGATTGCAAGTTTGGCATTTCGTACTCACAATTAGGAACATAAAATTGTGTAGAAGATTTCTGATCCCTTGTTATACTATCTGTTTCTACATTTTTTGGGGCATCCGATTGTGCCGGTTTTCCGACTGATTCTGAAGGCAAAATTTGCATTGTGGTTTGTATAAGTTAACACGCGCCGATCAAATAGTGCTGACAATGAGTCAGCACCTTCCACAAAGGATGCCGTTGCGACAGAGTTGCAGGCGAAATTGGACGCCAGCACGCAGAGGCGGGCTGATCGTCCACAGAAGACGCAAGCTCAGCGTTCTGCAGGCCTGGCCACCGGCAGCGTTGGCTTGGAGTCGTCTTTGAAATTCATAAATGTTTAGTTTATAATCTTCTCTCAGAAAGCTCACACGAGCAGTAAATAAAAAGATTCAAAAGTATAAAACGGTCTTGTTATAACTGGCGCCCAACGGCAAGTTTTGCCAGAACAAAATAATATAACTGCTTATTTGTGATCTGTGTAACTCTTCGAGCCAACGCCAAGAGTCATAGTGCAAAAAAAAATAAATAAATAAATAAAAAACAAAAAACAAAAAGAAACAAACAACAACAACAAAACAACGTCGGGAGAAATCCGAAACCGAAGTGAAAGAACTAACAAAAAAACAAGTAAGAACGTTGCAGTCGGGCGCAACCGACTGCGTGATACTCTGTTCCCATAGGGGCTTCTGGCATATTACATTTTAAAGTTGATCTTAATTTGTTAAAGTCGCCGCTCGAATTAGCTTCTGACTCAAAATAACTATATATTTATTAAAATTCTAAAAATATATATATGTCGCAGAGTCGTTTATTTCTGGTTGCTGGTCTGCCATATCGACTAACAAACTTTAAGAGTGAAGCGAATTCCAACCGGCGCATACAATTGTCTGAACGCAACTGCTTCGCATTCTCTGATCACGCATCGATCTACTTCTTCTTACACGCCAAGCTGGACTACCCTTGGCGACAGCGCGACAACGCCGTCGCCTCACTCGTACGGTACCTAGGCGCCAGTCATATTCTATGTTGTAGTCAAATTCTAAGAATCATTTCACAATATCCCAAACTCATTGCACAGCTTGGTCTGGCAAGCACAGTGGTCAAACTATGTTCATAATGTGACAGACACGTACAGTGTCCAAAATACGTCCATTATGCGACACGGCCTTCCTGACAAAATACACGTCCTCGTGTGTTGTCTTAACTCAACCACATAAGTGACAACGCTTCAGGATTCAAAGGCTCTATGGATATTTCAATACACTTCTATTCGATATTCTTATTCATCATGTAACACAATTCAAATCAGTTTTAATTTCATTCTTATCATAGCATAATTACATTTTCGTAACATAATTTTAATTTAATAAATCATAACATTCGTGTAATTCCTTTAACACATTTTTTTTTTTTTTTTTTAACCAAACAAATTTGTGTAGTTCCTTTTACACATACAATTAACTTATCATTTGTGTAGTTCCTTTTACACATACAATTAACTTGTCATTTGTGTAGTTCCTTTTACACATACGAACTTATCATTTGTGTAATTCCTTTTACACATACAATTAACTTGTCATTTGTGTAGTTCCTTTTACACATACGAACTTATCATTTGTGTAATTCCTTCTACACATACGAACTTATCATTTGTGTAATTCCTTCTACACATACGACCCCCGCCATAACATGTCTCTTCTGCTATGGTGCGGTCTTTAGTTATCATATTGGGCAACAGATGCAACTTCCATTGTGCTGTCTCTATCTTTACATAACTCATCGAGTATCTGAGTATTTGGTATTGCTTTTAAACATTCATGAGAATACTTATACTTTCGATTACATGTTAAAGATTTTAGTAAATATCTGTCTCCATCCAATGCTTCAATTATCTCAAATGGCCCTTTAAATTTAGGATCAAGTTTAGTTTGATGACGTTCTTCGTTTTTGAGCAAAACGTGATCACCCACTTTGAAATTTACTATTTTAGCTTTATTTTTATCAAACCTATTTTTGTCGTATTTTGCTTGAGCTTCCATATTTTTTTTAGCCTCCTTTCTCAAATTTTCTTTGTCTACTTCATCATTGTTATCTTCGTTTATCGGCAACAAGCCAAAAGGTCGAGCTTCCTTACCAATCAATAATTCTAAAGGGCTAAACTTAGTCACACGATTAATCGTGCAATTCATTGCTAGCTGCACTTCAGCCAACGCATCCTGCCATGATCTCTGACTGGTTTCGACAGCAGTCAGCATACCTTTCAGGGTACTCATGACCCGTTCTACCTGACCGTTTGCTCTACTGGCACCCGTAGCAATTAAATGTAGATTAATTTTTTGAGATGAGCAAAATTCGCGGAAACTTTTACTCGCGAAACTACGTCCTTGATCTGCTATAATTCGAGTGGGTAAACCAAATAAAGATACGGCTGATTTTACAGCCTTAATGCAGCTTTCAGAATCTATATTCAGTGTGTGATAAAAATAAACAAACTTGGTGAAAGCATCTATAAGAACGATGACATATTCCTTCATATCATTTTTACCACTCATTTTGCCTGTAATGTCAATATGTATCGTATGCCATGGTATTTCTATTTTAGGAATAGGATGCAGCTCGACTTGCACTTTTCCCACAAGTGGCTTAGATACTTTACATGTGATGCAGTTTTCTACAAATCTACGCACATATTTGGACATATTTTCGAACCAGTAATAACCATAGACCTTGTCGAGCGTCTTTTCCCAACCCAGATGCATTATAGCTTCATGGACGTGATTTATGACGGCCCATCGAAAAGCTCTTGGTATTACCGGCAAACATTTGGTCTTACTATTTCGCTGTATTTTCCTATGTAGTATTCCTTTTCGCAATAGGTTTTTTTCGCATAGGTTTTGTCCATATTTCCTGGTAACTCATTACTTTTTAACTTTAAAATTATTTCTTGTATCTCGGAATCTCGCTGTTGTTCCGAAACCAACCAGTTGTCAGATACCTCCGTCAAATTGATTCGTAATTCAGGTATTTTATTCAGACTTTTATGTTGTTCCAGCACTGGATTCCGAGAGAGAAAGTCAACATGCGCCATTCGCTCGCCTTTTCTATATTCTATTTCGAAATCAAATGCCTGTAAAAACGCCCACCATCTATGCACCCTCGGTGTTAAATCTAGTTTTGTGCGACTGGCCTTTAATGAATTACAGTCAGTATAAACTATAAATTTACGTCCTTGCAAATAATGTCGGAAGTGTTTAATAGCATTTACTACTGCTAACGTCTCCAGTTCGTATGAATGGTATTTAGATTCGGCGGGAGACGTACACTTACTGTAATACTCTACCACATGAGGTTTATTGTCAATTTTGTGTAACAGGATCGCTCCATACCCAATACAACTTGCGTCTGTATGTAGCTCTATTGGGTATTGCGGATCGAATATGATTAAAACTGGCGTCTGAGTCAATATAGTTATTATTTTTGTTCGTATCTGTTCATGCACTGGTAACCAAACAAAGTCAGTGTTTTTCTTAGAAGTGAGAAGATACAGAGGTTTAAGTGTTTGGGAGAAATTTAACACAAATTGCCGAAAATAAGAAGCTAAACCAATAAATTGTCTTAGCTGTGAAACATTTTGAGGTGGTGGTAATCCATTTAAAGCTTGAATTTTTCGTGAATTTGGCCTGATTTCTCCATTGCTTAATTCAAATCCAAGATACTCTATTCTAGTTGTGAGAAAGGAGCACTTAGTGACATTAAATGAAAATCCAGCCTTACTTAAAGTCTCCAATACTGTCCGCAATCTAACTAGCGCATCTTCTTTGCTTTCTGTTATTATGAGAACATCATCAATATACACGATTGCATAAGTGTAAGCTAAAGCTCCTAAGGCCTTCATTATAGCCCGCTGGAACACAGATGGTGCGTTCTTCAAACCGAACGGCATTGTCAAGAACTCGTATTGACCTTCTGGCGTCACAAATGCAGTTCGTTCGATTGAGTCCTCGTGAACTGGAATTTGATAGAAGCCGCTTGCCATATCAATACTCGAAAAATATTTAGCACCACGAAGTCTGGCAATTTGGTCTGAGATGAGGGGCAACGGGTATTTGTCAGCAACTGTATTGTCGTTTAGCATGCGATAGTCTACACACAGTCGATCGGTGCCATTTTTCTTCTTAACTAGCATCATGGGACTAGCGAAAGGTGAACAGCTTGGGCGAATAACTTGAGCTTTTAATAATTCGTCAACTTTACCCCGCACTTTGTTTTTCTCTTCTTCACTAAGCCTATATGGCCGCCGTTGTACTGTCTTTTGCTGATCTATTAGTCTAATTTCCAAATGCCCTGTGGTGACCCTAGTCTTTGGTATTCCATCAATAAACCAATCTGAATAATATTTTAAAATATTTATCAAGGCTGCCTTATCAAGATCATCAAGTTCACTATTCGATTCTATGACATCTTCATAATTGGCAATTATTAACGCTTCTACTCTTTTGGTCTTATAAAGTTGAAATTTGTCAGCGTCCATAGTTACGCCAAAGCCCTGACTAAAAATTTCACGACCAATTAGTACGTCATGTTTCAAATACTTGTCCATAATAACATGTAACAAAATCTCAAAATAACATTGATCAATACTTATATTACATAATAGTTGTTGAGTGCTACATATTGAATCATTACTTATACCGTTTAACTTTACAATGTTATTAATTCTTTTACCACTAAACTTATCGGCGACGCTTTCCTTAACCAAGGAGCATTCAGCTCCAGAGTCGAAACAAAATGGAACGGACTCACCGGTTGAACTGCTTATTGTTCCTGATGGCGGAGCTACAGTACAGATGTCTACACGTTTCTCGATTACTCGGTCGTTTCCTCGTGATCGTCCTTTTGGACAAGCGGATGCGAAGTGTCCAAGCTCGTCGCATTTGAAACATTTGACAGTTGTCCGGTCTTTTGATCCTTGCGTTGAACTTCCGTAGTGGCTTTTTCCTTGAATTGGTGTCCTCTGCCGAGCACGACATTCAGCATATTTATGCCCAGACTTTCCACAATAGTTGCATTTCACTTGAGAGAGATACTTAGACTTTTTACGCTCCGAGCCTGTTGTAGATGAGTCGTCATCTAGGTTCCGCTTCTTAAAAGTGTGCGCTTGTAGTTGTTGTTGCATTTCATTTCGGGTTTTAATATTGTTTGTAAAAACCCAGCGCGACAATTTGTCGTCAATTTGCGCCATGTGGGCCAGAGCTAGTGAAACCGCGATTTCCTCCAGATCATTAGATTTAAATTTTGACATTATTAAGGTGACAATTCGGCTGCCATATTCGGTGTAGCTTTCTCCAGACTTTGGTCGCCCGTTCAAAATTTTTATCAGTATAGCCGCAGACGTTTCTATGCCAACAAAGCGCTGCACGAAGAGTTCTTTGAATTGTGACCATGTAATGCCAGCAAAGCATATTTGGGACAGCCATTGTGATGCGCTTCCCTCTAGCGCCTTGCTCAAAGTTATCATCAGGATGCTTCCTTCGGGCATTTTATCAGCAAATATGAGATCCACTGTCGTACACCAAGCTGTGGCATCTACTCCAGCTCCCTCAGGATTAAATTTTGGCAGAGCTAGATGTTTTCCCTTTTCATCAGTTGCTGGAGCCCTTGGTGTCTGCATATTTTTAATGATCTCCAAAAGGTTGTTGTTTTGCACTTGTAAAGCTGCCAAGTATGCATCGGTGATATTTGTAGGCAAAGCAGATCCCACTTCTGATGTCGCAGAGTCGTTTATTTCTGGTTGCTGGTCTGCCATATCGACTAACAAACTTTAAGAGTGAAGCGAATTCCAACCGGCGCATACAATTGTCTGAACGCAACTGCTTCGCATTCTCTGATCACGCATCGATCTACTTCTTCTTACACGCCAAGCTGGACTACCCTTGGCGACAGCGCGACAACGCCGTCGCCTCACTCGTACGGTACCTAGGCGCCAGTCATATTCTACGTTGTAGTCAAATTCTAAGAATCATTTCACAATATCCCAAACTCATTGCACAGCTTGGTCTGGCAAGCACAGTGGTCAAACTATGTTCATAATGTGACAGACACGTACAGTGTCCAAAATACGTCCATTATGCGACATATATGTAAATGAGTAAAATTTTTATAAATGCTCGCTTCAATCGTTTGTATGAATATGATGATTTTATGAGCTAGACAAAAAAATATAACTGCACCGTGCATTTTATAATTTTTATGCAAAGCAGTCTGTTAACTTAAGAGTTGTCTGTTAATTTGAAAGTATGATTGATTTTCTTTACATAACCAATTGAGTCTTTTAACAGTGCCACTTGGGATCGTCTGAAGCATTGCCAACATACGAAAATAACGAAATAACTGACCTAGGCTATGGAAAACTATATTAATATTAGATGGTCAATTATTTAAATATTAAATTGAAATACATATATTTATTTGTCTCTTACAATTTTTTCTGCCTACTTAGCAAGAAATTAAGCTTATTTATGTAGGCGGTACATGCTTATTGCAGTTTAGCGCCACCTACCGGATTATTCTTGTGATGGTGATTCTGCTGCAATTTTAACTCAAGAGGTCTGCAAAATAAAATTCCAATTTGCCACGCCCCCAGTGGTCGTAGACAAGTAATTTTGGCGTAGATATATCCGCCATATCTTTTTGATCGTGGGTTGTCAACGCGAGTATGTATTCCAAATTTCAAGTCTGTAGCATCAATAGTGCTCGAGATATAGAAGAATATGTATAAATGACTATATAGTCAGATCCGATTTGCCACGCCCCCAAGGAGCGTGGATATATAATTTTTTCATCAATTTTTATAGGATCTTAACAGTAACTTACATGCCAAATTTAGGCATTCTAGCTCTAAAACTGCAGAAGATACAGTTTTACCCGATTTGCCACGCCCCCAATGGGCGTAGATATATCCGCCATACCTTTTTGATCTTGGGTTGTCAACGCGAGTATACGTTCCAAATTTCAACTCTCTAGCACTTCAACTAACAGGGTTTCTGACATACCGGAAAATGCATTTTCCGATTTGCCACTCCCCTAGTGGGCGTATCGGGAAAATCTTAACACTTTATAATTCGAGGGTATACACGAGTATGTGTTCCAAATTTCAAGTCTCTAGCTTCAATAGCGTCGAAATAGTTTGCGTTCATACGGACAGACGGACAGACGGACGGACAGCAAGACGGACATTGCACAAAACCAATATACTCTTTTTCCCTTTGGGAACAGAGTATAAAAAGAGAGAAAAAAACCAGCAGCGTAAGCTGGCTGAGCGAGTAAAAAATAATAATAAAAATAAGAAAAAAACAACAAACAACAAAACAACGTTGGAGGAAAATACTGCGCAACTGCATCGGCCACCAACGCTCAATTAATTTGTTTTTTTTTTTTTTAATTCTAAATTAATTTCAAAATGATCATGTAAGTGAACTGCTCATTTTTTGTACAATAAAGAAAGAAAGAAGCTGTCTAGTATGATATGCTAAAATTTAAATAAATACTTATTTTGACACTTAAATTAAAAATTATTTCTATACCATAAATTTTTTGATTAAATATTTGGGATTGAAGTTCTGAAACTGAAACATTCTGTCATCGCCTTCTTACTAAATATTGAATTTCGTTGAGAATACAATGAGTGTAAAGTGATCTCGGTTTGACATTCTAACCGAATGCAGGGTGTAAACAGATCAGACGAGAGCAGCGGGGACGAACTAATCACTTCCTATTTAGAACATAAACAAAAGAAAATGACAGACGAACAAGTAGCGCAACTCGAAGCTCAAATGCGCGCAGCTCTCGAACAGCAGGCAGCAAGATTCGAGCAAAAAATAGACAGCCTTACAGAAAAATTCGCCCAGCTTAAAGGGACAGCTCCGCAAATAGAAGTTTACGGGGAGATAAAAATAATACCAGTGGCCAAAGCGATGAGCCCTTAGATATAGTAAAGTCTATCCCAGAATTCGATGGAAAGCAGGAAAATTATGTCTTATGGAGACGGGCCGCTTGTTCCGCTTATAAAGTGTTTGAGCCGTATAATGGCAGCTCAAGACACTATCAAGCTGTGGCTATAATCCGAAACAAAGTAAGGGGTTCAGCAGGTGTAGAGCTTGCGTCATTTAGCACAGTGTTAAGTTTTAAGGCAATCATTGCCAGGTTGGATTTCACGTTTGCCGATAAAACACCAATACACGTGATCCAACAGCAACTAAGCACGCTTAGGCAGGGCGAACAATCATTATCGAAGTACTATGATGAGGTCGGGAAAAAATTGACATTATTGACAAACAAAACCTTAATGACACATGACCCCGCTGGAGCGCCCGTTCTGAACGAAAAATTCAGGAGCGATGCCCTCCATACATTCGTCTCCGGACTGAAAAAGTCCCTGAGGTAGGCTGTCTTCCCAGCACAGCCTCACGACCTCCCAATCGCTCTGGTTCTAGCCCAAAAGGCTGAGTCAAGCAATGAAAGAGGCATCCTTGCGGCTAATTTTGCAAAATATGCTGAAGAAAAACCGCAGAAATTTAGTGGTCAAAAGACCCAGAATTCGCGTCAAAACAGCCAACAGGAATATGAGGGTAACTCTCAGAAGAATAATCCTCATTTTCAGAAAGGTAACAAAGATAACCAAAGATAGCCGAAAGCAAGCAGCTCACAACAGCGCTTTCAACCCCAAAACTCAAAAGGGCGTGGCCCTGAACCAATGGAAGTAATGGAATGGAAGCGTGAGGAAGAATCACGCTTTAGACAGCCCACTCAAGGCTATAGAGGCAATCAAAACTATGGGGATCAGTCTATGAGGACTCAACAGAACCTCAACCACCTACCCCAAGAAGAAGGCAACGATAATAAGAATTACGAATCTTATTCACATCATGAAGCGGAGGCGGTTGAAGATGACCTGTCAGGAGCAGAGAGCTGTAATTTTTTAGTGGAAGCTCCCTGCTACCGTTTGTAAGACGCATGGTCGCAGGGCGAGTAATCAAACTTTTGATAGATACAGGAGCCTCTAAAAACTATATTAAGCCTCTTCCCGAGCTGGCGCACTGGAAGCCAATAAATAGCCCCTTTCAAGTTAAATCAATCCATGGGCACACAAAAATTAAACAGAAATGTCTCATTGACCTATTCAGTGTCAAATCATACTTTTTAAAGCTAGAATCATTAAAAGATTTCGATGGCATATTCGGCCTTGATCTACTAAAACAGATTAACGCTCAAATTGATTTGAACAATAACATCATAAAGCATGACCGGGGTACAGAGAAAATTGAGTTCACAACATGTCAACAAGTGAACCATTTTCAAATTAGTTACGCGGACGTTCCTGCCGCAGTCAGACTCACTTTCAACCAAATGATTGACCGAACGATTAACGCCTTTGCAGACGTTAACGAATCCCTACCGTACAATATTAACACTATTGCCACAATTCCAACGGACAGCGAACCGGTATACTCTAAGTTATACCTGTATCCTATGGGCGTGTCAGAATTTGTCAACGCAGAAGTTAAACAACTTCTGGCGAATGGCATAATTAGATCCTCAAAGTCACCACATAACAATCCTATATGGGTGGTCGACAAAAAAAGGTGTCGACGAATCAGGCCATAAAAAAAAAGTCTGGTAATCGATTTTCGAAAGTTAAATCAGAAGACAACCGACGATAAATACCCTATCCCAACTATTTCGACTATATTGTCGAATATGGGTGAGGCTCAGTATTTCACAACACTGGACCTTAAATCGGGCTTTCACCAAATAGAATTGGCGGAAAGAAACAGAGAAAAAACTGCATTCTCTGAAAACAACGGGAAGTATGAATTTTGCAGACTTCCCTTTCGGCTTAAAAACGCCCCTAGTATTTTCCAGAGGGCAATAGACGATGTCCTCAGGGATCAAATTGGAAAAACTTGTTAAGTCTATGTGGATGACGTAATTATTTTCTCCCCCAATAAGGAAGACCACATCAGGCACATTGAGTGGGTCTTGAAAAGCCTTGGGGATGCGGGCATGAGGGTTTCTCAAGAAAAGTCAAAATTCTTCAAAAAGGATGTGGAATTTTTGGGATTCACAGTATGCAGAGGTGGAATTCGGACATCGACCGACAAAGTACAGGCCATAAAGAATTTCCAACCACCGACAACATTGTTTAACCTTAGATCATTTCTAGGGTTAGCAAGTTATTACAGGTGCTTCATAGCAGGATTCGGCAGATCTTGAAAGGCGAAAATGGGAAAATAAGCGCCAACCATTCGAGGAAAGTGAAACTCGAATTAAACCAAATCCAGTTAGACGCCTTTAACAGATTAAAAGAGTTGCTAGCGTCCGAGGATGTGCTGTTGGCATATCCCGATTTCAAAAAACCATTTGATCTGACAACAGACGCGTCAGGCCAAGGGCTCGGTGCTGTGCTATCTCAGGGCGGACGCCCTATAACAATGATCTCGCGCACATTGCGAGACAACGAGATTAACTTTGCCACAAATGAGCGAGATCTCCTAGCTATTGTGTGGGCACTGAAAAATCTCAGGTGCTAAAAACCTTAACATTTATACGGACCACCAGCCGCTAACATTTGCGGTATCGGATAAGAATCCGAATGCCAAAATAAAGCGCTGGAAGACTTTTATTAATGAGCACAGCGCAAACATCTTTAAGCCACGCCAGAATATCAACGCTCTGGAGAGTACGGCAGAATCTGATGTCGCTACCATCCACAGCGAAGAGTCTCTAACCTACACGATCGAGACAACAGACAAACCGGTCAACTGCTTCCGAAACCAGATTATACTGGAGGAAAGCCCTGTTCCACACCACAAGACCTAAATCTTGTTTAGAACGAAAACCGGACATGTCATACAGTTTCCCGATCGCAACACACTGATACAAACTCTACGAGACGCTGTAAACACCGAGGTGACTAACGCAATATATTGTGAACTTCCTATTCTAGCCTTCGTCCAACATAATCTAGTGAAGGAATTCCCATCAACAACGTTTCGACATTCAAAAAGTCTTGTGATTGATATATCAGACATTACAGAACAAAGGGAAATAGCTATAGAAGAGGTGGGATGGGGTTACAAATACAAGGCAACGCTATGTTGATGTTACTCATCTGGTGACTTCCAATAGCAATTCTTGTCCCTGGTAATTCAAGTTGACACACAGTCTCCACGATCGGCCCCACTGGATAACGATTGGGCAACCGACCAACCGTGAACTAATGTGTGCAGCGAGGTTTTAGACGAATAGAAAGGTGGAACTTAGTAGAGTGATATCTTTGACCGACCACGGACTACGCAAGAAAATTAATTGTATTTTGAATTGATGACACCTGGGCTGACAGGTGTAGCATTCTAGGACCTCAGTACTGACGAGTGACATCGTGTGGAAATGGCTCCTAGGACAATGCTGCAACTGCCCCCGTCCCGTTAAAACCCTGGCAGGCCTCCAAGTACGTTCGAAACTCGTCGCCAATTGTATTTTTGGTGGTACAGGTTTAAGTTGATATAAATCCTTAATCTGTGCAAGATCCTGGCTCTGAACGTTGGCTCCCATAAGGACCAGCGTCAACCCTCGCATGGCCTCCCTGCTATGCATAGACAACCATGAGGATCGTTTTGAGTGACTGTACATCCGAGCTAAGCGGCTTGGAGTCGGGACCCAAAAGAATGGAATTTAAAAAAAAAACCACCACCAAAAACAAAAACGAAAGCCGTGGAACACCACAAGAGGAAAGTGACCCCCGGTTTACTGACCCGCGGCTGGGCTTTGGCAAAAGCTCAAGACTTCAGAGAAGTCCGGTAGCACCGGCATCAAGAAGCGTGGAGGAAACTCCAAAAACCACCATGGCGGAGACGGATGCTCTTGGAAGAAGCTGGAGGCAGAGGCTAATAAGCAAAAGCTTTTGCCATTAATCGAGAAAGAGTTAAGGAGCACGGGAGCAGTGGAAACACCCACTATCCAAAAGAGGCAAGCCTCTAGCCCGTTAGAGTCGGAGTCTGGCAAGAAACTTTGTGAAAGACAACCGAATCTGTGGCAAAAGGTCACCAGAAAAAGTGCTCCGAAAAAGAAAGAGAAACCGAAAGCAGCAGCTAAAAAACCGAAAAAAGAGACAAAAAAGCCCCCCCAAACAGAAGCAGTCCTCATAAAACCTGAAGAAGGACAAAGCTATGTTGATGTTCTGAGAAGCATACGCAGCACAATCCAACAGGACGAAAAGGCAAACATAAGAGGCATAAGGAAAATCCGATCCGGGGCACTCCTTGTAGAACTCAACAGAGGGGAAAAAGTACAGCCGGAACTGGTTGAAAAGCTTAAGGCTACCGTCAAAAAAACAGCCACGGTAGCTGAGTTAAAGCCTACAGCGACAGTAGAGATCCGAGATCTCGACTCACTCACTGTAGAGTCGTGTGTCCATCAGTGGACTTACGCATAAAAGTTACTGCCCCGAATAGCCGGGAGCAAGTAAGAGCTTTTGTAACACTAGAAAGCCAACTAGCCAATACGCTGCTCAACTCTGGCAACATAAAAATAGGTTTTGTCAGAGCTAGGCTCAAGATGTGCCAAAACATCCGGCGATGCTACCGATGTTTCGGGGTAGGTCACCTGCAGACCAACTGCACAGGACTAGACCGAAATGGGGGATGTATCTGCATTAAATTTGGAGAAGCAGGTCACAAAATGAAAAACTGCAAAAAACCTCCAAAATGCTGCATCTCCACTGATGCAGGACGTACACCTGTCGATCACATGCCGGGATCGCAGAAATGCTCAGGTACTCGACAAGCTAAATGTTGAAGATCCTCCAAGCCAATCTACACCGTAACAAAACTGCAGACGCACTGTTGACGCAGATCGTAGCGGAATACGCTATCGACGTAGTGATCATCAGTGAACTATATAAGCAGAAAGAAAACGGAATTTGGCTGGATGACGAAACCAAGACCGCGGCCGTATGGCTTCCTAGTGGTGGCGGTGCGGTACTACAAGGAAGTAAAAGAGGAAACTGTTACGTCTACGCACGTTTCACGCGGTAGTCAGCTGTTACCTGACACCCAGCGACGACATAAAAACTTTTCAAAGTAGCAACCGTGGAGATAGAGCTACCTTCAATAGGCCGGGATACGAAGGTACAATACCAGATATAACCTTTAGATCCGAACACATCGTAGATCGGATCAAGGACTGGAAAATACTTGATGATTTCACTGGCAGTGATCATGAGTATATCTCATACACTTTCCAGAATAATCGGCTATCCCCCCCAGTGTGCCCAGTAAAGGCTTCCCATAGATGGGATATAAGCAAACTGGACTCAGAAAAATTACTCTCTGA
The DNA here is from genome assembly GCA_035045365.1 of Drosophila leonis. Classification (NCBI taxonomy): domain Eukaryota; kingdom Metazoa; phylum Arthropoda; class Insecta; order Diptera; family Drosophilidae; genus Drosophila; species Drosophila leonis. The sequence goes on from JAWNPC010000558.1 coordinate 701,725, forward strand.
AATAGACAGGCGAGAGCGACAATTTGACGGTACACTGAGTACATAAGAATTAGTCGAATACAGCTTGAAAACTATTGAAAGAGCATGTAATGCACAAAAAAGACAAGTATGCATACAGTTCAGGTGAAAGCTAACAAGAGCACGGCGCTCTGGAAATTACACGACAGAAGCGTTAGCAGCTAAGAACGCGAGGAAAGAACTGTCGATTGCTATCACACGTAGTAAACAAGATAAGTGGAAAGAGCAAAGACATTAACAGAGATCCTTGGGGGCTTGGCTACAAAATAGTCATGAAAAAGCTGAGAAACTACGGAGCAGCGCCAAACGTGGATGATAAAACGATGGATCACATAGTGACAACACTATTTCCAAGACACATCCACGAAACGCAGGAGCGGGCACCAGTAGAGTCACATTGCTCAGCCCCAAATTTCACCGAGGAGGAGATTAAGGTTGCGGCTCTATCCCTGAAGAATAAAAAGGCTCCGGGGTCAGACAATATACCGGCGGAAATACTGAAGTTGATAGCAACAGGACGGCCTGCTTTCCTTCTTAGAATGTACAATTCATGTCTAAAGGAAAGGTTATTCCCAGAAGCGTGGAAAGAGCAGAGACTTGTGCTCATCAGCAAAGGCAAAGGCGATCCCAACACACCATCGGCATATCGCCCATTGTGCATGCTAAATACAGCTGGAAAGCTGTTAGAAAAGCTAATAAAACCCAGACTGCTTGCTGCAGTAGAGGCTGCTGGAGGACTTAGTCCCAGACAGCACGGGTTTAGAGCTGGGAAATCTACAATGGGAGCCATCGATGAAGTGGTTCAGGCAGCCAGAGCAACACAGAGAGGAAATGCGTACTCACGCCCAGTGGTTCTGCCAGTAACGCTTGACGTCAAAAACGCTTTTAATAGCGTAAGGTGGACTGATATGCTTGCTTCCTTGGAGCAACGTTTCCATATACCGAGATATCTGATGTACATGATCAGGAGTTACTTGCAGGATCGAGTACTCCTGTACGCTACACAGACGGGTATGAAACGATATAGAGTGACCGGAGGAGCTGCACAGGGGTCGATCCTAGGACCAGACCTGTGGAGTATCAGCTACGACGACATTCTAAGACTGGAAATGCCTGAAGATACGTTTCTGATCGGATATGCAGATGACATCGCGGCAGTCATCACGGCCAGAAATACCGTAGAGACTCAAAAAAGACTTACTCAAGTCATGATCCGCATCCAGAAAACGGAGTTACTTCTGTTCACAGGGAAGCAGATTCCAACCGAAATCGAGATGCGAGTGAGTGGAAACCTGATAAGGACCCAGAGGACAGTGAACTATCTAGGCGTTAGGCTAGACAGCAAACTTACCTTCTGGGGACAGCTTCAGCATGCTACGCGAAAAACAGCGAAAGCAACGGGGTCTCTAAGTAGACTGATGGCAAATGTTGACGGACCGACGGCAGGGAAACGAAGACTGCTAATGGAAACAACAAATGCAATCCTACTGTATGGTAGCGAAGTATGGGCGGACACTTTAAAAGTGGACGTAAGGCGGAAACCGATGTTATCGGTGCAAAGAAGAGCAGCCTTAAGGATAGCTTCGGCGTACCGAACAGTGTCCGGAGCTGCTGTGACCGTGATAGCAGCAGTGATACCGATAGATCTACTTGCGCAAGAGCGCAAGAAGATATGGGGTCTCCGGCAAAGTGGAGAGTTTTCAATGCAGGCAGCAAAGACCGTACGTCAGCAGACTATAGCCTCCTGAAAGGCAAAATGGTTATGCGAAAGATACGGGAGATGGACTGCAAAAATTATCCCCGATCTAGAGCAGTGGATAAATAAAAAGCACGGTGAAACGTCTTTCTATCTAACACAAATGCTCTCTGGTCATGGTTACTTTCGAAATTACCTAAATAAGATGGGGAAAACCGCCGAATCCAGCTGCATTTACTGTGACAATGCAATGGACGACGCAGAACACACTTTCTTTAACTGCAAAAAGTGATCAGAAGAAAGAACCGACCGAAATTAAAATGGAGACTATAGTACAGCAAATGTGCAACAGCGAAGATGCTTGGAAAAGAGTCTGCAGCGGAAAAAGCGGGACCTGGACGCAGGAACACAGATGGCAGTGCTCAGCTACAGCATATACAAGGGCTCCACCTTGAAGGTTAATGCGGGATAGCTCCTGGTTCCAAGGTGGGAGGCAGCCCTAGAAGAGGAGGTTTTTTAGTCGGTAAGCAGTATTGCAGTCCGACACACCAGCCAAAGTGACGACCTGACTGACGGTGCATAAAGCATTTTTACCTACCTCAGCCACACAAAAAAAAAAAAAAAAAAATAGCAGAGCATAATCGCGCTCATCGCGCAGCGCAGGAGAATGCCCAACAAATACTCAGAAATTTTTTTTTTCCGAAAACTGGCCGTTTAACAACTAAATGAACAACTCGGGTATGCGCTATGAACAAACACAATCGACACCCGATCAGACAAGAACTAGAGAAAACTCCTATACCTTCATATGATGGAGAAATGTTACATGTAGACATTTACTCCACAGATGGGAAATACTTTTTAATCTGTATCGACAAATTTTCCAAATTTGCTGTCGTCCAACCAATCCGTTCACGCGCAATCGTGGATATAAAGGTTCCACTCCTACAACTTCTAAATTTTTTTCCCAAACCAAAAACAATTTACTTCGATAATGTCTCTAAATGTCTCTAATGTCTCTCTAAACTCAGAGACCATCACGGCAATGTTGTCAAACAACTTTGACGTAGGGATCGCAAACGCACCGCCCTTACATAGTACATCTAACAGGCAGGTCGAGCGTTTTCACGGCACTTTAGGGGATATAAGTCTCTGCCTAAAAAATGGAAATCACGTTGAAGATACTATTGACAGTACTCTCCTTGCATCAATAAAATACAATAGGTCTATTCATTCGGTGACAAAGAAAAAGCCGATAGAAATTATTCACAATATCCCTATGAACGTTGCAGTGCAGATAAAAAACAATCTCACGTCGGCACAGGAAAAGTCATTAGAGCAACATAACAAGAACAGGGTCAAGCAAGTAAGAACGTTGCAGTCGGGCGCAACCGAATGCGTGATACTCTGTTCCCATAGGGGCATCTGGCATATTACATTTTAAAGTTTATCTTAATTTGTTATAGTCACCTCTCGAATTAGATTCTGATTCAAAATAAATATATATTTTATTAAAATTGTAAATATATTCATATGTTAATGAGTAAAATTTTTATAAATTATGACTCGCTTCAATTGTCTACACTTAATTTTTATGCAAAGCAGTCTGTTAACTTTAAAGTTGTCTGTTATTTTGCAAGTATGACTTCACATTTTCTTTGCATAACCTATTGAGACTTTTAACAGTGTCACTTGGGAATCGTCTAAAGCATTGCCAACATACGAAAAACACGAAATAACTGACCTAGGCTATGCCAAAACTATATTAATATTAGCTGGTCAATTATTTCGAGCATTTAAACATTAAATCGAAATACATATATTGATTTGTCTCTTCCAATTTTTTCTGCCGACTTAGCAAGGGATTACGCCTATTTATGTAGGCGGTATACGCTTATGACTAATTCAGATACGTAAGAATATTGCAGTTTAGCGCCACCTACCGTATTATTCTTGTGAAGATGATTCTGCAGCAATTTTAACTCAAGAGCTCTGCTAAATATAATTCCAATTTGCCACGCCCCCAGAGGTCGTAGACATGTAATTTTTTTTCCTTAGAAGGAGTCTAAATTGACGTAACAGCAAAATTTGCAAGGTTACGCTCCAAAAATGTGGAAATTACAGGGTATTTTTCGGTGCGCCACGCCCTAAAGGGGCGTAACAATTATTTTTGGATCATCGATAGAGGAGGTCACCAGTAACTAAATTAGCTAATTTTGTTAGTTTCTAGCTCTAAAACTTTAGGAGATATAAACCTTTGCAGGTTGCCACATTTGCCCATATGGGCGTAGATATATCCGCTATATCTTTTTTATCTTGGGTTGTCAACGCGAGTATATATTCCATTATTTTATTTCATGTCTCTAGCATCAATACTGTTCAAGATATATAAGAATAATACATATAAATCATTTTATAGTCAGATCCGATTTGCCACGCCCCCAGTGGGTGTAAATATATAATCTTTTCATCGATCTTTATAGGATCTTAACAGTAACTTACACGCGATTTGGGCATTCTAGCTCTAAAGCTGTGGAAGATACAGTTTTACCCGATTTGCCACGCTCCCACTGGGCGTAGATATATCCGCCATAGCTTTTTGATCTTGGGTTGTCAACGCGAGTATACGTTCCAAATTTCAACTCTCTAGCACTTCAACTAACAGGGTTTCTGACATACCGGAAAAATGCATTTTGCCGATTTGCCACGCCCCTAGTGGGCGTATCGAGAAAATCTTAACACTTTATAATTCGAGGGTATACACGAGTATATGTTACAACTTTCAAGTCTCTAGCTTTAATAGCGTAGAAATGGTTTGCGTTCATACGGACAGACGGCCAGACGGACAGACGGACGGACAGCAAGACGGACATTGCACAAAACCAATATACTATTTTTCCCTTTGGGAACAGAGTATAAAAATCATATGAAATAGGTAAGAAAGTATGGGTAAAGTCCAATAAGAGACTGGGAAATAAATTTTCGCCCTTATTCACCGAAGCAATGGTCGAAGCAGACCTTGGGACAACGGTCCTTATAAAGGGGAGGGTGGTCCATAAGGACAACCTTAAGTAGGCCATTTCCTAATATTCAAGCAAAATAAAATTTTTAATAACCACCTTTTTTACCTTAGGATAAAATATATTTTAGTTTTAACAATGGCGACTCTGCCAGTAACTGAAGCGACTTCGAGACTTAGTGACTATACGCACGCGGACTACATACCTATAATAGACGGGGACGTGACGGTTTGGGACGAATACGGCTACATGGGACACACGACTAACCTGACGATATACGGGACCTACGTCGTCGAGACATGGAACTTAGTGGTCAAACTACCCAAAGACCATATGAGACAGGTACTTAAGACCGACTTACAACACATAGCCACTCTTATTAATACCCTTAACGTTCACCATAGACAATCCAGAAGTATAAACTTGATAGGTAGTGCCCTTAAGGCAATAGCAGGAACCCCAGATTTTGACGACTGGGAGCAAATAAAATTGAAACAGTGACAATTGATAGATTCTGAAAACAAGCAAATCGAGATCAATAACAAAATTCAAGTAAGACTTAACGAAATTTCAAGAACTCTTAACGCAATTCAAAAACCAGATGCTGAAGTCGAAAATTTTTATACGACTATTGGCGAAAAACAGAATGATAATTACAGACCTAGAAGATTTGATTCTTTCCATTTCACTCGCAAAAATAAATTTAATTAGTCCACTCATATTTGACAGCATTGATGTAAAAGAACTAAATGAGCAACTCACAAATGTTAGCATAACAGATCTATTAGAGGTGTCGAATATCAAGGCTTTTCAAAATTCCCAATTACTGTATTTTTTAATCAAGTTCCCTAGACCTAAGTTACATTGCAAAAAAATCAATATTTTTCCCGTTCAGCATAACAATATAATAATAGATTTAGAAGAAGGAGACGTGGTGGCCGATTGCGGGACAAAACCCTTCGCCGTACGCTACTGCGCTTCTACAATGAGCACCATCTTCTGCAAACAGTTACAGAAGGCAGCGTGTGCCCAGCAGTTGGTCTCGGGTGGCATTGCACAATGCACTACACGCCTTGGGCATCTAAAGCCCATAATCGTAGTCGATGAAGGCATCATAATCATCAACAGCGCCACAGTTCACATAGCGGGCAACACCGGAACTAGACAGCAGGTCACAGGGACTTATTTAGCCACCTATGATGACCACATCTCACTGAATGGAACCCGCTACGTAAACCATCGGGATATTCTGAGGAAAAAGCCAGCAGTTTCGACATCAGGAATAGTCAACATCACATCATTCCGAGAACATCTGAGCCTCCCGTTCCTATACGACCTGAGTTTGAATAATCTTCGCCACATCAGTAACCTCAAGGCTGAATTGTCATCAAGGTCAGTTGGTTGCGTCGTCACCATTGTTTCCTTTGTCCTCCTCCTAGCCATAGGTTTCAAACTATGTCGACGCAAATCGACCAGAGGAAAACTCGAGGACGGGTTTCAACCTACCCGGGGAGGAGTTAACACGCGTCGATCAAATAGTGCTGACAACGAGTCAGCACGCAGAGCAGCCGGCAGCGATGGCTTGGAATCGTCTTTGAAATTCATAAATGTTTAGTTTATAATCTTCTCTCAGAAAGCTCACACGAGCAGTAAATAAAAAGATTCAAAAGTATAAAACGGTCTTGTTATAATTTATACACTAAGCTGTCCACAACCGTAACAGAAAATGCGTCGTTCAGACAAGCAATTTTGCCATATGTGACCTATTTTATCGCAATTCCAGCAGCGTAGTTTTTCATGGGAGACGCGTATGTCAGCAAACTCTACATCAATGGGGTCGTCTTCTACATCAGCTGCTTCTTCCAAAGCGTACACTTGTTTTCGTTGCACTGACTGCTTAAGCTTTGCCTGATTAAGACGACAACCGGTTTCATAGGACAAATTTTCGCTCATTCGTACTAAGCAGCGTAAATGTCCTACTGAATGAACTGGCTAATATAATAGCTTCTCGCGAGTTTCCAAGAGTAAATTATTCTTTAAAATTTCCATGAGCTCCTCTTCCTCTATCTTGAGAGAAGATAAGATACGCTACAGCTTCATAAAAAGATGAGGATTCTCCTAGTTTTTGCTTCCGAGCTCTGATCATCTCCATGTTCATTAAATTTGAACGATAGTCGTCATATTGTTGACGAAAGGATGAACAAATAATCCGATCATTTTGTTTGTGGTATCTCCAATACCATGATCGAGCTTTTCCATCAAACAATACATGCATATTCTTACACATGCCTGTAAAATCGCTATCTAAGGTTTCATCTGTCAATGATTTAACGCGATAGATAAATTCAGTCACTCCTAAACCTTCAGATGAAAAATCAAAGTGAACTCCCTACTTTTGCATAATATCAACAATCCTCTGAGTATTCCAGGCACAAGCACCTATTGATGGGGAATCGCGTACAGTCGGTACTATCAAAGGGTCGGTTTGTGATAGGTGATTGTTTATTGTTAACGAGGACATAGCTCTAGTAACCGTTTGCTCTATCATATTTTGAATAACATTATAATCCAGCTGTTGAACTCGTTGAGGATTCGGCCCACGAAATGGTTGAGTCGCTCTGGGTCTGCCTGTAGTATTTCTAGGACGCGAGGCCTCAGCTTGACTCTGGCTCTGACTCGCATCTAAAGCTGATGAATGTTCGCCACTAGCATTTAAAGGAATAGCTTCTTGCATCCGCTAATGCTAAAGTTCTGGCAAGATTTCTATTGGTAAAATTTATGTAACAAACCACGGAGGTCTTAGTAGGTGTGTGAGAGCGTATGAGTGTACGCGAAGTACTGTTGCTGTACACAAGTTCCAAACAGGGAGCTATAAAACTTATGTAACTATCTATTTGGTCAACCTGGTATGGTTCGAGTAATGGCAGGCGGAATCCTCTGGTACCTTTAGATCCTTTGACGATGTGGTGGGTGTTTGCCATACTGTTTCCAACTCTACATAAAATTTTTTTTTGTTAGGACTCCTTACTGAAACTATTATAAACGGTAGATCATAAACTATACTACAAGTATAGATTACATCAACCCGAACAAAATAAATGGGGAATGAAACGAACACAAAAAGCTATATAGACGCGGGGCCGAAGGTGATAAGGACCTTTCGGAAGAAGGAAGAACTTTCGACCCTCTTTTACAATGCCATGTCAATTTAACTTCAACACATCATAATTTTAGCAGACGACTTTATAATCAAAACATTCACAATTTACAAATTACGACTATTAATACCGAGGCTTACAAGATTAAATATAGGGTATTTGTGTTCAACATCGTATATAAAGGATTAGCCTAACAATACAATGTAGGTAAATTCATCGGTAGTTGAATGTTTTGTTTTCTATAACATATGTATGACATAACTGACGAAAAATTTTATTTACCTTATGTATTGATGTAATTAGTAATTTTATGATACTTATTTATTTACTGATTTCATTTATTTATTTATAATTTTTTTTCAGTATAATTTTGGTTTTTTTCATTATTTATATATATATTTATTTTTTTTACGGGTATTGGGTTAACGGGAACAATAGGGAAATCAAGCACTTACATTTTGCTTTCCAGCGGTGAAAGGCCTTTCATCGTGGTTGTAATGCTGTGGTTGGTTTTAGTGGATTTATGGTTAATTTAAAAGGATGGGCTCAATTTTAACTATTCCGAAAACATTTTTTTTCTTTAGTTAAATAAATTTTTTATTTTCTTTTTTTTTTTATTATATAAATATATATATATTTTTTTAATTTTTATTAATTCATTTTATTTTATTTTATTTTTTATTTTTATTATTATTATTTATTGTTATTTCATATTAATTTATTTTATTTTATTCATTTGATTAACTTTTTTTTTTTAACTATTATTAAATATAATTTTTCTCAGTGTATTGCACTTGACTTTTTTTTTTAAATGCTGTCAATTGCCCACGGCAATTATATAATCAGCTTGCATTTTCTGTCTTTTCTATTTTTACTAACTTTAGGGTCTTTTTCAGGTTTTTGCACTGATGCACTGCACTGTTTAATTAGGTTATTATAGCCGCTGCTGCTGAAGCGGGGTATCCCACGTCGATTAAATTAGCAAAAATTTTTATATTTTCCCTCCAACTTTATTGTTGAGAGGGCAGACGAATCCTATTTCAGGTGTGAAGATTTAATTAACAAGTTAATTTAATTTAACTTAAGTATTCATACCTTTAGGGGTAAAAATACCCAAAAACTCCAAACAAAATGTGCGATCGCAAGTCAATTAAAATTTGTAGGCTGGCAAACGAAAAGAGATTATTTTCGCTCCGCAGCTTTTTATACCCTGAACCCATTGAAAATGGGAAATCAGGGTATAATGTTTTTGTGAAAATGTATGTAACAGGCAGAAGCAGATATGGCAGACCCCATAAAGTATATATATTCTTGATCAGCTCGACAAACTGAGTCGATATAGCCATGTCCGTCTGTCCGTCCGTCCGTCCGTCCGTCCGTCCGTCCGTGTGAACGCAGTGATCTCGCAAACCACAAAAGCTAGAGATCTGAAATTTGAAATGTATACTCGTGTATATCCTACGCAGTACGAGTTTATCATTTTTTTTTCGATAACTCATCCCATTTCCTTATTATCGATAAAAATCGATAACTTTTCTTCGTTTTTGAATACCGTTATAGCTATAGATTTCAGATTTACTGTGTGTATCCGTGTAATGAATACATATACATACATACATATAAATGTCATTATTACGCTGTAAAAGTTTGATTACGAAAGTCTATCTAGAAGCAAACCTATTCAACAAATAAGTTTCCAAAATATAGCCCATACTGCAGCCCAAGCGCTGCCCGCTCGCAGTCGCTGCGTAAACTGCGCAGTAGCAGAAAAAGTGCTTGTGCGTGCGTGTGCATGTGTGTGTGTGTGTATGTGTTGTTTGTGTATATGTATATATATAAAGAAGCGTAAAATGATTTGAATATCGCATCTTCGCAGGGTTCAGGATATCTCTTAGTCGAGCAGTCTCATCTAGAGCACTCTTACTTGTTTTTATAGTATTGAGAAAAGGTCGGATTGCCCAGACGTTGGCTGCGCTGCTATTAGCTGAATAAGTTTCGCATGATCTAGTGCGCTAATCTGCCGCTACGTGCAATGCAGCGAAGCTTTTACTGCAGCAGGTCAAAGCTTACGCCGTGCATCAAGCTCCTCAGCAAGCTTCAGACAAGCTTACGCTCTAATTCCGCTATGCTCGCGCAGCTTAAGCTTACATTGCTTATCGCATGAGCTTTTTATGCTTCTCAATTATTATGTTGCCGAGCTTCGACCATTACAAGTACCAGCGCGAAAATAGCGGAAACACCTGATATCCAAAAGAAGCATGCTACTGTTTCAGCGCATGGAGGCAAGCCGAAAGAAGCAGTCACAGAAAGGATGGAAACCAAAGAATTTTTGTAAACGGAAGCAGTCGTTATAAATCCAGAATAAGGACAGTGGAGATTCGAGAATTCAACTCACTCACAGTCCAGTCGTAGGTAGTAGGTAAAGTCCTCGCAAGTCCATTATTACAGCGTTCATTACTGCGCCGAATAGTTCTTAACAAGTTAGAGCTCTTATCAGCCTAGAAAATAAAAATATGTTTTGTGACAGCTACACACAGAACGTGTGAAAACATTTACAAGTGCTACTGATGCTTTGGTGGAGGCCATCTAAAAACCCGAATAAAATGTTGGAGGCGTCTGCATTGAAAGTGAAGAAGCAGGTCAAATGAAAAATTCTATTAAGTCTTACGAGTACTACATTTGTACAGATGCAGGGCTCAGTTTAGTTGATCACATGCTGGGATCGCAGAAATTCCCAGGAAAAGCTATCAGAAAATTATGAAGATTATTTAGACTCGTCTACACCGTAGTAAAATTGACGCAGGTCGTAGTGGTCATCACCGAGCCCTACAAGCAGAAACAGAATTTTGCAATAGGGATACCTTGTAGTGAATATTATTATTATTATTAATAGATTTGGTCAAGGACTACAAAATACTGTATTTTTGTCTCAGTGATTTTGAGTACAACTATGTGTGTACCCCGCAAAGACACCCCGCAGATGGGATATAAATAAACTGGAACCGGAAAGACTGCTCGCAGAAATTGACTCATGTATAAATTCAACGAAATACCAAGTAGAAAATAACTCGATTTAATTAGTTTAAATATTATCAAAAGGGACAGTAGTACTTCAATGCCAAATACACACCCAAATATGCTAGCAGACGGTAGACGTACTGATTGAATCACGATATCGCGGAAGAAAGAAAGGTATGCATAGGAGAACGCTAACAACAGCACGATGCTCTGAAATTATACAATAGAACAGACAGGTACTAAAGGAAACAGAGTAACCGGAGGAGCTGCACACGGGTTGAAGTACAGGAAGAAGTCTTTTTATTTAACACAAATGATCTCTTACTTTGAAAACTACCTAAATAAGATGAAAAAAGCAGTTCAATTCATTTGCTTTTACTGCTAAAATCCAATCCAATCTGGTGTCAAGCTTGGGGTTCCCAAGAAAAAAAGAAGTTTTAGTCGGTAGCCAGCATATGCAATCCAACCGGTAAGAGCATTTCTTTTACCAAACTAACTCACAAAAAAAGTATGAAAACTCTAGTCGGGGGTGCCCGACTAGGAAATTCCCTGAACCCCGTCCGATCTGCATTTTTAAATATAATCGGTATCTTGTATCTATCACAAACTATTTATATACAAACTTTAATTAAATTGTCAATCATTTAAAAGGGAGATCAAAACGGAATGAGATGACCGTAATCTCTTTAGATCTCTTACACTCCAATACATTGGGCGAATAGCCGCTTTTAACTACAGTGTGTGAAGCTCTGAATGCTGCACCCAACAAAAAACAATAAGAGTTTTAACATCTACGGGATTTGAGCTTAAGTCTGCACGGCAAGGCGTGCCCCGCTTCTGTCAACACCGCCACTTCACTGTTTAAGCAAGTAGCAGCGAATTCGGAACTAAATGCAGCTAAGAATTATAACAAAATTCAAGCAGTGTTGCGATTCGTAGAACAGACAAGAATTCGCGCGTTTGAATGTCTCTATGTATGTATAAATGCGTCACTGGCTTAACGGTGCTGGTCACATGTTATTGCAATTGACCAAACGTTTTGTTTAATAACTTCTGTGTTACTTAATGGATTTCAAAGAAATTTTCAGCATATGATCTACATATTATATGAAGTATTTGTTAATTGACTAGAATCGCCAACTCATTCATATATTTGTTATATTTGCAACTAACCATCAATCTGAAATATTTGGAAAATTTTGACCCAGTATACAAAATATGACAAAAATAAGAATTGTATAAAATATAAATGAAACTATACCCAAAGCATGGAGACTCTAGCTCCAAAGATGTACGAGATAGAATTTAAAAACTGAATTTCATTATAGCAACCGCAGATCGAGGTTGTTTCTAAAAATCGATAGCTATTCCTATCGATTTTTAGAAACAACCTCGATCTGCGGTTGCTATACAGGGACCTACAAAAAAGTCTCAAGTCTCTAGCTCTTATAGGTTCTGAGATCGACGGGCTCACACATCCGGACGGACGGACAGACGAACATGGCTATATCGACACAGCTCATCGTCCTGATCAAGAATATAATTACTTTATGGGGTCTGCCACGCCTCCTTCTGCCTGTTACATACATTTGACATTTTAACAAAACCATTATAGCCTGAAATCCCATTTTCAATGGGTTCAGGGTATAACAAGTAAGAAAACTCTAGTCGGGGTCCGATATGCGTTTTAAAATATATTCCGTATCTTGTATACATTACAAACTTATACAAAATTTAATTAAATTGCTAATCTTGCGCTTTCACAATCAAATAGCATGTTTTTTTTTTTAAAGAATATAATATAATTTTTAAAGAGTAATAATAATTTAATAAAAGAAAAAAAATAAAAAATTAAGAAAACACGACATAAAAATATTTGACATCGGCTGGGTTTGAACCCAGACCTATAAAGCACGATGTGCGTCGCTTCTATCAACACCGCCACTGCACTGCTTAGACAAGCAGTAGCAATTTTGAAACTAAAGGCAGTTAAGAATTATAACAAAATTCAAGCAGTCAGCTTTTATTGTTGTGATTCTTAGAACAGACAAGAATGCTCGCATTCAAATGTCTCAATGTATGTGTATGTGTGCACATGTATAGAAAAAAAAAATTTGGAGACTCTAGCTCGAATGATGTACGAGATATAATTTATTTACTTCATTTCGATAAGGTTTTTAATCGATAACAAAAGAACGGAAAAAGTTATCGATTTTCTAAAACAAACTCGATATGCGCGTGCTATACAGGGACTTCCAAAAAAAGTTTCAAGTCTCTAGCTCTTATAGGTTCTGAAATCGACGCGTTCACACGTACGGACGGACGGAAAGACGGACAGACGGACAGACGGACATGGCTATATCGACTCAGCTCGTCGTCCTGATCAAGAATATATATACTTTATGGGGTCTGCCATGCCTCCTTCTGCCTGTTACATACATTTGACATTTTAACAAAACCATTATACCCCGAATTCTCATTTTCAATGGGTTCAGGGTATAAAAAGCTGAAATAAGCTCTTCAGTATTACCAAAAAGCTAAATTTTTATACTCATTCAAATGAAATGAAATGAGTATATTGGGTTTGTGCAATGTCCGTCCGTCTGTCCGTCTGACCGATTGTCCGTCTGTCCGTATAAACGCAAACCATTTCGCAGCAATTGAAGCTAGAGACTTGAAATTTGGAACATATACTCGTGTATACCCCCGAATTATAAAGTGTTCAGATTTCCCGATACGCCCACTAGGGGCGTGGCAAACCCTGTTAGTTGAAGTGCTAGAGAGTTAAAATTTGGAACGTATACTCGCATTGTCAATCCAAGATCAAAAAGATATTGCGGATATATCTACGCCCATTGGGGGCGTGGCAAATCGGGTAAAACTATATCTTCTACAGTTTTAGAGCTAGAATGCCTTAATTTTGTGTGTGAGTTACTTGTAAGATCCTGTGAAGATCAGTGAAAAAATTATATATCCACGCCTTTTGGGGGCGTGGCAAATCGGATCTGACTATATAGTGATTTATACATATTCTTATATATTTGAGAGCTATTGATGCTAGAGACTAGCATTTTGGAATATATAGTCGGGTTGACAACCCAAGATCAAAAATATATAGCGGATATATCTACGCCCATAGGGGGCGTGGCAACCCGCAAAAGTTTATATCTCCTCAAGTTTTAGAGCTAGAAACTTCATAATTAGATAATTGAATTACTGGTGACCTCGTCTATCGATAACACAAAATAATTGTTACGCCTTTTTTGGCCGTGGCATACCGAAAAATGCCCTGTAATTTTTACATTTTCGGAACGTAAGCTTATAATTTCTGCGGTTACGTTACCTTAGACTATTTCCAAAGATTGGCCAAAAATTACATGTCTACGCTCACTGGAGGCGTGGCAAATCGGATCTGAATATATAGCGCTTTGCACAAAATCTGTTATATTTTGAGCACTATTAATGCTAGATGCTATAGGGGGTGTGGAAAATCGGGTATTTTCTACAGTTCAACTTAAAATTTTACAACTAAATTACTGTTGACCTCCTCTATTGATTTACCAAAAACTATGTATATATACCAATTGGGGGCATGGCAAACCAGAAAATGGAGCTGGTACCGTTTAGGTCGTAAATGAGTATTCTGCAGTCGGTAACGCCCGACTGAAACATTGTTACTTGTTTCAAACTATTTCCACAATCGACTTTTAAAAAAGCCAGATCTGACGGGGAAAAAAACGGAATTGACAACACTGTAAGCAATAGACGAAGAAAAACAGCCGAGGGCGACATGACGAAGCGGCCACACTTCGCTGACGCGTCGGCCGAAAATTCGAATTGCACACGCACACGCCACTTCGGCTGCGCACTCAACTTCACTTAATTCATTTGAGCATTGTGCATTCGAATGTGGTTTTTTCGCCATTCATGCAGCCCTCTGCTGTCTACATTGTATCCAAGCAACAAGAGCACACCTTTGCTTAAAGGCCTTAAACTTATTTCTTTAAAAATACTAAAGTTGAAACTATGCGAAACAGAGTTACTGGCGCATTTATTGGATTTAATATCTGTTATATCTGTGTTTCGCGAGGTTCGCTCTTTATACAACTGAACGCATGATACTACCCCGGTTCTGGTATATTTGCCTTTCTGTTTTTAATTTTTATAATACCGCTATCTAATTTTCGCTAATTTTATTACTTCTCATAGGTTATAAGAACCATGAAATTATTTCAAATATACTATATACCACTTAATTTTCATCATTAAATTTGAACTCACCAACAGAAATATAAACAAGTGACACAAACGAATTTATTCGATATTTTTTGTATTTCACTTGCGCTTCTTGGAGTGATTTTTGGTCAAGATATCTGCAATTATATCTGTTATACTAGCATACTTTTTATAATAACCTATTACTTTTGTAAGAGCCGATTACTTTACTTCTTTTTATTTTCCAAACTTACTACATATGTAAGTGTAAATATGTAATCATTAAAAAATAAAATCATTAATGATTTGATTACATTACTCAGGCGATATACTGCAAAAGTGAAGTTGCAGACATACACGATGTTTACTTAACAACAAGTAGAAGTCTAAGTAAGTTGCAAGTCTCTAGCTCTTACAGGTTCTGAGATCGACGCGTTTACACATACGGACGGAAGGACGGACATGGCTATATCGACTCAGCTCGTCCCCTTGATCAAGAATATACACGCCTCCTTCTGCCTGTTACATACATTTGATATTATAAGAAAACCATTCAGGGTATAAAAATAATAATAAGATGACCGTGGCAAATTGGAAAAAATCTATATACATATTGCAATGTTTTGGAGATATAGCAAAAAAATGGGACAGTTTAGTTACTGCAGATTGCTTCCTGACAAAAATATATTCCTAAAAAAAATATATATAATATACTACAAGCTATTGCATGCTGGTGGCTTACAAACAAGCTGTATATCAGATATAAATGTCATTCCTACACCGAAGTTAGATGCACACAAGCGTAGGAATTCGTTGTGATAATTCTAATGGACGCATCACGATGATCGTGCTAAATGCATTGGCAAAAGAGAAGAGCATATCGGAGGCGGTATGCTTAAAACAGATGTCGGAAGAGATGGAGCTGCCCATGTTTCCAACGTGGAATGTCAAAGAGTCACACAGGGTGGCTTAAGTAACAATGAAGATGTCCAGCATGCGGCGCCAATTGTTGGCGGCGTGAAATGCAAATGGTCCAACTGCTTACAGTACTCATGTTCATGTTCAGTTCAAGATGTGGAATCCCATATATAGATGAATCGTTGATTGGAGGCGGCACGTATGGTAACGTATCGGGCTATGAGGGATTTTGGGGTTGCGATCTGGTAGGCTTGGCTGCACAGGGTCGTAAAGCCATTTATTTAGACGAACAGAATAGAACGCTTATGATTTCAATAAGTATGAGTATGTTGCATAAATTATTAGATTTCCCAGAGTATACAGAAGACTGGCCTGTATTTGTCACAATGTTCAGGGAATCTTCTGCAGCATATGGGTACTCTTATTTGGAAAACTTGCTCAGATTTCAAGAGTTTGAAGCGACCGGCTAAAGAAGAAGAGCTATAACTCATTATAGAACGCCTTCAATTTATAAAGGTTGGGAGTTTGCTTCGGATGTTTGAGCCGAGGACACAGTTTGCCGACATGCAACAAGAAACGTAGTTGCGGTCAGGATGACTGTATAAAATTACATCATAAGTCACTACATTTTGAAAATAAGAAACGGGTTTCAACGATAGCTCAACAAAAGCAACCATAAGTAAACTCGACAATGGAATCTCAAAATTGTTTTTTAAGGTTTTATGGGGTTATGGGTCCAAATAACTCTATAATGAAAACATGCGCATTTTTAGACGAGGGGTCATCCGCATCACTTGTCAATGAGAAATTTTCTTGTCAGTTAGGTGTGAGTCAGAAAAAGTCTAGTATTACACTTAACTGAATTGCCAGTCATGCGTCTATTGTAAAGTCAGTGAGCTGCCGATTAAGAGTAGGAGCCTCAGGCGGAAATGGAAAATGGATGAGTCTTGAAGCAAACACAATTCACAAAATTCGAAACTGCCACTACAGACGGTAGATCTACAAGAACTAAAAAAAAAATACAGGCAGCTAAGAAATATCCCGTTGGACGGATATGTAAATGCAGATCCTACGATGTTAATCTGCATTCATTATCATTGAATATCAACATCTAAATGCATCACTCTGGATAGCAACTTATTAGCAGCGAAAACGAAGTCACCATTATTGTCAATCGTACTTCATACACATATTAAGGAAAATACTGATGAGTCAGATTTTCGATAACTTATTTCTAATTATTTTTCAACAGAAAATTTTGGGGTAAAAGCTTGTGGAGAACCCTTCGAATCGGTATATGTGAAGCGTGCTCGCACAAAAATATGAATGGAAACTACTAGGCAGCTGGAAGGAACTTATGAAATTGGACCGAAAATAATGTACATTTTCCCGATAGCTAAAATGCAGCTATAAAAAGATTAAGAGCAGTGGAATATAAATTGGAGCGTAACGGAAAATTCGCCGGAATGGAACTTAAAAAAAAAAAAGGATATGCACTAAAACTGACAAATGAAGTAGAGAAATAGCAGAAAGAGTTGGTGCAAGAACATGGTGCCTACCGCATTTCTGTGAATATGATAGAAATAAACCAAACAAGATATGGCTAGTATTTGATGCTGCTGCGGTGGTGAACGGAGTGTTATTGAATTTCAAATTACTAAAAGGACCAGATGAGAACCCACCTTTAACGAATATTTTGTATAAATTTTAACAGGGAAAGATTGGTGTATGTGCTGTCATAAAAGAAATTTTTCTTCAAGTATCAGTGCGAGAAGATCAGGATTCCTTGAGATTTTTATAGAGGAGCCACTACTCGAATGGAAAAGGCGAAACCAATAAAGTGAAGTTTATGATATTCGGTGCTTCTTGCTTACCGTGCTGTGCCCAACATGTAAAAAATTTAAATCCACACAATGCCGTAAATTATAGAGATGAAGTGATCGATGCAATACACTTGAAACACTATGTTGACGATTATGTCGCTAGTTTCCAATCTGAACAACAAGCATATGAGATAAGTAATTAGAGGCTTTGTATCAAATTCAACGGAAGTACAAGATAAATTAAACAATAATGACATCGAATGCTTGAGAAGACGAACTGTTAAAATGGACGCGGAAGTCTTCGATACAATTCTGGGCATGCATTGGGTACGACAGCTGCTCAGTTTAGTAATGTTAATCTATGGTCCTTTTGGAATGTTAGCAGATCTAACCAAATTTGGAATAAACTTGCTACAAACAGTAGGCGCCTTGGTATAGATTAGAATGATTTGTTGCCTGAAGCTTTATTCGTTCGATTTAAACAATGGATGCTTCAAATCGAAAAAAGTTATGAATCTTAAGACAGGCAGATGCTACTCAGCTTGCTACTTTCTAACGAAAAAAATTGATGTGGAGTTGCATATATTTGTAGATGAGATGGATAACTTTAAAGAATCAAATTAATGTTATATTTTTTGCAGGAAAATCGAGATGTGCTCCTTTAAAACACTTGTCGATACCCAGACTCGAATTACAGGTTGCAGTTCCATGAGCGTAAAGACAAACCGAGTACAAATAGAAGATGTCATCATATGTGACGACAATCAGCTGCGAGGCAGTTTCAAGAAAGGAGACATAATTAACAGCTTTCCAAAAAAGGATGGTCACATACGGTAATCGGAGGTTAAAACAGCGACAGGTATTTTAAAGCGTCCCATATCTAAGTTAGCCATTCTTGACGTTATTGGTAAAACTATTACGTAGTTTTACTGTGGGCGGAATGTTATGAATTAGATCTCAACTACGATATCGCGATATATAAGTTAGTAGAAAACAAGTAAGAGTGCTCTAGTCGAGGCTGCTCGACTAAGAGATACCCTGAACCCTGCGCAGATGCGATATTCAAATCATTTTACGCTTCTTTTATATATACATATACACAAACAACACATACACACACACACACATGCACACGCACGCACAAGCACTTTCTCTGCTACTGCGCAGTTTACGCAGCGACTGCGTGCGGGCAGCGCTTGGGCTGCAGTATGGGCTATATTTTGGAAACTTATTTGTTGAATAGGTTTGCTTCTAGATGGACTTTCGTAATCAAACTTTTACAGCGTAATAAGAACATTAATATGTATGTATTTGCCAAAGCACAAGTCTCTAGTATTTGAAATACGTTTTTTTCAAATTTAGGGGGAAGGGGGCGTGGTATCCAAAATCCAAAAATTGCAAAATGTTTGTATTCATTACACGGATATACACAGTAAATCTGAAATCTATAGCTATAACGGTATTCAAAAACGAAGAAAAGTTATCGATTTTTATCGATAATAAGGAAATGGGATGAGTTATCGAAAAAAAAATGATAAACTCGTACTGCGTAGGATATACACGAGTATACATTTCAAATTTCAGATCTCTAGCTTTTGTGGTTTGCGAGATCACTGCGTTCACACGGACGGACGGACGGACGGACGGACGGACGGACGGACGGACGGACGGACGGACAGACGGACATGGCTATATCGACTCAGTTTGTCGAGCTGATCAAGAATATATATACTTTATGGGGTCTGCCATGTCTCCTTCTGCATGTTACATACATTTTCACAAAAACATTATACCCTGATTTCCCATTTTCAATGGGTTCAGGGTATAAAAACGCTACACATTAAAAGAACTAATATGTAATGAAAGCCTAAGAACGGCAGCACAACACATAAAAATAAATACATACATAATTTTTACTATAAATTTGAAAAGTTTTTAATGAATTAATGAAGAAAATGTATTCTATTCTCATGTTACTCAATAATGGAACTTGCTAACTAGAGTAGCAACACGTATTATGCAGTCGGTAGCGCCCGATTGCAAAGTTCTTATTTGTTAAAATTACTTAGAATCGGGTAAACGACCTGAAGGAAGTTTAAAGCTCTGCTTGGCCTTATCCAATTAAAACAAGTAAGAGTGCTCTAGTCGAGACTGCTCGACTAAGAGATACCCTGAACCCTGCGAAGATGCGATATTCAAATCATTTTACGCTTCTTTATATATATACATTTACACAAACAACACATACACACACACACACATGCGCACGCACGCACAAGCACTTTCTCTGCTACTGCGCAGTTTACGCATCGACTGCGCGCGGGCAGCGCTTGGGCTGCAGTATGGGCTATATTTTGGAAACTTATTTGTTGAATAGGTTTGCTTCTAGATGGACTTTCGTAATCAAACTTTAACAGCGTAATAATGACATTCATATGTATGTATTTGCCAAAGCACAAGTCTCTAGTATTTGAAATACGTTTTTTTCAAATTTGGGGCGAAGGGGGCGTGGTATCCAAAATCCAAAAATTGCAAAATGTTTGTATTCATTACACGGATACACACAGTAAATCTGAAATCTATAGCTATAACGGTATTCAAAAACAAAGAAAAGTTATCGATTTTTATCGATAATAAGGAAATGAGATGAGTTATCGAAAAAAATTGATAAACTCGTACTGCGTAGGATATACACGAGTATACATTTCAAATTTCAGATCTCTAGCTTTTGTGGTTTGCGAGATCGCTGCGTTCACACGGACGGACGGGCGGACGGACGGACGGACGGACGGACGGACGGACGGACGGACGGACGGACGGACGGACGGACGGACAGACGGACATGGCTATATCGACTCAGTTTGTCGAGCTGATCAAGAATATATATACTTTATGGGGTCTGCCATGTCTCCTTCTGCCTGTTACATACATTTTCACAAAAACATTATACCCTGATTTCCCATTTTCAATGGGTTCAGGGTATAAAAAGTAAGAATGTTGCAGTCGGGCGTTACCGACTGCAGAATAATCATTCACGGACCAAACGTGCCAAATGCTCTAAAGCTGTAGAAAATATCCGATTTGCCACGCCCGCTATGGGCGTAGATATACGATCCAAAAATGTGCAAATACGCGGTATTTTAAACTTTTGCGGTATGAAAGCTTTTGCGGTTTGTCACGCACCTATAGGCGAAGATGTATCCGCCATATCTTTTTGATATTGTGTTGCTAACCCGAAAGTATATTCCAAATTTCATGTCTCTAGCATTATAAGGTTCAAGATATATAAGAATATGTATAAATCACTATATAGTCAGATCCGATTTGCCATGTCCGCAGTGGGCGTGGATATATAATTTTCATTGATCTTTATAAGATCTTAACAGTAGCTCACGTGCATTCTAGCTCTAAAACTGCAGAAGATACAGTTTTACCCGATTTGCTACTCCAATGGGCGTAAATATATCCGCAATATCTTTTTGATCTTGGGTTGTCAACGCAAGTATACGTTCCAAATCTCTCTAGCACTTCAACTAACAAGTGAGCGTATAGGGAAAATCTTAGCGCTTTATAATTCGAGGATATACACGAGTATATGTACCAAACATCAAGTTCCTATCTTCAATAGCGGCGAAATGCTTTGCGTTCATACGGACAGCAAGGCGGACATTGCACAAAACCAATATACTCATTTCACTTTCGTATGAGTATAATTAATACAAAATATATTAATTATAAATAATAAATAATAGAAGTTCAACTAAAATGTTGATTGTGAGCAGCAAATAAGTAGTTGTACAAAATTCATAATCTCATCGTGGAGTGCCTAGTCATCGCTGGATTAAAAAATCTGCATAAGAACATAGCCTAAATATAATTTACATATGTATTCCAGTCAATCTACACTTCTTTTATACACACATACACAGAAAACAACACATGCACAAACACATACCCACACGCACGCATAGGCACGCGGTCAGCTTACTGTGCAGTATTGGCTATACTAATGGAACTTGATTGTTGAATAACTTTTTTATACCCTGAACCCATCGAAAATAGGAGATCAGGGTATAATGGTTTTCTTAAACTGTCGAATGTATGTAACAGGCAGAAAGGAGCGTGGCAGACCCTATAAAGTATATATATTCTTGATCAGGGAGACGAGCTGAGTCCATTTGGCCCTGTCCGTCTGTCTGTCGGTCCGTCTGTCCGTATGAATGAACGCGTCGATCTCAGAGCATATAAGAGCTAGAGACTTGAAATTGTCCCTGTCGAGTTTGTTTTAAAAAATCGATAACTTTTCCCGTTTTATTGTTATCGATTAAAAACCTTATCGAAATCAAGTTATCAAATTATATCTCGTATAGCTAGAGTCTCCAAATTTTGTATTTAGATTAATTTATATTTAATACAATTTCAATTTTTGTTATTTTTCGGATACCGAAAAAAAAAATTTTTTTAAATTTAATTTTACAAGCTTACATTTTTTTGCGTTAATAAATACATAACTGAGTATATTTAAAAACGCAGATCGGACAGGGTTCATGGGATCTCCTAGTCGGACACCACTGACTAAAGCTTTCTTACTTGCTTTTAGATGGACTTTCTCAATAAACTTTTTAGAATAATGTGATAATAACAATTATATATGTGAATTAGGGGGAAAAAAGGATTTATGTACTTTATAAATCAAAATACATGTACAAAATCTGTGTATTAATTACAGTAAACTCCACAGCAAAACGACTGTTTGATCTTTCGTGGTATTTAAGGTAATATAGAAATGATGACGTATGATATACAGGAATATATATATTTATATTTTTCACGAACTCGCTGCGTTCATACGGACGGCTAGATCGAATAGTATAATATATTGTAATTCATCCGCTTCTAAACTATCAGCTTTTACCCTGTTATCTATAATCATTTCAATTAAAATAATTCTGCCTGTGAAATTTTATTTCAATACCGAGAGAATTTGAGGGCATATGCAAAATCTCTTGAAATACATATAGACGTTCACTAAATAGGTGTTATTTAGTTTAAATAAGTCAATGAAGACATGATTTAAGATGTCGATTTAATTATTACATGTATAATATATTCGAAAAATTATATTAAACGTCGAACATAGAACATTTCATAACTAAATCCTTGAAAAAGTGCAGATGGAAATAAAATTTAAAGATTGTCTTCTTCAAATATTTTTGGTTTGTTTCATTAAAAATATATATTACAATAAATAAAAAACAAATTTGTACAGTTATGTGAATATTAATGTACAATTAAATTACATATATATTTTCAACCATAAAATGTAATTATTTCATAAAAATCCATTAATTGTTATGTTATTAATAATTAGTTCTTTAAAAATGTATTTTTTATTTTTATTTTTGTTGTGAAAAAATTGAAATGAACTGAACTTTAAAAAAAAAATATTCATTTTTATTTTACAAGCAGCAACATAAAACCACATCACATCTGATTTCTGATTCTCCTTAAAGTGTATTATATAATGCTTATTATTGTTAAATATAGAATAATTTGTTAGCAGCTTAAATTTATCTTTATGGCTTTAACTGCCTTATGTAAATATATCTTATGCATTTACGAATAATGCATCATACATGTATTAATAAGGTTTTCGGCATGCAATATTTTAACGTTTTACATTGACAATATCATTTCTGAAATCGGATTCGATATATACCGGCTTCAAACCATGGTGATAACGTATAGGAGTAACGTATTTATAATTGGTATAACGAAACACGAAATGTTCTAAAATTGTTATGGGAGCAATTATATATTAAATAGTAAAATAGATAAATAATGCATGGTAAACAAGATTACCTAACAGTTAGCCACCTTTTTTTTATTTTTAGAAGATTTAGGAAAATTTATATATTTTATTTTTAGTTTGACAGTATTCAATTACAAAAACCAAAAATAAATGTATCATATGTTGATATATTTATAAGTATGCATACATATATTGTCATAAGTACATATTTGCAAACTTCTATTTGCTTGAATATATCGTCCTAGAGAAAGCCCATTTTGAAGTTATGGAAGGATTTCTTAATTGTGAAATATCGGATCTTCGTTGAAAAAAATAATGATAATATCTTCACATGATAAAAAGTTTCAAAATATTTCCATTGGTCAATCGCATATTGGGTCCGCAATGGAGATCTTTCCTGTGTTGTCTTGCCAGTCAAACGCAACAAAGTTACTCCGTTGCAAGCAGTGAAAAATTCTCAAAATGCATCTTACCTTGTACTGATTCATCATCAAGATCGTCGGTACTGCAAGTGATCCGTGCTGTAAATAGAGACAGTTCATAAATACTTTGAATATTATGCAATGCTGAGTCTCACCTCTAGAGCCCTTTGTAGAATTAACACCAATAGTACTGTTGCTACCACCATTACGACTATAAAGGACATTCTCTAAGTACGATAATCCGTTGTTGTTGACAATATTCAATCCTAGGCATGTTTCTATTTGCTTCCAACGGTGGAGGCGCTCCTGTAATTCGTTAGTTACTTCTCCAAGAGCATTACGTGCTTCAACAATAGACCGGTCAACGTCATCAATACTCTTGCCATGCGTTGAAACGAACGCGCCAACTAAGCTTGAACGCTTCTTACGTAATTTTTCACAAGCTTCACGTGCGGATTGAAGTTGCTTTTCCGCAGAAATACGTTTCTTTTGATGATTCTTGCTTTCTAACTCATATGTGTACTGTAACCATGATTGTAATTGCTGAGGTGGGGTCCAACAATTGTCCACTAGCTCGTATTCGGCACGTGTTAGTTCATTGCGTAGCATCTCAATTTCTTTTTTTAACTGCTGTACCTCTAGATCTGAGCTAGACGAACTAAGTGAAGGTACTTCCTTAAGCCGCCTTTCAAGATCCATTTTTTCTGTTGCAACATTTTCCTGCTCCATGCGAGCTAGCTCTAATTCCTAAATTAGCAGATTAAATTTAAAATCAACTGTTATTTTGCCGACAGAAAAGCCCAATAGTACCTTTTGCATTTCTTGCAGACTTTGTTCAGCCCGTTGTAATCCTTCCATGTCCTGCGCCATTCGGCGCAAGTGTCGCTTAGCATTCTTATTTTGCTGATAAGCATACCAACATCCTATTATAGCACTCAATAAGAGAGTGACAAGAATATAGTCCTTCCAGCGAGTACCCGTTTCTGAAAATAATAAAAAAGTGAACAAAATTTCACTCTAAAAGTGGCGTATAACCTTAAATTTGCATCTACCTCGTGGTGGACCAAAAAGAACTACATCCATAGCCTTAAGCGATATTTTTTGCTTATGTATTGGATCTTTTATACCCAGAACATTACTTACGTAATGTAGATTATTTACAGCCAACCTAAAACAAATAATTTGAATAGCATTAAAAATATGTGTAAAACGATTCAGTATAATATATACACACATATATATATATATATATATATATATATATATATATATATATATATATATATATATATATATATATAAAAAAATCAACTGTTATTTTATATATATATATATATATATATATATATATATATATATGTATATATATATGCATATTTTATATATATGTGTATACATATATTGTATATTATACACTATATATACATTACATATATAATATATGTATATTGTATAATCGCATGTCTATAAAAATAATTTAATGGTCGAGAATTAGAATGTGACAACACAAGGAGAGTTACTTAGTCAGGTAATTTTTGTTGTATGCCACAAAATAGTTATATACACATATAAATCTTTACCATTTTCGGTCTACACTGTGCTACTAAATTTTGAGTAGCATAAGAAACATTATTTTTACATTACTTCTTCAAAAGTTGGAGTCTGGTAAAGCCTACTCCATTTATATAAAACAAGTAAGAACATTGCAGTCGGGCTTTACCGACTGCAGAATACCCATCCACAATCCAAAAACACATGAATTTTGTTGAGGAGGTCACCAGTAACAGTCAAAAAATTTTGATTTTCTATCTGGAAATAACTGAAAATACACTTTTTCCCGATCTACCAGGCTCCCAGGGGGCGTAGTCATAAATTTTTGGCCAATCTTTAGAAGGAATCTATAGTAGACTAGCTGTAAAATTTGTAGCTAGGGATGCCACCCAAAGACGAGTAAACATTTGTTGGGTGATTGATACAGGAGGTTACCAGTAACTCAATTATCCAATTTTTAGCTTCTAGCTCTAAAACTTTAAAAGGTATGAGCTTTTGCGGTTTGACACGCCCCCGACAAGGAGATCACCTGAACCTCGTCTAATCTGCGTTTTTAAATATGGGCAGTTAGGTATTTATTAAAGCAGAAAGAAATGTAAGCTTATAAAAAATATATTATTATTCTAAAAAATTTCGACTAAATAAAATATTTTTCCGTGTCATTCGAACTTAAGCACCGTCGAGTTTCGAATCCGCAACTTTAACTTGCCTAAGTGCTATCTAGCAAATCTAAGCTAAAGAAGCAGATGATAATAATAATAGTCTTAAAATATACGAAAATGTACGAGAGGCAGTGCTCCACAATGGTTGCACCCATAGGCCAAAAATAAAACAAGTAAAAAAACTCTAGTCGGTGGAGCCCGACTAGGAGATCCCCTGAACACCGTTAAAGCAGAAAAAAAAATAAACGTGTAAAATTAAATTATATCTAAAATATAACAAAAATTTAAATTGTATAAAATTTTAATAAAGATAATTACAAAATAGTCCACAGATGTTCGAGATAACATTTTTATACTCTGTTCCCAAAGGGAAAAAGAGTATATTTGTTTTGTGCAATGTCCGTCTTGCTGTCCGTCCGTCTGTCCGTCTGGCCATCTGTCCGTCTGTCCCTCTGTCCGTATGAACGCTATTGAAGCTAGAGACTTGAAATTTGGAATATAGACTCGTGTATACCCTCGAATTATACAGTGTTAAGATTTTCCCGATACGCCCACTAGGGGCGTGGCAAATCAGAAAATGCCTTTTCCCGGTATGTCAGAAACCCTGTTAGTTGAAGTGCTAGAGAGTTGAAATTTGGAACGTATACTCGCGTTGACAACCCAAGATAAAAAAGATATAGCGGATATATCTACGCCTATTGGGGGCGTGGCAAATCGGGTAAAACTATATCTTCTACAGCTTTAGAGCTAGAATGCCCAAATCGCGTGTAAGTTACTGTTAAAATCCTATAAAGATCGATGAAAAAATTATATATTCACACCCACTGGGGGCGTGGCAAATCGGATCTGACTATATAGTGATTTATATGTATTATTCTTATATATCTTGAACAGTATTGATGCTAGAGACTTGAAATAAAATAATGGAATATATACTCGCGTTGACAACCCACGATCAAAAAGATATGGCGGATATATCTACGCCCATATGGGGCGTGGCAACCCGCAAAAGTTTATATCTCCTAAAGTTTTAGAGCTAGAAACTTCAAAATTAACTAATTAAGTTACTGGTGACCTCCTCTATCGATGATCCAAAAATAATTGTTACGCCCCTTTAGGACGTGGCGCACCGAAAAATACCCTGTAATTTCCACATTTTTTTAGCGTAAGCTTGCAAATTTTGCTGTTACTTCAATTTAGACTTCTTCTAAGGAAAAAAAAATTACATGTCTACGACCTCTGGGGGCGTGGCAAATTGGAATTATATTTAGCAGAGCTCTTGAGTTAAAATTGCTGCAGAATCATCATCACAAGAATAATACGGTAGGTGGCGCTAAACTGCAATATTCTTACGTATCTGAATTACAAGGTGCAATTCAAAAGTTCCAGGACTTTTTAAATTTCGCGCCATCTGTCTGAAAATTTTATCGTTTGATTGTCCATTTCTCTGTCATGTTGTGTCAAATTTTCATGACATTCGGACGTATAGAAGCCGAGATAAAAGTGACAGTACTTTTGTTGTGTCCGTCGAAAAATGAGCGAACATCAAGTTTTGTTTTAAACTTGGTAAAACATTTACCGAAACTCATCAAATGATGAAAAAAGTTTATGGCGACGATTGTCTATCCCGTAGCCGCATTCACGAGTGGCTTAAACGTTTTCAAGAGGGACTGCGACTTCTACTTGTTCGGAAAACTTCATTTGGCAATGAAAGGAAAACGGTATGCTGACATTGATGCTATTCAAAAGGCTTCGACCGCCATACTCAACGCCATACCGAAGGATGACCTAAAAAAGTCATTTGATAATCTTCTTGATCGTGCAAATCGTTGTATTCAGTCCGAAGGGGACTATTTCGAAGGCGACCAATAAAATTTTTGCCAAAGAAAATCTATTTTTTATTTTTTTTATAAAGTCCTGGAACTTTAGAATTGCACCTTGTAGTCATAAGCGTATACCGCCTACATAAATAGGCGTAATCCCTTGCTAAGTCGGCAGAAAAAATTGGAAGAGACAAATCAATATATGTATTTCGATTTAATGTTTAAATGCTCGAAATAATTGACCAGCTAATATTAATATAGTTTTGGCATAGCCTAGGTCAGTTATTTCGTGTTTTTCGTATGTTGGCAATGCTTTAGACGATTCCCAAGTGACACTGTTAAAAGACTCAATAGGTTATGCAAAGAAAATGTGAAGTCATACTTGCAAATTAACAGACAACTTTAAAGTTAACAGACTGCTTTGCATAAAAATTAAGTGTAGACACTCTTGCATGGCACCGTTATATTTTTTTGTTTAGCTCATAAAATCATCATATTCATACAAACAATTGAAGCGAGCCATAATTTATAAAAATTTTACTCATATGAATATATGTACAATTTTAATAAAATAAATATTTATTTTGAATCAGAATCTAATTCGAGCGGCGACTTTAACAAATTAAGATAAACTTTAAAATGTAATATGCCAGAAGCCCCTATGGGAACAGAGTATCACGCAGTCGGTTGCGCCCGACTGCAACGTTCTTACTTGTTTTAGTTAATTTAGATACGGCCTTTAATCGATAGCTTAAAAACGGGAATAGTTATCGATTTTTTTCAACAAACTTCAAGTCTCTAGCTCTTATAGGTTCTGTTATCGACGCGTTCATACATACGAACAGAAGGACGGACGGACGGACAGACGGACATGGCTATATCAACTCAGCTCGTCGTCCTGATCAAGAATATATATACCTTATGGGGTCTACCACGCCTCCTTGTGCTTGTTACATACATTTGACATTTTAACTAAACCCATTTCCCATTTTCAATGAGTTCTGGGTATAAAAATTAATTGCAAAAGATTTGCATCAAAATTAAGACAAAAGTTGGATAAATTTCCAAACTTTACAATGCGACCTTGCTTTTGTCGAAACTCTAACAATATATTCTAAAACAAGTATTAACGTTTCAGTCGGGCGTTACCGACTGCTGAATACTCATCCACGACCCAAACGCTACCAGCTCCATTTTCTGATTTGCCATAAATATAGTTTTTGACAAATCAATAGAGGAGGTCAATAGTAATTTAGCCTCTTAAACTGTTGAAAATTATAATAATAAATAATTTTCATTGATATATAAAGTATCTTAACAGTGACTCACGTGCTAAGCCCCAATGGGCGTAAATATATCCGCCATATCTTTTTGATCGGGTTGTCAACGCAAGTATACGTTCCAAATTTTAACTCTCTAGCACTTTAACTATCAGGGTTTCTGACATACCGGAAAATGCATTTTCCGATATTCCACGACCCTAGTGGGCATGTATACACGAGTATATGTCTCTAGTTTCAATAGCATCGTAATAGTTTGCGTTCATACGGACAGGCGGTCAGAAGGACAGCAAGACGGACATTGTC
Source organism: Drosophila leonis (assembly GCA_035045365.1). Classification (NCBI taxonomy): domain Eukaryota; kingdom Metazoa; phylum Arthropoda; class Insecta; order Diptera; family Drosophilidae; genus Drosophila; species Drosophila leonis. Next base: position 731,447 of record JAWNPC010000558.1, read on the forward strand.
AAACCCAATAAACTCATTTCACTTTCGTGAATGAGTACAAATAGCATTGAAACTTTGAACACTTACTGCGCGCAAAACTAACGCATCAAGATTAGAAGCGTATTCAAAGTGGTCACACGTTTTTGTTTCTTTAGGAATTAAAATAAATAAAAAGTATGAGTGCTCGACTAGGAGATCCCCTGAACGCTGCGGAGAGCCGATATTCCAAACATTCTATGGTTCTCTTACATATATTGTAGTACATATATACATATATACAATCAAACGCACACATACATACGCACGCATAAGCACGCGCTTTGCTAACTTCGCTGTTTACGCAGCGACTGCGCTTGGCGTGCAATATGCCTATACAAGTAGTTTCGGAACTTCATTTTTGAATAATTTTTTTGTAGCTGGACTTTCTCAATCAAACTTTTAGAGCGTGATTATTCTTAGATTATTCTTTTTTGCGTATTTGTCTAAGTATATGTCTCTAGTAGATAAAAGACGCTTTTTGCAAGTTTTAAGTGAAGGGGGCGTGGCATCAACAAAATAGAAAAATCGAAATTGTATAAAATATGCATTAAAACAAGGAAGAACGTTGCAGTCGGGCGTTACCGACTGCAGAATACTCATTCACGACCTAAACGGTACCAGCTCCATTTTCTTGGTTGCCACGCCCCCAATTGGTATATATACATAGTTTTTGGCAAGTCAATAGAGGAGGTCAACAGTAATTAACTCGTAAGATTTGAAGTTGAACTGGAGAAAATACCCTATTTGCCACACCCCCTATAGGCGTAGATATATGCACCATATCTTATTATTATCAGCTTATTAAATTTCCAAATTTCAAGTCTCTAGCATCAATAGTGCTTAAAATATAACAGATTTTGTGCAAAGCGCTTTATATTGCTAATCTTTGGAAATAGTCTAAGGTAACGTAACCGCAGAATTTGGAAGCTTACGTTCCGAAAATGTAAAAATTACAGGGTATTTATCGGTATGCCACGACCAACAATTATTTTTGTGTCATTGATAGACGAGGTCACCAGTAACTCAATTATCTCATTTTGAGTTTCTAGCTCTAAAACTTGACGAGATATAAACTTTTGCGGGTTGCCACGCCCCCTATGGGCGTAGATATATCCGCCATATACTTTTGATCTTGGGTTGTCAACCCGACTATATATTCCAAACTGCAAGTCTCTAGCATCAATAGTTCTTAAGATATATTAGAATATGTATAAATCACTATACAGACAGATCCGATTTGCCACGCCCACAGTGGGCGTGGGATATATAATTTTTTCATTGATTTTCACAGGATCTTACAAGTAACTCACACACAAAGCTAGCTCTAAAACTGTAGAAGATATAGCTTTACCCGATTTGCCACGCCCCAATGGGCGTACATATATCTGTTATATCTTTTTGATCTTGGGTTGTGAACTCGAGTATACGATCCAAATTTCAAGTATCTAGTTTCAATAGCGGTGAAATGGCTTGCGTTCATACGGACAGCAAGACGGACATTGCACAAACCCAATATACTCATTTCACTTTCGTAAATGAGTATAATAAATACAAAGTTTGGGGACTCTAACTGCAAAGACGTACGAGATATAATTTAATAACTGAATTTCGATCAACTTTTTAATCGATTACATAAAAACTAGAATAGTTATCGACTTTTTAAAATAAACTTAATCTGCGCGTACTATACAGGGCTATACTTACACAAAAAATTGCAAGTTTCTAGCTCTTTTAAGTTTCGAGATCGACGTGGACGGACGGACGGACGGACGGACGGACATGGCTATATCAACTCAGCACGTCGTCCTTATCAAGAATATATATACTTTATGGGGTCTGCCATGCCTCCTTCTGCCTGTTACATACATATAAGACTTTAACAAAACCATTATACCTTGTTTTCCCATTTTCAATGGGTTCAGGATATAACAAGTAAGAAAACTCTAGTCGGGGCGTACGAGCCGCAAGGTCAAAAGTTTCGTCCACAGCAACTGTTATGGCTACTGGTACCAATAAGCACAATTGTATTTTAAAATTTAGTCCTATATTCACTCCGCTTCAAGTCGCTTGGCTGAAGCGTTATTAAAAAGTATATAATAAGAAACATATAACAAACAAGTAAGAAAACTCTAGTCGGGGGTACCCGACTAGGAGAACCCCTGAACCCCGTCCGATCTGCGTTTTTAAATATATTCCGTATCTTGTATATATTAAAAACTTATACAAAATTTAATTAAATTGCTAATCTTGCACTTTCACAATCAAATAGCATTTTTTTTTTTTAAAGAATATAATATAATTTTTAAAGAGTAATAATAATTTAATAAAAGAAAAAAATAAGAAAATACGACATAAAAATATTTGACGCCGATGTCGATCCCAGATCTGCGCGCACGGCACGGCGTGCACCGCTTCTATCAACACCGCCACTGCACTGCTTAGACAAGCAGTAGCAAATTTGGAACTCAAGGCAGCTAAGAATTATAACAAAATTCAAGCAGTCAGCTGTAATTGTTGTGATTCTTAGAACAGACAAGAATGCTCGCATTCTAATGTCTCAATGTATGTGTGCACATGTATAGACAAAATGAAAATGGGGATGGGTTTCTGGTCACATATTGCAATTGACAAAACTTTTTGTTTAATTACTTCTCTGATACTTAATGGATTTCAATGAAATTTTAATTTTCAGCATATGATCTACATATTATATTGAATATTTGTTAATTGCCTAAAATAGCAAAATCATTCACATATTGGCTACATTTGCAACTAACCTTCAATTTGAAAATTTTTGTAAAATTTTGAACCAATATCCAAAATATAACAAAAACCGAAATTGTATAAAATATAAATGAAACTAATTGCAAAATTTGGAGACTCTAGCTCCAAATATGTACGAGATAGAATTAAAAAACTGCATTTCGATAAGGTTTTTAATCGATAACATTAAAACGGTATAAGTTATCGATTCTTTGAAACAAACTTGATCTGCGCCTGCCTCCTCCAAAAACAAATTCAAGTCTCTAGCTCTTATAGGTTCTGAGATCGACGCGTTCATACATACGGACAGACGGACGGACGGACGGACGGACGGACGGACGGACGGACGGACGGACGGACAGACAGACAGACAGACGGACAAGGCTAAATCGACTCAGTTCGTCACCCTGATCAAGAATATATATACTTTATGGGGTCTGTCACGCCTCCTTCTGCCTGTTACATACATTTGACATTTTAACAAAACCATTATACCCTGAATTCCCATTTTCAATGGGTTCAGGGTATAAAAACTTAACTTAATTGGCGCTTAACGAACCCGACGTATTTAACTGAACAAAGTTAATACAAAAGTCAGCAAAAGCTAAACAGATAGTGCAAAGCTATGAAATTTTAATTTTAATAACCGGTCTTTTTAAAAATCAGTCTAAGAAACATCGAGCCAAGTCAAGCAGCTAGTTATCAAACCGAAAACTTTTTCGTACAAAAATTCGACGAATTAGTATAGGAAAAATGAGTGAAAACACAGGCCAAAAAAATAAAACTAAAATCTGTACAGAAAGTGGTCTGCTCCTGCATCAACGAAGAGAAACGAAGACGCCAAGTAGCCTGCGAGGACAGATAGAGGAATTACAACTACGATAATAAAATGGGTAGAGGGAATAAAAATATGTAAGTGAAAGTTTTATCTACTTTTGCCCAAGTATCCCATCAAGAAAAGAGTCAAAAACTGCATATCATTTGCATGGCCATAACTATTTGAAAAATTGTATTTACTTCTGCAGCAGCAACAAACTGCTATGTCAACATTTTTTGCATTCTTGTGTGCCGCGTGTTACTTTACACTGTTAATCGGGCTTATTAAAGGAAATTAATAATTTTACCATTAAAGAACTAACGCACGGCAAGAGAACCCACAAAAATAGATAAGTCATAATTAAGATCAGTCATGGTACCGGCAATTAACTCCGCTCTACAGACACAAAGTCTGTACAATAAACAAATACAAACCAAACGAAACGAAATCAAAGGTCACACCAGGAAGGAGTTGGCTCAGCAGGCGTAAATGGGCCTCGAGGACGGGACACGTCAGAGCCCATGGACCAGTATGACAGACACTGCAATCGTCACGGATGCATGTCGATCAAAGAAACGACAAAAGATCTAGCGGCTCCAAAAGACACTCAGACCAGAGACGTCGCACAGTGGGGCCTTTGCTCATTTTGCGTTGCAAAAATCAGAGCTTTGAACCAAGCAAGGTATTTAAAAAATAAAAATAACATTTAACAAAGAATTCTTTAAGCTTAAAAATAAAAAATTTTTTAAAGTTGTAAATAGTTTTTTCTATTGTATATTATTTATAACTAATATGACTAGAAAAAATATATTAAGAGATTAAAAAAGAAAAATTATTTAAAATTATATTTTTTTTTAAATGCCGTCGACATTCTACCTGCTGCGTGCAGCTGCGCGTAAATTTGATCTTTTTTGTGCGTTTTTATGCCGATGTGGCTTTGGTTTTTGTTGTTAAAAAAGCAAACGGGCAAATTCAGGCAACCAATGTTTTATAAATATGATAGGGAAGACCATATTTAACATTTATATATAAACCATACCTCAAGAATCGGTAAGAATCAAAAGATGCAAAGTTGAAAAATACTATAAAATTTAGAGGTTAACTAAAAAAATGCTTGCTTCTCAACAAATAAGCAAAAGAGTGTATGGTCGCAGCTTGGCATAATAATTGAGAAGCATAAAAAGCTCATGCGATAAGCAATGTAAGCTTAAGCTGCGCGTGCATAGCGGAAATTAGAGTAAGCTTGTCTGAAGCTTGCTGAGGAGCTAGATGCATGGCCTGAGCTTTGACCGGTTGCAGTAATAGCTTCGCTGCATTGCACGTAGCGGCAGATTAGCGCACTAGATTATGCGAAACTTATTCTGCTATCCGCTTAATAGCAACGCAGCCAACTTCTGGGCAATCGTTTTTTTTTTTCAGCTTGTATAAAAGCTTGTATAAAAGAAGCTGCGGAGCGAAAATAATCTCTTTTCGTTTGCCGGACTGCAAAATTTTAATTGAATTGCGATTGCTCAGGGTATAATGTTTTTGTGAAAATGTATGTAACAGGCAGAAGGAGACGTGGCAGACCCCATAAAGTAAATATATTCTTGATCAGCTCGATGGCTTGATGAGTCAATATAGCCATGTCCGTCTGTCCGTTCGTCCGTCCGTCCGTGTGAACGCAGCGATCTCGCAAACCACAAAAGCTAGAGATCTGATATTTAAAATGTATACTCGTGTATACTCTACGCAGTACAAGTTTATCTTTTTTTTTTTGATAACTCATCCCATTTCGTTATTATAGATAAAAATCGATAACTTTTCTTCGTTTTTGAATACCGTTATAGCTATAGATTTCAAATTTACTGTGTATAAGCACTAACCATACAACACATAGATGGAACAACTAGTACAACGAAATTCACCCTATAAAAATGTGTGGCCTGAGACCCTTTCAACTTCGTATTCGCTCGGGTCGCTTACTTTTGGGTTCGAGCAGTGAAAAAATGGGGAGCGAAATCAGTACGCTGCGAGCGCACCAACGCTTTCATACCCTTCACACAAATAATAACGAAAATCTTAACATTTTGCATGAGCATGGCAAACCGTTTTCACCAATTTGGTATACCCTTTGCTCGAAAGGGAAGGAATGAAACCTCTCGGCGAACAAATTTCAATTTTTGTGATCTGCTGCTTGTGCGTACATATACATATACATATATATTTGAGAGAGCAGAGAGAGCAGAGAGAAAGATAGAGTAAGGAAACAAGGACAGACGGACAAACGGACATGGCTATATCGACTCAGCTCGTCGTCCTGATCAAGAATATATATATTATGGGGTCTGCCACCCCTCCTTCTGCCTATATCTCTTAGCAGTCTCGACTAGAGCACTCTTAGTTGCTTAAATTAAATTTATTACGTATACATGATGAAATAAAAAAGCCTCGTTTACTTGAATTTTTCTTTTTTGAGCCTCGTTTAATGGAAATCTCGATTATTTGAATTTCTGTGTAAATCGAAAAAAAAAACTGATCCCCTTGCCATTTCGAATTATCGGGACTCGACTCTATATATATTCTTGATCAGGACGACGATCGTCTGTTCGTCGGTCTGTCTGTCCCTCCGTCCGTATGCATGAACGCGTTTCTAAATTGTGGCCATAATTTTATATTTTTACAATTTTGATTTTTGTTATATTTTTGATACCGAATTTTACCACGTTAGTTTCGCATTCGCTACTAAGTGCTCGAACAGTGAAGTGGCGGTGTTGGTAGACGTGACCTGCTTTGTCAAGTATATCCTTGTTGGAGTCCAGGTGTGCTGATGCCGGGGCTTCTTCTTTGTCTTCTATCATTTGTTATACCCTGAACCCATTGAAAATGGGAAATCAGGGTATAATGGTTTTGTTAAATGTATGTAACAGGCAGATGGAGGCGTGGCAGACCCCATAACGTATATATATTCTTGATCAGGGTGACGAACTGAGTCGATTTAGCCCTGTCCGTCTGTCTGTCTGTCCGTCCGTCCGTCCGTCTGTCCGTATGTATGAACGCGTCGATCTCAGAACCTATAAGAGCTAGCAACTTGAATTTTTTTTGGAAGTCCCTGTATAGCAGGCGCAGATCAAGTTTGTTTCAAACAATCGATAACTTATACCGTTTTAATGTTATCGATTAAAAACCTTATCGAAATACAGTTTTTTAATTCTATCTCGTACATATTGATTGGCAATTTAATTAAATTTTGTATAAGTTTGTAATTTATACAAGATACGGAATATATTTAAAAACGCAGATCTGACGGGGTTCAGGGGATCTCCTAGTCGGGTACCCCCGACTAGAGTTTTCTTACTTGTTTATTTTTTTCTTTTAATTAATTATTATTACTATTATTCTTCAAAAAAAACTACTTTTTTGACAAACATGCTATTTGATTGTGAAAGTGCAATTTGGTATTGTCCGTATGTATGAACGCGTCGATCTCAGAACCTATATGAACTAGAGACTTGAAATTTTTTTTTGGAAGTCCCTGTATAGCAGGCGCAAATCAAGTTTATTTCAAACAATCGATAACTTATACCGTTTTAATGTTATCGATTAAAAACCTCATTGAAAGAAAGTTTTTTAAATCTATTTCGTATATCTTTATAGCTAGAGCCTCCAAATTTAGCATTTAGTTTCATTTATATTTTATACAATTTCGGTTTTTGTTATATTTTGGATATTAGTTCAAAATATTTCAAAAATTTTCAAATTGAAGGTTAGTTGCAAATATAGCCAACATGTGAATGAATTTGCAATTTTAGACAACTGACAAATATTCAATATAATATGTAGATCATATGCTGAAAATTTCATTGAAATCCATTAAGTATCACAAAAGTAATTAAATAAAACGTTTTGTCAATTGCGACATGTGACCAGAAACCCACCCCCGTTTTCATTTTTTCTATACATGTGCACACATACATTGAGACATTCGAATGCGTGCATTCTTGTCTGTTCTAAGAATCACAACAATTACAGCTGACTGCGTGAATTTTGTTATAATTCTTAGCTGTCTTTAGTTTGAATTTGCTACAGGTTGCTTAGCAGTGCAGTGGCGGTGTTGATAGAAGCGAGGCACGCCGTGCCTTGCAGGTCTGGGTTCAAACCTCGTCGATGTCAAATATTTTTAATTGTTTTTTTTTACACACACAATGGTGGTGTCGCGGTAGAGGTGATGCGCTTTGATCAGTAGATGTTGGTTCGACTCCAGGTGGGAAAATGTCAGATTTTCTTAATCTTTTATTTTTTTCTTTTATTAAATTATTATTAATATTATTCTTAAATCAAAAACTACTTTTTTGACAAACATGCTATTTGATTGTGAAAGTGCAAGATTGGCAATTTAATTACATTTTGTATAAGTTTGTGATACAAGATACGGAATATATTTAAAAACGCAGATCGGACGGGGTTCAGGGGATCTCCTAGTCGGACACCCCCAACTAGAGTTTTCCTACTTGTTTTTGTTTTCTTTTTTTTTTTTTTTTGAAGTGTGCTATTTGATTTTGAAAGTGCAGCTTAAAAATTAAATGTAATATTTTATAAGCTTATGGTAGACAAAAGTTACCCAGTATATTTAAAGCAGCAGTTGCTTGTGAGCATTGTTTGTGAATTGGCTGTCCATTGGTTAAAAATTATAATAATTAATTTAACAAAAATTCTATTTCTGTTCAGGTGTTTGCGATGATGTTAGGCGGACATGGACAGCATGCATCCAGCTATGAGATGGCCGCAAAACTGACAAACTACACGCAAGCTACATACCAATTGTCGACGAATCAGCAATGAGGCGAGACAGGTTACATAGGACGACCAACTTGACGGCATTTCAACAACTCTTACAGGAAGAATCCAACATGCGAAACGCCTAAATTTTATAGGAACTGCGTTAAAAGTGGTAGCAGGAACACGTGATGCGGAGGCCGGGAAACACTCACGACTGCCAGAGGCTGAACTAATCAAGGAAAACAGTAGACAGATCGGTATAAATACGAAGAAGCAGGAACTGATAACACCCTTGAAAAGCACAGTAAACCAAATCCTACAAGTAAACAAGTTAGAACGTTGCAGTCGAGCGCAACCGACTGCGTGATACTCTGTTCCCATAGGGGCTTCTGGCATATTACATTTTAAAGTTTATCTTAATTTGTTAAAGTCGCCGCTCGAATAAGCTTCCGATTCAAAATAAATATATATTTTATTAAAATTTTCAAAAAAATATATATATGTAAATGAGTAACATTTTTATAAATTATGATGATTTTATGAGCTAGACAGAGGTGGGATGGGGTTACGAATACAAGGCAACGCTATGTTGATGTTACTCATCCGGTGACTTCCAATAGCAATCCTTGTCCCTGGTAATTCAAGTTGACACACAGTCTCCACGATCGGCCCCACTGGATAACGATTGGGCAACCGACCAACCGTGAACTAATGTGTGCAGCGAGGTTTCAGACGAATAGAAAGATGGAACTAGTAGAGTGATATCTTTGACCGACCACGGACTACGCAAGAAAATTAATTGTCTTTTGAATTGATGACACCTGGGCTGACAGGTGTAGCATTCTAGGACCTCAGTACTCACGAGTGACATCGTGTGGAAATAGCTCCTAGGACAATGCTGCAACTGCCCCCGTCCCGTTAAAACCCTGGCAGGCCTCCAAGTACGTTCGAAGCTCGTCGCCAATTGTATTTTTGGTGGTACAGGTTTAAGTTGATATAAATCCTTAATCTGTGCAAGATCCTGGCTCTGAACGTTGGCTCCCATAAGGACCAGCGTCAACCCTCGCATGGCCTCCCTGCTATGCATAGACAACCATGAGGATCGTTTTGAGTGACTGTACATCCAAGCTAAGATAGCGGCTTGGAGTCGGGACCCAAAAGTATGGAATTTAAAAAAAAAAAACCCCAAAAACACTAATGAAAACCGTTGAATACCACAAGGGGAAAGTGACCCCCGGTTCACTGACCCGCGGCTGGGCTTTGGCAAAAGCTCAAGACTTCAGAGAAGTCCGGTAGCACCGGCATCAAGAAGCGTGGAGGAAACTCCAAAAACCACCATGGCGGAGACGAATGCTCCAAGCACTCAGGCAGCGCTGGCAATGTCCCCAAGGCAGGAATACATCCTGAAACTCCGCGCTGAAGAAGAGGATGCCATCCTGAAATGTCGCCAGGCGCTGCGGCGTATAAAAACTGCATTAGCAAAGCAGAAAAACATCAGCTTAGATGTTAAAAGTGGCGTATCAGACCTAGACGAACTGTTGGATGTTCTAGGACACTGCAGGAGCTCTTGGAATAAGCTGGAGGCAGAGGCAAATAAGCAAAAGCTTCTGCCACTAAAAGAGAAAGAGCTAAGGAGCACGGGAACAGTGGAAACACCCACTTACCAAAAGAGGCAAGCCTCTAGCCCGTTAGAGTCGGAGTCTGGCAAGAAACTTTGCGAAAGACAACCGAATCTGTGGCAAAAAGTGCTCCGAAAAAGAAAGAGAAACCGAAAGCAGTAGCTAAAAAACCGAAAAAAGAGACAAAAAAGCCTCCCCAAGCAGAAGCAGTCCTCATAAAACCTAAAAAAGGACAAAGCTATGTTGATGTTCTGAAAAGCATACGCAGCACAATCCAACAGGACGAAAAGGCAAATATAAGAAGAATTAGGAAAACCCGATTCGGGGCACTTCTTGTAGAACTCAACAGAGGGGAAAAAGTACAGCCGGAACTGGTTGAAAAGCTTAAGGCTACCGTCAAAAAAAAACAGCCACGGTAGCTGAGTTAAAGCCTACAGCGACAGTAGAGATCCGAGATCTCGACTCACTCACTGTAGAGTCGGAGGTGGCTGAGGCAGTGCGTAAGGTCCTCGCAAACCCATCAGTGGACTTACGCATAAAAGTTACTGCCCCGAATAGCCGGGAGCAAGTAAGAGCTTTTGTAACCCTAGAAAGCCAACTAGCCAATACACTGCTCAACTCTGGCAACATAAAAATAGGTTTTGTCAGAGCTAGGCTCAAGATGTGCCAAAACATCCGGCGATGCTACCGATGTTTCGGGGTAGGTCACCTGCAGACTAACTGCACAGGACCCGACCGAAATGGGGGAGGTATCGGCATTAAATGTGGAGAAGCAGGTCACAAAATGAAAGACTGCAAAAAAACTCCGAAATGCTGCATCTGCACTGATGCAGGACGTACACCTGTCGATCACATGCCGGGATCGCAGAAATGCCCAGGTACTCGACAAGCTAAATGTTGAAGATCCTCCAAGCCAATCTACACCGTAGCAAAACTGCAGACGCACTGTTGACGCAGATCGTAGCGGAATACGCTATCGACGTAGTGATCATCAGTGAACAATATAAGCAGAAAGAAAACGGAATTTGGCTGGCTGACGAAACCAAGACCGCGGCCATATGGCTTCCTAGTGGTGGCGGTGCGGTACTACAAGGAAGTAAAAGAGGAAACTGTTACGTCTACGCACGTTTCAAGGAAGTCGCAGTAGTCAGCTGTTACCTGACACCCAACGACGACATAAATACTTTTCAAAGTAAGCTAGACGCAATCGAGGATATGCTCGTGGATCGACGGCAGCCCTTCATTGTGGCAGGCGATTTCAACGCACGAGCAGTTGACTGGGGAATGCCCTCGACAAACTCTAAACGGCGGAAAATTATGGATATGGCCGCTAGGACCGGGCTAGCGGTAGCAAACCGTGGAGATAGAGCTACCTTCAATAGGCCGGGATGCGAAGGTACAATACCGGATATAACCTTTGGATCCGAACACATCGTAGATCGGATCAAGGACTTGGAAATACTTGGCGATTTCACTGGCAGTGATCATGAGTATATCTCATACACGTTCCAGAATAATCGGCAATCCCCCTCAGTATGCCCAGTAAAGACTTCCCATAGATGGGATATAAGCAAACTGAACTCAGAAAAATTACTCTCTGAAATAGACAGGCGAGAGCGACAATTTGACGGTACACTGAGTACATAAGAATTAGTCGAATACAGCTTGAAAACTATTGAAAGAGCATGTAATGCTTCAATGCCGAAAACGCACAGCAAACATGGGGGCAGACGGCAGGCGTACTGGTGGAACCACGAGATTGCACAAAAAAACCAAGTATGCATACAGTTCAGGCGAAAGCTAACAAGAGCACGGCGCTCTGGAAATTACATGACAGAAGCGTTAGCAGCTAAGAACGCGAGGAAAGAACTGTCGATTGCTATCACACGCAGTAAACTGGATAAGTGGAAAGAGCTCTGCAAAGACATTAACAGAGATCCTTGGGGGCTTGGCTACAAAATAGTCATGAAAAAGCTGAGAAACTACGGAGCAGCGCCAAACGTGGATGATGAAACGATGGATCACATAGTGACAACACTATTTCCAAGACACATCACCGAAACGCAGGAGCGGGCAACAGTAGATTCTCATTGCTCAGCCCCAAATTTCACCGAGGAGGAGATTAAGATTGCGGCTCTTTCCCTGAAGAATAAAAAGGTTCCAGGGCCAGACAATATACCGGCGGAAATACTGAAGTTGATAGCAACAGGATGGCCTGCTTTTCTTCTTAGAATGTACAACGCATGTCTAAAGGAAAGGTTATTTCCAGAAGCGTGGAAAGAGCAGAGACTTGTGCTCATCAGCAAAGGCAAAGGCGTTCCAAACACACCATCGGCATATCGCCCATTGTGCATGCTAAATACAGCTGGAAAGCTGTTAGAAAAGCTAATAAAACCCAGACTGCTTGCTGCAGTAGAGGCTGCTGGAGGACTTAGTCCCAGACAGCACGGGCTTAGAGCTGGGAAATCTACAATGGGAGCCATCGATGAAGTGGTTCAGGCAGCCAGAGCAACGCAGAGAGGAAATGCGTACTCACGCCCAGTGGTTCTGCTAGTAACGCTTGTCGTCAAAAACGCTTTTAATAGCGTAAGGTGGACTGATATGCATGCTTCCTTGGAGCAACGTTTCCATATACCGAGATATCTGATGCACATGATCAGGAGTTACTTGCAGGATAGAGTACTCCTGTACGCTACACAGACGGGTATGAAACGATATAGAGTGACCGGAGGAGCTGCACAGGGGTCGATGCTAGAACCAGACCTGTGGAATATCAGCTACGACGACATTCTAAGACTGGAAATGCCTGAAGAGACGTTTCTGATCGGATATGCAGATGACATCGCGGCAGTCATCACGGCCAGAAATACCGTAAAGGATCAAAAAAGACTTACTCAAGTCATGATCCGCACGCAAACGTGGCTTAGCTCCCGAGGCTTGGAACTTGCTACCCAGAAAACGGAGTTACTTCTGTTCACAGGGAAGCAGATTCCAACCGAAATCGAGATACGAGTGAGTGGAAACCTGATAAGGACCCAGAGGACAGTGAACTATCTAAGCGTTAGGCTAGACAGCAAACTTACCTTCTGGGGACAGCTTCAGCATGCTACGCGAAAAACAGCGAAAGCAACGGGGTCTCTAAGTAGACTGATGGCAAATGTTGACGGACCGACGGCAGGGAAACGAAGACTGCTAATGGAAACAACAAATGCAATCCTACTGTATGGTAGCGAAGTATGGGCGGACACTTTAAAAGTGGACGTAAGGCGGAAACCGATGTTATCGGTGCAAAGAAGAGCAGCCTTAAGGATAGCTTCGGCGTACCGAACAGAGTCCGGAGCTGCTGTGACCATGATAGCAGCAGTGATACCGATAGATCTACTTGCGCAAGAGCGCAAGAAGTTATGGAGTCTCCGGCAAAGTGGAGAGTTTTTAATGCAGGCAGCAAAGAACCGTACGTCAGCAGACTATAGCCTCCTGGAAGGCAAAATGGTTATGCGAAAGATACGGGAGATGGACTGCAAAAATCATCCCCGATCTAGAGCAGTGGATAAATAGAAAGCACGGTCAAACGTCTTTTTATCTGACACAAATGCTCTCTGGTCATGGTTACTTTCGAAAGTACCTAAATAAGATGGGGAAAACTGCCGAATCCAGCTGAATACACTTTCTTTAACTGCGAAAAGTGGTCAGAAGAAAGAACCGACTTGGCAGAAACTGTCGGTGAAGTTATAGTAGAGACTATAGTACAGCAAATGTGCAACAGCATAGATGCCTGGAAAAGAGTCTGTGACTTCGCCGAAAAGGATCTCCGGCGGAAAAAGCGGGACCTGGACGCAGGAACACAGATGGCAGTGCTCAGCTAAAGCATATACTAGGGCTCCACCTTGAAGGTTAATGCGGGATAGCTCCTGGTTCCAAGGTGGGAGGCAGCCCTAGAAGAGGAGGTTTTTTAGTCAGTAAGCAGTATTGCAGTCCGACACACCAGCCAGAGTGACGACCTTACTAACGGCGCATAAAGCATTTTTACCTACCTCAGCCACAAAAAAAAAAAAAAAAAAAATGAGCTAGACAGAAAAAGTTAACGGTGCCATGCAAGTGCGTCCACACTTAGTTTTTATGCAAAGCAGTCTGTTAACTTTAAAGTTGTTTGTTAATTTGCAAGTATGACGTCACATGTTCTTTGCATAACCTACTGAGTCTTTTAACAGTGACACTTGGGAATCGTCTGAAGCATTGCCAACATACGAAAAACACGAAACAACTAACCTAGGTTATGCGAAAACTATATTAATATTGGGTGGTCAATTATTTCAAGCACCTAAACAATAAATCGAAATACATACTATATTTTTTACAATATCTTCCAATTTTTTCTGCCGACTTAGCAAGGAATTAAGCTTATTTATCTAGGCGGTACACGCTTTTGACTAAATCCGATAGGTAAGAATATTGCAGTTTAGAGCCACCTACTGTATTATTCTTGTGATGGTGATTCTGCAGCAATTTTAACTCAAGAGCTCTGCAAAATATAATTCCAATTTGCCACGCCCCCAGTTGGCGTAGACTTGGTTTTTTTCGCCAATATTTAGAAGTAGTCGAAGGTAACGCAAATGCTAAATTTGGAAGCTTACGTTCCAAAAATGTGGAAATTACAGGGTATTTTTCGGTGTGCCACGCCCTAAAGGGGCGTAACAATTATTTTTGGGTCATCGATAGAGGAGGTCACCAGTAACTCAACTAGCTAATTTTTAAGTTCCTAGCTCTAGGCGATATAAACTTTTGCGGTTTGCCTCGGGCGTAGATATGTCCGCCATAACTTTTTGATCTTGGGTCGTCAACGCGAGTATACATCCCAAATTTCAAGGCTCTTACATCAATAGTGCTCAAGATATATAAGAATATGTATAAATCACTATATAGTCAGATCCGATTTGCCACGCCCCCAGTGGGCGTGGATATATAACTATAAAACTGTAGAAGATACAGTTTTACCATATTAGCCAAGCCCCCAATGGGCGTAGATATATCCGCGATATCTTTTTGATCTTCTGTTGTCAACGCGAGAATACGTTCCAAATTTCAGTCTCTAGCACTTCAATTAACCCCTAGTGGGCGTATCGGGAAAATCTTTACACTTTTTAATTCGAGGGTATACGCGAGTATATATATGTTCATACGGACAGACGGACGGATAGCTAGACGGACATTGCACAAAACCAATATACTCTTTTTCCCTTTGGGAAGAGAGTATAAAAGATCGAAAAATTAACACATCGCACCTTTATTAAACACTTTTGGCACACAATAGAATACTAAGACTCGAGATAGAAAACATAATCTCAATAACCTTGGCAAATGCAAATA
Organism: Drosophila leonis; assembly: GCA_035045365.1. Lineage (NCBI taxonomy): Eukaryota > Metazoa > Arthropoda > Insecta > Diptera > Drosophilidae > Drosophila > Drosophila leonis. Next base: position 746,789 of record JAWNPC010000558.1, read on the forward strand.
TGATAATTTATGTCATTAGTACACTGTAAAAGTTTGATTACGAAAGTCCATCTAGAAGAAAACGTCGCTGCGTAAACTGCGCAGTAGCAGAGCAAGTGCTTGTGCGTGTGCATGTGTGTGTGTGTGTATGTGTTGTTTGTGTATATGTATGTATGTATAAAAGAAGCGTAAAGTGATTTCAATATCGCATCTTCCCAGGGTTCAGGGTATCTCTTAGTCGAGCAGTCTTGACTAGAGCACTCTTACTTGTTTTATTTTATGTGCTGGTAATATAGTAGTGAAATTTATTTCTTTTTAGATTATTATTTTTGCTTACTTAAGATAAGTGCCTATGAATAATATATATGTCAGGAATTTATGATCATCATCGAGTATAGCGACACAAGTGAAACACTTGTGCCCGCTCCACTTGAACGGCATGTGTTTCACTCATATATATATTATTGTATTTATTTATTCATGAATTTCAATTTCGTCCCCTTCAAAGTAATTCAATAGACTTGTTCCAGCGTTTCTTCCAATTTTCGAAGCACTTCAAAACGTAGTTTTTGTGATCTTGTTCAACTCCTCCTTTGATACCCTCGATTTGTAACGTGTCGTTCTTTTGACATTTTCAGTTTTGAGAACAAGAAAATGTCATAGGGGACCAGATTTGGGGAATACGGCTGCAGCATCATTAATTGTGATTGTTTTCCCCAAAAATCGCTCACAAGTAACGATGTGTAACCAGATGCGTTAGCGTAGTGCAAACACTTATTTTTATTTTTCCACAAATCCGGGAGTTTCAGGCGGATTGCTTCGTATAAATTGCAGACAATACTCCTTATTGACAGTTCTACCCTGTGGCAGAAATTATGATGCACCACGCCACTGCAATCGAAGAAAACTTAAAGCAACACTTTCACATTCGACCGAACTTGACGCGTATTTACCGGTCTTTTCTCGTGCGGCAGCTTCAATTAGAATGATTGAGCTTTGGTTTCCAGGTCATAACCATAAAGCCATGATTCGTCACCGGTTATGATCCTCTGGAGCAAATTTGGATCATTCTGGCAGAGTCCAATATCTTATTGGCAATGGTAATGCACTGCAGTTTTTGGTCGAAATAGAGCAATTTTTGTACGAATTATGCGTCGAAGTCGAAGATGAGCCACGGCACGTAGAAGCAAATCAGCTGTCAGCAATTAACTGAACATTCGATATGACCGAACTTGTCGGCACACGTCAGAGACAATTTAGCTTCCGTAAGTTGCCTATATATATATGGATATCCGTAGCTTTCCCTCGATATAATTTTTCTGTTCAAGGATCTTAGCGATGTCCTTCGATGATAATTACACTGATACTCACACTGACTTTTGCACTTTTCACGTCCTTTATTCAATCTAATTTTTTTATTTTTCTTTCAAGTCGAGTTGCGTGAGCATTTGAGCATGGAGCCTTCTCGCAGAAATCGTCCCTGGAACGGGACGTGTCTGCAAATTACGGAGCCAAAACAGTGTCGAAACACCATTTGTAACGAGAACGACAGCATGGTGCCGGACATGCAACTTCTTTTCAGAAACAACCAAAAACTTATAATATTATAACCAACCAATCTGAATTAGCCACAAATGCCCCCCTATAATCAATGTCCCCAAGACAGAAATAACATAGGTATAAATACTAGCCTAAGATCATTTGTATCCTTAGTATTCATCTTAACGCCGACAATTTTACTTTATTTACAAATAAAGATTGTGCACTCCGACGTGACTAAATAAATAAAAGTAATTTTTTTCAAATTGGAAGTGTCGCTAAAGAAACTTAAATGGAGCAGCCGGTAAGATCAACAAGAAAGTAAACTTTAAAAATTCGATCAGTGTTACATTTAATATTGTACTAGTGAAGTGCATCAGAATCGAATTAATCAGAATTGAATTTAGAGTGAGAGAGTTAGACGTGCTTGGCTTGTGTTCCATAATCTTTATTTATTTTTATATCCTGAACCCATTGAAAATGGGAAATCAGGGTATAATGTTTTTGTGAAAATGTATGTAACAGGCAGAAGGAGGCGTGGCAGACCCCATAAAGTATATATATTCTTGATCAGCTCGACAAACTGAGTCGATATAGCCATGTCCGTCTGTCCGTCCGTCCGTCCGTCCGTGTGAACGCAGCGATCTCGCAAACCACAAAAGCTAGAGATCTGAATACCGTTAGAGCTGTTGATTTCAAATTTACTGTGTATATCCGTGTAATGGATACAAACATTTTGCAATTTTTGGATTTTGGATACCATTCCCCCTTCACCCCAAATTTGAAAAAAACGTATTTCAAATACTAGAGACTTGTGCTTTGGCAAATACATACATATAAATGTCATTATTACGCTGTAAAAGTTTGATTACGAAAGTCCATCTGGAAGAAAACTAATTTAACAAATAAGTTTCCATAATATAGCCCATTCTGCAGCCCAAGCGCAGCCCGCGCGCAGTCGCTGCGTAAACTGCGCAGTAGCAGAGCAAGTGCTTGTGCGTGCGTGTGCATGTGTATGTGTGTGTATGTGTTGTTTGTATATATGTATGTATATATAAAAGAAGCGTAAAGTGATTTCAATATCGCATCTTCGCAGGGTTCAGGGTATCTCTTAGTCGAGCAGTCTCGAGTAGAGCACTCTTACTTGTTTAGTATGTAATATTTTGTTAAATTTGCAAACTGTTGTGAATTGGTTAATCTGACCATCGGGCTATTATTACTGTGCAAAGAATAATCCACGGTGCTTTGTGGTTTTTTACAAAGTGCCTCTAATTTGAAAGCTTGTGCAGCGTCGGTAACTCCTATTAGTGGAATTCTGCTTCAATATTTCTATTCTTTGGTGCTCTTCTCTTTTGCTTTGCTCACTCTTTTTGTAAGAGTTTGTGAGTGTGTTTGTACTCTCACGAAACTATTTTCGCTTTGTGCAAGCAATTCTCTCGCTGCGTTTTGTAGCTCCGCTCTTTTATCTGTGGTTTGTTGTTGGACTTGCTCTCTCAACACATTAATTACTCTCTGTTTTTCACTTCTTTTTTTTTTGTTCTGTTCTTTCGTTTTGGTTTGGTTAACACCAATTGCCAATATGATTTGCTTCAAACAATCATGTTCTATTCGGCAAGTTGTTGATTCTGCACAAGTGCAATTTGTTAGTTGCTGGTTGTGTGAGAATTTATGCACACAAAATGTGCAGAATGTGCAAAATGTGCAATGTGCAAAATTGGTTGTGGTGGTTTACGCTGGTCTTGTCCGGTTGGATTAAAAAAACAAATAAATTTTTCCAAGATGTACAATTCAGTGCGGGGGCAATTGTTAAAACTGAGTAATATTTCAAAACAGTTATCTAGTGACCTAGAAGCTACTAAATCTGTACAGCGTTGATACTCTATTCGAATAGAGACTCCATCGCTGTTGGTACCCGCTCCTTCCGTACCAATATCGTCTCCCAATTTATTAGCGCCTTCCTCAACTTCTCCTGATTCTAAATCAATTCTGCCTTCTAGTGGCTCGTCTGAAACACCTGTTGCTAGTGATGTTGTAGATACTCGAGACTCATTACAGGTTCCTAATAAAGCATTAAACGCTTCTCCGATTGTTGCTCAGCTAATGACCAACATTCTGACCACATCTCCCACCCTAACTATACCCACTTTTTTTGTCGTGCCTCCTCTAAAGCAAGTTTTCTTATCTATTCTATCATCTGACACGACATGCGATGCAATAGCGGCTTTTATTGCTAATAAATCTCCAGCCAAAATTTGTATTTCGAAGTTTAATTTTGCGACTTCTCGTGAAATTGCTCCATTTAAAATCAATGTGGCCGTTGAATATTTCACAACTAGGTATATGTGATTCCAAATTTTTGACACCACATATAGGTGTACATGAATGCAAACGTAATAGAATAATAAAGAATCGTAATAGATTGACTCCTATTACTTTAAATCCTACGTAGCGACGCTCGTCTTGCTCCCGTTGTCGCTTTGTAAGAGTTTCATTTTGACTCATTGTCTTGAACGAGGTTGAGCTATTGTTTTTGTCTTTACTTCTATTTGTTTTTATGTGTAATTAGATAATTGATGTGGTTAAATTGCAGCTTTAAAAAAAAAAGTTTGTGCAGTTTTATTGCACTAAGTGTCTTTTCAAATAAAAATACATTTTGTTTAATGTGTATATCACTGCACTGTTGCGCCTTCAAATTTATTACCCGGACCACAATCAGAAACACGTCTGCATACGACGAAGTCACACATGACAAAAGATGAACTATGCTATCTGTAAAAAATTAACAGAAAAAAAGTTCAGACTCAATAATTTAAATAACGACGAAACTAACAAACTAAAAAAGGTCTTGTATGAATTCAATGATATACAGTACCGTGAAGTTGAAAATTTAACTTTTACAAGTACTATAAAACATTTAATTCAAACTTAGCATGAAGACCACATTGTAAACACCGTAATAAATACTATAAAACATTTAATTCAAACTTAGCATGAAGACCACATTGTAAACACCGTAATAAATATCCCCAAACATTTTACAGAAGTCAATAAACAAATCAATGAAATGATTTAACAGGAAATTATTCGCAAATGGAAATCACCCTATTGTTCACCAATTTGGATCGTTCCAAAGAAAGCAGATGCTTTAAATATTAAAAAATTCTGATTAGTCATCAAACTGAAATGAATCCTGAATCTGAATAACAGCTTTCGCAACTTTACACAGGCATTACCAATACACACGTATGAAGTTCAGTCTTAAAATTACTCCATCAACTTTCCAAAGATGCATGAACAATCACTAGGAAGATCTTATAATACAAATTTTTTTGGTATACATAGATACGTTGTACTCCACTTCATTGGATGAATATCTAATGTTACTGAACTGGCCTAAAGATACAGAGGACCATATCGATCGTCAGTTTCATTTCTCCCGCTATCTTCCGGATCAGCATGGAGGCAGGTAATCGAACCAGGACGACTCATGTGGCGCATCTCAAACCATATCGAGTAGAAAAACGTGAAACAGTTTATATAAACAATTAAGAGTGCTCTAATAGAGACTGCTCGGCTAGGACATACCCTGAATCCTTCGAAGATACGATATTCCAATCACTTTACGCTTGTTTTATAAATACATTACAAAAAACACATGCACACATGCTTACTCACACACACACAAGCACGCGCTCAGCTAACTGCGCAGTTTACGCAGCTACTGCGCTTGGGCTGCAGTATAGGCACTATTATGGAAACTTAATTGTTGAATAAGTTATCTTCTAGATGGATTTTCGTCATATCAAACATTAAGGGCATAATAATGACATTCATAAGTCTGTAGTATTTGAAATACGTTTTTTTCAAATTTTGGGGGGAAGAAGGTGCGGTATCCAAAATCCATAAATGACAAAATGTCTACATTCATTACACGAATGTATACAGTAAATCAAAATTCTCAACATATAACGGCATTCAAGTAACGCTTAAAAATGAAGAAAGAATATCGATTTGATTTTGAAATGATAAACTCATACTGCGTATGGTATACACGAGTATACATGTCAAATTTCAGTTCTCTACCTTTTGTAGTGTACGAGATTGCTGCGATCACACGTGACGGACGGACGTGACTATATCGACCCAACTCGTCGAGCTGATCAAGAATATAAATACTTTATGCTACCAACAAACACAAAAAAAAAAATGTTGAGTTAATAATACTCAACTAAAATAGCAAAAATGTGGGGAAAATGCACAAGCGTATCAGACGCACAACAACAAAAGCTAACATCAAACAAAAATAGCGCATACAAAACAAGTAAGAGCTCTCTAGTCGAGACTGCTCGACTAAAAGATACCCTAAACCCTGCGAAGATGCGATATTCAAATCACTTTGCGCTTCTCTTATATATAAATATATACAAACAACACATATACACACACACACGTGCAGACGCATGCTAAGCACTTGCTCTGCTACTGAGCAATTTACACAGCGACTGCGCGTGGGCTGCGCTTGGGCTGAAGTATGGGCTATATTATGGAAACTTATTTGTTGAATTAGTTTTCTTCTAGATGGACTTTCGTATTTAAACTTTTACAGCGTAATAATGACATTCATGTGTATGTATTTGCCAAAGCACAAGTCTCTAGTATTTGAAATACGTTTTATTTTCAATTTGGGGGGAAGAGGGCGTGGCATCCAAAATCCAAAAATTGCAAAATGTTTGTGTTCATTACACAGTAAACCTAAAATCTATAGCTAAACCGGTATTTAAGTTACGCCTTAAAAACGAAGCAAAATTATCGATTTTCATCGATAATAAGGAAATGGGATGAGTTATCGAAAAAAAATGATAAACTCGTACTGCGTAGAATGTATACTCGTGTATACGAGTATACATTGCAAATTTCAGATCTCTAGCTTTTGTGGTTTACGAGATCGTTGTGTTCACACGGACGGACGGACAGACGGACAGACGGACATGGCTATATCGACTCAGTTTGTAGAGCTGATCAAGAATATATATACAATACTTTTTGGGGTCTGACACGCTTTCTTCTGCCTGTTACATACATTTTCACAAAAACATTATACCCTGTTTTCCCACTTTCAATGGGTTCAGGGTATAAACACAAGTAAGAACGTTGCAGTCGTGCGTTACCGACTACAGAATACTCATTCACGGCCCAAACGCTACCAGCTCCATTTTCTGATTTACCACGCCCCCAATTGGTATAGAATATATGTATATATAATTTTTGGCAAATCAATAGAGGAGGTCAATAGTAATTTAATGGTTAAATTTTGAGTTAATAGCTTTAAAACTGTAGAAAATATCCATTTTCGTCGATCTTTATAGGATCATAACAGTAACATGCTAAATTTGGGCATTCTAGCTCTAAAACTGTAGAAGGTACAGTTTTACCCGATTTTCCACGACCGAGCGTATATATATCCGCAATATATTTGTGATCTTGGGTTGTCAACACGAGTATATGTTCCAAATTTCAACTCTCTAGCTTCAATAGGGGCGAAATGGTTTGCGTTCATACGGACAGAAGGACAGACGGTCAGACGGACAGACGGACGGACAGCAAAACGGACATTGCACACAACCAATATACTAATTTCACTTTCGTGAATGAGTATAAAACAAACAAAAGCAACGAACGCAGCGAAATTTTTTGTGAAATGAGCATTGTGGCACATATGCAAACGCACCCGGATCATACCAAGTGCATGCCGTTGCAACAACAACAAAGCGTTCGTGGGAAATAAGAAATTCCACGAAAGGCGAGTGAACTTTGTTGGCTTCACAGCGATCGCCAACGCATAAGACCACACAAAGATGTCAGGCTTAGCGACAAGCAAAACAGCCAACAACAACTGTATGTTAGCATGCAAAACGGGTAACAACATAATAGGGCAGCATGTAAAGCGAGCAACAACATGTATGTGCACTGAAGATGCATTAGGATATGCAACACAATGATGGCTGCCTGGAATTCAGCGATAACGCCTAGGTGTGGAAAGGGCGTGACTTGTACAGAGTGTACTGTACTAAGCTGCCGCAAAGGGTATAAAGGTGCATGCATGCATACGGGTGGCTTCTCTTTTGGCATTCTACATTATAGGCGTTAACCACATAACTGTATTAACTAACTGTTCGAGCTTGCGGGCGTTCCAGCTTCGCTGGAGCTGTGCGCGAACGAGGAGTGATTCGGGGAGCGCAACCGACGTCAAAGAGTCGACATAACGCAGTCAGTTGCGAACGACATCTATATAGCAAAAATTTCCCAACTAGAAAATCAGCTGCAGCCATAAAAAAAATCGGCCTTACTACAAGAAAAATTTATACAGATTTGGGAAAAATTTTAACAAAAAACACATCATATTTACCTGCAGAGCACGGAGGTGCCAAAAGTTGTGGCGATCAGCTGTAGGCAGTGATTCTGTATAGCAGCAATGCTTACCGAAAGGCAACGACCGAAGGAGTGCTTGTTGTGAGGAGGCAAGCAGTGCAAAGTGGAGTGTCAAATTCGAAACGGAAAAATGTAAGCACGACGGATTCGTGTTTCCGCGATGGAGCCATATAGGTATGCACGTATAAATATGTATTAATACATCTAGTATTTGCTGTGCATTAATACATATATATGTGCATATTTATATCACTCCATATAGCAACGCGAGTACTGTAGTGTAGTATGATTCAAACTATAATTATTACACCCGACGCAATGTAGTGTATTCTACATATAATAGCGTCATATGCTCGACACATCTTAGTGTATACTACATGTGCACATAGTGGCACTTTGTTGCTATGTTTATATATTCATAAATATAACTGAAATATGATCAGCCTGGCCTGCAGCGTGAGATCTGCAGCGTAAGCATTTAGATGTATGTTTGCATGTGCCTTATGCACGTACATACATACATATACGTATATATATACATACTGCATACCACATACTCCCGTTCTGCCGAACCCCTTATGTATTTAAGTTAAGCCAAAATATAATTATTGAATAAAGAACAGAGAGATAATGCACACCAAATCAAACAGACGCTTCGGTTTGATTATATTTTTTTTCCACAGTAGGTGCAACACTAGCGAATGGACGGAGTCAGAGTCTGAAGTGGAGTTCGTCTCATTAGCTCCTACAGTTTCATCGTATGGCTCGTGTCACCCATATAACGACCATCGGAGACTGCTAGCCAAAGTACAGGCGAATGCTGTCGCTCTCGTGGCAATAACGCCATCCAAAGAGGTTATCTCAGATGAGTATCAAGGACATAGGCACCCAGAAAAGAATCCAGGATCAACCACCAACAAGGACATTGATGCGGCGCAGCTGTGTGAGTCATTGTGAGTTCTCAGGTGTGGTTAAAAGCGAATTCAGCCGTAGGCAAGAGCTGTAGTATTGTAGATCCGAGCGAACCGTCACCACAGTAGGGCCTCTGCCGCCACTACGTGGCAAAAAAGAAAATTTTGATGAAAGCAATTGGCCAAAATGATTATAGAATCTGATAGATAATTTATCAGAATGCCAGCATCCGAAAGATTTTGAAAATAGATGAATTTAAAGGGTAAATATGAGCATTCAAAGTTGAGTAAATTAGTAACATGAAAAAAAATCAGAAAATTTTTTTTAAATATTCTGAATATTCTTGAATTGCTTCAACACTATTGCACAAATTGTTGATATTTTGGTATTAAGGGAAAGATATGCTTATTTTTTTTTTAAATTAAACAAAAAGTATGATATTTTGCTAATTGGTTAAAGAGCCCGTTGGCTTTTTAAACCATCAAACCCAAAACAACATCGCAATAAAAGTGCACAAAAAGTGACGCAGAGCTGCACGCAGCAGGTAGATACATTTTTTTTTAATATATATATATTTTTTTTCTTGTCATATTAGTTATACAATAAATAATATTAAAACAAGTAAGAAAACTCTAGTCGGGGGTACCCGACTAGGAGATCCCCTGAACCCCGTCCGATCTGCGTTTTTAAATATATTCCGTATCTTGTATATATTACAAACTTATACAAAATTTAATTAAATTGCTAATCTTGCACTTTCACAATCAAATAGAATTTTTTTTTTTAAAGAATATAATATAATTTTTAAAGAGTAATAATAATTTAATAAAAGAAACAAAATAAAAAAAATAAGAAAATACGACATAAAAATATTTGATGTCGATCCCAGATCTGCGCGCACGGCACGGCGTGCACCGCTTCTATCAACACCGCCACTGCACTGCTTAGACAAGCAGTAGCAAATTTGAGACTAAAGGCAGCTAAGAATTATAACAAAATTCAAACAGTCAGCTGTAAGTGTTTTGATTCTTAGAACAGATAAGAATGCTTGCATTCGAATGTATGTGTGCACATGTATGAAAAAAATGAAAACGGGGGTGGGTTTCTGGTCACATGTCGCAATTGACAAAACGTTTTGTTTAATTACTTTTATGATACTCAATGGATTTCAATGAAATTTTCAGCATATGATCTACATATTATATTGAATATTTGTCAATTGCCTAAAATCGCAAAATCATTCACATATTAGCTACATTTGCAACTAAAACTCTATTTGAAAATTTTTGAAAAATTTTGAACCAATATCCAAAATATAACAAAAACCGAAATTGTATAAAATATAAATGAAACTAATTGCAAAATTTGGAGACTCTAGCTCCAAAAATGTACGAGATAGAATTAAAAACTGCATTTCGATAAGGTTTTTAATCGATAACATTAAAACGGTATAAGTTATCGATTCTTTGCAACAAACTTGATCTGCGCCTGCTATACAAGAACCTCCAAAAACAAATTCAAGTCTCTAGCTCTTATAGGTTCTGAGATCGACGCGTTCATACATACGGACAGACGGACGGACGGACGGACGGACGGACGGAAGGACGGACAGACAGACAGACGGACAAGGCTAAATCGACTCAGTTCGTCAGCCTGATCAAGAATATACATATATACTTTATGGGGTCTGCCACGCCTCCTTCTGCCTGTTACATACATTTAACAAAACCATTATACCCTGATTTCCCATTTTCAATGGGTTCAGGGTATAAAAATTATTTACAACTAACAAAAATGTATTACTTCATATAGAAGCACATATTATTTGACTAAAATCAAATTTTTCATGTTTGTGCATAAACTTATTTTAAAGCTTGAAAAATGTTCTGTCAAATGCTGTTTGATTTTTATACCCTGAACCCATTGAAAATGGGAAATCAGGGTATAATGGTTTTGTTAAACTGTCAAATGTATGTAACAGGCAGAAGGGGGCGTGGCAGACGTCACAAAGTATACATATTCTTTATCAGGGAGACGAGATGAGTCGAAATTTTTTTGTAGGTCCTTGTATAGCACGCGCATATCGAGTTTGTTTTAAAAAATCGATAACTTTTCCCGTTTTAATGTTGTCGATTAAAAGTCTTATCGAAATCAAGTTATTAAATTATATCACTAACCATACAAACGAAATTGACCGTATAAATATGAGTGGCGGGAGACCCTTTCAACTTCGTATTCGCTCGGATCGCTTACTTTTGGGTTCGAGCAGTGAAAAAATGGGGAGCGAAATCAGTACGCTGCGAGCGCTCAACCGAGAAGGTTGAATTCTAATATGAAGCACTACTATATGCCATTTTTTCCTTACTCTCTCTCTCTCTCTGCTCTCTCTGCTCTCTCAAATATATATATATATATATATATATGTATGTACGCACAAGCAGCAGATCACAAAAATTGAAATTTGTTCGCCGAGAGGTTTCATTCCTTCCCTTCCGAGCAAAGGGTATACCAATTGCTGAAAACGGTTTGCCATGCTCATGCAAAATGTTAAGATTTTCGTTATTATTTGTGTGAAGGGTATGAAAGCGTTGGTGCGCTTAGCGAATATGTTTTTGCGCGAGCATGCACACATACATACTTACAGTCCCTTGTTCACATGTACGAGCATTTGTGTGTACTTGTGTGCTTGTGTGCGAAACTCTACTCTTGCTGCCTGTAGAGATTGGAAGAACCCAACATTTCGATCATTTGGATGCTCACACACATTTGCATGCATGTACGAGCATTTGTGTGTGCTTGTGTGCTTGTATGCGAAACTCAATTCTTGCTGCCTGTAGAGATTGGAAGAACCCAACATTTCGATCATTTGGATAGCTCACACACATTTGCATACATGTGTGTGTGCATGGGTCGTGAATATTGGCGTGTGCCTACCTCGACTGAGAATTGTGTGAAGGATTTTGGTTTTTGTTCGGTCTTGTGGGCTGCACACATACATTTGTATATGTGTGTGTAAGGGCTGCGTTGATCGAATGTGTCGAGTGTGTCGCGGATTCAGTAGTTGGTAGATTTTTTGTATTGTAGAGTGACTGTCAAATGAGCATTTATGATTTGCAAGTCATTTTGGCAATATGAAGTATAGCTTGATGCATTCTGGCACCTGTGAGGACATATGCATTTCCTGACCTAATTAAATGTTGTATAACTCACTATCCGAAATATTCAAACGAATTAAATAAAAAATGTTTATGTACCTATTTTATTAAAGTATCTTTAGTCTTATATCGATATCTGTAGACACATTTGTGCAGGTGTAACTCTATAAGAATGAATGTACATACATATGTATATGTGCAGCTCATTTCGAAGTCCACAAGACCGAACAAAAACCAAAATCCTTCACACAATTCTCAGTCGAGGTAGGCACACGCCAATATTCACGACCCATGCACACATACATGTATGCAAATGTGTGTGAGCTATCCGAATGATCGAAATGTTGGGTTCTTCCAATTTCCACAGGCAGCAAGAATTGAGTTTCGCATACAAGCACACAAGCACACACAAATGCTCGTACATGTATGCAAATGTGTGTGAGCATCCAAATGATCGAAATGTTGGGTTCTTCCAATTTCCACAGGCAGCAAGAATTGAGTTTCGCATACAAGCACACAAGCACACACAAATGCTCGTACATGCATGCAAATGTGTGTGAGCATCCAAATGATCGAAATGTTGGGTTCTTCCAATCTCTACAGGCAGCAAGAGTAGAGTTTCGCACACAAGCACACAAGTACACACAAATGCTCGTACATGTGAACAAGGGACTGTAAGTATGTATGTGTGCATGCTCGCGCAAAAACATATTCGCTAAGCGCACCAACGCTTTCATACCCTTCACACAAATAATAACGAAAATCTTAACATTTTGCATGAGCATGGCAAACCGTTTTCAGCAATTGGCATACCCTTTGCTCGGAAGGGAAGGAATGAAACCTCTCGGCGAACAAATTTCAATTTTTGTGATCTGCTGCTTGTGCGTACATACATATGTATATATATATATATATATTTGAGAGAGCAGAGAGAGCAGAGAGAGAGAGAGAGTAAGGAAAAAATGGCATATAGTAGTAGTGCTTCATATTAGAATTCAACCTTCTCGGTTGAGCGCTCGCAGCGTACTGATTTCGCTCCCCATTTTTTCACTGCTCGAACCCAAAAGTAAGCGGTCCGAGCGAATACGAAGTTGAAAGGGTCTCCCGCCACTCATATTTATACGGTCAATTTCGTTGTACTAGTTGTCCAGTCTATGTGTTGTATGGTTAGCGATTATATCTCGTACATCTTTCGAGCTAGAGTCCAAATTTTATATTTACATTAATTTTTATTTTATACAATTTCGATTTTTATTATATTATGGATACCAGCCAAAAAAAAAAATTTAATTTCTTTATTATTTAATTTAACATGCTTAAGTTTTTTCTGCGCTAATAAATACATAACTGAGTATTTAAACAAGTAAGAGTGCTCTAGTCGAGACTGCTCGACTAAGAGATACCCTGAACCCTGCGAAGATGCGATATTCAAATTATTCTACGCTTCTTTTATATATACATATATACAAACAACACATACACACACACATGCACACGCACGCACAAGCACTTGCTCTGCTACTGCGCAGTTTACGCAGCGATTGCGTGTGGGCAGCGCTTGGGCAATATTATGGAAACTTTTTTATTGAATAGGTTTGCTTCTAGATAGACTTTCGTAACCAAACTTCTGAGGCGTACTAATGACATTCATATGTATGTATTTGCCAAAGCACAAATCTCTAGTAGTTGAAATACGTTTTTCTCAAATTTTGGGGGAAGGGGGCGTGGCATCGAAAATCTAAAAATTACAAAATTTTTTTATTCAAAACACGGACGGGCGGAAAGACCGACATGGCTATATCGACTCAGTTTGTCGAGCTAATCAAGAATATATATACTTTATGAGGTCTGCCACGCCTCCTTCTGCCTGTTACATACATTTTCACAAAAACATTATACCCTGATTTCCCATTTTCAATGGGTTCAGGGTATAAAAACCCAGATCGGACGGGGTTCAGGGGATCTCCTAGTTGGGCACCACCAGCTAGAGTTTTCTTACTTGTTTAAAATACCTTTTTTTGGTTCAAAAGTTATGAGTTTTGCAACGCAAATTGAGAAAAGGGGCCACTGTGCGTCGGAGAATACTGGTGTCACCTGAAGTATATCATGAGAAGCATATGTTTAGTTGTGCACATAGGAGGCAAGTTCTTGTTTATAGCAGGAATATATCAGGCATGGCATAAAACACTTTACAACAATTAATTGTAAAGCTAAAAAATACTATAATATACAAGGTGCAATTCTATTGTCTATTTCTCTGTCATGTTGTGTCAAATTTTCATGACATTCGGACGTATAGAAGCCGAGATATCGCGCTAAAAGTGACAGTACTTTTGTTGTGTCCGTCGAAAACGAAGAAAACACGGAAATTGTGCGTGAATTCATCAGAAAAGAGCCGAAATCATCGCTGAAATACATGGAATCGGAATTAGGAATATCCGCAGCGTCGATTTATCGTATTTTAACCGAAAATTTGAGGTACAGAAAGGTTTGCGCCCAATTTGTTCCGCACACTTTGGTATCGCGCATGAAAGGAAAACGGTATGCTGACATTGATGCTATTCAAAAGGCTTCGACCGCCATACTCAACGCCATACCGAAGGATAACCTAAAAAAGTCATTTGATAATCTTCTTGATCGTGCAAATCGTTGTATTCAGTCCGAAGGGGACTATTTCGAAGGCGACCAATAAAATTTTTGCCAAAGAAAATCTATTTTTTATTTTTTTTATAAAGTCCTGGAACTTTTGAATTGCACCTTGTACAGTATATCAGCTCAAAACTAAGACATTGAGTTGTTATTCTCGCAGGTGCTTACATATATAATTTTCTTGGCATGTACACTGGCAGAATTTTTCCCGGTTCGAACTTGGAATGTTTAAGTATTTATGGCTATGTTATTTCCATGTCTTGGTAGCATGGATCGTCGAAGGCATTTGTGGCTAATTCTGATTGGTTTCTGATAATATAAATAATGTTTGGTTACTTCTGAACATATGATATATGATATATGTGTGATATATGACCGGGGTAAAGTGTTTGCTGTGTTCGTTATATGATAGGGGTTAAGTGCTTGTGCATATGAAGTGTCCGTAAAAAAATACTCTGTGCTCATTATGATAGGGTACAGTGACGGTTTTGCTCAACTATAGTATTTGAAATTGCGATTTGTCCTAGTGGAGTTTCTTGGTAATTATGTAACATACAGAAGGTGTCGTGGCAGACACCATAAAGTCTGTCCGTTTATCTGTCCGTATGTATGTATGATGTATGTATGTATGTATGTATGTATGTATGTATGTATGTATGTATGTATGTACTTATGTACGTGTCAATCTTAGAACCTTTAAGAGCTAGAGACTGGAAATTCGCATGATGAATTTGAAACTTTTGGTGGTCCCTCTATAGCACGCGCTGGTCCAGTTTGTTCACAAAAAAATGGATATCTATTCCCGATTTAATGTTATCGATTGAAAACGGTATCGAAATTTAACTATTTAATTATATCTCGTACATCTTTAGAACTAGAGTCTTCAAATTTTTGGTTTAGATTCATTAATATTTTATGCAATTTTGATTTTTGTTAAGTTTTGGACACCGGCTAAAAACACCACCATCGACTAGATTTTTCTTAATTGTTTTTACTTGATTAGTTTTATTTAGTTTGAACTGTAGAGGCTCATTTCACAGGAGGCTTTATGACCTGCATCCTGCCACCTGTGACACTAATAATAATGAAAATGTTAAGGCATAAGATGAACATGGTAAACTCTTTCGTGATTTTGATATATTTTTTCCTTAGAAGGGAAGAAATGGGAGCTCTCGTTGAAAACAAATTAAAATTTTTGCCAAGTGAATGCTTCTGTCGTGCATTCTTGCCTATTCTAAGAATTGCAATTGTGATTGAATTGTGTTTGAATTGTCAGCTGCTTCTTTAGTGTTGAACTTGCTACTGAGTATTCGAGTAGTGAAGTGGCGGTATTGGTAGTAGAGATACGTGTCGTTGAGAAGTCCCGGCAATGTTGAGGGATTTTTCCTCTATTTATTTTTTATTTTTGACAACTATGCTATTTGATTGTGAAGGTGTGAGTTAGAATGACACTGGGATGATGTTGTTTTTAGTCGCAAATTTTTATAAGCTTACATTTATTCTGCTTTAATGAATACATAACTGTGTATATTAAATTACCGCAGATAAATATGGATAATAAGATAATAAGGGCAACTCCTTGTCGGGGAACCCAATTAGCAGTTTCTTACTTGTTTTTACTGTACTTAACACTTAGTTTTTGAGGTAGTGTTTTAAATTTTAATGTACAATAGTTAGTTTACAATAGCTATTACAAATGTGCGTATTGTAATAGTTTTAAATATATTATTGTGTTTGTATCCTAAACCCATTGCAAATGGGATATCAGGGCATAATGGTTTTTTGAAAAAACATGTAATAGCACAAGGACGCTTAGATGTGCTGAACATAGCGATCTTAAATGTATTCTCGTATATATCATACGCAGTACGAGCTCAAAATTCATTTTCGATAACTCATCCCACATTCTTACTATAGATAAAAATCGATAATTTGACTACTTCTGTCCATCTTGCTGTCCGTCCGTATGAACGCAAACAATTTCGCCGCTATTGAAGTTAGAGACATGAAATTTGGAACAATACCTTCGAACTATAAAGTGTTCAGATTTACCGATACGCCCACTAGGGGCGTAACAAATCGTTGAAGTGCTAAAAAGTTGAAATTTAAAACGTATACTCGCATTAACAAACCAACATCGAAAAGATATGGTAACGCCCGACTGCAACGTTTAAAGTATTTAGTATAGTCGAAGCCGAAATGCTGCTGTTGACTGCCAGTTTTAACTCCGGGAACTCCTCATCCCAGCATCTTTGGTCCCTGCCTGCAAATTGCGCAATCATTGGTTTCACCGTCATGATTGGTGGGATTTTCCTGGGGCGTGTATGGCGCTGTCAGTTTATGGCGCACAAAAAGGTCTTCCAGAAAAACGTTGAATGTACGACTCGTGAACTGAGTGTCATTGACGGCAATGGAGACAAACAGCATGGTGCTCCCATGCTTTGACCTTTGCAGCGGCCTTACAAAAACTGCGCACACTGTCGCCCATGGCTACTCGGGTGTTTGCATTTGCCCCGCTGCTTGTAGTTGGCTGGCCTTGTAGAGCTGACACAACTTACAACATTGCGCATATGCACGCACGTCGCGATACATACCGGCCCCGTAGTACCTCGCTGCCTAGATGCGCAGCGGAGCCTGCATAGTAGTTTCCCTCCAGAGCTCCCTTTCAGCAGGCCATCGGCACACACAGCTTCCATGCAGCCACACCCTCGTGGCCGACTTGATGTGCAATATGCCAATTTATTTTCCCGGAGTCTTCCCAATAATCCGGAAACTTTTGTGGATTTTAGCGCAAGTCCTCACGCAGCTTCAGAATCCAACGACGAACCTCGAAGTCAAACTGTTGCAGCTACAGTGCTCATCTGGCAATCGTCCCAGAAAGGCTATCGATGGAGTTGAGCCACTTCACTGCCTTGTAATCCGTGATCACCACAAAATGCTCTCCAAAAATAAGCTCAGCTTCCGGATGGATATGAAACGTTCTCCTTCCTCAGAGGCCTGCGTCAGAATTGCTCCAAGCCCATTGTTGCTTACCAAATGGTTTCAAAAAATCTGCATGCCATAACCGGTGACTCTTTTAGCGCTCTCTGGAATGTTACCGGTGCAGATTAGAGCCTAATCGGCGTCACCTTTCACTGTGACTGTGAATGTAGTCAGTGGCTGGCTGGATCCCTCCAAAGGTACCCATCCTTCCGATTCAGGCTAGTAATGCAACGGGCTTCTCATAACTGGCCCAGAATATGATGCACTCGTAGCATTGAATATGCATACTTACAAATCGGATGTTCAGCTGCCGAAAGTCCACAAACAGCCGCGCTCTGAGCGCTCTTTAATGGCTTGATGCAGCCTTTGGTCTGCAACTCGTCCACTTGCTTATTGATCTAACGTTGCCTAATGGGCCGCTTATCGTGCATCGTGTCCCGGTTCAGTTGTGCCTTTTACGTGCTGGAACTCAGGCAATTCCTGCCTGGGGAATACGTGGCTGCTGGTATTCCTAACTGGTCTCCAGTGGCGTTTGGGGACCCACTTCCCAGCTAACGCCAGCCACCGACATCCTCTCCATCAGCTTTTCGCAGTGGCTGCGGATTTCTTGGCTCAATTTTCAGCCGTTGCGCTTTAATACGGTACCCATACTGACCAAGAAATCCCAGACGGCACCAGGCCAGAAAACTCTAGCATCTCCTTGCGGCACTTTATAGTCCAGTGGCCCTCTTGGCCACACATCCGACATGCCATGGTTGAGTTCTGCACATGTGTCTTTTGACCCGCCGTGCATGTCCTTGGCGCAGGTCAGTCTCGTTTCTTCGTCGGTCCGGCACCAGTGGTACACCACGACACGGCTCTCAGAGTCGTCATGGTCATAAAACGTGTTCTATTTGGCCGCTTCTGCTGCCACAACTTCTCCAGATCCTCAAACTCGGAACTGGTACGAGCGGGCATATGCTTACAGATCGGAGAAACTATTGTTGTAAATTTATTTAAATTCACCATGAATGCCTTCACCTCACTTTGCCTTCGTCTCGTGAATACGTCCTCTAAGCTCTCAAAGTATCAGGAAAAACTATTGGAAGCTGCTCATGAATGTTGCCCATGCTGCCCATGCTGTCCAGTGCCTGTTGTATGCCACGTACCATGTTAATGCCATGCTTTCAGCAGCTCCGGCATCGCTCTCTAGACTATGTCTAGATCCAGACTATGTTTATATCCAGACTATAGGTGTCTTGTCCACTCCACCTGCGCCAGAAACTCCAGGGGCTTTGTTGTACCATGGAAGTGGAAGCACCATTCTCGCACATGTTTGGCGACTTTTGGGTATTATGGAACCGTGACGCTTGGTCCTCGTTTCTTGTCGCGGGGTGGAAATGGCGCTTCACGATCCCCATTGCGTCTCTTGCAGACGAGCGGCAGCACTGCTAAATAATATACTGAGGCGGGCCACATGAACTATAGCCTCCCGGTCTTCCACGTCCGCCACGACGGCGCTCAGCGCTTCCTCCCTAAGCGGCCAATGGCGTCGATGAACGTTTGTAATTTCGGCGATTCTGATGGAATAGGATATCCTTCCCTCATTAACAGTGACCCACTCGCAAAATTGACTCCACATTACGCCAAATGTGCTTCATAAGCTCACTCTTAGCTCGACGCCTTAGCGCAGCACTTACTATATAATATTTCTTCAAATTATACACGCAAGCTCGTAACATTTTTTGACTTATTTAACTGTTTCTTATCGCAAGGCCCCACGTGGGCCGCCAGATGTAACAAACCTTTGGTTTATCCCGAGTTGAAGCCAAACTCAGTCGATTGTGTGTGTATATATGTAAGAACCTGCGATAATAATAGGTCAATAAGTTTTAGCTTTGAGCTGGTATATATTCTCGTATTTTTAGCTCGACAATTAACTGTGTTGTAAAGTGTTTTATGCCATGCCTGATATATTCCTCCTATAAGCAAGAACAGGCTATACGAATAGGCTATGCTTCTCTTGACTAGCATGGAACTCGCTTAAGCACACCAGGTGACGCCAGGACCTACACTGTATTCTCTGACGGTTCGCTCGGATCTACTTCATTTCGCGCCTTCGGCTCAATTCGTTTTTAGGCACACCTGAGAAGTCACACGACTTTGCGCACTGGGTACTTGAACATTACCTTATTCCTGCACAATATTCACAAGTTCCTAACGATAGTTATACCTGCGCAGCATCAATGTCCTTCTTGAGTGCAGCTGTTGTCCTGAATCCTTTCCTGGGAGCCAATGTCCTTGATAGGCGTCTTCAATATCCTCCTCGGATATCTGAAAATTGCTGACTTTCTCGTTGACTTTCGGCACTTTCACGATCACTTTCTTTATTATTTTCTATTGACTGTCTACTGCTGAGCCCAAGCGCAGGCTCTGATTTATGATGTGAAGGGTCCTGCTCGCCTCTGGAGCGGGACCTGCCTGTCGTTCGTGCCAGTCTTACGGCAACATCGAGTGATCTGCTGCAAGGCCAACATCGACTGATCTTGTTGTAGCCTCCCATTGGCATCCCACCGTCTTGCCACGAGAGCGACAGCATCCGCTACTGTTTTGTAGTTTCGAACGGTACTTTGACTAACGCTTCTCGATGGCTATCGCGTGAGCGTCACGAGCCCATTGCTGAATATGTAAGAGCTGTAGATCTCTTGTCCGAACTCCTGTTGCTCCTACTCGCATCGCTGTGTGGAGTGATATAAATATGCACTTATATATGTATAAACACATAGGAAATACATGTATATCTACATATTTATACGTGCAAAACTATAGTCGGGATGCCCGACTAGGAGATCTCCTGAGCCCCGATGATCTGCTTTTTCAAATATACGCAGCTACGTATTTATAAAAGCAGAAAAAAGTGTTAAATTATCGAAATTTTCGACTAAAAACAAGATGTTTCAGAGACAACTCGCGACCTCGCTTTTCAAAACCAAAAAGTATAATTTTCAAAAAAAAAAAAAGAAAAATTCCTCAAACACCGCCGAGTTTTAGCCCATAACTTAAAGTTATATGATCTATATTTTCTGTTGAATATTTTTACAAAAAATGCGAACTCATTCACATATCGGATATTTCTGAAACTGACCTTAAACTTAGAGAATTTTGGAAATTTTGAAGCTGGTATCCAAAATATAAAAAATAAAAATTGTATAAAATATAAACATAAAACTAAATGTAAAATTTGAAGAATGTACCGCTAAAGACGTAGGAGACATTATTATACCCTGAATACACTGAAAATGGGAATGGTTTTGTTAAAATGTATGTAACAATTAAGTATATATATGTTATTAAGTATATGTATGTAAATTAAGTATATATATTCTTGATCAGGGTGACGAACTGAGTCTATTTAGCACTGTCTGTCTGTCCGTCTGTCCGTATGTATGAACGCGCTTATCTCAGAACCTATAAGAGCTAGAGACTTGGAATTTTTTTTTTATTGTTATCGATTTAAAACCTGCCACGCCATGCGTGTTACTTATATGTTAACAAAACCATTATACCCTAATTTCCCATTTTCAATGGGTACAGGAGATAAAACAAGTAAGAGTGCTCTAGTCGAGACTGCTCGACTAAGAGATACCCTGAACCCTGCGAAGATGCGATATTCAAATCATTTTACGCTTCTTTTATATATACATATACACAAACAACACATACACACACACACACGCACGCACAAGCACTTTCTCTGCTACTGCGCAATTTACGCAGCTATATTTTGGAAACTTATTTGTTGAATAGGTTTGCTTCTAGATGAACTTTGGTAATCAAACTTTTACAGCGTAATAATGACATTTTTATGCATGTATTTGCCAAATCACAAGTCTCTAGTATTTGAAATACGTTTTTTTTCAAATTTGGGGGAAAGGGGGCGTGGTATCCAAAATCCAAAAATTGCAAAGTGTTTGTATTTATTACACGGATACACGCAGTAAATCTGAAATCTATAGCTATAACGGTATTCAAAAACGAAGAAAAGTTATCGATTTTTATCGATAATAAGGAAATGGGATGAGTTATCGAAAAAAAATGATAAACTCGTACTGCGTAGGATATACACGAGTATACATTTCAAATTTCAGATCTCTAGCTTTTGTGGTTTGCGAGATCGCTGCGTTCACACGGACGGACGGACGGACGGACGGACGGACAGACGGACGGACGGACGGACAGACGGACATGGCTATATCGACACAGTTTGTCGAGCTGATCAAGAATATATATACTTTATGGGGTCTGCCATGTCTCCTTCTGCCTGTTACATACATTTTCACAAAAACATTATACCCTGATTTCCCATTTTCAATGGGTTCAGGGTATAAAAAGGAGACAAGAAAGTTTTTTGATGAAATATTTATTGTGTGTCTGTTTCATATCGACTACATCGAACGAGAGTAGAATTACAAAAGCATGTGGTACAAAATGAATGTGTTATGTAAACACAACGACAAAGTGTCACTATGCTTGTGAGCGTAATACTCAACCCAAGATCAAAACAAGTTTAAAAACTCAAGTCGGAGATGGCTGACTGCGTTTTTAAATATACACAGCTTTATATTTATGATAGCAGAAAAATGTGTAAGCTTATAAAAATTTTTATGTTTCAGCGATATTAGAGTTCGCACCTTCTAATTCAAAAAGTATATTTGTCAAAACAAACAAGTAAGAGTGCCCTAGTCGAGACTGCTCGACTAAGAGATACCCTGAACCCTGCGAAGATGCGATATTGAAATCACTTTACGCTTCTTTTATATATACATATATACAAACAATATATACACACACACACACATGCACACGCACGCACATGCACACGCACGCACAAGCACTTGCTCTGCTACTGCGCAGTTTGCGCAGCGACTGCGCGTGGGCTGCGCTTGGGCTGCAGTATGGGTTATATTATGGAAACTTATTTGTTGAATAGGTTTGCTTCTAGATGGACTTTCGTAACAAAACTTTTAGAGCGTACTAATGACATTTATTTGTATGTATTACCCAAAGCACAAGTCCCTAGTATTTGAAATACGTTTTTTTCAAATGTTGGAATAGGGCGTGGTATCCGAAATCCAAAAATTACAAAATGTCTGTATTCATTACACGGATATACACAGTAAACCAATAGCTATTACGGTATTCAAGTTACTCTTGAAAAATAAAGTAAGATTATGGATTTTAATCGATAATAAGGTAATGGGATGAGTTATCGAAAAAAAATGATAAACTCGTACTGCGTAGGGTACACACGAATATACACTTCAAATTTCAGATCTCTAGCTTTTGTGGTTTATGCGATCGCTGCGTTCACAAGGATGGACGGACGGACAGACAGACGGACATGGCTATATCGACTCAGCTTAGCTCTATAAGCTATAATAATCAAGAATATATATACTCTGCCACGCCTCCTTCAGCCTGCCGAGTGTCAAACCCGCAACTTTGAGTTGGCATGCACCGCTTCTGCCAACACCGTCACACAACGATCCCTTTATAACAAAATTACTTTAAATTTCGATGGTACGACCGACTTTAGAGTATTGTTCAAATATGGTCTCCACATCATAAATTGTATCAGGATCGCATTAAATCGGTCCAGAAACAGTTTCTACTCCTTGCAATATGTGATCTAAGCTGGGAACCTAACCTCAGTTTACCGTATTACCACAGTAAGCTTTTTATACCCTGAACCTATTGAAAATGGGAAATCAGGGTATAATGGTTTTGTTAAATGTATGTAAGAGGCAGAAGGAGGCGTGGCAGACCCCATAAAGTATATATATTCTTGATCAGGGTAACAAACTGAGTCGATTTAGCCCTGTCCGTCTGTCTGTCTGTCCGTCCGTCCGTCCGTCCGTCCGTCCGTCCGTCCGTCCGTCCGTCCGTCCGTCCGTCTGTCCGTCTGTATGAACGCGTCGATCTCAGAACCTATAAGAGCTAGAGACTTGAATTTTTTTTTGGAAGTCCCTGTATAGCAGGCGCAGATCAAGTTTGTTTCAAACAATCGATAACTTATACCGTTTTAATGTTATCGATTAAAAACCTTATCGAAATACGGTTTTTTAATTTTTTCTCGTACATATTTGGAGCCAGAGTCTCCAAATTTTACATTTAGTTTCATTTATATTTTATACAATTTCGGTTTTTGTTATATTTTGGATATTGGTTCAAAATTTTACAAAAATTTTTAGTTTGAAGGTTAGTTGCAAATATAGCCAATATGTGAATGTGTTTGCGATATTATGCAACTGAAAAATATTCAATATACTATGTAGATCATATGCTGAAAATTTCATTGAAATCCATTAAGTATCAGAGAAATAATTAAACAAAACGTTTTGTCAATTGCAACATGTGACCAGAAACCCACCCTCGTTTTCATTTTTTCTATACATGTGCACACACACATTGAGACATTCGAGTGCGAGCATTCTTGTCTGTTCTAAGAATCACAACAATAACAGCTGACTGCTTAAATTTTGTTATAATTCTTAACTGCCTTTAGTTTCGAATTTGCTACTGCTTATCTAAGCAGTGCAGTGGCGGTGTTGATAGAAGCGGGGCACGTCGTGCCTTGTAGGTCTGGGTTCAAACCTCGTCGATGTCAAATATTTTAAATTGTTTTTTTTTCACACACACAATGGCGGTGAAGGTCAGGTGATGTTGGTTCGACTCCAGCTGCGGAAATATCGTATTTTCTTAATTTTTTATTTTTTTCTTTTATTAAATTATTATTACTATTATTTAAAAAAAAAAACTACTCTTTTGACGAACATGCTATTTGATCGTGAAAGTGCAAGATTGGAAATTTAATTAAATTTTGTATAAGTTTGTAATGTATACAAGATACGGAATATATTTAAAAACGCAGATCGGACGGGGTTCAGGGGATCTCCTAGTCGGGTACCCCCGACTAGAGTTTTCTTACTTGTTCTTATTGATCTTCCATCATAAATCAATCGTAGAACAATCCTGGGGATTGTTTTCTGTTAATGCAGCTTAATTTTTCTGTTCCATCCAGAACAGCCAGACACTTTCGTCCGTTGTATTTACCATTGTGCACATCGGATTATTCTTTGCATAGCGCGTTTCACACATTAATTATAATAAATTTTACCAAGTGATTTCCTCAGAGCTCTATCTTCTGTTCATAAAATCCTTGCTTTCAGGTCATCTTATGAAAATCACACACAGTAACCAGAAGTAAGCAGGTTATAAAATTGATGATCCAATCTCCCACATTGTGTAATAATTTCCCAATCCTTTCTATTCTTTTTTTCTCTCTCTACTCCTCATTCTGTTTGCTTATATTAATATTTTCCATTTTCTATTAATATTTACTTTAAATAATTTCAATATTATCTTGTTTAATAATTATACTTAAGATTAATTAATAAATATTTTTTAAGTTTCCATTAACATTCATTTCCATTCATTGTTCAATAATATCACTGAGCAAACATGGCTGTGGTTTGGGACATAGCTGGCGGTAATTAAAATACC
Source organism: Drosophila leonis (assembly GCA_035045365.1). NCBI lineage: Eukaryota > Metazoa > Arthropoda > Insecta > Diptera > Drosophilidae > Drosophila > Drosophila leonis. The sequence continues at coordinate 771,976 of JAWNPC010000558.1, forward strand.
ATCATCGTGTTGGTGGTATAATTGAAATATTTTACTGTTCTTTTTAGGCTCCCGTTTTGTCAATATCTTTTTTAAAAATAAAATAAAATAAATAAAAATCAGCCGCATTGCGATTCTTAAATATACGGGAATGTACGCATTTCAATGTATGTGTGCAAATGTATAGGAGAAATGTAATGGAAAAATGCGAGTTGGTATTCAAAAAAAAAAAAAAAAAACAAAATTGTATAAGATATACGTGAAACCAAATACAGCATTTGAAGACTCTAGCTTTAAAGAAGTACAAGATATAATTCTATAACTAAATTTCGATTCCGTTTTTAATCTATAACTTTAGAACGGGAATAGCTATTGATGTTTTTAAACAAACTTGATCTGCACGTGCCATACAGGGATCTGCCAACAAAATTCAAATCACTAACTCTTATAGGTTCAGAGATCGACGCGTTCACACATACAAAGACGGACGGACAGACAGGCGGGCAGGGCTAAATCGACACCCACTTTGTGGGGTTTTCCACGCATCTTTCTGCCTGTTACATACATTTTCACAAAACCAATTTACCCCGATTTCTCATTTTAAATGACCCAATGGGGGCATGACAAATCGGCTTAAACTGTATATTCTACAGTTTTAGAGCAACAATACACAAATTTGGAACGTGAGTGTCATTGGTGGCATTGCACAAATTCGATTATATTTTGAGCACTATTAATGCTTGACTTGAAATTTTGAATATATACTCGGGTTGGCAACTTAAAATCAATAAGATGTGGCGGATATATCAACGCCCACTAGAGGCGTGGTAAGTCAGGAAAATAAAATGTACCTTATATAATTTCACAGTTACAAACTCAAAATTTAACGACTACATTTCTGTTGACATCTTCTATACCAATTGGTGCGAGGCAAATTGGAAAATGAAGCGTTTGGAACGTGATTGAGTATTCTGCAGTCGGTAGCATCCGACTGTAACGTTTTTATTTGTTATAAAGTTAATGTGCAACAAGTTTACACCCAGAAAAATGTTTTTTAAAGTGGTAGTGAGTTCAAATTTGAAAGATCAAAAAGATATTGCGGATAATTCGCCCATTGGGGGCGAATTGAAATCACTCGTGGTTGTATTCAACTTCTTGGGCTAAAGCCATGAACCGTAAGTTTCTTGTTTTCCCTCGAAATCAGGTATTGGCTTTACAATATCTAATATCGGTTGTATGCCTGCTATTATCTCGGCATCTTGGAACATTTCCACCTCAGGTGCGGACACTTATGTGTTTGCGAATTTATTCTCCATATGTTTTAGTTTCTGATCAAGGTCTGGACTTGGTTTTCTAGTGCAGTGGTGTAACTGCAAACTCGAGTAGCATTTTTATATCGGACTGAATAAAAGACATTTTAGCTGATGAGTTTTGATTAGTTAGATGTGACTGTCCGTCACTGTGGGTCACGCTGTCTTCCGAGATGGAGCGATATTGTTGATGCTGTTACTGTTGGTTTAATCCTCTGCAATTTTTTCGCCGGTCTGACAGACTTATTGCTTTTTTTGTATAAATATCTAAACTGAGTTTAACATATGAATTAGCTTTGGGCACCAGTTATATTTTAGTTACTGGCCTTAACTTGTGCGACGTTACTAAGTTGGTCATTATTAATATTTGAGGTCCGAGCGTATTTATAATTTAAATCAATCTAAAGCTAAGTACATAAGTGATCTTATATCGAAGCTCTCTCAGCACATTGTCCAGCTATCATATTTCGGACAGCAGCGCATGGGACCGCTGACGGCAACATAGTTGCTGACACGCGGCTATGTTGTTGTCTTTGTACACGAGTCGTCCGTTCAGACTTCTGATCATGTACAAAGTTGTACTTATTCTACATAATCAAGCGACCGTTGACCGGTTAACCGGATGTGATAACTTAACACGATGATCATGGCAGCGTAGCCACGTTAAAGTCTTCCATTACTCATAAAGATTGGAGAGAATTCACACGAGCGTAAATGTTGTTTATGATGCCACGCACTTTGTACAATAAATGAGACGCATACGCTTATTAAATTGAACAAAGAATGAGTCATTATCGTAAGCCGATCGAATTAAAATCGGAAGGAAATACTGGCCAATTTAACAGCATCGCCCAACATTGGGTTTAGTGTCTTTTCGTGTTTCTATAAAAAAAACTCATCATTAAAATAATCTTAATTGACCCAGTTTTCAAATAGAACAATGACATAAAAATCACAATGTGACGTTGTCATATGAACTCAATGTGACTTAGTGATTCCAGATATATTTATTTTGCTAAGAGATTCGAAGATAAGAGAACTTTATTTGGTTGTTTTTACTATCGTTCATTTATTACTGTATAATTAAGCGGGTAAATCACAAAAATAAGTTATTATACAAGTAAGAAACATCTAATCGGGGGTGTTCGACTAGGAGATACCCTTACGATCCACATTATTAAATAAACTCCTTCGCTTGTATCTAGCATACACTTTAAAACTTAAATTTGTTTCGAACAAGCATTTTCACAATCAATTAGCATGTTTGCCGAAAGAGAAAAACAAACAAGTAAGAGTACTCTAGCCGACTCTGCTTGACTATGAGATACCCTGAATCTTGCGAAGATGTGATATTCCAATCACTTTACGCATATATATATATATATTTATATACATACATTATTATATATACATTACAAGCAACGCATACACACACATGCAGACACGCATTGGCACAGCGCAATGTTTACTCAGCGACTGCACTTAAGCTGGGCTTGTGCTATGATAAGGGCTATATTAGAGAAACTTTGTTGAATAAGTTATCTTCTAGATGGACTTTCGTAATCATTAGAACATATTAATGACATTCAGTATTTGCCAAAGCACAAGTCTCTAGTATTTGAAATACGTTTTTTTTTTAATTTTGGGGGAAGGGGGCGTGGTATATAAAATCCAAAAATTTCAAAATGTTTGTATTCATTACACGGATATACACAGTAAATCTGAAATCGGTAGCTATAACGGTATTCAAGTTACGCTTAAAAAACAAAGCAAAATGATCGATTTTCATCGAATTATCAACTCGTACTACGTATTTACACTTCAAAGTATACATTTCAAATTTTAGATTTCTATCTTTTGTGGTTTACGAGATAGCTTCGTTCACACGGACGGACAGGCAGACATGGCTATATCGACTCAGCTTGTCGAGCTGATCAAGAGTATATATATATATATATATATATATATATATATATATATATATATATATATATATATATATATATATATATATATATATATATATATATATATATATATATTGAAAATTTGAAATCAGGGTATAATGTTTTTGTGAAAATGTATGTTATATATATGTATACATATACATATATATATTCTGCCTGTAACATACATTTTCACAAAAACATTATACCCTGATTTCAAATTTTCAATGGGTTCACAGTATAACAAGTAAGAGTGCTCTAGTGGAGACTGCTCGACCAGGAGATACCCTGAACTCTTCGAAGAGGTGATAATAATGATTCCTTAATACGATTTCTATTGTAACATTTATTTAACCCTTGAGGGCATAGTAAAATTGAATCGTTACGCTCAACACCCGTCTTTGCCGATGATTTGATATCTTAAGACCTCGTATCGCTATCCATTCAGCACTCCAAATTTATTGACGATATCTAACATATATAGCAAATAACACATGCAGACAAACATGCATACTGACGTACAAGCATGCGTTCAGCTAACTGCGCAGTTTATGCAGTGACTGCGTCTGAGCTGCATCATGGATGCATCATATTTGTTGAATTACTTTTCTCGTAAATGGATTTTCTTAACCAAACTTTCAGTACGTGATGATGATATTCATATGTGTATATTTGCCAAAGCACAAGTCTTAAGTATTTGAAATACGTTTTCTCGATCTTAGGGTGTTAGATTTGCAAAATGGATTCCACCATGTCAAAATATATTCCGACTCCATTGAGTATACTGTCTTTAGAACAACCGATGGACAATTCAAGTACGTAAACATGCAGTTTGGACTATATCCAAGTGGTCCAAGTGTTAACTCGATTTGTGTACATTGTATTGAGAAACTGATTAATCAAGGTCAATTGGTGATTTATCCGGGCGACATCCTGATTGCGTTCTGAGAGTCATTTATGTGAACTGAAAAAAACGTTATATACGCTACGTCTCAACGGGCTATGCCTTGAGCTGTTAAAGTGTCCTTTTGCTTACAACAAATTATAATATTTGGGATATTTAGCAAACTATTTCGAATTCATTTCATTTGTTTTATTTTTCCAAAACTGATTCCGATTCCGAATCAAAACTACCTAGATATAAATTGGAGACGTTAGCTATTATACGCATTAAAGCGTACTGAATATCTGAAGTTCATTCGTGGTGCTCGTTGGGAATTGCTGTTGAAAAATTATAGCTATACGATTGTCCTTAATTGGACACAGCAGCGCAAGTCGACGGTTTGAATTTGGATATCCAACTGCAGTTTTTTTTTAATTCCTGATTTCGAGTTACAAGACGGTATACTGCATCACCGAGCATCTACTAATGTACTCCAGCTTCATACCCCTGCCAAAATTATCAATAGCGTCGTACGTGTCGAGCATGAAAAACTACTACACTACACTGCCCCATATGAATAATTATACTAAGAACAGCCTCAAGCGTATTTATATTTGGGTCCACTTCCGTCTATTCAATCTAGAAAGAAATATGTACTGATCATTATCGATGCCTTTACCAAGTTTGTGAAACTTTATCCTGTCGCCACTACAAGTTGTCGAGAAACGTGTCATACTTTAGAAATCCAGTACTCCTCTAACTATAGCCGACCCCGCCGAATCATTAATGATAGTGGTACGTGATTTACCTCTGTCGAAGTCGGCGAGTTTCTGCGGTCCGACAATATTATTCAAGTGAAAAATGCCACTAGGTCCCCTAGTGCCAATAATCAGCGTGGAGCGTGTTAGCCGTGTCTTAAATCCCATTCTGAGTAAGCTGAGTTGACTGAACGTTTCGATGATAGGTCGGTGGATATCGATTGGTCATTAAACATGTTGATACGACGCGTTGTGTGACACCACGCACGAGTCGCAAGGTTAGAAACGTTAGTGCATGAGTAATAGAAACCCTATAACAAGTCGACGAAACAGCATAGAAAAAGAAACTAGATATATATCAGTATATATATATATATATATATATATATATATATATATATATATATATGTATATGTATGTATGTACCTATACATATACCAATTGGGGGGTTAATATTATATATATATATATATATATATATAGTTATTAATAAATCAATAGAGAAGGTCAACAGTAAAATTATTGAAGACACAGCTTTTCCGAATTTACCACGCCCCTAGTAGGCGTAAATATATCCGCTATATCTTATTGAATTTGGGTTGTCAACCCGAGTATATATTCAAAATTTCAAGTTTCTAGCATTATATTGTAGTGTTCAAAATATAGCAGAATTTGTGCAAAATGCTATTTATTCAAATCCGATTTGCCACGCCTAGTGCGAGTATCGGGAAAATCTGAACACTTTATTATTCGAGAGTATACACGAGTATATGAGTCCGTCCGTCCGTCCGTCCGTGTGAACGCAGCGATCTCGTAAACCACAAAAGCTAGAGATCTGAAATTTTAAATGTATACTCGTGTATATGCTACGCAGTACGAGTTTATCATTTTTTTTCGATAACTCATCCCATTTCCTTATTATCGATAAAAACCGATAACTTTTCTTCGTTTTTGAATACCGTATAGATTTCAGATTTACTGTGTATATCCGTGTAATGAATACAAACATTTTGCATTTTTTGGATTTTGGATACCACGCCCCCTTCCCCACCAAATTTGAAAAAAATAAATATAAAAATAAAAATAAAATAAAAAATAATAAATACAAAATAAAAATATTTCAAATACTAGAGACTTGTGCTTTGGCAACTACATACATATGAATGGCATTATTACGCTGTAAAAGTTTGGTTACGAATGTCCATCTAGAAGAAAACTAATTCAACAAATAAGTTTCCATAATATTGACCATACTGCAACCCAAGCACTGCCCGCGCGCAGTCGCTGCGTAAACTGCGCAGTAGCAGACAAAGTGCTTGTGCGTGCGTGTGTGTGTGTGTATGTGTTGCTTATATATATGTATATATGTATAAAAGAAGCGTAAAGTGAATTGAATGTCGCATCTTCCCTGGGTTCAGGGTATCTCTTAGTCGAGCAGTCTCGACTAGAGCACTCTTACTTGTTTAAATGTACAATAAGAGCACAAGTAATTTTAAATGGAGAAGAATTACATAAGCAAATTTCTATTTATCATACTAAAGAATAAATTACATAGTGGTATAAATAATTTATTTCATATTCATTAAAAGTAAAAAAATATTCACTTAATAATATCTAATTGCAGAAAATGTAGGGAAATTAAATACCACAGAAAACCAATAAAACCAAAGTTTCAAATGTCTGAAATACCAGATACTAAAAATCAAATTATGCATTTAAATATCATTCATATAAAACATAAATGTTTCGTAATAATCATAGATAAACTTGCAAAATTCGCCATTGCATATCAAATAAGTAAGAAACCTCTAGTCGGGGGTGCCCGACTAGGAGATCCCCTGAGCCCCGTCCGATCTGCGTTTTTAAATATATTCCGTATCTTGTATACATTACAAACTTATACAAAATTTTATTAAATTGAAAATCTTTCACTTTCACAATCAAATAGCATGTTTGTGAAAATAGTAGTTTTTGAAAATTAAGAAATCCGACATTTCCGCATCTGGAGTCGAACCAACATCTACTGATCAAAGCGCATCACCTCTACCGACACCGCCAAAAAATTTTGGCATCGGCGGGGCTCGAACCCAGATCTGCTTGGCACGGCGTGCCTCGCTTCTAACAACACCGCCACTGCACCGCTTTAGTAAACAGTAGCGAATTCGAAACTAAAGAAAGCTAAGAATTAAAACAAAATTCAAGCAGTATCAGCTGTAAGTGTTGTGATTCTTAGAATAGAAAACAATGCTCGCATTCGAATGTCTCAATGTATGTGTGTACATGTATAGAAAAAATGAAAATGGGGGTGGGTTTCTGGTCACATGTTGGTGCAATTGACAAAACGTTTTGTTTAATTATACCCTGAACCCATTGAAAATGGGAAATAAGAGTATTATGCTTTTGTGAAAATGTATATAACAGGCTGAAGCAGGCGTGGCATACCCCATAAAGTATTTATACTCCTGATCAGCTCGACAAACTGAGTCGATATAGCCATGTCCGTCTGTCCGTCAGTCCGTCCGTCCGTCCGTCCGTCCGCCCGTCCGCCAGTCCGTCCGTCCGTCCGTGTGAACGCAGCGATCTCGTAAACCACAAAAGCTAGAGATCTGAAATTTGAAATGTATACTCGTGTATACCCTACGCAGTACGAGTTTATCAATTTTTTTTCCATAACTCATCCTATTTCCTTACTATCCTTGAAAATCGATAATTTTACTTTGTTTTTCAAGCGTAACTTGAATACCGTTTTAGCTATAGATTTTAGATTCCGTGTATATCCGTGTTATGAATACAAACATTTTGTAATTTTTGAATTTTCGATGCCAGCCTCCTTCCCCCAAAATTAAAAAAAAACGTATTTCAACTACTAGAGATTTGTGCTTTGGTAAACATACATATATATGTCATTAGTACGCCTCAGAAGTTTGGTTACGAAAGTCTATCTAGAAACAAACCTATTCAACAAAAAATTTTCTATAATATTGCCCATACTGTAGCCCAAGCGCTGTCGCTGCGTAAACTGCGCAGTAGCAGAGCAAGTGCTTGTACGTGCGTGTGCATGTGTGTGTGTGTGTATGTGTTGTTTGAATATATGTATATATAAAAGAAGTGAAAAGTGATTTGAATATCGCATCTTCACAGGGTTTAGTGTATCTTTTAGACTAGCAGTCTCGACTAGAGCACTCTTACTTGTTTATTCCTAATGTCTTGCATTCCAAGTCATTATACAATAGTCAGTGTAAAGCTATTCCTTTTTGGTTTGCATTCGAGAAAAATTTTAATTTTCCCTGAAGATAACTTCAGACTTCATTATAATCTTTTATGTCCTCACATTGGAGCTTGGTATAAAAAAAAATTTTTTATAGAATATTTGCAAAACATTTATTTTTTTGCAGGTATTGTGTAATTGATAAACTGTACATTTTAGTACAGTTTTAGGTGGTACAAACACTTTCTAATTGCTAACTATTATTTCTGTACCCACATCACACTTATCAGTTAATTCGACAACCGTTTGTAGTGGTGTGTGGTATATTTAATTAGAGCTAAAGTTATGTTCAGTGTCAATATTTTTTTGTTTTTAGGCACTCCCGAAAGCATTTCAGTGCCGCTTAATTTATTAGTTATCTTAATTTTGATAATTTTTGTGTTTTTCGTTTTTAAACAGAATATGATTTAAATCGCGGCTTAAACTTGTTCTGTGTAAAATAAGGGAGTACGTATTGAATAAATATTACAATTTAAAGTTATAGTTTCTTTAAATTTTTGCTTATTTTTTCGAAAAAAAAACGTTTACATTTGACAACCGAAACTTGTTGCAAAACATATTACATTCAAATAGATCAAGAAAATTTATTAATTGTAGAACTTAACAATAAAACATTCGAATTCGACTCAAATTTAATTCTTAGGGAACTCAAATTGAGCAAAAGTAGCACTTTAAAGAATAACTCTAAATTTACATTCATTAACATAAAAAGTATTGAAGTAATTGCAAATGATACAACTATTATCAAAAATGCCAGAAAAGAACAACTATACCAAAATTGCGACAAAAGAAATATTATATTGTACTTAATGGAAATAACCTAGTAGATTACAAAATACAAATATTACAAAATACAAATATTAAAAGAAGCATTTTTAAATGACAACTTCTCGGTGACGCTCACCGCCACCTTACTGCTTTAAAGCTAAGTTGCAACTCTAAAAAAATAAGGATCTGACAATTCAAAAACAGTTCAATCATAAAAGCGATTCTAACAATAGATAAGAGTGTATGTGCTATGCATGAATGTATGTGTGTACATGTATAGAAACAAGTAAGAAAACTCTAGTCGGTGGTGGCTGACTAGGAGATCCCGTGAACATCGTCCGATCTGCGTTTTTAAATATACTCAATTATGTATTTATTAACGCAGAAAAAATGTAAGCTTGTAAAATAAAAAAAAATAAAAAAAAATTTTTTTTTGCTGGTATCCAAAGTTTGTCACCCTGATCAAGAATAAATATACTTTATGGGGTCTGACATGCCTCCTTCTGCCTGTTCCATACATTTAACAAAACCATTATACCCTGATTTCCCATTTTCAATGGGTTCAGAGTATAAAAATGCGTAAGCTGGGCGCTGCAAGTCTCCAGTCTTTGTCAGTTCATAAAACGTTTTACACTCATTCACGAAAGTGAAATGAGTTATTTGTTTTGTGTAATGTCCGTCCGTATGAACGCAAACCATTTCGACGCTATTAAAGCTAGAGACTTGAAATTTGGAATACATACTCTTGTATACCCTCGAATTATAAAGTGTAAAGATTTTCTGATACGCCCACTAGGGGCGTAGAAAATCGGAAAATGCATTTTCCGGTATGTCAGGACCCCTGTTAGTTGAAGTGCTAGAGAGTTAAAGTTTGGAACATGTACTCGCGTGGACAACCCAAGATCAACAAGTAAGAGTGCTCTAGTCGAGACTGCTCGACTAAGAGATACCCTGAACCCTGCGAAGATACGACATTCAAATCATTTTACGCTTCTTTTATATATGTATACATATACACAAACAACACATACATACACACAACATGTACACGCACGCACAAGCACTTGCTCTGCTACTGCGCAGTTTACGCAGCGACTGCGCGTGGGCAGCACTTGGGCTGCAGAATGGGCTATATTATGGAAATTTATTTGTTGAATTAGTTTTCTTCGAGATAGACTTTTGTAATCAAACTTTTACAGTGAACTAATGACATATATATGTATGTTTTTGCCAAAGCACAAGTCTCTAGTATTTGAATTACGTTTTTTTTTCAAATTTTGAGGGGAAAGGGGCGTCGTATCCAAAATCCAAAAATTACGAAATGTTAGTATTCATTACACGGATATACTGAGTAAATCTGAAATCTATAGCTATAACGGTATTCAAGTTATGCTTGAAAAACAAAGCAAAATTATCGATTTTCATTGATAATAAGGAAATGGGATGAGTTATCGAAAAAAAATGATAAAGTCGTTCTGCGTATGGTATACACGAGTATACATTTTAAATTTTCTCTAGCTGTTGTGGTTTACGAGATCGCTGCGTTCACACGGACGGACAGACGGACAGATGGACATGGCTACATCGACTCAGTTTGTCGAGCTGATCAAGAATATATATACTTTATGGGGTCTGCAAAGCCTCCTTCTCCCTGTTACATACATTTGACAGTTTAACAAAACCATTATACCTTGATTTCCAATTTTCGATGGGTTCAGGGTATAAAAAGAAATCACACTAGTGTGAGTATTAGAAGAAGACGAAGTTCTTCAAAGAAAGTGTCGAATATTTAGGCTTTATCGTTACTAGCGAAGGAGCAAAAACTTTCCCAGAAAAAGTCAAAGCGATCCAAGAGTACGTCGAACCAAAAAATTTGTATGCTATGAGATCCTTTCTAGGCCTAGCCAGCTACTATAGGGTGTTTATTAAAGACTTTGTATCCATAGCAATGCCTTTGACTAACATGCTAAAAGGCGAAAATGGCACTGTAAGCATATGTCCAGAGAAGTAGCTATTGAGTTTGACGAATCTCAATGCAAAGCTTTTAACCGACTAAGAAACATACTAGCGTCGAAAGACGTTTTGCTTATGTACCCAGACTTTAAAAAACCCTTCGATTTAACCACTGACGCGTCTGCAAATGGCATTGGAGCAGTGTTATCCCAAGGGGGGAGACCAATTACCATGATAATCCCTTAAATTGTTATAGGAATCAGATAACTCTAGAAGAAGCAAATTATACGATGCATCGAAGATTTATTATATTTTTCAATTTTCAGACAAAAACAACCTTATTGAGACATTAAAGCTCGCAGTTAACCCTACCGTTGTAAACGAGCTCTATTGTGGCCTTCCGATATTAGCCGCTTTTCAACACGAACTAGTGTCATTATTTTCAACAACTAAGTTCTGTCACTGCAAAATATAGTCTCAGAGACTGTCATATGCCGGAGAACACATAGACATATTCTCTACCGACCAAAAACTGTTCCTAGCATTGCTCGATAAATTTTTGAAATCCACCATTGTTCAACTGTTAGCATCTCGAGCAATAACAGATATTATAAATCCATTTTTATGGATTATTAACACCTTCCCCAATACAAAAACAATTTATTGCGACAACGGACCATCGTTTAATTCAGAAACAATCACTTCACTACTAAAAAACAAATACAACATAGACATTGTTAACGGCCCACCACTTCATAGCACTTCAAATGGGCAAATAGTTTCCACAGTACACTAATAGAAATTGCTAGGTGTTTAAAAATAAACAAAAAAATTTAGCGATACAGTTTAGGCAATTTTGAGAGCGACTATAGAGTACAATAAATCTATCCATTCAGTAACACAACAGAAGCCACTTGATGTAATACACGCGTCCACTAAAGAGTTTCAAGAAGCAATCAAAGACAAAATAAAGAAAGCCCAGCAAGACCAACTAACCAGATGTAACCCAAATAGGAGAACAGGGTATTTGATGTAGGAGAAAGAGTTGACCTCAAGAATAATAACAGATTAGGCAACAAGATATCCCCATTATGCACCGAAGGTGGCATACAAGCAGACCTGGGAACGTCTGTACTTATTAAGGGGAGGGGTGTCCATAAGGACAATCTGAGGTAAACACTGGCTATAGCGTATAAGTTCCTTCCAATCAGACAGTTACTACAAATATAATTTAATCATTTCCTACAAGTTTATCGGAGTAATTCTCATATTAATAACCATAACTCATGTACGCATCACCGACTTTTCGCACGCAAACATGTTCCTGTATTGGACGGTAACGTTTTGATATGGGAAGAACGCAGTTATGTGAGGCATTCCACCAAGCTATCAAATTTTGTAAACACAGTAGAGGATACAATAAAATTGTCAAAACTTTTTCCCCAATCGCACATGCGAAAACTATTAGATGTAGATATAGACCATATTCAGGACATACTATCAAGTTTAAATTTCTTAGGGACGGCATTCAAAATTGTTGCAGGTACGCCTGACGGATCAGACTCATATAATCAAATAACAGACAAGTAATAGTAATCACTGAAGCTCAGAAACATCTTAACCACTTAACTGATACGATAAACAAACTACTTAAAGAATAAAAGGGTGAGTTCTTAGACTCTCCTCATTTGTATGAAACTCTACTTGCAAGAAACAGAATGTTAATTACAGAAATACAAAACCCTATGCTCACTATCACGCTCGCCAAATCTAACATAATAAGCACAACAATTTTTGATCATGACGATTTGAAGTAAATTTTCACCGAACAGCTCTCAGAAGTCCCAATAGTTAGTTTAATGCGAGTATCAAATATAACAAGGAAGAACGTTGCAGTCGGGCGCAACCGACTGCGTGATACTCTGTTCCCATAGGGGCTTCTGGCATATTACATTTTAAAGTTTATCTTAATTTGTTAAAGTCGCCGCTCGAATTAGATTCTGATTCAAAATAAATTTATATTTTATAAAAATTAAAAAATTAATATACATATATGGAAATGAGAAACATTTTTATAAATTATGATGATTTTATGAACTAGACAGAAAAATATAACGGTGCCATGCAAGTGTGTCCATACTTAATTTTTATGCAAAGCAGTCTGGTAACTTAAAAGTTGTCTGTTAATTTGCAAGTATGACGTCACATTTTCTTTGCATAACCTACTGAGTTTTTTAACAGTACCACTTGGGAATCGTCTGAAGCATTGCCAACATACGAAAAACACGAAATAACTAACCTAGGCTATGCGAAAACTATATTAATATTAGGTGGTCAATTATTTCAAGCATTTAAACATTAAATCGAAACACATATACAATTAATAATATAATAATTTTTTCTGCTGACTTAGCAAGGAATTTAGCTTATTTATGAAGCAGTACACGCTTATGACTAAATCCGATACGTAAGAATATTGCGGTTTAGCGCCATCTACTGTATTATTCTTGTGATGGTGATTCTGCAGCAATTTTAACTCAAGAGCTCTGCAAAATACAGGTCGTAGACATGTAATTTTTGGCCAATCCTTAGGAGTCTAAAGTGACATGACAGCAAAATTTGGAAGCTCACGTTCCAAAAATGTGGAAATTACAGGGTATTTATTTTTCTGTGTGCCACGCCCTAAAGGGGCGTAACAATTATTTTTGGGTTATCGATTAAGGAGGTCACAAGTAACTCAACTAGCTAATTTTGAAAATTCTAGCTCTAAAACTTTAGGAGATATAAACTTTTGCGGTTTGCCATGGGCGTAAATATATTCGCCACAACTTTTTGATCTTGGGTTGTCAACGCGAGTATATATTTAAAATTTCAAGGCTCTAGCATTAAGAGTGCTCAAGATATATAAGAATGTGTATTAATCACTATATAGTCAGATCCGATTTGCCACGCCCCCAGTGGACGCGGATATATAATTTTTTCATCGATCTTTATAGGATTTTCACAATACCTTACACGCCAAATTCTAGCTCTAAAACTGTAGAAGATACAGTTTTACCAGATTTGCCACTCCCCCAATGGGCTTAGATGTATCCGCCATACCTTATTGATCTTGGGTTGTCAACTCGAGTATACGTTCCAAATGTCAACTCTCTAGCACTTTAATTAACAGGGTTTCTGACATACCGGAAAATGCATTTTCCGATTTGCCACGCCCCTAGTGGGCGTATCGGGAAAATCTTAACACTTTATAATTCGAGGGTATATACGAGTATATGTTCCAAATTTCAAGTCTCTAGCTTCAATAGCGTCGAAATGTCACATATTATTTGATTATCCAAGGTTAAGACTGTTTGTAAGAAGGCTATGATGTTTCCTGTGGCCCACAATAACACCGTACTAAGAATACACGATAATGTTATAGCAGAGTACAACGATGGAGTTCTGCAGTAACAGAGTGCGCTACAACCAACTACGCAACGTTCTGCAAAAAATCAACGCACGACACTTACGCTAGCGGATTACACCCAGGAGGTACAGCTTTATGCCACACACAACCCAGTCACTTGGAATCGCTCACCATGGCAGATGAAGATGAAGAATCATCATCAATGACCAGTCAGCAAGAGTCAGAATAGATGACGGCCCCATGATTACAACAAAGGGCACACACCTCATCACATTCAAACGCGTAGCAACCGTGAATGAAACCACCTTCCATAATTAGTTAACAATCAAGTTAATGAACAGCTCTCGCAGTAAAACTCTGTGGGCAACCCACTCGACTACAAAGTTGCTGATCGTATTGCATTTGCTGCGTATGCAAAATGATCGGGCGGGAGCAACGACGAGCCGTTTTGGTTTTTATAGCAAGAGCTAAGCTAGCCTAAGAATTATGCTGAGTCGGCTTGCCGACCACGGACCCATTGCATGGCTCCAATTATGTACTTTTATATACTTCATATCTTTTATTGCTAAGCCACAAGGCTATCATTGGCAACTTTAACTAGTAACCCAACATAAAATACTATTGCTACCAGTGTGATCCGGAGCATTCCCACAACCCAATCTACGGATTACCAAACCAACGCATCCATTGCCAGATTCTGATTACCAACGTAAGTATGCAGAAGACTGGAGTGGAAACGCACATCTAAATAACTTGTAGCGTCGTACTGATGAAGAATATATCAACTTTATGGGATCTGTCACACCTCTTCTGCCTGTTACATATATTTTAAGAAAACAAGTTTAAGGATTAACAAGTAAAACTGCTCTAGTCTAGAATGAGGGAGGTATTTAAAATCCAAAAATTATAAAATCTTTGTAGTCATGGATCCATCGAAAGTGGGATTCTGCAGACTCCATAAAGTATATATATTCTTGATTGGGACGACGAGCTGAGTTAATATGGTCATGTCCGTCAGTCAGTCCGTATGAACATAGCGATCTGGTAAGATACAAAAACTGTTGCAGTCGGTAAGATAAAGATTTTATTTGGGCAGTTTTCCACGGCCCTTATATATTCAAATCTATATTTTTGTACTTACGAGTAAATACATATAAATAAAATATTATAGAGCTAGTACAAAACCCTAGTCAGATCCAAATTTCCACACCTCTAGTGTGCGTAAAATATTAGTTTTCGTCGATATCTTTTTGATCTTCGATTGTCAACGCGAGTATACATACAGTCTCTAGTCTCTTAAATAACAGGGTTTTTGGGATACCGGAAGTAGCACTTTCCGATTTGCCACGCCCCAAATGGGCGTATCGGGAAACTCTTAACGCTAGCAGACGAGGGTATTTCAAGATTCTAGTATAGCGGCAAAATCGTTTACCTTTATTCAGACAGACGGACTTCACTGCTTGTACGCTGACAATGCAAACACAATACTGTCGTAATTGCGTTTGAATATATGTGTGCACATGCCTAGAGAAAATGCTTGCGCTTGGCGTTGCTTACCACGTGCTTTTGACAACTGGCCCAACGTTTAATTTGATAACTTCTGTTACTTAATGCACTTCAGTAAAATTGGAGCACATGATCTACATATTCTATTGAATTTCGTTAAAATGTAAACAAATTAAATATATTTTACCTATTAACTACAAAAAAATGCAAGTCAATAGCTGTTATGCCTCTACGCGTTCTTCTACCCTAATTTCCCATTTTCAAAATGTTAAGGGTATAACAACAATAACACACTGCAATGGCGAATTTCTTACAGAGCAAAGCGACTCTTAACTTCAAGGATATTTAAAGTCATTGAAACACAAAAGAAAACAAGTAAGAAAACTCTAGTCGGGGGTACCCGACTAGGAGATCCCCTGAACCCCGTCCGATCTGCGTTTTTAAATATATTCCGTATCTTGTATACATTACAAACTTATACAAAATTTAATTAAATTGCTAATCTTGCACTTTCACAATCAAAAAGCATGTTTTTTTTTTTTAAAGAATATAATATAATTTTTAAAGAGTAATAATAATTTAATAAAAGAAAAAAAATAAAAAATTAAGAAAATACGACATAAAATATTTGACATCGGCGGGGCTCGATCCCAGATCTGCGCGCACGGCACGGCGTGCCCCGCTTCTATCAACACCGCCACTGCACTGCTTAGACAAGCAGAAGCAAATTCGAAACTAAAGGCAGTTGAGAATTATAACAAAATTCAAGCAGTCAGCTGTAATTGTTGTGATTCTTAGAACAGACAAGAATGCTCGCATTCGAATGTCTCAATGTATGTGTGCACATGTATAGAAAAAATGAAAACGGGGGTGGGTTTCTGGTCACATGTATGCAATTAACAAAACGTTTTGTTTAATTACTTCTGTGATACTCAATGGATTTTAATGAAATTTTCAGCATATGATTTACATATTATATTGAATACTTGTCAGTTGTCTAAAATTGCAAATTCATTCACATGTTGGCTATATTTGCAACTAACCTTCAATTTGAAAATTTTTTTTTAAATTTTGAACCAATATCCAAAATCTAACAAAAACCGAAATTGTATAAAATATAAATGAAAATGCAAAATTTGGAGGCTCTAGCTATAAAGATGTACGAGATAGAATTAAAAAACTGTCTTTCGATAAGGTTTTTAATCGATAACATAAAAACGGTAATAGTTATCGATTGTTTGAAACAAACTTGATCTGCGCCTGCTATACAGGGACTTCCAAAAAATATTTCAAGTCTCTAGTTCTTATATGTTTTGAGATCGACGCGTTCATACATACGGACAGACGGACGAACGGACGGACGGACGGACGGACAGACAGACAGACGGACAGGGCTAAATCAACTCAGTTCGTCACCCTGATCAAGAATATATATACTTTATGGGGTCTGCCACGCCTCCTTCTGCCTGTTACATACATTTAACAAAACCATTATACCCTGATTTCCCATTTTCAATGGGTTCAGGGTATAAAAACAGCTTTTTATCAATACGTCAAAACAAGCGAATGCTGTAGCTATGAATGCTGAACTGATCGTCGCACAGTGGGGCTTTTGTTCAATTTGCGCTAAAAAAAATCATAACTTTTGAACCAATTTAAATGTCTTACGACAGAATACTCTGCAAGTCTTCAAATAAATTTTCGAACAGGGTGATCCGTTAACAGGGTGCTTCACAACTTCATCTCAAACATGAAAAATGAGATTTTGTGCAACTAGCACGCGTTTTTAAAAAAATCAAATTTTTTTTGTTGGGAATGAAAATTTGTTATTTGTTTTAAGAAATATGACTAGAAGAATAAATAAAATAAAATTTTTATAAAAAAAAAATTGTAATTTTTTCTTATGTCCTGTCGGCATTTTACTTTTGCGTACAGTTGTGAGTCAATATGACATTTTTGTGCGTTTTTATGACGATGTTACTATTTGTGGTTAAAAAAACAAAAGGGCGAAAGCGGGCAGCCGAATTTATATAGAACTGGTAGGGGAGGCTTTCCTTAAGATCTCTATATAATTCTCAGGATAATCCAATTTATTTCTTGCGAGTTATAGTCACTAAAGTTGAAAAAGGCTTTCGAATATAGAGGTTTACTAAAACAAAGCTAGCTTTAAAACTAATAAAAGGAAGAACATATTTTTCTTTGATTTAGCAGAAAATAAGCATATTTTCCCAACGACAGTTAAATATTAACTATTTGTGCAATAGATCTCTTGCAATTCAATTGGCAATTGAAATATTTTTAACATTTTTTTTGTGAGCGTTTTTTCATTGAAAATGGGTGAAAAATTGTGAAAATGTATGTAACCGGCAGAAGGAAGCGTGGCAGACCCCATAAAGTATATATATTCTTGATCAGTTAGAAGTTACATTTTAGGCGAATCGTAAAGAGCCGTAAAGAGCCCAAAAGAAAACTAGTACGAAAAATGGAATATCGGCTCTTCGCAGGGTTCAGGGGATCTCTTAATCGATCAGTCTCGACTAGAGCACTTTTACTCGTTAAATCTGCAAATCGGTGATCGAGGCCGTTTAAAATTATAAAATCTGCCAAACAGCAATATACGGCCGCCACCCACAGAAAATGATACTAAAAGAAAGATTTATTCTATCATACGAGTACGTACGTAGGAGAGATGTTACCTATCAATTTATATTCAACCAATAGAAAATATTTCTTTACCTGAATAGACATACTTTCAAAATTCGAAATTATCCAACCCATTGCTTCCAGAACAATAATATATATACAATCAACAATTTTACAGCTTATGCATTTTTACCGTCATATAAAGATAATATACTATTTATTGGTATATTGAAAAGGATATTGACAAGGTGAGAGTCAACTTAAAGATAAACTAAACAAGTATAATGTATGTCCTAAATAAGGACAGAAAAATATTGCAAAAATACCGCCATTCTATTGTATTTGCCAGATCGGCCAGCTATGCCCCAATTCACAACCATATATGGTCAGTGATATTATTGAACTATGATAAGATAAAAAGTGTTAGAGGAAACTTAAAAATAATTATTAAATAATCTTAAGTTTCATTACTATATAAACAATGAAATAATATAAAAAGTAAGAGTTGAAAAGAGAAAGGAAAATATTAATAATAGCAACGAAAACAGAAAGAGAAATAAAGAGAAGAAAAAAAGAATAATATTAGGAATAGTAATAGGTAATCACTACACAACGTGGAAGATTTGCCAGATAATCATATTTATGCCCCAACTCACAACTGGTCACTGTGAGTGATAGATAGAGTGATAAGATAGAAAATGTAACTTAAAAAATAATAATTTAATAATGTTAAACGTAATTATTATAAAAACAATGAAATAAAGCCAAAAAATAACAAGTAAGAGTGCTCTAGTCGAGACTGCTCGACTAAGAGATACCCTGAACCCTGCGAAGATGCGATATTCAAATCATTTTACGCTTCTTTTATATATACATATATACAAACAACACATACACTCACACACACACATGCACACGCACGCACAAGCACTTTCTCTGCTACTGCGCAGTTTACGCAGCGACTGCGCGCGGGCAGTGCTTGGGCTGCAGTAGTATGGGCTATATTTTGGAACCTTATTTGTTGAATAGGTTTGCTTCTAGATGGACTTTCGTAATCAAACTTTTACAGCGTAATAATGACATTCATATGTATGTATTTGCCTAAGCACAAGTCTCTAGTATTTGAAATACGTTTTTTTCAAATTTGGGGGGAAGGGGGCGTGGTATCCGAAATCCAAAAATTACAAAATGTTTGTATTCATTACACGGATACACACAGTAAATCTGAAATCTATAGCTATAACGGTATTCAAAAACGAAGAAAAGTTATCGATTTTGATCGATAATAAGGAAATGGGGTGAGTTATCGAAAAAAAAATGATAAACTTGTACTGCGTAGGATATACACGAGTATACATTTCAAATTTCAGATCTCTAGCTTTTGTGGTTTGCGAGATCACTGCGTTCACACGGACGGACGGGCGGACGGACGGACAGACGGACATGGCTATATCGACTCAGTTTGTCGAGCTGATCAAGAATATATATACTTTATGGGGTCTGCCATGTCTCCTTCTGCCTGTTACATACATTTTCACTAAAAAAAATTATACCCTGATTTCCCATTTTCAATGGGTTCAGGGTATAAAAATTAAAACGATGAAGGTGTGAAGAATCACATTTTCCGCGGAGTCACCGGGAAGCGGACCACCACGGTATTAGGATTAATTATGTTCATATCAGTAATAAGAATAGTAGTTTTAAGTATTAGAAGCCATGAAGGCAAAATAAATTTATATTTTTGATAAGAAAGGAAGCAAAGTATACACCTCTCAGAGCCAGGTAATGTTACAGAGTAACAACAGCAGCGAAGCAGAGCAACAACAACAACACAGAGCGAAGCGAGGCAACAATACATAACGGCAGCAGATAAACAGCAGCAGAAAAGAACAACGGAAAAATAAGAGCAACGGCGCCTAGAAAGGGTACAGTCAGCGACCACGCATAGCGGCGAAAAGAAGATCAACGACGCCTAGCAACGACAAAAACGGACAGGGGACACATAACGACGAGACAGACAGAAGAATAACGGCGGTCAACGCAAGCCTCTGCCTGTGCATGGGCATAGGAGGGAGCAAAGCGACGCATAGGAGAGAGAACGCAGCAACGACGAAAAGAGCGAGCGCATGTATGCCGTGCACGAGAGCGAGCGCATGTCAGCAGAGCATAGCAGGGAGCATAGCGACGGATAGGCGAGAGAACGCAGCAACGACGCAAAAGAGTGAGCATAGCGGCAATGCATAAGAGCAGAGCGCTGCATTGATTGGCCAAACTGATCTTCACCACACGCATCGATATCGGCAGAGCGACGGCCGAAACTTTAGGCAAAGCATAGCTCTGCCCAAAATTACGAAGTTATTCTTTGATCCAGCATCGAAGCGAGAAGACGTGTGCGCATCGCCACGTCAAACACCACGAGTCTCACTCTTGGATCGAACGCTGAAGCAAGAAGACGTGTACGCATCGCCACGTCAGGCACCGACGGACAAACGGAAAGACGACGCGGACGCGAGGCCGACGTACATAGACAATTACTTCTTCGACATTACGCCGTGGGAGAAACGCAACGCTTCGCCTTGTCACCGGTAATCTGCACCCTAGGGCAAATCAGAAGGTAGTGAGTAGTACAAGTGTAGGTTGGTGTGAACGAGGCGGGGCCAAGAAAAGAAAAGAATACTCCGAATAAAAGAACAAAGAATAAATCATCGGCTAGTTCTTCTTCTGGCACTAGACATGGATTATTTCCCCAGGTTACACAGGCAGATACTCCACAATTCAATTTAGCGCGGCTTTCCCTTAATTGAATTTGCGTGGTCTGAAGCCTGGCATAGCCACATACTACAGCCTCTTACGGTAAACCCTGTTATCTAACCCCGAATAGCCCGATCATCCCGACAGGGTTATTCCTCTCATTCCGCGGTTCCGGATCTCTTACAAATTTCTTGTAGAGAGACCCTGGGGAGACTGAGAGATACCCCAGCCTGAGAACTTCTTTTCAAGTGACGCCCGAGCAGGGACTCGGAATTTATTAGTGTGGAATCTTTCAGGAATTAAAGCCCCATCAGGAAAAGATTCATAGAGGCTAGCAGAAAAGTTTTGCCAAATGACCACGTGGTACCAGAACACACAGACGAGACAGGGCATAGCAGAGAACCTCGAGCAAAAGAAACCAGAGTGAGAGAAAGACGATCAAAAGAAGCAAGAGAGAGGGAGCGACGTAACGTGGCGAAGAGCAACGGGCAAGAGAAAGAGAACTTGTGCATCTGAGTACTCAAAGGCTAGCTCTCGGGTGACGGCGACATCGGTACGACAAGCGCGACGACGAAGCGAGCTACATAAGGCCGCTTCGGCGCATCGGAACGGTCACTTCTCCACCAACGGTCAGAGCGTGCACATCGAGGACATTCAACGCATCGAGGATTTCAACGAGGAATTTATTTTTCAACGTTCAACGCATCGAGGATTTCAACGAGGGATTTATTTTTTTTAACGTTCAACGCAGCGACGATTTCAACAAGGGATTTATTTATCAACGATCAACAGTTTTCAACGAGGGATCTTTTTAGCAACGCATCGACGAGTGTTCAACAAGGGATCTTTTTAGCAACGATCAACAGTTTCCAACGAGGGATTTCTTTATCAACGATTTGTCAACGAGGGATTTGTTTTTCAACGGAGCAGGATGCTCTTCTGCTGGGAATGCGGCCGAAGGGGCGTCAGGACATTGCAATATTGCAGGCACACACCGTCGGGAAACGACGCAAGTCTCCGTCCGCCAAGGGACGCGACGGAGGCGAGGACAACCATATCCCGGAAACAATGAATACAGTGCGATTCAAGGATGGACGAGTGGTCGCATCAGTAACGGTGGCAAGATGCCCACTGGCCGGCACCCTTGACACTGGAGCGACAAAAAGCTTTATCAGCGTGACGACGGCTGAGAGGCTAACCTTGGGAAGCACTACGAGTGACACATGCACACGAGTCGCGCTAGCAGACGGAACATCACGAGACATCGACCAAACTATAACAGCGGAGATCAGGCTAGGAACCCGAGTCGCCACGGTACAGGTGTTAGTTCTACCAACAACGGTGGACGAGAGACGAGAGACACGCAATATTCTTATCAACGCTGTACCTGAAGAATGGCCAAGAATGTATTGCTTTCACGGTGCCTGGACGAGGCCTCTTCCATTGGAAAGTAATGCCATTCGGCTTACACTCCGCACCCGCTACCTTCCAGAGGGCATTAAATGGAGTCATCGGCCCAGAGATGGAACCCTACGCGGTTGCGTACCTGGATGACATCGTGGTCGTGGCAGAGACGTTGGACGAACACATGGGAATTCTGCGTGAAGTGTTCAAACGGTTGGGAAAAGCCAACCTGAAGCTTAACCCCGACAAGTGTTCTTTCTTTCGGAAGAAACTTACGTACTTGGGACACGTGATCAGCGACGTGGGTATCCACACGGATCCGGATAAAATAGAATCGGTGAGGAACTTGAGGCCGCCCCAGACAGTGACGGAACTGAGACAATGCATCGGACTGGCATCGTGGTACCGACAGTTTGTACCGAACCTCGCCGACGTTATCCAGCCCATGACGACCCTGCTGAAGAAAGGCCAGAAATGGGACTGGAACACCTCACGGCAACGAGCATTCGAGGAATTAAAACAAAAACTGACGGAGGCACCAGTATTGGCATGCCCGGACTTTAGCAAACGATTCACGTTGCAGACGTATGCTAGCGACCACGGACTGGGAGCACGAGTTGTGGCATATACGAGTCGACGACTGGCCAAGGACCACGACCACGGAAAAAGAATGCCTGGCTATTGTGTGGGCCATCCGAAAGCTGCGATGTTACCTAGAAGGGTACGAATTCACTGTCGTAACGGACCACCTCGCCCTCAAATGGCTCAATTCAATTGAGAACCCATCGGGAAGGATAGCAAGATAGGCCTTGGAATTACAGCAATATCGTTTCGACGTGCAGTACAGCAGACGAAAGCAGAACGTCGTGGCAGATGCCCTATCCAGGCAATCGGAGGCGACGTTAAACTCGGCCAAGGAAGAGATCCCCACTTGCCAGTGGTGTACCCGATTAAGGGATCAGGTGAAAGCTAATCCGGAGCAGTTCCCGGAATACCTGTTCGCCAATGACCAGCTATACAGCCACTCCGGAAGACGACCGACCGAAGAAGAACACACGGCCTGGAAGGAGTCTCGAGCCAGAGTCCTACAGGAGTGTCACGACCAGCCGACAGCGGGTCACTTGGGAATTCAGAAGACAGCGACGCGGATCGCACAACGGTACTACTGGCCTGGCTACTTCCGAGTTGCCCAATACCTGGATATACGACAAGACACGTGGGACACCCTACTACCGGAGTTCAGCCTGGCTATCAACACCAGCGTTTCGTTATACCACCGGATACAGCCCAGCCTTCCTAATCCAGGGGCGAGAGCCGCGGTTACCAGGTGCTCTCTACGAGGAAGTCTCACCAGGAAACCGACGCCTACAGTCGACGAGAGGGCAAAGCAACTGCAGGAAGTCTTCCGGATCGCACTAGTACTGGTACGTACGCACTTTCTCAGCAAAGCCGCTGAGGGGTTCGCCGCCAAACTTGGTCCACGATATGACGGACCATTCAAAGTCCTCAAGTTCGTGGCGGCCTAGGAAACCGACAGCGACGGACAGCCAACGTGGCTGAACTCAAGGAGTACCACGAGCCAACTTCGGACGTGGAGAATCCAGATGCAGAGTAATGTAGCTAGCTATTTAAGTAATCAACCCATGTATTAGCGATTAAGAATGGGTCTTCGTTCACACCAGTTAGGCAGGGATTAGGGGGTATCATAGAGTTAAGAATAATTGTAACTAATAATAAACCATTAACAGCAGCAGCATGGACAGGCCACAGAGAGAAAACGAGTCGCGTCGAGTCCGACGACAGCAGAACGGACGAGATCCGCGACGACACTCCAGAACAGGACTCCGAGGACGCACCACAATCCCCCATAATCGCCCAACCACAGACCATGCTCCCGCAAGCCATTGACCGGCGCGGAGAAGGCACCCATGGCCAGCTGCGGAATCGAAGCGGATTGGGTAAAATCGCGGAAGTATCCGAGCCCACCGAAACATCACCGGGAGCGGCAACGGAAAGGGCGACACCACGACCCGACACCCACGGCAAGTACACCCACGGCAAGTACACCCACGGCAAGTACACCCCGACAAGGAGCCCCCCCGCCGAGGACACCCGGCAGGTCGATATGGGGAAACGAGCTCTGGGTTACTCCACCCGAGGGATGGGTCACCAGCGAGGAGCGGCTGCCAAAAGACCTGGTTGACCAGTTACGTCGGAAACTAGAAGCACCAAACTCCAGGTGACTGCGTTTTCTGCGGGTAATCGAGAGACACCGATACCGGATCCACCGAGACCAGGGGAAACCCCCAGAGGTAGAGCTTATAGGACGGGAGTGACCAACGAGGGACACCTACCCCATCGTGAAGTTTCACTATCAAAATAAATTCTCGTGTGCAGCGATGTTTAGACGAATAGAAAGATGGAACTTAGTAGAGTGATATCTTTGACCGACCACGGACTACGCAAGAAAATTAATTGTCTTTTGAATTGATGACACCTGGGCTGACAGGTGTAGCATTCTAGGACCTCAGTAAACACGAGTGACATCGTGTGGAAATGGCTCCTAGGACAATGCTGCAACTGCCCCCGTCCCGTTAAAACCCTGGCAGGCCTCCAATTACGTTCGAAGCTCGTCGCCAATTGTATTTTTGGTGATACATGTTTAAGTTGGCTACCATAAGGGCCAGCGTCAACCCTCGCATGGCCTCCCTGCTATGCATAGACAACCATGAGGATCGTTTTGAGTGACTGTACATCCGAGCTAAGATAGCGGCTTGGAGTCGGGACCCAAAAGAATGAAATTTAAAAAAAAAATACCCCAAAAAACAAAAATGAAAATTGTGGAACACCACAAGGGGAAATTGAGCCCCGGTTCATTGACCCGAGGCTGGGCTTTGGCAAAATCTCAAGACTTCAGAGAAGTCCGGTAGCACCGGCATCAAGAAGCGTGGAGGAAACTCCAAAAACCACCATGGCGGAGACGGATGCTCCAAGCACGCATGCAGCGCTGGCAATGTCGCCAAGGCAGGAATACATCCTGAAATTCCGCGCTGAAGAAGAGGATGCCATCCTGAAATGTCGCCAGGCGTTGCGGCGTATAAAAACTGCAGTAGCAAAGCAGAAAAACATCAGCTTAGATATTAAAAGTGGCGTATCAGACCTAGACGAACTGTTGGATGGACACTGCAGGAGCTCTTGGAAGAAGCTGGAGGCAGAGGCAAATAAGCAAAAGCTTTTGCCATTAATCGAGAAAGAGTTAAGGAGCACGGGAGCAGTGGAAACACCCACTATCCAAAAGAGGCAAGCCTCTAGCCCGTTAGAGTCGGAGTCTGGCAAGAAACTTTGTGAAAGACAACCGAATCTATGGCAAAAGGTCACCAGAAAAAGTGCTCCTAAAAAAAAAAACGGAGAAAGCCGCTTCGGTGCCAGTAGAGAAACCGAAAGCAGCAGCTAAAAAACCAAAAAAAAGAGACAAAAAAGCCTCTACAAACAGAAGCAGTCCTCATAAAACCTGAAGAAGGACAAAGCTATGTTGATGTTCTGAAAAGCATACGCAGCACAATCCAACAGGACGAAAAGGCAAATATAAGAAGCATTAGGAAAACCCGATCCGGGGCACTCCTTGTAGAACTCAACAGAGGGGAAAAAGTACAGCCGGAACTGGTTGAAAAGCTTAAGGCTACCGTCAAAAAAACAGCCACGGTAGCTGAGTTAAAGTCTACAGCGACAGTAGAGATCCGAGATCTCGACTCACTCACTGTAGAGTCGGAGGTGGCTGAGGCAGTGCGTAAGGTCCTCGCAAACCCATCAGTGGACTTACGCATAAAAGTTACTGCCCCGAATAGCCGGGAGCAAGTAAGAGCTTTTGTAACCCTAGAAAGCCAACTAGCCAATACACTGCTCAACTCTGGCAACATAAAAATAGGTTTTGTCAGAGCTAGGCTCAAGATGTGCCAAAACATCCGGCGATGCTACCGATGTTTCGGGGTAGGTCACCTGCAGACCAACTGCACAGGACCAGACCGAAATGGGGGAGGTATCTGCATTAAATGTGGAGAAGCAGGTCACAAAATGAAAGACTGCAAAAAACCTCCGAAATGCTGCATCTGCACTGATGCAGGACGTACACCTGTCGATCACATGCCGGGATCG
Organism: Drosophila leonis; assembly: GCA_035045365.1. NCBI lineage: Eukaryota > Metazoa > Arthropoda > Insecta > Diptera > Drosophilidae > Drosophila > Drosophila leonis. The sequence continues at coordinate 798,707 of JAWNPC010000558.1, forward strand.
CAGAAATGCCCAGGTACTCGACAAGCTAAATGTTGAAGATCCTCCAAGCCAATCTACACCGTAGCAAAACTGCAGACGCACTGTTGACGCAGATCGTAGCGGAATACGCTATCGACGTAGTGATCATCAGTGAACAATATAAGCAGAAAGAAAACGGAATTTTGCTGGATGACGAAACCAAGACCGCGGCCATATGGCTTCCTAGTGGTGGCGGTGCGGTACTACAAGGAAGTAAAAGAGGAAACTGTTACGTCTACGCACGTTTCAAGGAAGTCGCAGTAGTCAGCTGTTACCTGACACCCAACGACGACATAAATACTTTTCAAAGTAAGCTAGACGCAATCGAGGATATGCTCGTGGATCGACGGCAGCACTTCATTGTGGCAGGCGATTTCAACGCACGAGCAGTTGACTGGGGAATGCCCTCGACAAACTCTAAAGGGCGGAAAATTATGGATATGGCCGCTAGGACCGGGCTAGCGGTAGCAAACCGTGGAGATAGAGCTACCTTCAATAGGCCGGGATGCGAAGGTACAATACCAGATATAACCTTTGGATCCGAACACATCGTAGATCGGATCAAGGACTTGGAAATACTTGGCGATTTCACTGGCAGTGATCATGAGTATATCTCATACACTTTCCAGAATAATCGGCAATCCCCCTCAGTGTGCCCAGTAAAGACTTCCCATAGATGGGATATAAGCAAACTGAACTCAGAAAAATTACTCTCTGAAATAGACAGGCGAGAGCGACAATTTGACGGTACACTGAGTACATAAGAATTAGTCGAATACAGCTTGAAAACTATTGAAAGAGCATGTAATGCTTCGATGCCGAAAACGCACAGCAAACATGGGGGCAGACGGCAGGCGTACTGGTGGAACCACGAGATTGCACAAAAAAGACAAGTATGCATACAGTTCAGGTGAAAGCTAACAAGAGCACGGCGCTCTGGAAATTACACGACAGAAGCGTTAGCAGCTAAGAACGCGAGGAAAGAACTGTCGATTGCTATCACACGCAGTAAACTGGATAAGTGGAAAGAGCTCTGCAAAGACATTAACAGAGATCCTTGGGGGCTTGGCTACAAAATAGTCATGAAAAAGCTGAGAAACTACGGAGCAGCGCCAAACGTGGATGATGAAACGATGGATCACATAGTGACAACACTATTTCCAAGACACATCACCGAAACGCAGGATGCGGGCAACAGTAGAGTCTCATTGCTCAGCCCCAAATTTCACCGAGGAGGAGATTAAGATTGCGGCTCTTTCCCTGAAGAATAAAAAGGCTCCGGGGCCAGACAATATACCGGCGGAAATACTGAAGTTGATAGCAACAGGACGGCCTGCTTTCCTTTTTAGAATGTACAACGCATGTCTAAAGGAAAGGTTATTTCCAGAAGCGTGGAAAGAGCAGAGACTTGTGCTCGTCAGCAAAGGCAAAGGCGATCCCAACACACCATCGGCATATCGCCCATTGTGCATGCTAAATACAGCTGGAAAGCTGTTAGAAAAACTAATAAAACCCAGACTGCTTGCTGCAGTAGAGGCTGCTGGAGGACTTAGTCCCAGACAGCACGGGTTTAGAGCTGGGAAATCCACAATGGGAGCCATCGATGAAGTGGTTCAGGCAGCCAGAGCTACGCAGAGAGGAAATGCATACTCACGCCCAGTGGTTCTGCCAGTAACGCTTGACGTTAAAAACGCTTTTAATAGCGTAAGGTGGACCGATATGCTTGCTTCCTTGGAGCAACGTTTCCATATACCGAGATATCTGATGCACATGATCAGGAGTTACTTGCAGGATCGAGTACTCCTGTACGCTACACAGACGGGTATGAAACGATATAGAGTGACCGGAGGAGCTGCACAGGGGTCGATGCTAGAACCAGACCTGTGGAATATCAGCTACGACGACATTCTAAGACTGGAAATGCCTGAAGATACGTTTCTGATCGGATATGCAGATGACATCGCGGCAGTCATCACGGCCAGAAATACCGTAAAGGATCAAAAAAGACTTACTCAAGTCATGATCCGTAAGCAAACGTGGCTTAGCTCCCGAGGTTTGGAACTTGCTACCCAGAAAACGGAGTTACTTCTGTTCACTGGGAAGCAGATTCCAACCGAAATCGAGATGCGAGTGAGTGGAAACCTGATAAGGACCCAGAGGACAGGGGTCTATCTAGGCGTTAAGCTAGACAGTAAACTTACCTTCTGGGGACAGCTTCAGCATGCTTCGCAAAAACAGCGAAAGCAATGGGGTCTCTAAGTAGACTGATGGCAAATGTTGACGGACCGACGGCAGGGAAACGAAGACTGCTAATGGAAACAACAAATGCAATCCTACTGTATGGTAGCGAAGAATGGGCGGACATTTTAAAAGTGGAAGTAAGGCGGAAACCGATGTTATCGGTGCAAAGAAGAGCAGCCTTAAGGATAGCTTCGGCGTACCGAACAGTGCCCGGAGTTGCTGTGACCGTGATAGCAGCAGTTATACCGATAGACCTTCTTGCGCAAGAGCGCAAGAAGATATGGAGTCTCCGGCAAAGTGGAGAGTTTTCAATGCAGGCAGCAAAGACCTTACGTCAGCAGACTATAGCCTCCTGGAAGGCAAAATGGTTATGCGAAAGATACGGGAGATGGACTGCAAAAATCATCAACGATCTAGAGCAGTGGATAAATAGTAATCACGGTGAAACGTCTTTTTGTCTGACACAAATGCTCTCTGGTCGTGGTTACTTTCAAAAGTACCTAAATAAGATGGGGAAAACTGCTGAATCCAGCTGCATTTACTGCGACAATGCAATGGACGACGCAAAACACACTTTCTTTAACTGCAAAAAGTGATCAGAAGAAAGAACCGACCGAAATTAAAATGGAGACTATAGTACAGCAAATGTGCAACAGCGAAGATGCTTGGAAAAGAGTCTGCAGCGGAAAAAGCGGGACCTGGACGCAGGAACACAGATGGCAGTGCTCAGCTACAGCATATACAAGGGCTCCACCTTGAAGGTTAATGCGGGATAGCTCCTGGTTCCAAGGTGGGAGGCAGCCCTAGAAGAGGAGGTTTTTTAGTCGGTAAGCAGTATTGCAGTCCGACACACCAGCCAGAGTGACGACCTGACTGACGGTGCATAAAGCATTTTTACCTACCTCAGCCACACAAAAAAAAAAAGTATTAGAAGCCACGAAGGCAAAATAAATTTATATTTTTGTTACAGAGTAACAACATCATCGATGCCGAGTAACAACAGCAGCGAAGCAGAGCAACAACAACAACACAGAGCGAAGCGAGGCATCAATGCATAACGACAGCAGACAAGCAACAGCAGAAAAGAACAACGGAAAAATAAGAGCAACGGCGCCTAGAAAGGGTACAGTCAGCGACCACGCATAGCGGCGAAAAGAAGATCAACGACGCCTAGCAACGACAAAAACGGACAGGGGACACATAACGACGAGACAGACAGAAGAATAACGGCGGTCAACGCAAGCCTCTGCCTGTGCATGAGCATAGGAGGGAGCAAAGCGACGCATAGGCGAGAGAACGCAGCAACGACGAAAAGAGCGAGCGCATGTATGCCGTGCACGAGAGCGAGCGCATGTCAGCAGAGCATAGCAGGGAGCATAGCGACGGATAGGCGAGAGAACGCAGCAACGACGCAAAAGAGTGAGCATAGCGGCAATGCATAAGAGCAGAGCGCTGCATTGATTGGCCAAACTGATCTTCACCACACGCATCGACATCGGCAGAGCGACGGCCGAAACTTTAGGCAAAGCATAGCTCTGCCCAAAATTACGAAGTTATTCTTTGATCCAGCATCGAAGCGAGAAGACGTGTGCGCATCGCCACGTCAAACACCACGAGTCTCACTCTTGGATCGAACGCTGAAGCAAGAAGACGTGTACGCATCGCCACGTCAGGCACCGACGGACAAACGGAAAGACGACGCGGACGCGAGGCCGACGTACATAGACAATTACTTCTTCGACATTACGCCGTGGGAGAAACGCAACGCTTCGCCTTGTCACCGGTAATCTGCACCCTAGGGCAAATCAGAAGGTAGTGAGTTAAGTGTAGGTTGGTGTGAACGAGGCGGGGCCAAGAAAAGAAAAGAATACTCCGAATAAAAGAACAAAGAATAAATCATCGGCTAGTTCTTCTTCTGCCACTAGACATGGATCATTTCCCCAGGTTACACAGGCAGATACTCCACAATTCAATTTAGCGCGGCTTTCCCTTAATTGAATTTGCGTGGTCTGAAGCCTGGTATATCCTCGACTTTCCCTCTTCTTCAGCCTTGGAGCATCCAGGCAATTCCCAGGTTACACAGGCAGATACTCCAATTCAATTTAGCGCGGCTTTCCCTTAATTGAATTTGCGTGGTCTGAAGCCTGGTATATCCTCGACTTTCCCTCTTCTTCAGGCTTGGCGCATCCAGGCAACTCCTTAACATTAAAATGGTAATAGTTATCGAATGTTTGAAACAAACTTGATCTGCACCTGCTATACAGAGACTTCCAAAAAAGTCAAGTCTCTTTTCAAGTCTCTAGCTCTTATAGGTTCTGACATCGACGCGTTCATACATACGGACAGACGGACAGATGCACAGACAGACAGACAGACAGGGCTAAATCGACTCAGTTCGTCACTCTCATTAAGAATATATATACTTTATGGGGTCTGCCACGCCTCCTTCTGCCTGTTATATACATTTAACAAAACCATTATACCCTGATTTCCCATTTTCAATGGGTTCAGGGTATAAAAAGAGCGAAAAAAAGAAAAGGATTGAGAAGATGTAGAAGATTTGCTAGATCATCTAATTTATACCCCAGCTCACAACTGGGCATTGCGAGTGATTTGCCTAAGACGACCTGAAAGCAATGACTTTATTCATGGAAGAAAGTTATGAGGAAAGCACGTGGTAAAATGAATTATAATTAACGCATAAAACGTAACGGACGAAAGTGTCTGGTTGATCTGGAAGGAACAGAAAAATAAAATATCATTTGGCTAACGTTAAATAAAGCCAATGCTTTTCAAGGAAATGTTGTTCATTGTATAATTAACAAGTAAGAACGTTGCAGTCGGGCGCTCAAAACGCTACCAGTCCAATTTCTGGTTGTCCACAAAATTAGTATATATATACGTAATTCAATTGAGAAGGTCAACAGTAATTATTCATTAAGTTTTGAGTTTCTAGCTCTATGGCTGAAGAAAAAAATACAGTTTTCCCGGTTTGCCACGCCTCCTTTAAGCGAAAATATATATCCACGACATCTTTTTGATCTTGGGTTGTCAACCGGAATATATATTCTAAGCTTCAAATTTCTATATATAGTAGAAATGTAATTTTAGCCAATCTTTAAAGGAGCCTAGGAAAAAGTAACTGTAAGATTTTTGGGCTTACGCTCTAAAATTCCATAAATTGCAAGGTATTTTTGTATGTACCAAGCCCCAAAGTGATGTAAAAATTATGTTGGAATCATCGATAGAGGTTATCAGTAACTTAATTATCCAATTTTTAAGATTCGAACTTTAGGAAATATTAACTTTTAAGGTTTTCCACGCCCCTATGGGCCTTAATATATTTGCCATATCTTTTTAATATTGCGTTGTCAACCCGACTATATATTCCAAATTTCAAGTCTCTAGCATCAATAGTACTCAAGATATATCAAAATTTGTATATAACACTATATGTATAGTCAGATCCGATTTAACACGCTCCCAGTGGGCATGGATATATTATTTTTTCATCGATCTTCAAAAAAAATTTAACTGCAACCCACGTGCTCAGTTTGGGCATTCTAACTCTAAAACAGTACAAGATACTGTTATCCGCTATATCTTTTTGCTTGGACTCTCAATTCGAGTATACATTCCAAATTTCAACTCTCTAGCGCTTCAGCTAGCAGGGTTTCTGACATACCGGACAATGCATTTTCCGATTCTCCACGCACCAAATGGGGGTATCGGGAACATCTTGACACTATATAATTCGAGGGTATACACAAGTGTATATTCCAAATTTCAAGTCAAATGCTGCGAAATGTTTTTTGTTCATACAGACAGGCGGACAGACAATCGAACATTGCACAAAACCAATATACTCATTTCACTTCGAATTTTGTTTTTCTTTTTAATTTCATATTTTATTTCCGATCTGTCTTAAACGAAACAATAAGCAAATTAACTAACAGTAACTAATAATTAACAAGATGGTTTGAGCTCCAGTGAACTCTATCCATTGTGAGGATCAATATCCGTATGGACGTAGTAATGTGTATAAATAATATACGTGCATATATATGTCGCTCCAAACAGCGACGCGAGTACTGTAGGAGCGACCCTCGCAACTAGAAAGGGTCAGAGTGTCCTACAGGGACGAGTGACAGATAGGCCCCGCTCCAGAGGGCGCCCGCAGCTCAGTAGAAGGATAGTCAAAAAGTAATAAAAGTGAAAGGGAGCGTGAGAGTGCCGAAAGTCAACGCGAAGATAGTGATCAGCCTAAAAGGACATCGGCGAACATTGAAGGACACCGGGACATAGTTCACTTCTTTCGGTCCTACAGGGACGAGTGACAGATAGGCCCCGCTCCAGAGGGCGCCCGCAGCTCAGTAGAAGGATAGTCAAAAAGTAATAAAAGTGAAAGGGAGCGTGAGAGTGCCGAAAGTCAACGCGAAGATAGTGATCAGCCTAAAAGGACATCGGCGAACATTGAAGGACACCGATATCGAAAGACATCGATATCAAGGACTTCAACTGGAAAATGACATCGTGGGAAAATCCATGGATATCCAAGGAGGATATCTCGGACGGTTATCAAGGACGCCTACCAGGGACCAAAGGCAACCCCGCAAGGACACAGGATCACCAGCTGCCACCAACGAGGAAATTGGTGCGGCGCAGCTGAACCTAGTGGTAGACGTTGGTGACACCTGGGACAGGAGTAAGTAGAGTTCACGAAGCCGTACGAAAGAGTGTAATTCTGTATCTTAGGTTAACCTTAGGTGTGCTAAAAAGCAAGTCCAGCCGTAGATGTGGCCTGTAGTTGATCCGAGCGAACCGCCGAAGAATACAGTGCGAATCCTGGCGCAACCTAGAGCGCTCAAGCAAATCCTAAGCTAACCAAGGCAAGGCATAACCGCTCGTACAGCCGGAGTGCGTTGAACGCATATCCTCCGATCTTGTGTACAGGTGTGCATTATAGGAGGCGAGTTCTTGCATATAGCAGGAGTATCTCAGGCAGGCATAAAACAGTGTATTAAGTGAATTGTGAATTATCAAAAATGCACAGAGAATATGTACATACAAGTTCAAACATAAAACATTTTTTGACTATTTATTATCGCAGGGGCTTCAACAAATAAATTTGTTGGCACGAATACACGGGATAAACCGTAGGTTCGTTACACTATCTATTAAGCACGTCCAGGTTGTTATCTAGAAGTCCTATTGCTAGAACATTGCAGTGATCATGTAGCTTATTTATATATCTCTCTGAGCTTTTTATTTCTTCTTAGACAAAGAGCACCTGTTATTGTTCTAAGCGTTTTGGACTGGTATCGCTGAAGTATCTCAATGCTTGATTTACTGGCTGTTCCCCAGAGGGGAATGCCGTACTGGCATTAGAACGGCCTTATATAGCCGTATTTTTTTCTCAAGGCTTAGCTGGGAGAGCGGTCCTAAGAGCCAGTACATTTTCATGGTCTTTGCTTTGAGTTGAGTTTTTTTTTGCATTTATATGCTGCTTCCAAGTAAGCCGCCGATCTAGATATACTCCCAAATATTTTACCATTTCCCTGATTGGAATGATGGACCCATTGAGTGTAACAGTAGGACAATTTCCGCGTCTGAGCGAGAATGTGACTTGCACTGACTTTTGGGCGTTCTCCACTTTTTTAACCATGCTTTATGAGGCCAAGTTCTTCTTGAAGCAGGTTGGATGCAACCGCGCTCGTAACAATGACTGCGGTGTCGTCAGCATATGTTACTATCTCAACAGCATTTATTGTAAGCAAGTCAGCTGTAAAGACAGTGTACAGAACTGGGCCTAGTACACTACCTTGAGGGACTCCAGCGTTAGCAGTATATATACTGGATGGTACCTCCTGTTCTTGGACATAAAATAATCTGTTTTCCAGATACGATTTTATGATCAGAAAGTATGTTCTGTTCTTTATTTTGTACAGTAATACTGCATGCCAAACTTTGTCAAAAGCCTCTTTGACATCTAGGAATACTACTGTGCAATATTTTTTGCATTCAAACGCAGTAGTTTGCATGCGTGATTCGATGTCATTGCTCTACCGTACCGTGTCCTATTCTGAACCCAAGCTCGTATTCAGGTATGATGTTCAGTTCGTCCAGCACAGGTAACATTCTTCTTAAAAGTATACGTTCAAATACTTTAGAGAACGTCGCCAGCAAACTAACAGAACGGTACGAAGAGGTGCAGTTTTCCGGTTTGTTAGGCTTAGCAATCATTATTACCTCCGCACATTTCCACTGTCATGGGAAGTATTCTAGTCTGAGCATAGCATTATAAATATATATATGTCAGCAATCGGATATATTTAGTAGGAAGATTTCTAATTGTATTGGCACAAACTTTATCGTGTCCTGGGGATTTTTTCTTATTTAGGTTTTGTATTTCTCATCTCCTTCTAATAAAGTCGTCTGGCTTATCGGCAGGCGCATTTAACAACGAGCTTCTAGAAAATTATTTACATCATCTACTGTTTCAGTATCATATATAGCAGGTTGGTGTTAGCTCTTCTGGCCGGTCTCTTTAGATATTTCGTTGCTGTCAAAAGGTCACACTTTAAAGGTCACTCGAATATGGATCGAGGTTGCTTAAATATTCTGCTGTAGCTTCATTTTTTATTTCCCATAGTCTTCAGTTTAATTCCTTGGCAGCCTTGTTGAATTTTCTTTTGTCAGTTGGGCTTCGAGTTGTCTGCCATATTTTCCGAAGCTTCTTGCAGCTATTTTTGCTCTCAATTCTAGTGGTAGAAAAGTTTATCTACTTATATTTTAGTTTGGAGGTGGAGTGAACATATATCCAGCCACATGAACTGAGTTAGTGAGTGCTTCAATTGCAGAATCAACTTCATCAACTGACTTTCGTGATATGTCCAGACTAGTTCGCTCATCAAGCCAGTTTTTAAATGCGTTTATAATTGTCTTTTCATTGATAAGCCTATAACGCTTCTCCTTGAAACAAATTGTAGAGCCATAGCTCACAATAATTGGTGAGTGATCAGAGCTCAAATCAAAATTATCCCCTATTTTAAAATTGTTTTGCGGTAATCTAGAGTAGACAATAAAATCCAACATATCTGGGATATCACGCAGGTCAGTTGGCCACTACGTTGGCTTGCCGGTAGATGGGGTTGAGTATTTGTTGCTTGTTATGCATTTATACAGCTCGGCACCTTTTGGATTTACTAGCCTTCATCCCCAACAGGGGTGTTTGGCATTATAGCCGCCCCCAGCAATAAAGGGCTTACCAATCCTTGAAAGAGAGAGTTGAAATCGTCCAACTTGCAGGAATATCTTGGTGGTAGATACACTGCCGCAACGGAGATATTTGAAAACATACATTGAATTTGAATCGCTGCAACGTGCATTTTGATTGGCACATCCACCTTGTGCTTTTCTAGAAAGATGATTAGCAATTATCGTACCCTTTAATGACTATACAATTTTTCTTTGTGAAGTGTGTTTCTGAAATTAGTAATATGTCAATATGTCAATGTTGTTGGATTTAATAAATAAAGTTATTTCATTACGATGGTTGGAAGGCCCATTAGCATTCCATATGGTTTTACGAAGATCGACCAGCATAATTTGTTTACTAACATCATTATCATGTTGAGTAAATTGGTTGTAAGGTCAGACTATTTTACTAATAGTTGTTTAATTCTGTCTAATGCTGATTTTTTTGTAATACAGTCTCACCTCGTAGTTCTTGTGCATAACTAACTTGCTTGATTTGAGTACATACTTTTTTCGTGATTAGGTTTTTTGGGAATGTTGAATATTGAACTCAGTTAATCACGAGTAGCGGATGTTGATTTTTATAATATCCCTATATTTATCAATATTCTTCACCATAATGAGCTGTGATTTGTACGTGAATTCAGTGACATCTTAGTATGGATTAAGGTATTTTAGCAATCCATTTATATCACTGACATTGGACACCAAAATTGGAGGTGGTTTGCCTAGTGTTGGCTTGTCGCTTTTCATTTCGTCATCTAGTTTTGGGTAGAGAGTGATGTCATCTTCCTTGTCTGCCAAGAGCGCAAAGTGGTTGGCTTGTCTGGATGTCGAAGGTCCGTCTATAACCATGACTTTTCTCAGTAAAGCTGGAGAGTTTTCATTTTTTCGTTTAACTAAACGTGGATTAGTGGGCACCTTTTGCCATGGTAATTGTGGTCATCGGTGTCTAAAGACATGTTTGTTTGCTGCTTTACAGCAGCAAAATTGCACTCGCTTATTAGTTATTCTATTTTTAAAACAGGCAGCCGATACTTTGCTGTAAGTTGTTGTTGATTTACGATTTTTGTATTTTGTTTTGATTTGTCTATTTCTTTACGAATTCGACTACTATGCGTGTGCGCGACCGTTCTCTGTGAGAGTTTGAAAGCAACTACTTCGTGAATGAGTATAAGAATATATGGAATGGTACGACTGAATGTTATTGTCATACACTTAGATCATCGTGTAGGCGAAGATGATCAAGTGCATTATAGTACGAGAGATAAAGTTGCAAGTCATCTGCATACATAAATATCTTTGCATGTGATAAACAGCTGAGAATTTATTTTACTTGTTTTAAATAAAATGCAAACTAATGCTTTAAATATATATATTGAGAAGATCCGCTATTCTAATCACTTTACGCTTCTTTTATATAAACATTACAAACAACACATACACACTAGCGGTCTGCATGAATGCAATCATTTCCAATACCATAGTACTGTACAGTTGTAGAGTGTTCTCAAAAATACTGTACTCATTCTTTGCTGTACAGTATATTCGAGTAGCTAGAAGAAACGAGTTCAGCATTTTTACTGTACTCGCTCTTTGCTGTACAGCATTTTCACTGTACTCACTGTATGCTGTACAGTATATTCAAGTATGTACACCATACACAACTATTTGTACAGACGAGTTTAATATTTTGCACAACGTGGACTTTGGCTTTTTGGCTATCTTTTTCTTGCATATGACATTCTGATTTTTGTATGCCTCCTGCTTTCATTAAGTTTTGCTTATAATAAGCAAATAATAATAACTCACTTTACAGTAAAGGAACTGCACACCAATATAGTGCACAGTAAAAGAACTGCACAACAATTTTACTGTATAGTAAAAGAACTGCACACCAATTTTAGTGTACTCATTAGCTGCTGTATAACATGAGAGCTGTGCAGAAAAAAATTGTACACGTTTTTAGAATAAATGATTCAATTGTCCTTTTGCATTTTCTGCATTCATGCAGATGTCTAATACACACACACATGGACACGCACGCACGTACTCTGCTAACTGGGCAGCTTACGCAGCGAATTCGATTGGACTGCAGTATGGAAACTTATTTATTGAATAAGTTTTCTTTTAGATGGGCTTTACTATTTGAAATTCGTTTTTTTCATATTTGGGGGGAAGGGGGGAAATATAAAAATTACAAAATGTTTATATTCATTACACGGATACACACAGTAAATCTAAATTATCTAGCTATAACGGTATATAACTTACTTAAAAACAAAACAAAATTATCGGTTTACATTGATAATAAGGAAAAGGGATAATTTATCGAAAAAACAAGAAAGAACGTTGCGGACGACTCGGGTTGTCGACCCGAATATACCCCGAAAAATCAAGCCTCATCAATAGTGCTCAAATTATAAGAAGTTTTGTGCAAAACGCTATATGTTCAGATCCGATTTGCCACGCCCCCAGTCAGCGTAGACATGATATTTTAGCCAATCTTTTAAAGCAGTATAAAGTTACGTAGCTGCCTACGCTCCAAAAATGTGGAGATTACAGGGTATTTATCGGTATGCCACGCCCCTTTGGGTTAACAATTACTTTTGGGTCATCGATAGAAGAGGTCACCAGTAACTCAATTATTCAATTTTGAGGCTTCTAACTCTGAAACTTTATGAGACATAAGCTTTTGCGGTTTGCCACGCCCCCCACATGCGTAGATATATCTGCCATATCTTTTTGGTCTTGGGTTGTCAACGCAAGTATACGTTCCAAATTTCAACTCTCTAGCATTTAAACTAACAGGGTTTCTGAGATACAGGAAAATGCATTTTCAGATTTGCCACGCCCCTAGTGGGCGTATCGGGAAAATCTTGGCACTTTATAATTCGAGGGTATACACGAGTATATGTTCCAAACTTCAAGTCTCTAGTTTCAATATTCAATATTCGGTTCGTAGAATACTACGCCAGAGTCAGTTTAGCTCTGATATAGTTATTGAAAAATAAGAAAGGTATAAAGAAATTTTGACGCCCAGCAATCGTTCGAATCTTTGAAATCTTGCTTAACAGCATCACACTTACTCATAAATCCAGATTTTTCAAAACTATTGGTTTTACTTTGTGAGTTGCCAATAGCCAATATGTCCGAAAACAATCCAAAGCTCAACGTAATTATTCTGTTACAGAATTAGAATATTTATAAGTCATTAAAGGCATCAAGAAGTTCAGATCTTACATCGAAGGTCAAGAATTCGTAGTGATAACCGATCATGCTGCTCTGAAGTGGTTAATGCAACAGAAAGATCTGTCGGGCAGACATGCAAGATGGTCTATGAAGCTATGAACCTTCTCATTTACATTTTACATTGAAAAAGGCTCGCAAAATGTTAAGCAGATAATTTATCATGCAAAATGACAAATGGACATAAAGAAATTAGAGAAATTAGAAATTGTATAATTATTGATTTAACATCGGCCGAATTCAAAGCACGGGAATATTCAAGTCTGATTGAGAAAATGGAATTGAATCAATCTAGGGTCCCAGAGCCTAGTCGATAATTTTGTGTACACAGAGTTCGTTTCTGGCGATGAAAAACAAGAAAACGTTGCCTGAAAACTTTGGGTACCGTCAACGTTAGTAAAACAGATTTTACATCAAGCATATGACACTCTACGCTCAGCATTGAGGAATGAGTGAGACCGCAGAAAACTTAAAAATATATTTGTTTTAGCCTAGATTTGAAAGTACATATCCTAATGTGTTGTATAATATATTGTACCACACGAGCCTAAACACCATTCCTAAATCTCCCATGGGAAACCATTTTGTTCTGATAGGCCCGTTCAAAAAACCAGTTCGAAATGTGGTAATATTGGCCTATTTATAGTAGTTGATCATTTCACAAAATTTGATTTTTATGCCCTCTTAAGAAGTTTACGGCAGCTAAAATTTGTTAATTCTTAGAAAAAACTATATTTTACAACTTTGGAGTGCTCGAGACGATACTTACCGACAACGGATTACAATTAAATTCTAGTGACTTTCAGGCATTCTTAACGAGTTTTGGTGTGACCTAAAAGTGCACTGCAATTTATTTGCCACCGGGTAATGCCAGTGAGCGATCAAATACAAGGCATACAAGAATTTTATATCTTTTATAGTTACTAGATAAATGTTTTATACAGATAGTCGAAAATGACAAGATAACCGTCACTCTATTCAGATCAAGAACATATATGGTTTGTTGACTTATGTACTTAACAAATAATAATTCAAGTTTATGCTCCCCTCTTCAAAAATCGAAATCACATCAAACAGAATCAAAAAATGTATTGACAAACGTAAAAAAAATTTACTCCCCAAATTTGCATGCGCTAATCGAATATCTAAAAGGTGCTGAGTCAACACATTTATACAGGGCCGAGCCTACTAGACTAGACTGCTGCTCCTGATCATGAATATACATAATTATTGGGTCGACCATGTAAATTGATCTTTTCCGTCGGTGCGTTGGATTATTTGAAAAAAAATGCGAATAAGAAATATAATACTTGCTTAATTTAGAAAAGACTGAAAAGCGCCTATATACTGAAAATAAAGTATGAAAATAATATACTATTCTTCAACACAATATTATAATGCAATGGAGACAACTATCTTAAAAATTCGTGAAGGCCAAACGTTATAAAAATAAGTAAGTTAGTAGTAAACGTACACTAAAAAACGTTAATTTAGACAGCAATTCTGAACTGTCGATGTGCTAGCAGCATTAAAAACCCATTAACTAATTCTAGTTATCAAGCTGATGCGCTATGAGAGCGCAAGAAGCATGTACTGAATACAGGGAAAAACGGCCGGACTGACCGCAATCTCTTACAATATATAAGTCTCTTACATCAGTAAATATATTGAGGCTGCCGCTCTAAAATTAAAATGCTAAATGTAGTGCCGGTCGCTGGGCCCAACCTGTTGAAATCATAGTTTTCAATAGAATCCTTAAGGGGTAGCAAGTACAGATTGTTTGCAGCACATTTCACTTCTCCAGCTGCAGTCTTAAGGACGGCTACTCGGCTGATGACGTCACTTCCAGAAATGGAGTTTGGAGAGTTCGCAATTTACTTGCTGTTGCAGAATATTAACATATTTTTCCAGAACACCTCTTGCAGATAGCTCACAACATCCAACTGGCTCACTCAAAGAATGCTGGAGATCCACCAATTTGAATGTGTCAGCTGGATGCTCAGAAATTGTATTTAAAAGTAGGGAACTAATAAACTCAGCGATGTTGCAGACTAGCGTATTAAAACCATCATAGGAATAAACAGAAGGGTTAACATATTGGTAAATATGATGATTTGCAGCCTTCACTACAGAGTCATACAAGCTACAGTGAGGAGATGGTGGAGAGATGAAATTCCACTCGATTTCATCACTGCATTCTGGTGAACTTCTAACAAATTTAAATGCTTTAACTGTAACTCCTGAAGCTGATTGAGGTCAGAACCTTTATTTTAGTTTGAAGCGCACTGATACCATCATAAAGATTCGCCCATTTAATTATTCATAGAAGTATATGTGGATGTCTGCAGCTTGCATACTTGCAATGGATCTGAGCTTTCAAATGAACTCTGGACTGCCGAACCAATGCGAAAATGCGTTCAACTCAATGGGCTGCGAACCTCGAGACAGTATGCTAGCGGGATTTAGCAGTGTAGATACATGAAATAAAGAAATGATCTGCATCATTGATGATAATAATGACTGATCCGACAAAGATGGCACTTGTCATGTACTGAAGCAGTCGAGATGGATGCTTGACCTCACAAACTCGCGGCCAATAATTTTATGGCATTGACATAAATCATGAGAAATTTCCAAAAAGCGAATTTGTGCGTTCTGTCTGAATGAACGCAAGCCATTTTCCGCTATTAAAACAAGAGACTACAAATTTGAAATATGTATATACTTGGACTGACAACCCAAGATCAACAATTAAGAAAACTCTAGTCTGGGGTGCTCGACTAGTAAATATACTCCGTTAGTAAATATACTCCATATCTTGAATCTACCACAAAATCATACAAAATTTTATTAAATTGTCAATCTTGCACTTTCATGATCAAATAGCATATTTGTCAAAAAAGTAGTTTTTATACTCTGTACCCAAAGGAAAAAAGAGTATATTGGTTTTGTGCAATGTCCGTCTTGTTGTCCGTCCGTTTGTCAGTATGAACGGAGACCATTTCGCCGCTATTGAAGCTAGAGACTTCAAATTTGGAATATATACTCGTGTATACCCTCGAATTATAAAGTGTTAAGATTTTCGCGATACGCCCACTAGGGGCGTGGCAAATCGAAAAATGCATTTTCCGGTATGGCAGAAACTCTGTCAGTTGAAGTGCTAGAGAGTTGAAATTTGGAACGTATACTTGCGTTGACAACCCAAGATCATAAAGATATGGCGAATATATCTACGCCCATAGGGGGCGTGGCATACCGCAAAAGTTTATATCTCCTAAAGTTTTAAAGCTAGAAACTTTAAGGTTGGCTAATTGAGTTACTGATGACCTCCTCTATCGATGACCCAAAAATAATTGTTACGCCTCTTTAGGGCGTGGCACACTGAAAAATACCCTGTAATTCCCACATTTTTGGAGCGTAAGCTTGCAAATTTTGCTGTTACGTCACTTTAGGCTCCTTCTAAAGATTGTTCAAAAATTACATGTCTATTACATGTCTATAACCTCTGGGGGCGTGGAAAATTGGAAAAAAATAAATTTATTAAAAATAATATCGGCATTAGTCATAAGCGTGTACCGCCTACATAAATAGGCTCAATTCTTTGCTAAGTCGGCAGAAAAAATTGTAAAAGACAAATAAATATATGTATTTCGATTTAATGTTTAAATGCTCGAAATAATTTACCACCTAATATTAATATGTTTCGCATTCGTGTTTTTCGCAAAGAAAATGTGACGTCACACTTTCAAGTTAACAGACAGCTTTTAAGCTAACAGACTGCTTTGCATAAAAATTAAGTGTGGACACACTTGCATTTATTTTGAATCGGAAGTTAATTCGAGGGGCGACTTTAGCAAATTCAGATAAACTTTAAAATGAAATATGCCAGAAGCCCATATGGGAACAGAGTATCACGCAGTCGGTTGCGCCCGACTACAACGTTCTTACTTGTTCTTTGAAGAATTATAGTAATAATAATAACTTAATACAAAAAAAAAATTTTTTTTTAAATAAAATCCGACATACCCGCACCTAGAGTTGAACCAACATCTACTTATCAAAGCGCATCATCTCTACAGAAATCGGCCACAACATGTTTGTAAAAAAAAAAACATTCAAAAGATGTGGACATCGGCAGGATTTGAACCTGGGTCTGCACGGCGACGCGTGCCCCACCTCTATCAACAGCGTCACTTAACTGCTTGAACAATTAGTAGGAAAAAAGCTGCAAATTCATTCACATATTGGCCATATTTTCAACTAACCTTCAATTTAAAGAATTTGGTAAAATTTGGAGACAGTATCCAAAATATAACAGAAAATCAAAATTGTATAAAATACAAATGAAATTAAATGCAAAATTTAAAAACTGCATTTCGATAAGGTTTTTAATCGAATAGTTAATAGTGCTAGTTAGTGCTATACAATACAATTTCAAGTCTCTAGCTCTTATAGGTTCTGAGATCGACGGGA
Organism: Drosophila leonis; assembly: GCA_035045365.1. Lineage (NCBI taxonomy): Eukaryota > Metazoa > Arthropoda > Insecta > Diptera > Drosophilidae > Drosophila > Drosophila leonis. Next base: position 815,945 of record JAWNPC010000558.1, read on the forward strand.
TCATACGGACGGACGGACAGAGGAACATCGCTAAATCGACTCGGCTCGTCGTCCTGATTATGAATATATATACTTTATGGGGCCTGTTACATACATTTGACATTTTAACAAAACCATTATACCCTGATTTCCCATTTTCAATGGGTTCAGGGTATACAAATTGTTGGATTTACGTGAAATGACATAACGCTGCAGTTTTAGCATGCAAATAATCACCAGCCCGTAAAACCTTTTATTTTGTGTTGCAGCAAAGTCTTAGGAAGTTCAATAAGCACAATAAGGAATAGATAAAAATCAAACAAATAGATAAAATCTAGACAAATACAAGCCATTTGGTCTTCAAGGTTAAAAACACAGCTTAGGTTTTTTAACATTCGAAAACATAGTAAAATACGGAATTGTAATATTTGTCCGAGCTACAATAAATTGATTGCTGCAAAAGAGAAATGAAAAGGAATATCTATCACCAAGTCTGTTTCATAAAAAAAAAAACATTTTAAAACACATAGTCGGGGCTTGGAAAAATTTTATAAGACAGAAAGAAAGACAAAATAGTCGTCTAACTAATATGAAAAATATATTTTTAGAGCACTAAATTCGTCAGATCTTTTGGTTTCCGGCACTTTCATTATACCCTAACTTTTTCTTTTCCATTGATTCAGGGTATAACAAGTAACAAGTAAACTCTAGTTAGTTGTACCTAACTAGGAGAAACCCTGAAGCTTGTATCATGGCTTGTATATAACATAAGCTGTTACAAATTTTCGAACTCGCAGTCTCGAAATCAAATAGCATATTTGTAAAAAAGAAAATCGCACATCATTGCTCGAGCGCCAACTGGAAAGTAGCAACTGATAATTCAAACACGATTGAATCGTAATTGCGATTCTTAGAATATGCAAGAACACAAGCATTTGTATGCATATGTGAACATGTATAGGGAAAAAAACTTGGGCTCGCTTGGCGCTTCTTCCGCGTGACTTGGCCAATTAACCAAATGTTTTGTTTAATAACTTCTGTGTTACTGTTTGGGTTTCAATGAAATTTTCAGCATATGATCTGTACATTCTATTGAATATTTTTCAATTTAGGAAACATGCGAATACCTTTAAATATTGGCTATTTGTGCAACTGAGCTTCAACTTAAAGGATTTGGTAACATTTGAAGCCAGCATCCAAAATATAAAAAAAAATTCAAATTTTTTAAAATACAAATGGAGGAGATTGCGCTGCTTGATTTTTCTCATGCAAGTTCGCGTACACATTCTCTTATCTATTGAAATATTGTTGTATCTACATATATATAGTCAATTTAGACGCTTATTCTGAGCTGTCAGTCAACCCTGGTCAACCATTTTGAAAGACACTAGACAGCTTAATCTAGGTAAACATACACACAACACAGTTAGTTATATACATGTATGTCCACACAAATGTATATGCATGTACTTAAGCATTAACAAGTGAACACAAGTTGGGCTCTTGCTCAACTAGGAGATACTCTGAACCCTGCGAAGAGCTGAGATTCCAATCATTCTGCGCTTTTTTGATACATATACACAATAAAAGACATTCATAAGCACGCGTCTAATATCAGTTTACACAACGGCTGCGTTTGGGCTGCAGTATTCTTTTTTATTCATGGTAAAGTTTCTTAATAAATAAATATTTATAAAAATTTTCTATTGTTTATCACAGAAACCTACACTGTACATTTCAAATATTAGCGGTTGTGGTATTCAAGCTGTGCTTTGAAAACATGATCAAACTGTTGATTATTATCGATAAAAAAGAAATGACATTAGTTATCGAAAAAATAATAGACTCGTAATACATACATACATATATGTACAGAAATAAACATTTAAAATTTCATATATGTACATAAGTTTTGTAGTGTACGAGATCGCTGCGTTCATAGAAGGACAGATAATCTTAGCTATATGGACTCAGCTCGTCGTCCTGATTAAGAAACACTTCCTTCTGCCTGTTACAAATTCGCATTTCAATGGGTGTAGTGTGTTATCAAACGGATTTCAATGAATTTTTCAATATGTAAACATGTCACCAAAAAATGGGAACTGATTTACAAATTGTATCTAAAATACAAAATAAATCAAAAATGTAAGAAAATATATATGAAACTAAATGCAAAAATTGGAAACTTCCAACTACGTTAAAGATATATTTTTATACTGAACTTCGATATCGATTTTATTGAATTAGGAGAAGCTATTGATTATCTGTATCAAATTGATCTTTGCGTGAAATTGACAGACTTACGCATACAATTTGAAGTCTCTCGTTCTTATAGGTTTGAAGCGTTTCACAGACGCTTCTTTACTATTTATGTGCAACAACATACGTACCTTGGTAAAGCAGCACCGGTAACTTTGTGTAGTTTAAAAAGGTCAACATACTGGGGCAGCTGAACTGATTGTGCCAACCAATCGGTTGTTTGCTCAATAGTCCAATTATGCACCTCTGAGCGCAGCCAAGCATCCCATAGTTCCTTTACTGAAATATGCATGTCATCATTAAAATGAAATGCTTTTTGACGTTTTTCATAGCCGGAGTCATATTTAAGTTCTTCTCGTAGAAACTATTGAAAATAAAAATTTAATAAAATTAATAACAATTTAAAACATTGCAGCCAGAAAGGACCGACTGCGTAAAAATTATTCTCGGCAAACAGAACAGACAAATTTATTACGCAAGAAATGGATTACATTAACCCCGAACCGAGTTGGTGTTGTGTAAAAGCTTCTGGGGTTATTGCCCTAATGCAATATATAGAATATTGCAATACAATGAGAGAACATGAGGCTTTACAAATTTTTGTGGAATTGGATGAGGTCACCAAAAATAAGGATAATCATTATCTGTGTCAAGTACACACATACTTTATAGAATCGCCCAGGCACCCATACTCTTTGTTGCATACACTTTAATAACAACGATGGATAACTATTTAAAGACCAAAAGAGTGTATTAAAGGCCCCAACACAATATACTTTACGTTCCGCACTTATTACTGAATAAATTTTAGGTTGTTCCTTATGGTTTTTAAGTTATGCAATAAAACCCACATCGAAATATCAACTTTTATCAAGAATAAGGAAAATATTTGAGATTTTATGTCTTTAGATTTTGTAGTTCACGAGATAGTTGCATTCATACGGACGGACGGATGGGCGCATATGCCAATTTCGCACAGTTCAGACTATGTCAACTTTATGTGTCGATCAAACTTTCTTCTGTCTGCTACACAATTAATTCAAGGTGTAATAAAAAAAAAGATTATTCACATACATCATCCGATTCGCTCAAGTCAATATTTCCATTGTCGTCATCATCTAATTGACGATGCAAACTGGCGATTGCCTCCATTCCAAGCCGATCTTGGACGTTTTCGTTTTCACAGTCAAAATCTTCTGCATTACACGTGGCATCCACTGACGTACTGCTTGAAGAACCTATAGAAAAAAATAGAAAATTCCATTTTCATATTTGTGTTACTTAGTGCAGCCAATTTTGTATTTATTAAGTACATTTTAAAAGTCTATGGAGCTGCGATAGCTTAGCTTTTTTTTATAACTAACAAGTTATAAATAATATTAATAGTGATTAGTTTCTACCTGTTAAACTGTAGATTTTACGACTTGCCACTCCCGCAGTGGATATGAACATATAATTTTTGGTCAATCCTTAGGAGTCTCGAGCAACGTAACTATTAAATTTGGGAATAAGGATCCAAAACTGTAGAAATTACAGGGTACTTTCGATATGCCATATAGAGGAGATTAATAGTAACTCAATTATCAAGTCTATCTCTAAAACTTTCTAATTGGCATAAATATATATTTTTTTTTTATTTATTTTTTTTATTTATTCAAAAGGATATTGACAAAACGAGAGTCAACTTAATAGGTAAACTAAACAAGTATAGCATAAATAAGAACAAAAAAAATAATTTAATAATACCACCAACCCGATGGGGGTATTTTATTTGCCAGTCCGGCCAGCTATGCCCCAAATCACAGCCATGTATGGTCAGTGGTATTATTGAACGAACTATGAAAGATAGAAAGTGTTAATGGAAACTTAAAATATATACTATTGAATCTTACGTATAATTATAAATTAAATAATATAATAAAATTTAAAGTAAATATTAATAGATAAAAGAAAATTTAATACACAGAATGAGGAGTAGAGAGATAAAAAAAAGAATAGAAATGATTGGGAAATCACTACACAATGTTTGAGATTTGCCAGATCATCAAATTTATGACCTGCTTACTCCTGGGTATTGTGTGTGATTTCCCTAAGATGACCTGAAAGCAAGGATTTTATTAATGGAAGAGAGAGTTCTAAGGAAAACACGTAGTAAAATTTATTATAATTAACGCATAAACCGTGAAACGCGCTATGCAAAGAATAATCCGATGTGCACAATGGTAAATACAGCGGACGAAAGTATCTGGTTGTTCTGGAAGGAACAGAAAACTTAAGCTGCATTAACAGACGCGACGAATCAATATTACCAATAATCAAATTATATAGGAAAACAATCCCCAGGATTGATCTACGATTGATTAATGATGGAAGATCAATAAGAAGAAGCCTACTATGGTAAGACGGTAAACGGAGATTAGGGTCCCAGTTAAGATTACGTAGGGAATAGAGTAAAAACTGTTTCTGGACCGATTCAATACGATCCTGATACAATTTATGCTGAGGAGACAATATAATTGAACAATATTCTAAAGTCGGGCGTACCAACGAAATATAAAGTAGTTTTATTATAAAGGGATTATTGAACTCTTTAGCCCAACGTTTAATAAAGCTGAGCACACTTTTGGCTTCGTTTATGATGGTTGAGATATGAGTATTAAAACTAAGTTTTGAGTCGAAGAGTGTACACCAAGATCTTTGACTGAAAAAATGCGCTGCAATGAGTCATTATTAATTGAATAATTAGCAATGTATGGAATAGTACGACTGAAGGTCATTGTCATACATTTAGAACAGTTTAAATGCAACCGATTAGCCACACACCACAGTTGAAAGGAATTAAGATCATCTTGTAGGCGTAGATGATCGAGTGAATTAGAATACGATAGACAGAGTTTTACGTCATCTGCATACATAAATATATTTGAATGAGATATACAGCTAGGAAGGTCATTTATAAATAAGGAAAAAAGTAACGGTCCCAAATGACTACCCTGAGGTACACCTGACGAAACAGAAATAAGTTTCGAAATAGCTGATCTCAACATAACTCTTTGGGTCCTACCATTTAAATAGAATGCAATCCAAGAAACAAGCTTAGGGGAAAATCCCAAATGATCAAGCTTTTGAAGTAATATGTCATGGTGTACTGACTCAAATGCTTTACTGAAATCAGTGTTTATAACATCAGTTTGCATTTTATTTAAAAAACTGTCATTGACTAGTGAAGTAAATTCTAATAGATTAGTCGATGTTGATCGACTTTGAACGAAACCATGCTGAGAAGGTGAGATGATAGATTTACAAAAATGTTGTAGTGTCGATGTTTTTATTTTTTTGAATAACTTCGGAATAGCAGATAGTTTCGCAATACATCTGTAATTAGAAATATTAGACCTCCCGACCTTTTTATGTAGGGCGATGATGAAAGACTCTTTCCAAACAGAAGGGAAAACAGAGGCTTCCAGGGACAAATTAAATAGTTTTAGTAATTGTGGCTGTAGGGAAACACTACATTCTTTAATTACACAACTGGGTATATTATCAGCTCCAGGAGAGAAGGATGATTTCAATGACCGAATGGCTGAAACCAGAGATGCAGGGGAAACGTTAGAAGCATTTTTATTATTTATTGCAGAAATTAAGTAAGGGTAAGAAGTGGTATAGGGATCTACTGAAGAATAAGTGGATTGGAAAACATTTGCAAAAAGATCAGAGGAATCGTGATCATTACAAGATTTGTCCAATCCAAAGAAAAATGTGGAAGGTAAACTAGAAGATTTACGCTCCGAATTTACAAATGAATAAAATTGCTTGGGGTCACGGACGAACTGCTGTTTGCAACGTATAAGATAATTCTCGTAGCACTGAGAATTTTAAATATTAAATTTTGACTTGGCTATAGAATATTTCGACCAGTCAACAGTCGACCCAGACTTTTTAAAATTTTTGAAACATTTAGACTTAATATTTCTTAAATTAGAAAGAGTCTAAGTAAACCAGGGAGGCTTATTAGTAACCGGTATAGAGAAGCGCATAGGAACACACTCATCTAGTATGGTATTTAGAGTGTTATAAAAAATAGTTGTTGCCACATTAATGTCAACTGAGTCATATAAACGAGACCAATGAGTTGATTGAGTAAAACAAAATTGCAATTATGAAAACAGCGACGTTGTTGTGGGGGTATAGGCGTTGAAATTGGTTGACTATTTATGAAAAGTAAAACCTCTAAAGTGGGATGGTGTATATCCTTTGGTAGACATAAAGGGGATGATCTGGAGACATTAATGATAGAATCATCATTAATAACAAGTAAGAAAACTCTAGTCGGGGGTACCCGACTAGGAGATCCCCTGAACCCCGTCCGATATGCGTTTTTAAATATATTCCGTATCTTGTATACATTACAAACTTATACAAAATTTAATTAAATTGCCAATCTTGCACTTTCACAATCAAATAACATGTTTTTTTTTAAAGAATATAATATAATTTTTAAAAAGTAATAATAATTTAATAAAAGAAAAAAAATAAAAAATTAAGAAAATACGACATAAAAATATCTGACATCGGCTGGGTTTGAACCCAGACCTATAAGGCACGACGTGCCCCGCTTCTATCAACACCGCCACTGCACTGCTTAGGCAAGCAGTAGCAAATTTGAACTAAAGGCAGTTTAGAATTATAACAAAATTCACGCAGTCAGCTGTAATTGTTGTGATTCTTAGAACAGACAAGAATGCTCACATTCGAATGTCTCAATCTATGTGTGCACATGTATAGAAAAAATGAAAACAGGGGTGGGTTTCTGGTCACATGTTGCAATTGACAAAACGTTTTGTTTAATTACTTCTCTGATAGTTAATGGATTTCAATGAAATTTTCAGCATATGATCTACATATTATATTGAATATTTTGCAGTTGTATAAAATTGCAAACTCATTCACATATTGGCTAAATTTGCAACTAACCTTCAATTTGAAAATTTTTGAAAAATTTTGAACCAATATCCAAAATCTAACAAAAACCGAAATTGTATAAAATATAAATGAAACTAAATGCAAAATTTGGAGACTCTAGCTCTAAAGATGTACGAGATATAATTTATTTACTTCAGTTCGATAAGGTTTTTAATCGATAACAAAAGAACGGGAATAGTTATCGATTTTCTCAAACAAACTCAATATGCGCGTGCTATACAGGGACTTCCAAAAAATATTTCAAGTCTCTAGTTCTTATATGTTTTGAGATCGACGCGTTCATACATACGGACAGACGGACAGACGGACAGACAGACAGACGGACAGGGCTAAATCGACTCAGCTCGTCTCCCTGATCAAGAATATATATACTTTATGGGGTCTGCCACGCCCCCTTTTGCCTGTTACATACATTTGGCAGCTTAACAAAACCATTATACCCTGATTTCCCATTTTCAATGGGTTCAGGGTATAAAAACAAGATCTAATGAACGATTCAGATGATTTGATATAGGGTTCATCTGAAACATAGACAGACTAAACAACTCGTAAAGCGATAGATAGATCAGTTGTTGGAATACGGTAATTTGAGGTGGGAGTTGAGGACCAAGAAGTGCTAGGTATATTAAAGTCACCCAACATAAGAAATAGGTCCTTATCCTTTACATGTTCAAAAACTTCTTTAATACAAGTTATATGCTGAGCATACACTTGCACATCAGAAGAGGGGGGAACATAAGAACAAGTAATATATAGAGAACGCGATAGTAGAGTTATTTTAACACCAATCATCTCGGCATCGTGAGGTGACGTGAAACTAAATGATTCGGAGAGGATATCAGCCTTAACAGCAATTAAGACACCACCACCTCTACGTATCAACCGATCATGTCTATAAATAGTGAAAGTATTTGAGAGAATCTCACTATTATAAACGTTGGGATTTAACCATGTTTCTGTGAAAGCAATAACATGATATTGAACACTAAAACTACTCAAAAACCGTCTTCTGAGTTTAGAATTTAGGCCTCGAACATTTTGATATGCCAAAGACAACTGAGGTGAGGAATGTGTAAAATTTAGTTTTTGGATACAATATTAGATGAAGATTGTATCGAAGAAGGATTTAAAGTAATTGGAGTCACTCTATTACGGTTCTTAGGTTTGAATTCGTGTACAACTATATGTGGTGGCCAAAATTTAGAATCACATATAGTTGTGAAATATTCTACAGGCACATTGATTTTAAATGAAGCAATTTCACGAGGAGTCGCAAAATTAAGCTTAGAAATAAAAACTTTGGCTGAAGATTTACTAGCAATAAAAGCCGTTATTGCATATTATCACATGTCGTATCAGATGAAAGCCTAGATAAGAAAACTTATTTTCGAGGAGATACGACAAATAAAGTGGGGATAGTAGGGGAGGGAGAAGTGGACAGAATGTTGGTCATTGTTTGAGCAACAATCGGGGAAGCTTTTAATTTTTTATTAGAAACCTGTATGGAGTCTCGTGTGTTTATAAGATCACTAGCGACAGGTGTTTCAGACGAATCACACGAAGCCGGAAGTGATAAAGACTCAGGACAGGGTGAGGAAGGCGCTGATAAATTGGGAGACGATATTGGTACAGAAGGAGGGGGTACCAACAGCGATGGAGTCTCCACTTGAATATGTGGGGTATCAAAATTGTACTGATGTAGTATTTCTTCACCAGCTTCTAGGTCACCAGATAACTACTTTGAAATACTACTCAGTTTTAAAAATTGAACCCGCACTGAGTTGTACATTTTGGAAAAATTTATTTGTTTTTCCAAACAAACCGCACAAGACCAGCGTAAACCACCACAACCAAATTTTGGTAGTGGACATGATTTTATCATACTCATGGCCGATGAGACCTGCACATTTTGAATGCATAAAATTCTCACACAACCAGCAACTAACAAATTGCACTTGTGTGCACTTGCACTTGCCGAATAGAACATGATTTTTTGCAGCAAATCATATTGGCAATTGGGGTTAATCAAACCAAAACGAAACAACAGATCAAACAAAATAATAGAAAAACAGAGAGGAATTAATGTGTTGAGAGAGCGAAGTCCAACAACAACAACAAACAAAAGAGCGGAGAGACTAAACGCAGCAAGTGATATTCTTGCACAAAACGAAATTAGTTTCGTGAGAGTACAAGCACTCACAAACACACGAACAAGTGCACAAAAGAGTGAGCGCAAGCAAAAGAGAAGAGCACCAAAGAATAGAAATATTGAAGCAGAATTCAATAATAGTTATAATTACCGACGCCGCACAAACTTTCAAACTTTGAGGTACTTTATAAAACACCACAAAGCCCCACGGATTATTCTTTGCACGATAATTAAAGACTGATGGCTTAATTAACCAACACACGACAGTTTGCAAATTTAACAAAATATTAAATAGGCAAAAATCAAAAAAGGTTATGGAACGTAAACTAACCACGTCTTACTCTCTCACTCAAAACTCTCTTATCCGCTATATCTTTTAGATCTTTGGTTGTCAACCTACATATTCGAAATCTCTAGGACAAATAGTGCTCAAATTATAACATAATATGTAAAAAAAAAAACAAGAAAGAAAACTCTAGTTGGTGGTGCCCGACTAAAAGATCCTCTGAACCCCGTCCGATCTGCGTTTTTAAATATACTCAGTTATGTATTTATTACGCTAAATAATGTAAGCTTGTAAAATTAAATATTAAAACAATTTTTTTTTTTTAGCAGGTATCCATAATTGAACAAAAACCGATATTGTATAAAATATAATTTAATCTAAATACAAAATTTGGAAATTCTAGCTCAATAGATGTACGAGATATAGTTTAATAACTTTATTTCGATAAAGTTTTTAATCGATAAAAAAACAACGGGAAAAGTTATCGAATTTCTAAAACAATCTTGATATGTGCTTGATACACAGGGACTTAAAAAAAAAAATTTCAAGTCTCTAGCTCTTATATGTTTTGAGATCGCAGCGTTCATACATATGGACAGATGGACAGACAGACGAACAGGGCTAAATCGACTCAGCTCGTCTCCCTGATCAAGAATATATATACTTTATGGGGTCTTCCACGCTCCTTCTGACTGTTACATACATTTAACACTTTAACAAAACCATTATACCCTGATTTTCCATTTTCAATGGGTTCAGGGTATAATAAGTAAGAGTGCTCTAGTCGAGACTGCTAGACTAAGAGATACCCTGAACCCTGCGAAAATGCGATATTCAAATCACTTTACGCTTGTTTTATATTGTATATACATATATACAAACAACATATACACACAAACACACACATGCACACGTACGCACTAGCAGACTGACCATGCAGCAGGCAGCTTCAAGTGCCCATCCTACCGCGAAGCTGTCAGGAAAATCAAATGTTAAGGTGCCTACAGCTTAACTTAAATAATTGTATTGCTGCCCAAGACCTACTAGAGCAGACTATAAGAGAAAAATGCATAGATGTAGCCTTTCTTAGTGAGCCTCACCATTGTAAGACCAGTTGTCCCAGGACATGGGCCGCAGACACTAGTGGCAAAGCGGTGCTGTGGATATGCGGCAACCCAGAAAGTTTACTTGCAAATGTCAAGTCATTTAATGGGCTCGTACGCGCTCGATATGGCAATTTATGGCTATACAGTTGCTACCTGGCCCCCAGCATGCAGCTCAGCGAATTCACAACAGTGCTTGATGAGCTCGCCGAGGATGCAAGGGGCCGGAAGATCATTAGAGCAGGATTTCAACGCATGGGCGATGGAATGGGGTAGCCATACCACAAATGCCAGGGGCCGTATATTGCTGGAGATCTTCGCGACGCTAGACGTGGCTCTACTCAACTCTGGTCACGAGTTCACCTTCAGTCGGGCTGGTTACGGGTCTGTAATTGACATTACTTTTGTCACTTCATCCCTTTTCCGGGAAGCAAATTGGAGCCTTTGCGATAGTTATACAGGCAGCGATCATTCTGCACTTCTGTTCACAATCGGGGGGTCACCTGACAGGGCGCAAGCTTTGTGGAGAGAATCATATAGGCTCAAAACTTTTAACCCCGCTGTCTTTTCGGAGGCCATCCAGTCGCTGGGAGCATCTGGCAATACTGAGGCCAGAGCCTGCCAAATGGTTGCTCAAATTCAGAGTGCCTGCAATAGTAGCATGCAACGACGTAAACAGTTCATACGGCAACAAGCGCCTATGTACTGGTGGCATCCAGGCGAGAAGAAACTACCAACGGTCCCGCGGTAGGCCTGCGTATATAGAAAAGCAGTTAGCTTACCAGGTGGCAAGAAGGCAGCTAAAGAAGGCCATACGGACAAGCAAGCGAGAGTACTTCCTTGAATTATGCGACTCCGCCGAATTTGACCCTTGGGGCAGAGCATATAAAACTGTGGTCAAAAGACTTTATGACGGCAAACAAGTGCAGCCTACGGATCGTCTGGAACTAAAGTCAATCGTGGAAACGCTTTTTCCAGAAAGACTAAGCTCTATTCACGGTCCTGACTATGCGTTAGCTAATCAGGACTCGGCCGGTGCTGACGCTGTTTTAGCTACAGACGACGAAATTCTATTAGCTGCCAGAAGTCTTAGATCCAACTCTGCCCCAGGGCCAGAAGGGATTCCAATCGTGCACTAAAGCTAGCCATTGCCTTGCATCCGAGGACGTTTACCGAATTATACAACAAATGAATGACACAGGAGACGTTCCCTGCAATCTGGAAGACCCAAAGCCTTGTATTGCTACCCAAGGCTGGGAAGCCTCCGGAGGAGCCATCTTCTTATAGGCCAATCTGCCTCCTAGACACCATGGGGAAGATGTTCGAGAAACTAATCTGCTCTAGGATTGAGACTGCAATCGCTAGATCCGGCGGTCTGTCACCAAACCAATATGGATTCCGGAAAGCCCGGTCAACAACAGATGCATTATGTAAGGTTGTTGGCCTTGCAACTTCCGCAGTTCAAGGTGCGAGATGGAAACATGGGTCGAAGCAGTATTGCATTATAGCGACTTTGGATGTCAAAAATGCGTTCAACACAGCCAGCTGGGATATGATATTGGATGCGCTGTCTCAATATAATATCCCCAAATATTTAAAAGAGATAATAAGAAGTTACTTCAAAGGAAGAACACTTATTTACAACACGAGTGAGGGCCCTCAATCATACACAGTGTCAGCTGGAGTCCCCCAAGGATCGGTGTTGGGGCCTCTCCTATGGAATTCTATGTACGACGGTGTACTGCGCTTGAAATTACCAGCAGGTACGCATTCCATTGGCTTTGCTGATGATGTAGCCGTCGTCGCCATAGGAAAGGAGCTTAAAGACACAGAGGATATGTGCAGCGCAAGTATCAATCGCATCCGAAGCTGGCTGACAAGAGCTGGACTTGAGCTAGCGGCGCACAAAACGGAGGTTGTCCTTGTCAGCAGTCGTAAAAGAGTGGAAACGGCCCACATAAGGATTGGCAACGTCACCATTGCGTCAAAGAGGGCGATAAAGTATCTTGGCGTCATGTTAGACACAAGATTGACTTTTCGCGAGCACCTAGAATATGTGCATAAAAAGGCAGCGGATTCTTGTAGAGCTCTCTCCTGAATCATGCTGAACACGCGGGGACCTAAACAACAACGACGCCATCTCCTGATGAGGGTCATTAGGTCCGTCATCCTCTATGCGGCGCCAATCTGGTCAAGAGCGATGGCAACTCCCAGCTACAGACGAGGTATTTGTGCCACCTACAGATTGAGCGCAATCCGAGTCAGCTGCTCTTTTAGAACAGTCTCTGACGACGCGGCGCTCGTCATAGCCGGCATGATCCCACAGGAGGACTTGGTCGCCGAAGCCGTGGAGCGGAGTACGCACGAGTCTGTACAACGCAACACGACCAGGCAGAACAGCATTGCACGATGGCAAAGAAGATGGAACATCTCGACGAAAGGGTGATGGACCCACACGCTCATTCCGGAGCTTGAACCTTGGATCAATCGTAAGCATGACGAAATAAATTTCTATCTTTCACAGATTCTCTCTGGACACGGATCACACGCTCTGTGATAGCAGCTATCTGAAGCGATTTGGCCATGAGGAAACCGATGAATTCCCCTGGTGCGAACAAGGTCTGGTGGAAAACGCCAACCACACCATATTCGTGTGTGGACGTTTCCTGGAGGAGAGGAGCTGTCTAGAAGAAGCAGTGGGCCGCTCTATTAGAGCGGACAACCTCGTCAACATCATGCTGGAGTCGGAGGCGGCTTGGAAGTTAATAAGCTCCTTCGCGGCTACGATCATGGTGGAGCTCCGCAGAATTGAGCGAAGCAGAAGGCGAGCTAAACCTGTTTAAGGTAGCGCAAAACGCTTGCGAAGCAATGCTTTACGGCCGTCCCGCAAGCATAGAGCGCTACACTTAAATCATGCCAATAATTTGTAACTAAAATAAGTTGTAATAATAAAACGAATATAAAACAAGTAAGAAAACTCTAATCGGGGGTACCCGACTAGGAGATCCCCTGAACCCCGTCCGATATGCGTTTTTAAATATATTCCGTATCTTGTACACATTACAATCTTATACAAAATTTAATTAAATTGCCAACCTTCGACTTTCACAATCAAATAGCATGTTTGTCAAAAAAGTAGTTTTGTTTTAAGAATAATAATTTAATAAAAGAAAAAAATAAGAAAATCTGACATTTCCCCAACTAACATCTACTGATCAAAGCGTATCACTTCTACCGCGACACCACCATTGTGTGTGTGAAAACAAAACATAATAAAAAAGTTTTGACATCGAGGAGGTTTGAACCCAGACCTGCAAGGCACGGCGTGCCACGCTTCTATCAACACTGCCACTGCACCGCTTAGACAAGCAGTAGCAAATTTGAGAGTAAAGTCAGCTAAGAATTATAACAAGACCAAGATTCGAGAAAGGTTAAACTCCAACTTACTCCAGAGCAATTGAATGCCTTTAACAGGTTAAAGGAGATGCTAGCGTCAGAGGATGTGATGTTGTCATATCCCGATTTCAAAAAAACCATTTGACCTTACAACGGACGCGTCAGGTTACGGGCTCGGAGCAGTGCTGTCCCAGGGCGGCCGCCCGATTACAATGATCTCGCGCACACTGCGAGATAATGAGATTAATTTCGCCACAAATGAGAGAGAGCTTCTCGCCATTGTGTGGGCATTGAAAAATCTCAGAAACTACCTGTACGGAGTTAAAAACTTAAACATCTATACAGATCACCAGCCTTTAACCTTTGCCGTATCGCTAAAACGCTGGAAGGCTTTCATTGATGAGCATAACGCTAACATCATTTATAAGCCTGGCAAAGAGAATTTTGTGGCAGACGCCTTGTCTCGCCAAAATATCAAAGCTTTGGAAGATTCGGCAGATTCTGACGTCGCTACAATCCATAGCGAGGAGTCTCTTACGTACACAATTGAGACGGCAGACAAGCCAGTCAACTGCTTCCGAAACCAGATAATACTGGAGGAAAGCACCATTCCACAACACCGGACTTACATCCTGTTTAAAACAAAAACCAGACATGTCATACAGTTTTCCGATCGGAACTCACTGTTCCAAACTCTGCAAGAAGACGTGAACGCAGAGGTGACCAACGCAATATTTTGCGAGCTTCCCATTCTGGCCTTTATCCAACACAAATTGGTCGAAGAATTTCCTTCGACTACGTTTAGACACTCAAAGAGTATGGTTATAGACATCCCAGACACAACAGAACAAAGGAAAATCGCTATAGCTGAGCATAATCGTGCTCACCGCGCGGCGCAAGAGAATGCGCAACAAATACTTCGAGACTATTTTTTCCCAAAAATTGGTCGTCTTACAACGGAAATAGCGGCAAGCTGTCGGGTGTGCGCGATGAAAAAACACAATCTCACCCAATCCGACAAGAGATAGGGAAGACCCCAATACCGTCATATGCCGGGGAAATGCTACACGTAGACATATACTCCACTGACCAGAAATACTTTTTAACTTGCATTGACAAATTTTCTAAATTTGCAATCGTCCAGCCCATTCGTTCACGCGCGATCGTGGACATAAAGGCTCTACTGCTACAACTTCTGAACGTCTTCTCGTAAACAAAGACTCTGACAACGAAAAGTCTCTAAATTCGGAGACCATTAGATTAATGTTGTCAAATAACTTTGACATCGTGATCACGAATGCGCCGCCCCTACAAAGCACGTCTAACGGGCAGGTCGAGCGTTTTCACGGTACTTTAGGGGATATAAGTCGTTGTCTTAACAAGTAAGAAAACTCTAGTCGGGGGTACCCGACTAGGAGATCCCCTGAACCCCGTCCGATATGCGTTCTTAAATATATTCCGTATCTTGTATACATTACAAACTTATACAAAATTTAATTAAATTGCACTTTCACAATCAAATAGCATGTTTTTTTTTTTAAAGAATTTAATATAATTTTTAAAGAGTAATAATAATTTAATAAAAGAAAAAAATAAAAAATTAAGAAAATACGACATAAAAATATTTGACATCGACTGGGTTTGAACCCAGACCTGCAAGGCAAGACGTGCCCCGCTTCTATCAACACTGCCACTGCACCGCTTAGACAAGCAGTAGCAAATTTGAGAGTAAAGTCAGCTAAGAATTATAACAAAATTCAAGCAGTCAGCTATTATTGTTGTGATTCTTAGAACAGACAAGAATGCTCGCATTCGAATGTCTCAATGTAAATGTGCACATGTATAGAAACAAGTAAAAAACTCTAATCGGGGGTACCCGACTAGGAGATCCCCTGAACCCCGTCCGATCTGCGTTTTTAAATATATTCCGTATCTTGTATACATTACAAACTTATACAAAATTTAATTCAATTGCTAATCTTGCACTTTCACAATCAAAAAGCATGTTTTTTTTTTTTTAAGAATATAATATTATTTTTTAAGAGTAATAATAATTTAATAAAAGAAAAAAATAAAAATTAAGAAAATACGACATAAAATATTTGACATCGGCGGGGCTCGATCCCAGATCTGCGCGCACGGCACGGCGTGCCACTGCACTGCTTGGCCAAGCAGTAGCAAATTTGAGACTAAAGGCAGTTGAGAATTATAACAAAATTCAAGCAGTCAGCTGTAATTGTTGTGATTCTTAGAACAGACAAGAATGCTCGCATTCGAATGTCTCAATGTATGTGTGCACATGTATAGAAAAAATGAAAACAGGGGTGGGTTTCTGGTCACATGTTGCAATTAACAAAACGTTTTGTTTAATTACTTCTGTGATACTTAATGGATTTCAATGAAATTTTCAGCATATGATCTACATATTATATTGAATATTTTGCAGTTGTATAAAATTGCAAACTCATTCACATATTGGCTATATTTGCAACTAACCTTCAATTTGAAAATTTTTGAAAAATTTTGAACCAATATCCAAAATCTAACAACAACCGAAATTGTATAAAATATAAATGAAACTAAATGCAAAATTTGGAGACTCTAGCTCCAAAGATGTACGAGATATAATTTATTTACTTCAGTTCGATAAGGTTTTTAATCGATAACAAAAGAACGGGAATAGTTATCGATTTTCTAAAACAAACTCGATATGCGCGTGCTATACAGGGACTTCAAAAAAAAATATCAAGTCTCTAGCTCTTATATGTTCTGATATCGACGCGTTCATACATACGGACAGACGGACAGACAGACAGACGGACAGGGCTAAATCGACTCAGCTCGTCTCCCTGATCAAGAATATATATACTTTATGGGGTCTGCCACGCCCCCTTCTGCCTGTTACATGCATTTGGCAGCTTAACAGAACCATTATACCCTGATTTCCCATTTTCAATGGGTTCAGGGTATAAAAATGAAAACAGGGGTGGGTTTCTGGTCACATGTCGCAATTGACAAAACGTTTTGTTTAATTACTTTTGTGATACTTAATGGATTTCAATGAAATTTTCAGCTTCTATCAACACTTTATATTAAATATTTGTCAGTTGTCTAAAATCGCAAACTCATTCACATATTGGCTATATTTGCAACTAAACTTAAATTTGAAAATTTTGTAAAATTTTTAACTAATATTCAAAATATAACAAAACAAAAATTGTATTAAATATAAATGAAACTAAATGTAAAATTTGGAGACTCTAGCTCGAATGATGTACGAGATATAATTTATTTACTTCATTTCGATAAGGTTTTTAATCGATAACAAAAGAACGGAAAAAGTTATTGATTTTCTAAAACAAACTCGATATGCGCGTGCTATACAGGGACTTCCAAAAAAAGTTTCAAGTCTCTAGCTCTTATAGGTTCTGAAATCGACGCGTTCACACATACGGACGGACGGACAGACGGACAGACGGACAGACGGACATGGCTATATCGACTCAGCTCGTCGTCCTGATCAAGAATATATATACTTTATGGGGTCTGCCACGCCTCCTTCTGCCTGTTACATACATTTGACATTTTAACAAAACCATTATACCCTGAATTCCCATTTTCAATGGGTTCAGGGTATAAAAATGGAAACCACATTGAAGACACTGCCGACAATATCCTTCTCGCGACAATAAAATACAATAGGTCGATTCACTCGGTTACGAAAAGGAAGCCAATAGAAATTATCCACTCAATCCCTATTGAGGTTGCGGTGAAAATAAAGGAAAAAATCACGGCAGCACAAGACAAGTATTAAAGATCGACATTCCACACAACTTTAAATGTTCATCATAGGCAATCAGGCAGTATAAATTTGATAGGTAGTGCCCTTAAGGCAATTCAAGGAACCCCAGATTTTGATGACTGGGAACAAATAAAGTTCAAGCAGGGTCAGTTAATAGATTCAGAAAATAGGCAAATCGAAATCAACAACAAATTTCAAGTACGACTTAACGAAGTTTCGAAGGCACTTAATGCAATTCTCGAACCTGATGCGGAAGTTGAGCATCTCTATTCAACAATTCTAGCGAAGAACAGAATGATAATTACAAATCTTGAGGATTTAATTTTATCCGTAACACTTGCCAAAATAAATTTGATTAGCCCACTTATCCTGGACAGCATTGACATTAAGGAATTGTTAAATGAGCATCTTACAAATATTAGTGTAGTGGACCTTTTAGAAGTATCTAGTATTAAGGACTTCCCAAATTCTAAACTCTTATATTTTCTTAAAAAATATCCCCAACCTAAGTTAAATTGACATTTTTCCCGTTCAACATAATAACGTAATAATAGATCTAGAAGAAGGTAACATAGTGGCCGATTGCGGAACAAAGACCTTCGCTGTGTGCAACTGCGCTACTACTGTGAGCACCACTTTCTGCAAGAGATTACAGAAAGCATCGTGTGCACAGCAACTGGTGTCAGGAACCGTCGCACAATGCGCCACGCGCCCCGGGCATCTAGATCCCATAACGACGATTGAGGATGCCATCATTATCATCAACAGCGCAACAGTAAATGTGGTGGACAACACTGGAGGCAGTCAACAAGTCACGGGAACTTTTCAGGCCACTTTCGATTAATACATCTCCCTCAACGGCACCTGTTACGAAAATCATAAAAAAGAAACCAGCCGTTTCTACGTCGGCCATAGTTAACATCACCCTTTTCAGGGAACATCTGAGCCTCCCATTTCTGCACGATCTCAGTCTGAGAAATCTCCGTCACATCGGGGATCTCAAATCGGACATATCATCAAGGTCGTTTGGCTGCTTAATCCTCATTACTCTTCTCCTTCTTCTCTTAAGCGCATGGAAACTATACCACCGCAAAGCGATCAATGAGAAACCCGAGGACGGGTTTCAGCCTACCCGGGGAGGAGTTAACACGCGCATGGCCAAAGTCGCTGATAGAGCAATTGGGCCGGATGCCGTTGCGACAGAGTTGCAGGCGAAATTTGATACCATCACGCCTAAGCAGCCTGATCGTAAGCAAGAAACGCCGACTCAGCGGTCTGCCGGTCTGTCTGCCGGCAGCGGCGGCTTCACGAATTCATTTAAGTTACTTTAAGTTTCAGTTTAAGAATTATTCTCAAACACCTCAAACGAGTTGTCAATAAAAATAATCTACCAGAAACCTCTTTGGTTTAATTTATACATATATACAAACAACACATACACACACACACACACATGCACACGCACGCACAAGCACTTGCTCTGCTACTACGCAGTTTACGCAGCGACTGCGCGTGAGCAGCGCTTGGGCTGCAGTATGGGCAATATTATAGAAACTTTTTTGTTGAATAGATTTGTTTCTAGATGGACTTTCGTAACCAAACTTCTAAGGCGTTCTAATGACATTCATATGTATGTATTTGCCATTTGGGCGTGGCATCGAAAATCCAAAAATTATAAAATGTTTGAATTTATGACACGGATATACACGGAAAATCTAAAATCTATAGCTAAAACTGTATTCAAGTTATGCTTGAAAAACAAAGTAAAATTATCGATTTTCATCGATAATAAGGAAATGGGATGAGTTATCGAAAAAAATTGATAAACTCGTACTGCGTAGAGTATACACGAATATACATTTCAGATTTCAGATCTCTAGCTTTTGTGGTTTACGAGACGGACGGACGGACGGACAGACGGACATGGCTATATCGACTCAGTTTGTCGAGCTGATCAAGAATGGGGTCTGGGGGTCTGGGGTCTGCCACGCCTCATTCTGCCTGTTACATACATTTTCACAAAAACATTATACCCTGAATTCCTATTTTCAATGGGTTCAGGGTTCTGTCCGTCCGTCCGTCCGTCCGTCCGTGTGAACGCAGCGATCTCGCAAACCACAAAAGCTAGATATCTGAAATTTGAAATGTATACTCGTGTATATACCTTACGCAGTACGAGTTTATCAAATCGATAATTTGACATTGTTTTTCAAGCGTAACTTCAATACCGTTTTCCGTGTATATCCGTGTTATGAATACAAACATTTTGTAATTTTTGAATTTTCGATGCCACGCCGCCTTCCCCCAAAATTTGAAAAAACGTATTTCAAATACTAGAGATTTGTGCTTTGGCAAATACATACATATGAATGGCATTAGTACGCCTTAGAAGTTTGGTTACAAAAGTCTATCTAGAAGCAAACCTATTCAACAAAAAATTTCCATAATATAGCCCATACTGCAGCCCAAGCGCTGCTCACGCGCAGTAGCAGAGCAAGTGCTTGTGCGTGCGTGTGCATGTGTGTGTGTGTGTATGTGTTGTTTTTATATATGTATATATAAAAGAAGCGTTAAATGATTTGAATATCGAATCTTCGCAGGGTTCAGGGTATCTCTTAGTCAAGCAGTCTCAACTAGAGCACTCTTACTTGTTACAAATTAATTTGATTAATTACAAGCAGTTCGGTCACCGGCCCAATCTGCATCCACATATCCAGTGAGTGGCTGACGACAGCCTTTGTAGTGCAATATGAAATTCAACGTTGCTGTCAAGTACGTGCGACGTGCGTATCTTGGTTCCTCAGGGCCAACTTTGCAACTGATTGCAAAATGTCTGGTCTGGTTGTGAGTGCCAGCCACCTATCTCACCTATCATGGATTGATATTTGACAGGGTCAACCTTTTGACACTGTTCATCGGTACAATTTACCTGGAACCCCGGATCCAACGGAGTAGCTACTGGTCGACAATGGTCCATATACATATAGTGAGCTTGCAATAGTTCCTTAATGTGTTGCGAATGGCCTATGGTGATAGGCTCAAGCTCATCTTCACGGTGCACCTCCATGCTCAAAAACAGTTCTGGCACGCCTTTGTCGACACATTCGAACGAAGTTGAAATAGTCGATATGATGTTGAGCAGGTCTTCTTTGGATTCACATGCTATAAGTAAATCGTCAACATATACCAGGATTAATAATGAATGATCGTTCCCTATATGTTGGTAGAGACAAGGCTCGTTGTCGCAGGCAACAAAACCCAAACTACTTAGGAAGTCATTTAGTTTCGCATTCCATTTCCCTTCTGACGGCTTCAATCTATATATTTTGCTTTTTCAGCAAACAAGACCTTAGCTATATGATCTGGATCAATGTACCCTAGTGGTTGCGTTATGTACACTGTATCGCTCAGGTCACTGTTGAGATATGCCAGACATACATCCATTTGGCTGACAGATAATTTTAGTTTTTAAATCACATGCTCTCCAGCCTGCAAACTGGTGAAAATGTTTATTCCATACTGCTGGGAGCAACCTTTAGCCATCAATCGTGCCTTAAATCGTTCAACTTGACCATCTTTGTCGCGTTTCATTCTATATACCCATTTGCATCCAACTGATCGCTGTCCATCTGGTAAGTCAACTGCAATGGCCAACCGCCATTAGTGCATCATATTCGCGTCACATTGAATCGGACCAATTTAATGCATGAATACTTTTATACACCTCTTCATAGGATAATGGTACCTTCACGTTGCTGGCAACCAGAACACCAAGAACGTTGTGCTGCTTTCGAGACCGGCCAGGTTTGCCGGTTCGAATCAGCCTTGGTCTTCCAGGAACAATGCAGGGAACTGGTTCATTATGGTCAGCTTTCTCAGTTACGCTTTTGTTTGCTCTAGGCTTTGAGCTGCCTCCATCGCTACTGTCATCACTCTCGCTACCAGACTGCATGTTAACTTAAACTGTCGGAAACAGTCAAAGCACTGGTCGGCGATCGATTTCTTACATATACAGCTGCGTTGACTGCTTTACCCCACAAGGATTCGCCTAATCCCGACTGAACCAGCATACACATTTGACATCTCCACCAGAGTGTGGTTTGCCCACTCAGCCACACCGTTTTGCTGTAGAGTGTATGTCACTGTCAGCTGCCTTTCGATTCTTTGATTCTTCAAATATTCATCAAATGATTTGTTTATGAATTCACCTCCATTGTCGCTCCGGATAAATTGTAGGTTCTTTCCCGTTTGCCTTTCTACCAGGGTTTTGAACTCGATCAACTTTTTGAAGAGATCATCCTTCTTCCCACGGAAATACACAAATATAAGCTTTGATTGTCTTGAGCTCTATTGGCAGTTGCATCAGGAAATGGGTGCGCATGGATTTTGCTTATCATGCAAGTTTTACAATTCAGATTATTTGTGAAAATCATATTTTCAATACAGCGCACCATTCCTTTGGTGATAAAGTCTTTCATGCTGTTAATATTCAAATGGCCGTACCGTTTATGCCACAGCACACTATCAGCCTTAACCGCAGCAAAACAGCTATTTTGCTTTAATTGAACCATGTACAAGTCTTTAACTTTATTTGCTTTTATAATACAATCACCTTGTTGAATTACTTTTGCATATTCCTGTCCAAAAGTAATAAAACATTTATTTTTTACAGCGCTTTCACCGAAAAAAAATTTCCATTCATTTTTGGCACATATAGAACATCTTTTAACAACAGCGTGCATATCTCTGTCTTTAGCTTTACCTCCCTTTTCCCTTCTGCTCTCAAGAAACCGGAGTCAGCCAGACCAATCATTTCTGTGTGTTTTCTAACCTTCTATATATATTTTTTTATCACAGCACGTGTGGCTTGTAGCGCCACTATCCAAACACCTCATACTCTTTTTAAAATTATTTGTATTTAACGCATTCAATAGACTGCACTTCTTGTTCTTTTCTTTAGCTGCATTTTTCTCAATACCGCTCTCACTCTTACACTAAACCTTCATATGGCAGCGCTCACCACATTTGAGACATATTACTGCCTTGTTTCTCTGCTTTTGCTCTCTCTGTGCGGCTGGCTTTTGTGTTGCAGTAAATGCTTTTGAGCATTCGTTGCTCTGTTCTGCGTGCCTCCTTCGCTCGCTCTCTTATTTTACTTTGAAACAGAGAACGTCGAAAGTCGCCAGACTGTCGCGCGTCTCTATGGCGACAACGAAATTCTCATAATTTTCTAGTAGGCCCGACAACAAAAGAATTGCGCCCTGTTGTCCATGCGCTTGTAAATTAATTTCTAGTAGAGTTGAACCTTTCGTTCAAGTCCACTTGGCTGATGGACATCTTGTAATTTTTTCGATGCATCGTGCGATCTTGTGCAATTCTTTATGTAGTCCAATTGTGAAGTTAACGTAATTGTGGCCAGCGTCTTTTCATCCTTGACCTGCCTATGCACACCTTCAGGAGCATCTGTTGATAGCAGTTCACCAGATGCTACACTCCATAATTTCGCGCCAACACCAACACAGATCACACCGCTGTTAATAGTGCGTAACTAAAAACAATCACTTTTTTCATTTCAAATATCCGCAACTGGGCCCATAATGTTGGACACAATGTTTTCGACCAACGCAAGGGAAGTTATATATAATATTGAAAAGTAAAAAGCCTTTGCGTCTTAAACGAACAAGGTTTTATTTGTGACTGACTATATTGTTCAGCACATAGATATAATACATACATATATATATCGATGTGTATCATTACATGATCGCATTGATAGAGATGATAATTTTCGACAAGTCGGAGGCTTGGAACAAACTTAATGGAACACACAGAAGTTCGCATACAAAACGAAATAGTCTAACTAATAAAGAAACATTTTTTGTAGTTTACTAAATTCGTCAGATCTTTTGGTTTCCAGCATTTTCATTAAATTAGGACAACTACAAAATTTAGTTAGAGGATATTGACGTTCTAAGACCTCCAAATGTAAATTTTTCAAATAATTTTGAAGATACACATTACGACGACAGTGAAGATGACTTACACCATACAACACATAGACTAAATATATACCAATCCACTTCGTATTTGCTCGCTTACTTTAGGCTCGAGCTGTGATAATGGGGTACGTCAAAATCAGTATTTTTTCCCTACTCTCACTATGCTATCTCAAAGTAATATATATATATATATATATCGGATGGGGTTCAGGGGATCTCCTAGTCGGGCACCAACGACTAGAATTTTCTTACTTGTTTTATTTTATGTATTGATTCATGTATTGATTTAACGATGTACAATAGAGAACTAAGATTTTGAGACGGGATTATAGATTTTACCCCATTTTTATGAGTCTCAGTATTTGGCCAAAGAGAATTTAAGCGAATTTTTATCCAAGCCGTCAACGATAATATACTATTCAAATGACACTAATATAAGGGTTGCCTTTTATATTATGAGCCTAATAATGAAAACTTAGTCAAACAATGAAAACAATGGCTTTATCGTTTTTCAAAATAATTTTTTCGGAATTAGGATGCCTTTATCTCTCAACATGTCAAGAAATTTTAAGGACGGATCCCCTGAACCCGTCCGATTTACGTTTTTAAATATCCTCCATAGCATAAACGTATAAAACCTAAATTAAACTTTCGAGCTTGCACTTTCACACTCAAATAGCATATTTTTTAAAACAGAAAAACTGATAATCGCAATTGCGATTTTTA
This sequence comes from Drosophila leonis, assembly GCA_035045365.1. Classification (NCBI taxonomy): domain Eukaryota; kingdom Metazoa; phylum Arthropoda; class Insecta; order Diptera; family Drosophilidae; genus Drosophila; species Drosophila leonis. The sequence continues at coordinate 840,627 of JAWNPC010000558.1, forward strand.
GAATATTCAAGAATGCACATGTGATTTTATCACTTGGCCACACGTTTCCACGCCTCCTTCTATGTGTTACATACTTTTTAACTTTTACTATTTTGTTTTTACTACTTTTAAATTTCAATGAATTTTTCAGCATATGATCTATATATTCTATTGAATATTTTTCAATTGAATAAAAATGAAAACTCATTCAAATAGACGTATGAAATAAATTTAAAAAACTGAATTTCGATAAGGTTTTTAATCGACAAAAATAAAACGGGAATAGTTATGGATTTTTTTTTAACAAACTCGATCTACGGCTACGCCCCCAAATCAACTCAACAAAATCAAATCCATATTTAACTCTGCAATCCGCATATCACTTGGAGCACTACGGTCAACACCTATCCCCAACTTGCTTTTTGAATCAAATATACCCACAATAGAACAAAAAGAGACCTTATTACAGCCAAATCCTACAAAACACTGCTACACAGTACAAACTCACCACTCTACAAATACATTCATAAAAACGGCATCCTAAAAAGAAGCAAATTAACGTCAACACTCGAAAAAATCATAAGCTCATGCAAAGAACAAAACATTCCCTACCTCCCACCACCAAACAAAACAATCACCCCCCCCCCCCCCCAATGGTCATTTCCCCCCTCCCTTATCAACACCACACTACATAAATTCAGCAAAACCAACACACCACCAGGCATATACAGGAAACAATTTCTTGAAGTCAAACACAAATACAACAACCACACATTCATTTACACCGACGGCTCATTACAAAACAACACAGCCACTTTTGCCATTACCACCGAAAACGAAATCCTAAAAAGATGCATCCTACCACACTACTCATCCATCCTATCAGCCGAAACCATAGCCATCCTCGAGGCAATAAAACTAATTCTGAAAAGTGCAGGAATATACATCATTTGCTCCGACTCTCTAGCGTCCATAAAATCCATCTATAATACCAACAACAATAACCTATACCCCATAACGATTAGAACCCTCCTTACCAAAGCTGCCCCTTAAATAAAACTACTTTGGATACCAAGCCACTGCGGCATTGAAGGAAACGAACTTGCCGACACTACAGCGAAATCCAAATTCAGCATGCCCCTACACATCAGCCCCAACTTCAACACAACAGACATTAACAAATTCCTCACAAACGTACTAGCTCATAAGCTCATACATAACATAAAATGCTGCAACAGATGGTACCAACAACTAAGCACTAACCTAACACTCACAACCCCCTACCTAAAAAACACAAAAAAAAAAAAAAATACTAAGACTCAGACTAGGACTCACAAGATTCACACAACAACACTACATCAACTCAGACAATATCTTACCATGCCCTAACTGTCATACATCAACAGATCTTAACATCAAACATATATTTACCAACTGTACCGCAACCTCCCACCTTAAAACCCTAATCTTCCAAAACGGATGCCCCATATCTGCCCTTGCTAACCCAACCCCTGAAAACATCCACAAAATAATTAAATTCCTGAAACTCACAAACACATACCACCTCTTATAGCCCAAAATCCCTCAAAATTAATATTAATAATTATAAAAGAAAATATGTAAATATAGTTATAAATTTAAAATGTAAATATGTAAATACATAATCTTCTCCAAGCCGAAGGCCCTAGCAGCCAGTGCTTTAGTCCTAAGTTAGCATTAATTTTAATTATAGCTAATTTCTAAAAATAAATAAATATATATTATTTTGATGATAAAGAATTTATATTTCTATTGTAAGATAAAATAATACTAAAAAAGTGTAAAGCTAATTTGGTTATCATTCAATATGGTTGATACACATTCATTGATTAGCTAAATAAATCCATTCACAGTTTTATAAGATTGCATGGAAGCAGATATTAATATTGGCAAGACAGGTTTCCTCGAAATTGATCACTTTATTTAAGAACTTATGCTTAAAACATAACTATCAACTACAAAATATAAAATACAACAAATAAAAACATTGCAGTAGGGCGTTAACGAATGCAGAGTACTCATTCACGACCTAAACGCTACCCGCTCCATTTTCTGATTTGCCACGCTTCCAATCATATATACATATCATTTTTGGCAAATCAGTAGAGGAGGTGATCAGTAATTAAAGTAAGTAATGAACACAAACATTTTGCAATTTTTGGATTTTGGATACCACGCCCCCTTCCCCCAAACTTAAAAAAAACGTATTTCAAATACTAGAGACTTGTGCTTTGGCAAATACATACATATGAATGTCATTATTACGCTGTAAAAGTTTGATTACGAAAGTCCATCTAGAAGCAAACCTATTCAACAAATAAATTTCCATAATATTGCCCATACTGCATATATGTATAAAAGAAGCGTAAAGTGATTTCAATATCGCATCTTCCCAGGGTACAGGGTATCTCTTAGTCGAGCAGTCTCGACTAGAGCACTCTTACATGTTTAATATATATACATATATACAAACAACACATACACACACACACACATGCACACGCACGCACAAGCACTTTCTCTGCTACTGCGCAGTTTACGCAGCGACTGCGCGTGGGCTGCGCTTGGGCTGCAGTATGGGCAATAATACTGAAACTTATTTAAATAAGTTTTCGTCTAGATGTACTTTTGTAATCAAACTTTTAGAGCGTTATAATGACACTCATATGTATTTGCCAAAGCACAAGTCTCTAGTATTTGAAATACGTTTTTTTTAAGTTTGGTGGGAAGGGGCCGTGGTATCCAAAATCCAAAAATTGCAGAATGTTTGTATTCATTACACTAATATACACAGTAAATCTGAAATCTATTGCTATAACGGTATTCAAGTTACGCTTAAAAAACGAAGCAAAGTTATCGATTTTCATCGATAATAAGAAAATGGGATGAGTTATCGAAAAGAAAAATGATAAGCTCGTACTTTCAAATTTCAGATCTCTAGCTTTTGTGGCTTACGAGATCGCTGCGCTCACACGGACGGACGGACATGGCTATATCGACTCAGTTTGTCGAGCTGATCAAGAATATATGTATATACTTTATGGGGTCCGACATGCCCCCTTCTGCCTGTTACATACATTCAATATTTTAACAAAACCATTATACCCTGAATTCCCATTTTCAATGGGTTCAGGGTATAAAAATCACCTGACTCAAAGAGTATTGCATTGCCCTTAACATTGCTTTAAACTTTAAAAAGTTGGCAACACTGTTTATGACTGGTTGAGTAACTTGACTGCCTTCGGCTTTACCGAACTTTTCAGTCCGTTTTACGGCTTATTTATACTCACTCATTGCGCTGAGTGCCGTATGCTATGAGACACAGCGCGCACTCATATTGATACTAATTCGCTTCATTTTGCGCCTCGCAGTCACTCAATTCAATTAAATTCGAGTGAACTCATGTGACAACATGTTGTGAGTGAAGCCATGCAGCCTTCTAATATATATATATATATATATATATATATATATATATATATTATTTTTTATTTTTTTGTTTTTATACCCTGAACCCATTGAAAATGGGAAATCAGGGTATAATGGTTTTGTTAAATGTATGTAACAGGCAGAAGGAGGCGTGGCAGACCCCATAAAGTATATATATTCTTGATCAGGGTGACGAACTGAGTTGATTTAGCCCTGTCCGTCTGTCTGTCTGTCTGTCTGTCCGTCCGTCCGTCCGTCCGTCTGTCCGTATGTATGAACGCGTCGATCTCAGAACATATAAGAACTAGAGACTTGAAATATTTTTTGGAAGTCCCTGTATAGCAGGCGCAGATCAAGTTTGTTTCAAACAATCGATAACTATTACCGTTTTTATGTTATCGATTAAAAACCTTATCGAAAGACAGTTTTTTAATTCTATCTCGTACATCTTTATAGCTAGAGCCTCCAAATTTTGCATTTAGTTTCATTTATATTTTATACAATTTCGGTTTTTGTTAGATTTTGGATATTGGTTCAAAATTTAAAAAAAAATTTCAAATTGAAGTTTAGTTGCAAATATAGCCAAAATGTGAATGAGTTTACGATTTAAGACAACTGACAAGTATTCAATATAATATGTAAATCATATGCTGAAAATTTCATTGAAATCCATTGAGTATCACAGAAGTAATTAAACAAAACGTTTTGTTAATTGCATACATGTGACCAGAAACCCACCCCCGTTTTCATTTTTTCTATACATGTGCACACATACATTGAGACATTCGAATGCGAGCATTCTTGTCTGTTCTAAGAATCACAACAATTACAGCTGACTGCTTGAATTTTGTTATAATTCTCAACTGCCTTTAGTTTCGAATTTGCTTCTGCTTGTCTAAGCAGTGCAGTGGCCGTGCCGTGCGCGCAGATCTGGGATCGAGCCCCGCCGATGTCAAATATTTTATGTCGTATTTTCTTAATTTTTTATTTTTTTCTTTTATTAAATTATTATTACTCTTTAAAAATTATATTATATTCTTTAAAAAAAAAAAACATGCTTTTTGATTGTGAAAGTGCAAGATTAGCAATTGAATTAAATTTTGTATAAGTTTGTAATGTATACAAGATACGGAATATATTTAAAAACGCAGATCGGACGGGGTTCAGGGGATCTCCTAGTCGGGTACCCCCGACTAGAGTTTTCTTACTTGTTTTTTGTATAGATTTGAATATAAAAAAAAATTTTAATATTTTGATATCCCAAAACAAGAATCTTTCTTAGTGAAACTTTAGTTAGTAGTTATGTAAGTGGTTTTGACTGTACACATGAAGAATATGAGCATTGAAAGAGCAGTAAACGTAAGCAAAACATAATGGAATTACAAGTGGTAATCCCACAGCTTGTTTGCGCACTCCTTTAAATTGTATAGTTAGTGGTCGTATGTAAAAAAAAGAATAAATATTTTGTATTTCTTATTATACTTAGAATCGAAACTCCTCATATATATGAATAAATGAATAAACTTACTGTACTCGTTGCTAACCGCCTGGGACATAGCTTCGCTAAGGAGGTTATACGAACTTCTATGATGTTGATCACTATGTAAAACATTTTCTCCACTTCCTGTATTAGACATCGAAGTAACTACATGCATCATTTGCAATGGTCCCGAAGGTGCCGAAGTTGTTGTTATAGGCATGGATGTTTTTATATGCATGCTGAGTAATTTTCCATTTGTTTCCTGCTGATGATAATGTGTGTTGTGATGATTTGAAGTTTTTTCGCCTTCTACAGAACTTCCGATTACACTGCATTTCAGAAAAGCGGTATTGGATAAGTTGTACAAAAGAATAAGTAAGTAACTCCAAATAGTTTTATTGCGCATATTAAAGAGCGTAGCGTTTTTCAAGTATAACAGAACAGCTTTGAGTCAATTTATTCACATCTATTTTATTATCCTTTTTTCGATGGAAACAGGGTTTCGATAAGTTTCTTTGTTCTGAAAACGGAAAAATAATGGACAATGAAAATTTTGAACATGTAAAAAATATTATAAATATTTTGTATGTAGGTGATTATATTTAGTACACATCATTAATCATTAACTAAGCTAAGTTAAATACCCTTACCGTGTACAGACGTATTATTATAGTTTATTATTGTAAACTGTTCATTTTAAATATACACTCAGTAAATTGACAAGAAATTTTTATACATATGAAGTTTTAAGGGCACCATCAACTTTGCATGCAGTTTTCCGTATGCTATTCAAAAATAAGTTATATTTCGCTTTTTGGATACCGGAAGCGGAATGAAAGTTAAATTATGAATACTTAAGAATTATTAGAAACTTAATAGAATATTTGCATTCAGTATTATACGTTTCATCCGTTGGGTAGCATAGAATTCTTATAAGAACCTAAGAACGCCTGTATAGCATTCGTTCACCGTCATAATGCTCATACATTAACAAGTAAGAGTGCTCTAGTCGAGACTGCTCGACTAAGAGATACCCTGAACCCTGCGAAGATGCGATATTCAAATCATTTTACGCTTCTTTTATATATACATATACACAAACACACACACACACACATGCACACGCACGCACAAGCACTTTCTCTGCTACTGCGCAGTTTACGCAGCGACTGCGCGCGGGCAGCGATTGGGCTGCAGTATGGGCTATATTTTGGAAATTTATTTGTTAAATTAGTTTTCTTCCAGATGGACTTTCGTAATCAAACTTTTACAGCGTAATAATGACATTTATATGTATGTATTTGCCAAAGCACAAGTCTCTAGTTATTGACATACGTTTTTTTCAAATTTTGGGGGAAGGGGGCGTGGTATCCAAAATCCAAAAATTGCAAAATGTTTGTATTCATTACACGGATACACACAGTAAATCTGAAATCTATAGCTATAACGGTATTCAAAAACGAAGAAAAGTTATCGATTTTTATCGATAATAAGGAAATGGGATGAGTTATCGAAAAAAAATGATAAACTCGTACTGCGTAGAGTATACACGAGTATACATTTCAAATCAATTTCAGATCTCTAGCTTTTGTGGTTTGCGAGATCGCTGCGTTCACACGGACGGACGGACGGACAGACGGACATGGCTATATCGACTCAGTTTGTCGAGCTGATCAAGAATATATATACTTCATGGGGTCTGTCATGTCTCCTTCTGCCTGTTACATACATTTTCACAAAAACATTATACCCTGATTTCCCATTTTCAATGGGTTCAGGGTATAAAAAAAACAAGTAAGAATGCTCTAGTCGAGACTGCTCGACTAAGAGATACCCTGAACCCTGCGAAGATGGGATATTGAAATCACTTTACGCTTCTTTTACATATACATATATACAAACAGCACATACACACACACATTCACACGCACGCACAAGCACTTTCTCTGCTACTGCGCAGTTTCCGCAGCGACTGCGCGCGGGCTGCGCTTGGACTGCAGAATGAGCTATATTATCGAAACTTATTTGTTGAATTAGTTTTCTTCTAGATGGACTTTCGTAATTAAACTTTTACAGCGTAATAATGATATTCATGAAAAAAATTTATAAGCTCGGACTGCGAAGGGTATACACGAGGAGTATACATTTCAAATTTCTGATCTCTACTTTTATTGCGTACTAATGACTTTCATATGTATGTATTTGCCAAAGCACAAGTCTATAGTACAGTCGAGTCTCGATAATTTGTACCCCGCTAAATCGAAAATCACAATAAATCAAAAAAAATTCTATCCCCTTAAAAAAAAATTCGTTACAGTCGAGTCTCGATAAATTGAATTTCTGTGTAAATCGAAAAAAAACTGATCCCCTTGCCATTTCGAACTATCGGGACTCGACTGTATTTGAAATACGGTTTTTTTCAAATTTGGAGGGAAGAGGGCGTGGCATCGAAAATCCAAAAATTACAAAATGTTTGTATTTATAACACGGATATACACGGAAAATCTGAAATCTATAGCTAAAACGGTATTCAAGTTACGCTTGAAAAACAAAGTAAAATTATCGATTTTCAACGATAATAAGGAAATGGGATGAGTTATTGAAAAAAAAATTGATAAACTCGTAATGCGTAGGGTATACACGAGTATAAATTTCAAATTTCAGATCTCTAGCTTTTGTGGTTTGCGAGATCGCTGCGTTCACACGGACGGACGGACGGACAGACGGACTTGGCTATATCGACTCAGCTCGTCGTCCTGATCACGAATATATATACTTTATGGGGTCTGCCACGCCTCCTTCTGCCTGTTACATACATTTGATATTTTAACAAAACCATTATACCCTGAATTCCCATTTTGGCGTGTTTAAACTTTAAAAAGTTGGCAACACTGTTTATGACTGGTTGAGTAACTTGACTGCCTTCGGCTTTACCGAACTTTTCAGTCCGTTTTACGGCTTATTTATACTCACTCATTGCGCTGAGTGCCGTATGGTATGAGACACAGCGCGCACTCATATTGATAATAATTCGCTTCATTTTGCGCCTCTCAATCACTCAATTCAATTAAATTCGAGTGAACTCATTTGACATGTTGTGAGTAAAGCCATGCAGCCCTCTAATACATACCAATTGGGGGCGTGGTAAATCAGAAAATGGAGTAGGTAGCGTTTGTGCCGTGAATGAGTATTCGGCAGTCGGTAACGCCCGAATGCAACGTTCTTACTTGTTTTTTCTCCCGAGCCTAATTACAATGGCCAATATAACCTTATTTTTTCAAGATGATCGCAATTTGTTTGGTTTTCATTTAAAAGTTTCCATTGCTACTTGCTACAAGTATTAAGGACAATAATCTACATTCTTATTAAAATCATAGCTATGGCAAGAATAAAAAATGTTGTTTTCAAAATAATAACGTGATATTTTTTCTAGTACGCAAAAGTCTGTATTTATTGTTAAATTTCACAATGATTTTGAAAAAAGTTTTTTCAACAACATTTTTTGATATCGTTGTCACAAATATTTATGGCGTGAAATGATCTTCAAATATTCTAGAAGATCCGAAACTTATGTTATAATCCCACGTAGTTGCAGTTCAACTAGCTTTCAAAACACGTGCAAATGCAAATCGACGCTAATAAATACGAGGTCTGTTCAAAAAAATATCGCGACTTTTTAATTTCCACGTCATGGCTCGTCTTCGATTTAACCGCGAAATTCGAGACAAAGTTGATTATTCTCTCCGAGATGACCCAACCGGGGATGAATCAGGGGCTTATGGATATGACGTGGGGCAAATCAATAGAGGAGGTATACGTTCCAAATTTTAAGCATTTAAACTAACAGGGTTTCTGACATACCGGAAAATGCCTTTTCCGATTTTCTACGCCGCTAGTGGGCGTATCGAGAAAATCTTGACACTTTATAATTCGAGGCTATAGGTTCAAAATTTCAAGTCTCTAGCTTCAATAGAAGCGAAATGGTTTGCGTTCGAAAAAAGAGCTCGAAAAAGGCTGTGTAGACTTAAATTCCTCTGCGTACAATGACGAAATTCGCGATAACCGTTAGATTTTTTTCACATTTTTTCACTTTCCTTTATTCTTCTACGTTATTCTGCGAAATTTTCCATTACTATGAAAACAATTATTCGCGTGTTGTATCATGAAGACTAAGGGAAAGGAATTCCGAGTCTTCTACACGGTTCGAAATCTTATACTAAAATATCGGTTGGAGGGCAAATCCTACCGAGAATTGTCAAAGCCCCGATCTGGAAGACCATTATTGTTGGCAGATGTAGAAAAAAAATATGTTGTCGAACTGGTGCCTCCAAATCCGAGAATAACCGCTCTCCCAAGGACGCCTCGAAGTTGAAGAACGATTCACTAAAACTGTTTGCGATGATACTGTTCGTCGCGTGTAGAAAAAGGCCGGGTATCATGGTCGTGTTGCTCGTCGAAAGCTGCATATATCAGAGTTCAACAGGAAAAAGCGTATGGATTTCGCTAATGATCACGTTTGCAAGCCTCCTTGCTTCTGGAACAAGGTAATTTTTTCAGATGAGAACAAATTCTGCATATTTGTCATAAAGGTAAAGGAGCTTGTATAGAGAAAAAGCTTAACAGCTTTAGAGAAAGAAAATTTAATTCCGACTGTTAAACATGGAGGAGGTGGCCTCATGGTATGGAGCTGTGTAGCGGTCTATGGTGTTGGTAATCTGATGTTTATAGAGCCAACAATAGACCACAAGGACTACATAAAGATACTAAATGAAAATTTACACCAAAGTGCCCAGAAATTGCTGATTGAAGATGACTATTGTTTTCAACAGGACAACGATCTGAAGCATACAGCCCACAATGTAAAGCTGTGGTTGCTATATAATGTAAAAAATCAGCTTAAATTGCCTTTCCAGTCTTCACACATGAATCCTATTGAGCATCTATAGGAGCTACTCGAGCGTACGATTCAGCAGCATTCCATAAGAAAAATAGGTCATCATGGAGGAATATGGCAAAATAACATCCGCAGACAAGCGGAAACTAGTTGATTCAATGCCTCGACGCCTAGTAGAGGTTTCAAAGCGAAATGGTTACCCAACAAAATATTAGAATCTAATGTTTCCCCCCAAATGCGCAGTAGAATTGCAGTGTACGCAGACTTTTGCGACCTCTTTTTATACCCTGAACCCATTGAAAATGGGAAATCAGAGTACAATGGTTTTGATAAATGTATGTAACAGGCAGAAGGGGGCGTGGCAGACCCCATAAAGTAAATATATTCTTGATCAGGGTGACGAACTGGGTCGATTTAGCCCTGTCCGTCTGTCTGTCTGTCCGTATGTATGAACGCGTCGATCTCAGAACCTATAAGAGCTGAAATTTTTTTTGAAAGTTCCTGTATAGCAGGCGCAGATCAAGTTTGTTTCAAACATTCGATAACTTTTACCGTTTTAATGTTATGTTTAATTCTATCTCGCACATCTTTGGAGCTAGAGTCTCCAAATTTTGCATTTAGTTTCATTTATATTTTATACAATTTCGGATTTGTTATATTTTGGATATTGGTTCAAAATTTTACAAAAATTTTCAAATTGAAGGTTAGTTGCAAATATAGCCCAATTGTGAATGAGTTTGCGATTTTATACAACTGAAAAATATTAAATATAATATGTAGATCATATGTTGAAAATTTGAATTGAAATCCATTAGGTATCACAGAATTAATTAAACAAAACGTTTTGTCAATTGCAACATGTGACCAGAGACCCACCCCCGTTTAATATTTATACCCTGAACCCATTGAAAATGGGAATTCAGGGTATAATGGTTTTGTTAAAATGCCAAATGTATGTAACAGGCAGAAGGAGGCGTGGCAGACCCCATAAAGTATATATATTCGTGATCAGGACGACGAGCTGAGTCGATATAGCCAAGTCCGTCTGTCCGTCTGTCCGTCCGTCCGTATGTGTGAACGCGTCGATTTCAGAACCTATAAGAGCTAGAGACTTGAAACTTTTTTTGGAAGTCCCTGTATAGCACGCGCATATCGAGTTTGTTTTAGAAAATCGATAACTATTTTCGTTCTTTTGTTATCGATTAAAAACCTCATCGAAATGAAGTAAATAAATTATATCTCGTACATCATTCGAGCTAGAGTTTCCAAATTTTACATTTAGTTTCATTTATATTTTATTTAATTTCGGTTTTTGTTATATTTTGGATATTGGCTCAAAATTTTTCAAAAATTTTCAAATTGAAGGTTAGTTGCAAATATAGCCAATATGTGAATGAGTTTGCGATTTTATACAGCTGCAAAATATTCAATATAATATGTAGATCATATGCTGAAAATTTCATTGAAATCCATTAAGTATCACAGAAGTAATCAAACAAAACGTTTTGTCAATTGCAACATGTGACCACAAACCCACCCCTGTTTTAATTTTTATACCCTGAACCCATTGAAAATGGGAAATCAGGGTATAATGTTTTTGTGAAAATGTATGTAACAGGCAGATGGAGACATGGCAGACCCCATAAAGTATATATATTCTTGATCAGCTCGACAAACTGAGTCGATATAGCTATGTCCGTCCGTGTGAACGCAGCGATCTCGCAAACCACAAAAGCTAGAGATCTGAAATTTGAAATGTATACTCGTGTATATCCTACGCAGTACGAGTTTATCATTTTTTTTCGATAACTCATCCCATTTCCTTATTATCGATAAAAATCGATAACTTTTCTTCGTTTTTGAATACCGTTATAGCTATAGATTTCAGATTTACTGTGTGTATCCGTGTAATGAATACAAACATTTTGCAATTTTTGGATTTTGGATACCACGCCCCCTTCCCCCAAAATTTGAAACGTATTTCAAATACTAGAGACTTGTGCTTTGGCAAATACATACATATAAATGTCATTATTAACAAATAAGTTTCCAAAATATAGCCCATACTGCAGCCCAAGCGCTGCCCGCGCGCAGTCGCTGCGTAAACTGCGCAGTAGCAAAGAAAGTGCTTGTGCGTGCGTGTGCATGTGTGTGTGTGTGTTTGTGTATATGTATATATAAAAGAACCGTAAAATGATTTGAATATCGCATCTTCGCAGGGTTCAGGGTATCTCTTAGTCGAGCAGTCTCGACTAGAGCACTCTTACTTGTTTCTATACATGTGCACACATACATTGAGACATTCGAATGCGAGCATTCTTGTCTGTTCTAAGAATCACAACAATTACAGCTGACTGCTTAAGTTTTGTTATAATTCTTAACTGCCTTTACTTTCAAATTTGCTACTTCTGTCTAAGCAGTGCAGTGGCGGTGTTGATAGAAGCGGGGCACGCCGTGCCTTGCAGGTCTGGGTTCAAACCCAGCCGATGTCAAATATTTTTATGTCGTATTTTCTTTATTTTTTATTTTTTTTCTTTTATTAAATTATTATTACTCTTTAAAAATTATATTAAATTCTTTAAAAACAAAACATGCTATTTGATTGTGAAAGGGCAAGATTATCAATTTAATTAAATTGTGTATAAGTTTGTAATGTATACAAGATACGGAATATATTTAAAAACGCAGGACGGGGTTCAGGGGATCTCCTAGTCGGGTACCCCCGACTAGAGTTTTCTTACTTGTTTCTATACATGTGCACACATACATTGAGACATTCGAATGCGAGCATTGTTGTTGTCTGTTCTATAATTCTTAGCTGCCTTTAGTTTCGAATCTGCTACTGTTTACTTAAGCAGTGCAGTGGCGGTGTTGATAGAAGCGGGGCACGCCGTGCCGTGCGCAGATCTGGGATCGATCAGTAGATGTTGGTTCGACTCCAGCTGCGGAAATGTCGGATTTTCTTTATTTTTTATTTTTTTTGTTTTATTAAATTATTACTATTATTCTTTAAAAAAAAACTACTTTTTTGACAAACATGCTATTTGATTGTGAAAGTGCAAGTTTGGCAACTTAATAAAATTTGGTATAAGTTTGTGATAGATACAAGATACGGAATATATTTAAAAACGCAGATCGGACGGGGTTCAGGGGATCTCCTAGTCGGGCACCACCGACTAGAGTTTTCTTACTTGTTATACCCTGAAACCATTGAAAATGGGAAATCAGGGTATGTTTTTGTGAAAATGTATGTAACAGGCAGAAGGAGGCGTGTCAGACCCCATAAAGTATATTTTTTCTTGATCAGCTCGACAATCTGAGGCGATATAGCCATTTTCGTCAGTCCGTCCGTCCGTGTGAACGCAGCGATCTCGTAAGCCACAAAATCTAGAGATCAGAAATTTGAAATGTATACTCCTCGTGTATACCCTACGCAGTCCGAGTTTATAAATTTTTTTCATGAATATCATTATTACGCTGTAAAAGTTTAATTACGAAAGTCCATCTAGAAAAAAACTAATTCAACAAATAAGTTTCCATAATATAGCCAATATTTCAGCACAGGCGCCGCCCACGCGCAGTCGCTGCGTAAACTGCGCAGTAGCAGAGAAAGTGCTTGTGCGTGCGTGTGCATGTGTGTGTGTTGTTTGTATATATGTATAAATAAAAGAAGCGTAAAGTGATTTGAATACCGCATCTTCGCAGGGTTCAGGATATCTCTAAGTCGAGCACTCGACTAGAGCACTCTTACTTGTTAAGTTTTTTGCTAACTTTGTTATTTTGAATAAAACAAAAAATGGATAAATAATAAATAAGTAAACAATATTATAACAAATTAATCCTTCCCATAGTACCTTGTAGTAAATGCTAGGGACAACTGAATATAAAAAATTCCCTGGTATACGCAGAGTTATACGATACGTCGATCTTAGAACCGGTGTATGTATATTCTCTCTCTCAAAAAATTTTCGAAACTTAGTTTTTAAAACTATAGTAAATCTTTAGTTATAGTCTCAAAATTTTGCATTTAGTTTCATTTATATTTTATACAATTTTGATTGTTGTTATATTTTGGATACCGGCTCCAAATTTTACCAAATTTTTTAAATTGAAGGTTAGTTGCAAATATAAACAATATGTGAATGAGTTTGTGGTTTTACTTAATTGACATATATTCAATATGTAGATCATATGCTGAAAATTTCATTGAAATTTATAAAGTATCACAAAAGCTATTAAGCAAAACGTTTGGTCAATTGGAACAACACATGACCAGCAGCATGAAGCAATGACGCATTTTTTTTATACATATGCACACATACATACATACATTGAGACATTCAAACGCGAGCATTCTTATCATATTTCTTATTCTTTTTTCGAATTTCTTGTCTTATTTCTTATTCTTATTTCGAATTTGCTACTGATTATGTAAGCAGTGGAGTAAATGGCTTTGTTGATAGAAGCAGGGCGCGCGTCGTCATGAAGACCCAGGTTGAAATCTCGACGATGTCAAAATTTTTTTATTGTTTTTTTTTTTGGCTGTGTCAGTAGATGTGATGCGCTTTGATAAGTAGGTGCTGCGTCGATTCCAGGTACGGTGATGTCGATTTTCTTATTTTTTTTCTATTATAAATTAATATTATTATTATTCTTAAAATAAAAACTTCTTTTTTGACAGACATTCTATTTGATTGTGAAAGTGAAAAATTGTCAATATAATTGAGTTTTGTATAAGTTTATGATAGATACAATATACGGAATATGTATATTTAAGAACGCAGATCGGACGGGGTTCAGGGGATCTCATAGTCGGGCTCCCCCGACTAGAGTTTTCTTACTTGTTAGATATATCATCATAAAATATACAGACCATATACCGTTGACCAGCGTAAAACAACTGTCGGTTAACACCTTTGAAAATAAACCTCAACATCTCCAACGTAAACGTTCTCCTTTACCTGAATTTGATGCGAGCTTGGATTGTTATATGGTTTTGTTGGAGGAATAGCAATAGACATCAATCCAATATCAGCTGAATTTAAGAACATCTTATGGGAAAAAGAAATTTGGAGCTACATTGCAATAAATGGTTTCTTACGGTGAGAAAAACTTACCGGACCAGCTTCAATGAATGTATTGTATTTTGTTACCGATGAATTCTTTGAAAAAATTGCCAACGAAATTATGAAGTATGCATTTCAGCAAGACAAGGTGACAGAGAGAGACAGAGATAAAGCGTTATAGTGGAATATTGCTGTATACATATGTATGTATGTCCGGTTTTCGTTCTCCAAATACTCAAAGCTACTGGTGAAAACATACATTTGAACCAATAAGATGAAGAATGTCCTCGAAACGATTCTTTGAAATACAAAAATTTTTTCGTTACAACGACACATTGACGATGAAAAATAAAGTCGATCAATTATATACAATAAGACGCTTTGATTCTGTTCCAAAATCGCCACGATTGTGCATCGATGAGCAAATCTGCTCAACAAAAATTATGTCTGATTTACTGATATACATGCCAACAAAACCACATAAGTACGGAATGAAATTACTTGTTCTCTGCGATTTCTACGGTTTTTCCTAAAAATTATAAGTTTATAAACTACATTTTTGACAACTTTTACACGTAAGACTCCCACTTCTAGTTTATTTGCGAAGTAGAGGAATTTTTTCAAAGTGCAAATTATCTGACGACATATGTGGTAACAACAAAGATCGAGGACATTCGGAAGAATTGTTGGAACAGTCTTGGGTGTTGACATAACACACATATAATAGACAAGCTTGCTTCTACATATGCTGGTTTAAAGTCATGTATAACGGGTGGTGCTGATATTCCAGCAATTAAACCAACCAGGTACGATAGAAAAAATAAACAATAAATTGAGGTGGACTGCCCCAAAAATTATTTGCAATACAATAATCATATAGGAGCTCATGGATGCGATTACTAGACCGTTACAACATACGCATGAAAACACGGAAGTGTGGACATTGTGGCTTTTTTACCACTTCGTGGATAGGGCCGTGATCAACTCTTACCTTTTATGCCGTATTCATACAAGAGATCAAAAGTACATTTCTTGTTTGAAATGCTGACACTGCCACTTCATATTTGTAAAAAAAACCAACGAACACTCCTAACATGCCATCTGACAGATCCAAATTTTTGAAAGAATATGACTTGAAAAGGTAAATATGGCCTTTCAAAGTTGACTAAATTTGCAAAATGAGAAAAAATAATGAAAAAATGTGAAAAATGTTCCATTTGTATGATGATGATATGATTTGCAAGAAATCTATCTGCTAAAATTTTTTTGGTCATATTTATTATAAATAATTAAATTTTAGGTCATATGAAAAAACGTAGTTGTTGACCAAAATCACATTTTTCATGTTTGACAATAAACTGTGATCGCCTATTAAACAAATCAATCACCTTGTGTAGTTTCATTTTGAAGGTTGAATTCTCTGTCAAATGACATTTAAATTTTGAAAATATCTTGTTTGGTTGAAAAGTTATGATTTTTGTAAAATGTCAAATTAATAGAGTAGTAATTTAGTAGTTAAATTTTAAGTCTCTAACCGTACAAATATAGAAGATACTGTCTTGTCTCATTTTTGATAAATCCGTAGAAGGAATCTAGAGTAACGTAACTGTAAAATTGGGGCTAAGGATCCAAAACTGTGCAAATCACAGGGTATTTATAAGAATAAAAATAATTTTTAGGTCATCGATAAGGGAGGTGACTAGTAACTCAATTAATTTTAAGATAGCTCTAAAACTTTAAGAGATATTAACTTTTGCGATGTTTCCTTTTTTTGGCGTACATAGGTATATCCGCCATATCTTTTTGGCCTTGGGTTGTCAGTCCGAGTATATATTCAAAATTGCAAGTCTCTACTATCAACAGTGCCCAAAATATAACACGATTTGTGCAAAACATGCTTAAGCCTCATACATACATTTTTACAAAACCATAACACCCATTTTCAATCAGTTTAGGGTATAAATAATTAATTAGTATACACTATAAAAGGAGCTCTGTGCAATATTAAAAGTAACTGTAATTGTTTAAGCCTACAAGTTAGTATAAAAAAATTTACCCTAATGTGGATTTTTTTATCAATATTATGGAAGTGGAGTTATATATGAAAATCACTTAATTTGTTCCTGCTATAAGTAAACTTATAAGATCGACGCGATCATACAGTGCCGCTCAACTGAATAGGTTAAACTTTTTCAAAAATTTACAAAGTATATCAATATCTCTTTAAACGCCAATGACGACACTTATCGTAAAGAAAGGTTTGAGACCTGTAAATTCTCTTTTTTTTTCTTTATTAATTTTTTCAAGAACATTTAAAAAAAATGGGCGTTTTTCTTTTCTGAAAGGGCCTGAGAACTTTAGCTTTAGTTTGTGATCGATTGGATAATTGTAATGAGTTCAAATTTTGAAGCTATTTTTAACCAGGCCGAAAACACAAAGAAACCCCCACAATATTGACCTCAAACAAAATTTTATAAATCCTTTCAGTATTGAAGAAAATGACGGAAAAAATATATTAAAAGAGAAACAAATATCCAGCAACGGCGTCATTGCAGCGTCTTTTTCTTCGAACTGCCCCAAATTCAGGCCTCTCGGCAGGTGAAATCAGGGAAAACAAGTAAAACAATTAAGAGTGCTCTGGTCGAGACTGCTCAAATAAGAGATACCCTGAACCCTGCGAGGATGCGATAGTCAAATCACTTTACGCTTCTTTTATATTGTATATACATACATATATACAAAAAACACATACACATACACACACACACATGCACACGCACGCACTATCACTTGCTCTGCTACTGCGCAGTTTACGCAGCGAATGCGCGTGGGCAGCGCTTGGGCTGCAGTTTGGGCTATATTATGGAAACTTATTTGTTAAATTAGTTTTCTTCCAGATGGACTTTCGTAATCAAACTTTTACAGCGTAATAATGACATTTATATGTATGTATTTGCCAAAGCACAAGTCTCTAGTATTTGAAATACGTTTTCAAATTTTGGGGGAAGGGGGCGTGGTATCCAAAATCCAAAAATGACAAAATGTTTCTATTCATTACACTATTCATTATTTCATTCTATTCATTACACTATTCATTGAAATCCAATAATACACAGAAGTTATTAAATAAAATGTTTGATCATCTGATAAAACCACTTGACGAGCAGCGACAAACGTATGCATTTTTCCAATAAACGTGTACATACATATATGTACATACATATGTATGTATGTACATTCAAACGAGTAAATTTGCGTTTTTTGGTTACCGGCCATAAATTTAACAAAATTGTTTAAAAAAAAAGCTCAACTGCAAATACATATATCCAACAAAAGTTTGCATTTTACTAAATTATTACATGATCATATGATGAAAATTTCATTGAAATCTATTAAGAACACAGAAGTTATTAAACAAACCGTTTGCCCAATTGGTTAAAGCACGTGGCAAGCAGCGCCAAGCGTAGCCATTTTTCCTATTCATGTGCGCTCACACACATATAAAAACACGGCCATTCAAGTATATTAAAAAAATCACAATAGCGATTGAATTGTGATTTAATTTTCCGCGGCTCCTTTAGTTTAGATTTACAACTCTGTAAAATTACTTTTATAATTGATGTTAAAACAAGTAAGAGTGCTCTAGTCGAGACTGCTCAAATAAGAGATACCCTGAACCCTGCGAAGATGCGATATTCAAATCATTTTACGCTTCTTTTATATATACATACATATATACAAACAACACATACATTCACACACACATGCACACGCACGCACAAACACTTGCTCTGCTACTGTGCAGTTTACGCAGCGACTGCGCGTGGGCAGCGCTTGGGCTGCAGTATGGGCAATTTTTGGAAACTTTTTTGTTGAATAGATTTGCTTCTAGATTGACTTTCGTAACCAAACTTCTAAGGCGTTCTAATGACATTCATATGTATGTATTTGCCAAAGCACAAATCTCTAGTATTTGAAATACGTTTTTTTTTTCAAATTTTGGGGGAAGGGGGCGTCTCATCTACCTATGCCGTAGGATGGTCTGGCGTACTGTTTGATGTGACACATCTATTTCACATTCTTCCTTAAGGTCCTTGTAAAAGGTCTGTATTGATATTTTTTGGATTTTGGCCAATCTTAAACGGTATACTCGACTGTAAATCTTCCTTTTACACCCACCTGTACCCATTTTCCCAAGTCTGCCTTCGTTTTCCGCTGGATTTTTAAGATTGTAGTGGCTTTCCTTGATACAGAAAACTCTTCAACTAATTCTGTATAAGATTAGTCCAACTGGTGATTATAATAGATCAGTTGGACCACATTAAAGCCTAATCTCTTGCAAGTTATTTAAAAAATTGAAGTAATTCACTTTTAGTTGCGTATTCCTCAAAATTTATAAACCAAATTGAAAGATATGCAAAAATAAACATGCATAAAGAGACGCAAAAAGCATAGATAACGGAAAAGCACCGTTGTTTCGAAGAATTAGAGCAAACAATAATTGGAAAACGCAATGTGTAAACAGTTTCTTGACAGCTTGAAAAATGAGTAATGTTAGTTTTTGTTGATTATTTTGTTACACATTTTTATTTTTGCTATCTGTTTTTTAGAATTAAGCTTAAAAATGATTGATAAACAGATTAGCATTAAAAAATTTTCGTTAATTTGAAAAAATGGCCATGATTTTTGCATCTAAAGTCGAAAAATGTAATTTTTTTCAGTGTGTAAAGAGTTTCTTGACAAACTGTAGCTTGACATTGTGAGCTGTATGCTTCAGATCATTTTCCTCTTTAAACCAAAAGTTGCTGCCGAGCCCTAATTTTCTCAAGCTTTCGTGCAAATTATCTTTTAAGATTTGTAAGTAAACCTTGTGGTTCATTGTGAATCAATAAAGATAAGACTCCAATTGCTGCCATACACCCGCATACCATCACACCGTCACCACCGTGCTAAACAGTTGGAGCGATGTTTTCCTTGGCTGTACCACTTTTACGCCACACAAGTCTGCGTCCTTTGATGCCAAAAACGCAAAATTTACTTTCGTCACTAAAAATTACATTATTCCAGCAATCTGGAGGACCTCGATAGAACTTTCGGGCGCAATCCATTCGCTTCAGTTCACTGGCATTATTTATAATTAATGTGTTAATCATTAATAAATAAAATCTTGTTAATACCTACAAGCCTTTTTTACAATCAAAGTTTTGCATTGAGCTTGTACGCTTATATATTCTAGCAAGAGTATATTCTTTATTGCATTTGCCACGCCTCCTTCTGCCTGTTAGATATGTACATATGTATGTATGTATGTATGTATGTATGTACATTCCTACAAAGCCTTTTAATTGGTTCAGGTTATAAAAAACACATAAATACGATTTCAATTCGCATTGTTGATTTGTCAATACAATATATGTACATATAAATTCTTGATATTTCTCAATTTTAAGCAAATTTAGGCGCTAAGTAACTTTGTTTAATTACTCACAATTGAAAGCAGCAATTAAGCATATATTAAGATTACGTACAAACTTGAAACATATACATATTTAGACAACTATAATTTTATCTTACAGTGTATCCAAATTAAAATTTGAAAGCAATGTGAAAATGTTTTAAAATCAAGTATAATATATAAATCAAATAAAAACGTTTTAAAGACAAATTCACATACATGTACATACGCACACCAATAAAGGAATTGTAAAGTAACGTTGATTTTCGATTATTTTTATTTCGGAGTAGCTGAGTCCAATTTGGTATATCATGACAATTGATAATAATCAACATAGCGTCACTATTTAATGCTAACATATCAATTTTGTTCAATGTTCCGTATATGTGAAAGAGCCTAAGTTAAGTTGAGTCCAACACGGGCGTAACACTTTTTTTTAAAGATTTATAACGAAAAAAATCTATATTATTTTTTAATTTTACAACGAAATCGAATTTTTATGTAATATGTAAAAATGCGCTGACAGAAAAGAAAAAATAAAAGGTAAGCGATCAAATACTGTTCATTTTTACTGTTGCGCCTTTCATATATGGGTTTACATTATCTTCTAATAAACTAAATTTTTCAATTCACTTAGCTTCGCAAAAAACCAAATAGAAAGCGACTATAAGATCTCAAAAAGCATGCTTGTCAAAAATAAAAAAATTAATATATAAAATAAATTGAAGTTAAACAAAAAACAAGTAAGAAAACTCTAGTCGGTGGTGCCCGACTAGGAGTTACCCTGAGCCCCGTCCGATCTGCGTTAAATACACTTAGTTATGTATTTATCAACGCAGAAAAGGGGTATGCCTGTGAAATTAGATAATTAATTTTTTTTGCCATTATCCATAATATAACAAAAATCGAAATTGTATAAATTATAAATGAATCTAAATACAATATTTGGAGACTCTAGCTCTAAAGATGTACGAGATATAATTTAATAACTTGATTTCGATAAGGTTTTTAATCGATAACATTAAAACGGAAATAGCTATCGATTTTTTAATACAAACCACTAAGCATACAACACATAGACTGGACAACTAGTACAACGAAATTGACCGTATAAATATGAGTGGCGGGAGACCCTTTCAACTTCGTATTCGCTCGGACCGCTTACTTTTGGGTTCGAGCAGTGAAAAAATGGGGAGCGAAATCAGTACGCTGCGAGCGCTCAACCGAGAAGGTTGAATTCCAATATGAAGCACTACTATATGCCATTTTTTCCTTACTCTCTCTCTCTCTCTGCTCTCTCAAATATATATATATATATATATATATATATATGTATGTACGCACAAGCAGCAGATCACAAAAATTGAAATTTGTTCGCCGAGAGGTTTCATTCCTTCCCTTCCGAGCAAAGGGTATACCAATTGCTGAAAACGGTTTGCCATGCTCATGCAAAATGTTAAGATTTTCGTCATTATTTGTGTGAAGGGTATGAAAGCGTTGGTGCGCTTAGCGAATATGTTTTTGCGCGAGCATGCACACATATGTACTTTCAGTCCCTTGTTCACATGTACGAGCATTTGTGTGTGCTTGTGTGCGAAACTCTACTCTTGCTGCCTGTGGAAATTGGAAGAACCCAACATTTCGATCATTTGGATGCTCACACACATTTGCATACATGTACGAGCATTTGTGTGTGCTTGTGTGCGAAACTCAATTCTTGCTGCCTGTAGAAATTGGAAGAACCCAACATTTCGATCATTTGGATAGCTCACACACATTTGCATACATGTATGTGTGCATGGGTCGTGAATATTGGCGTGTGCCTACCTCGACTTAGAATTGTGTGAACGATTTTGGGTTTTGTTCGGTCTTGTGGACTTCGAAATGAGCTGCACATATACATATGTATGTACATTCATTCTTATAGAGTTACACCTGCACATGTAAATAAATGTGTCTACAGATATCGATATAATACTAAAGATACTTTAATAAAATAGGTACATAAACATTTTTACATCGAAAAAGTCATAGTAATCCACTAACTAATAAGTTTATTTAATTCGTTTGAATATTTCGGATAGTGAGTTATACAACATTTAATTAGGTCAGGAAATGCATATGTCCTCACAGGTGCCAGAATGCATCAAGCTATACTTCATATTGCCAAAATGACTTGCAAATCATAAATGCTCATTTGACAGTCACTCTACAATACAAAAAATCTACCAACTACTGAATCCGCGACACACTCGACACATTCGATCAACGCAGCCCTTACACACACATATACAAATGTATGTGTGCAGTCCACAAGACCGAACAAAACCCAAAATCGTTCACACAATTCTAAGTCGAGGTAGGCACACGCCAATATTCACGACCCATACACACATACATGTATGCAAATGTGTGTGAGCTATCCAAATGATCGAAATGTTGGGTTCTTCCATTTTCTACAGGCAGCAAGAATTTAGTTTCGCACACAAGCACACACAAATGCTCGTACATGTGAACAAGGGACTGAAAGTATATACATATGTGTGCATGCTCGCGCAAAAACATATTCGCTAAGCGCACCAACGCTTTCATACCCTTCACACAAATAATGACGAAAATCTTAACATTTTGCATGAGCATGGCAAACCGTTTTCAGCAATTGGTATACCCTTTGCTCGGAAGGGAAGGAATGAAACCTCTCGGCGAACAAATTTCAATTTTTGTGATCTGCTGCTTGTGCGTACATACATATATATATATATATATATATATATTTGAGAGAGCAGAGAGAGCAGAGAGAGAGAGAGAGTAAGGAAAAAATGGCATATAGTAGTGCTTCATATTAGAATTCAACCTTCTCGGTTGAGCGCTCGCAGCGTACTGATTTCGCTCCCCATTTTTTCACTGCTCGAACCCAAAAGTAAGCGGTCCGAGCGAATACGAAGTTGAAAGGGTCTCCCGCCACTCATATTTATACGGTCAATTTCGTTGTACTAGTTGTCCAGTCTATGTGTTGTATGGTTAGTGTACAAACTCTATATGCGCGTGCTTTACTGGAAGCTACAAAAAAATTTCAGTCAAAATTGAAGTCTCTAGCTCTTATATGTTCTGAGATCGACGCGTTCATACATAGGGACATACGACCAGACGAACGGACAGACGGACAGGGCTAAATCGATTCAGCTCGTCTCCCTGATCAAGAATATATATACTTGATGGGGTCTGTCACGCCCCTTTCTGTCGGTTATATTTGACAGATTAACAAAACCATTCTACCCTGATTTCCCATTTTCAATGGGTTCAGGGTATAATAAATGAATGTAGACAAAAACCGGCATCAATGCACCTGAACCAACATTTATGTACCCGTCAAAGCGTATTACCTCTACCAACACCGCTACTTCATGTTTGTAAAAAAATACAGAAAAATAAAAAAAAAAATTTTTACTCTAGCTTCAAAAACGTACGAGATATCATTTTATAGTGAATTTTGAAAGGGTTTTTAATCGATAACATTAAAACGTGAATAGTAATCGATTATTTGAAATATTTCCTGATTTCCCATTTTCAGTAGGTGTACCTTTTATTAGGTATTTTGCCATATGAAGAAAAAACTAGAACAGAGCTTACGGGAATACATAATATATTTTTAGTCACCACTTGCAACAATTTGAGGTCAGTTGCTTATTTCCAAAACTCTAAAATTGACAAGTAATAGCATAATATTTATCAATCTCTAAATCTACGACATTTTTGTCGTTTCTTTTTTTGGTTAATTCCAGTCTAAAAACCCTTGAAATTCATGTTTTCTATGCGTCTTTTGCATTTCTTAAATCTCAAACATCATGTTTTTGACGGTTTCTAAAATATAATTTTTTTCCTCTGTCAAAAAACTTAATTCTTTGGATGGAGATTTAAAAAATTATCTAATTAAATGAACTGAAGTTGGCTGAAAACGCTTCTCTAAAGAATTGAAGATTTTCTCTTTTACTTGTTCTATAACATTGGAATCATATACTATTTTCAACTTTGCAATGTTTTTTTAGTTCTTCGTAATACAAATCATATACATACATATGTACATATGTATACATGTGTGGTCTATGTGTGTGTGGATCTACAGATATCGATATTAGAAAAGAATAAATTTACTAAAATAAGTACATTTTTAAATCGAGAAAATGGTAATGCTTATTATTTATTATTAATTATTTTTTTTATTTATTTTATTTTTATTTTTAGAAATTAGCTATAATTAAAATTTATGCTAACTTAGGACTAAAGCACTAAGTTTATAACTATATTTACATATTTTCTTTTATACTTTATTAATATTAATTATGAGGGATTTTGGGTATATAGGGTACGTGTTTGTGAGTTTCAGGAATTTAATTATTTTGTAGATGTTTTCGGGGGTTGGGTTTGCAAGAGCAGATATGGGGCATCCGTTTTGGAAGATTGGGTTTTAAGGTGGAAGGTTGCGGTACAGTTGGCAAGTATATGTTTGATGTTAAGATCTGTTGATGTATGACAGTTAGGGCATGGTAAGATATTGTATGGGTTAATGTAGTGTTGTTGTGTGAATCTTGTGTGTCCTAGTCTAAGTCTTAGTATTTTTATTTAATCGGTACGTGTGATACTGTTTTGTTTTATGTTTTTTAGGTAGGGGGTTGTGAGTGTTAGGTTTGTGCTTAGTTGTTGGTACCATCTGTTGCAGCGTTCTATGTTGTGTATGAGCTTTTGTGCTAGTACGTTTGTGAGGAATTTTTTAATGTCTGTCGTGTTGAAGTTGGGGCTGAAGTGTAGGGGCATGTTGAATGTGGATTTCGCTGTAGTGTCGGAAAGTTTGTTTCCTTCAATGCCGCAGTGGCTGGGTATCCAAAGGAGTTTTATTTTAGGGGCAGCTTTGGTAAGGATGGCTCTGATCGTTATGGGATATAGGTTATTGTTGTTTTGATATTATAGATGGATTTTGTGGACGCTAGAGAGTCGGAGCAAATGATATATTTTCCTGTTCTTTTCAAAATTAGTTTTATTGCATCGAGAATGGCTATGGTTTCGGCTGATAGGATGGATGAGTAGTATGGTAGGATGCATCTTTTTAGGATTTCGTTTTCGGTGGTAATGGCAAAAGTGGCTGTGTTGTTTTGTACGAGCCATTGTAATACATACACATACATTTGGGGGCGTACCCGTAGATAGAGTCGTAATCTTTTTTTGAAATTAAAGTTGCTTTAGTTACATTAATAAGAGTGCGTGTGTTGCAGTTAAGTTTGGGGTTTGCTTAATATTTAATGACATTAAGTTTGTTGATTAAGGCTGGTTGGATGTTTTTTATGTGCGAGTCCCATCTGTACTTGTTGTTTATTGTTAGTCCAAGGATTTTTAGATTGATGACTGATGGAATGGGGGTGTTGTTGCAGGTGCAGTGATGTTTTCGGCAAATGTGGAGGTGTTGGGTTTTTGTATGGATAGTGATGCTCCTGAGTATGAGCACCATTCTTGGATAGGCAGCAGTTAAGAAAGATTGGTATATAGCTGGTTATTGCTGTTTTATTTGAGTTGGCTTTCAGTATAGGGATGACTAGGCTGGTTTTGAAATCCTGAGGGATGATGTTGTTGAAAATAATAATATATATATAGAAAATACCCGATTTGAAGCTCCCCTATAGGAGTAGATATGTATATGCACCATATCTTATTATTCTTGGGTTATTAAACCGAGTATACGTTTCTTAAATGTTTTTTTTTTTTACATTTTATAATAATTATAAACTAAACAAGTAAGAGTGCTCTAGTCGAGACTGCTCGACTAAGAGATACCCTGAATCCTGCGAGGATGCGATATTCAAATCACTTTACGGTTCTTTTATATATACATATACACAAACAACACATACACACACACACACACACACACATGCACACGCACGCACAAGCACTTGCTCTGCGACTGCGACTGCGCGTCGGCAGCGCTTGGGCTGCAGAATGGGCTATATTATGGAAACTTATTTGTTGAATTAGTTTTCTTCTAGATAGACTTTCGTAATCAAACTTTTGCAGCGTACTAATAACATTTATATGTATGTATTTGCAAAAGCATAAGTCTATAGTATCTGAAATATGTTTTTTTTTCAAATTTGGCGGAAGGAAGGGAAGGGGGTGTGGTATATAAAATCCAAAAATTACAAAATGTTTGTATTCATTACACGGATATACTCAGTAAATCTGAAATCTATAGCTGTAACGGTATTCAAGTTACGCCTTAAAAAACGAAGCAAAGTGATCGATTTTCATCGATAATAAGGAAATGGGATGAGTTATCGAAAAGAAAATGATAAACTCGTACTGCGTAGAGTATACATTTTAAATTTCAGATCTCTAGCTTTTGTGGTTTACGAGATCGCTGCGTTCACAAAAACATTATACCCTGATTTCCCATTTTCAATGGGTTCAGGGTATAATAACTGAGCTAATATTTTATAAGCTAAAACATTAGACTAATAACTTGCTGCCACTGTGAGAGAGCAGAGAGAGACAGAGAGAGAGTAAGGAAAAAATAGCATATAGCTGCGCTTCAGATGAGAATTTGACCATTTCAGCTGAGCGCTCGCAGCCCACTGATTTTGTTTCTCATATCTTCACCAGTGTTGCCGTGTTTTCCGGAGCAAAAAAAGCTAGATCAACCAAAAAAAAATCCAAAAAAAGCAAAGTCGCGAGCAAAAAAAGTTAAAAAAGAAGCTGTTATTTATTAGGGACGGTACATGCTTTTTAAGCTCTGCATATACGCTTTTATTAGTTCCAACCATGACACTAGCGTTACCTGTACCAATATCGACCAAATTTCTACTGTTCATCTTCTGAAATGCAAGCTCCTTTCTCAACCCTTCCACCATTGCCATAGCATCTCCACTTTCAAGCCTAATTAAGCTTAAAAAAGTGGATACTACAGCTCCACGTTCTACAGAAAAGTTGTTAAAAACCACACTTAAATAGATACAGATATTTAAAAATCAATTTAACACATTATTGACACTAACACTGACATACTAAGCAATTTTGTATAGCTTATATCGGTCGACTCGTCCAGCAGCAAGCTAAATTTTGAGTTGTCAATATTCTTTACAAGATCATCGCAAAAATGCGGAGCTAAAATGTTTCTAATAACATATGTGCACTTTGTGCGATGCAGCTTTATTTTTAGAGCACGGGAGCAATTGCAGTGTGCTGAGCTACGAACAGACAAAGAGCTGCCTTCTCCTGCTCAATAGTCTTTGGCAATGGTTGTTGGACAAAATCTATTTTATTTTGTTCAATGCCGATATGCAAATCTCTAAGTGTCGCCGTAATATTGCTTTTGCAATAGCTACAGAAAGCGCGTGATGGATCGGTTAAGTCCTTCCTCAACCAATCTTTAAAATCTGTGCTATGCAGCCAAACATCACGAATTTTCTGCTTGTATATTTCTTTTGGCATTTTTAATTTATTTGAAAAATACTTCTCATTAATTAGCGATGACAGTATTAGCAAAAACTGGTGGGAGGTGGGAAACTGAGCGATAATAGTGGTTGCTTAATCGATACATTTTCAATTTCAACACTAAATAATGTATGCAAGCAAAAAATACTGATAAAATTGGAAAAAATAAAAAAAATCTGAATAAAGCTTTTTCGATTTTCAAAAAAGCTAAAATTCCCGCTGCCCGCTGTTTTCAAATTTTTCCCGCAGTCGGCCTTTCAAAAAAGCCAGATCTGACGGGAAAAAAACTGAAACGGCAACACTGGTGCTATCACCACTAATATAACACATAGATAGGACAACTTGAAGAAACTTTTTCACCCTATAAAAATGTGTGTGCATTGAGACCCACGCAGTTTCGTATTCGCTCGTGTCGCTCACTTTTGGGGTCGAGCACAGTGTTGCCATTTTGGCTATTTAATAGCAAATCTAGCTATTTTTCAAAGCGATATGCTATAAAAATTTTGAAGATGCTTTTAGCTATATTTTTAGCTATTTTACAAAACGTAGCAATACTACGCAAAGTTGACAACATATCGGTAGAAAGTGTGTTGCGGGCCAATAAACCTAGTATATTGCCAATTCTTGAATATTTTGAATTCAAAAATATTGAAAATATTTTAAGCCAATTTGAGAAAATACATCTTGTTAAGTGGCACAACACTTCAGATAATGTAAAGTTTTGGGCGGAGGCCCTGAAATTTACAGATGTCTGCAGTGTTCCAATTTTCAAGCATTTGGCCGGGTTCGCGTTGAAACTCCTTTCACTACCATGGTCAAACGCGGAGGTGAAAAGGATTTTTAGCCAAATGAATTTGGTAAAAACAAATTTGCGAAATCGAATGCAAATAAAGACGTTGTACGCTATTTTAAATATATATAAGGCATGCTTTATAGATATGGTTTGCGCAGAAATGACAAGTGCTGCCACAACTATACTGTGACGTCATAATAAAAAAAAAATACAACCATAATCCCGAAGAGGATATTGACGATATTGCAACGTTGTTTGAAAAAATTTAAAAAAGTAATAAGAAAACAAAAAAAAAGTATAAATAATTTTAGCTATTTTTTCAACTATTTTTTTTTTATTTTTAGCCATTTTGAGCTATTTTCATAGTTAGTTTTGCTATTTTTTGGTCTCAAAATCTGGCAACACTGACGTGTATATGTACTTGAGTGAGCAGAGAGAGAGAGAGAGTAAGGAAAAAATAGCATATGGTGGTTCTTCATATGAGAATGTGACAATTTCGGTTGAGCGCTCGCAGCGCACTGATTTTGCCGGACCATGTTTTTACTGTCTGAGCCTAAACCGACCGAGCCGAGCAAATACGAAGTTGAGTGGTCCACCACGCACAAATTTTTTCTAGTTGACGCATCTATGTGTTGTATGGTTAGTGTATGTACATACAATAAACATTATCACATTACATAGTAAATACAGTCGAGTCTCGATAATTTGTACTCCGCTAAATCGATAATCGCGATAAATCGAAACAAAATCTATCCCCTTGAAAAAAATTCGTTATAGTCGAGTCTCGATAATTTGAATTTCCGTCTAATTCGTAAAAAACCTGATCCCCTTGCCATTTCGAATTATCGAGACTCGACTGTATTTCTTTTTACCTACGACATACGACAACCCACGTAAGAACAAATTTTAATTAGTTTGAGACGGTGTAATTTTATTTTACGGAGAAAAGTTGAAAGAATATAAAAATCTCAATAATGAAAAATTTACACATTTTGTCCATTCAAATTAAGTTTTTCAGCTGGGTCCACTTCAATCGAGCAGTATCCATATACATAAATACATATTTTTAAGTAATAATTCTCATAAAAGCAAACAAATAATACTGGATCTGTAAATATATTGTTACCCTTGGCATTAGTGATTAAAAGTATTAAAACAACAGCATCGAAAACATCGAAGAAAAACATCGATTAGGAAATTTTACACGATTTTTTTCTTGCAGCGGTAAATTATAGGCATGGGAAATTTTCAACACAAAGCATTTTATTTGTTTCAAGATTAAACACATTTAAATGTAAATAACTTTCAAATCCAAATATGATCGCAAAAGAGATCCTATTTACGGATGCATTATCATTGAATGTCTCAAATAACTCGTTATTTACTGGTATGTTATAATTCTATTATTAAAAAGTGCCCTATATGTATATGTACAAACTTGGATATAAATATCTTTATTTTTAGCTATTGGCAATCAAGCGTTGTTTCATAGAAGTAGTTCGATTATACGGGTGACAAAAAAAATTCATTATAAAAAAATACATGGTTCTGCATGTAGCCAAAAATGTGAACTCACAGGGTTGCTACTACTTTACGCTGAAAATGAGTTCTCTCTTTATAAATATGATCTTAGTCAGAAAGAAATCTTTATATTAATTTATGAAGGTGAGACAAAGGACTGGATAAATTCAGCCATATTTTTAAAGGACGAAGAAGGCTGTCAATTTGTGTTACACATGGCTCACAGTTCACTTCTGCGTTTACAATACGATAACACGAATAATTTGAAATTTGGAGAATGTAGTATATTAGAACGAGCACGATGTACAGATTATTCTATGCTATATCACACGAGCTTATGTGGTAACAGCTACAGTAAGCTTATTATAATAAGTGGAAATGGATTTGGAGAAATACTCATTTGGCAGCCACATGCACCTGTTAATGTTAATATTAGTACACGTTCGAACATATATCCACTTCTCTTGCGTCTCAAGGCGCATAATGGTGTTGTATTTTCTATCGATATCAATTTAACAGCTCGGTTGCTGGTAACCACATCCGATGACCGTTCTTTAAAATTTTGGAAATTAGAAACTAATCCAGATATAAAATTTGATGCAGCGTTTGTAAAACCCTTATTCAGCTGTTTTGGACATAGTGCACGAGTTATTTGTGCTATAATTGTGGAGTACGGTAAGTACGGTAATTACTTCAAAAAATAGTTGTATTAAATTAAGCGTTTTATTTTATAGAAGGTCAAATTTTTGTTATAAGCGGTGGAGAGGATTCTAATATATGTGTTTGGAGTCAAACAGGTGAAATGTTATTTAAACGACGTGAACAGTTTGGAGCACCAATATGGCGCCTTGCTTTTGATCATGCTTCTGCAAAACTCTATAGCACTGGCTCAACAGGAAATGTTCTTGCGTATAATCTAAAAAGCATTCTAAGTTCAAAACAAACCCATTCAATCCAACTAATGCATATGGTCTCATCTAATGAATATTTGATAAAAATTAAGTACCTTAATAACAGCACAATCATTGCCTTAAGCAATAAAAATCACATGTTCTACATGCGACTTATGAATTCACAGAAAAGACAAATTTGGGAATCAGTTTCCATTTTTCCTTCATATAAGTGCACAGTTCTAGCTGTATGCGATGGAATAATTGCCACTTGTGGCTATCAGCGTATTACACTTCTAAGCTATCACGTCGATACTGGACAGTTTAAACAACTTTATGATGGAATAAAGCTCGACGGTCTCATTCAATCATTTCACTTTCTTAGCAAAGAACTTTATTTAATATCTGATGAATATGGAAACTGTCTTTTACTGAAAGGACGTAATATGGACGTTGAAGGTAGTATAAATATCAGCAACTGTCGTAAATCTTGGATTACAGCCGCAATACTTGTGAACTTAAATTGTTTGTTAATAAGCTGCCGCAATGGAAATGTTATGGTTGTTAAACGACAAAGCTCTCCACATTTACAACTAAAGTATATACTTAAAGGCTTGCACGGAAAAATGGGATCTATTGTCCTAAAACTGTTAAGGATTGATAAAAAGTATGCATACATATTAAGTGCGGCGCACGAATCCACTTTAAAAGTTATATCTTTAAATTTAACGGATTATCGATTAACAGTTTTACAACGTCAGAGAGTACCGTTAGCTTGGATAGAAGCAATGCCGACATTAGATGTATTGATTGGATTCAATGATAATCATCTTGTGGCATGGTCCCATAAAAATGGCGTCATTTTACAATTGGAATGCGGTGGAGGTCACCGCAGTTGGGATTATCAATTAAATAATGAAGTACTTGATATAATATATATGAAGCAAAAGCAGGTATTTCATCATCGCGAACAACTTTACAATAAATGGTCTGGATGCTTATGGCAGACTTTGCGAAATAAATGGCATATAAAAAGTTGTAATATTATACAATTAGTTGAGCAAAAGAATGATTCGCAGCCCTATCTTGTATCAGCTGGTGATGACAATATTATAAAAATTAGTCAGTTCAATGGTCAATCATTTTATCCGTGTGCTGAGTTGCATACGCACATATCAAGCGTACGACATCTCGTTTTACATCCGATAAAATCTGAAAATGACATCTATTGGATAATCTTCTCAGTTGGAGGGCGGGCTCAGTTATGCATCAATAAGCTTGACCCCAATGGTCCAGTCGTAAGTGAACTTTGCTCGCACATAGTCCGATTAAATTGTGACGGCAACAATGCCTTACTTGATGCTCGACTAATGGCAGTTAACGTTTTACAAAACTCTAAATGTGGAACATTTTCTCTTTACGTTGCCAGTGCTGATGGAAAAATCCGTTTGCTTCAATGGCAACTAGACAAACCTTCACAGATTTCTTTAGTTTGCGTCATTGATATTAAACGATGCCCGATGCAGATGCAGACTTTAAATAATCAAAATTTGGTGCTTATCACAACCACAAATGGAATGCTTTACGGTTTTGACAAAAATCTCCGTCTTAAACGGATTGAACATCAGTTACATGCTGCTAGTATCACTGCTTTTGAAACGTTTTATGATGGTTCATACTTACATATTTTATCCGGAGGAGACGATGAAACGATAAAATACACCATAATTAAAACAATCGACATGAGTATTTTCCAAAGCGCTCAAATCTCGGCGATACATAACGCTCAAGTAACTGCATTGGCCCTACACACATTACAGGGCGCTTGCCAAACCACAGAATTGCATGCATATACATGTAGCATGGATAAACAAATATATAAGTTAAACCTGAGCACTTTAAAGTACATCCGTATTGGTTTTACATGCTTATCCGATATCAAAGGAGTACTAAATAAAAATCAGTGTTTATTTATATACGGATGTGGACTGCAAGTAATCGCTCTGGAAAATAATTAAAATGTTTTATAATATTAAGCACAGTAATACACAGTAAGTGTGTGTTAACTTGACTCCTTAGTATTAGTAATACGTTATTTAATGCGTTCAGTTGTGTTTTAATAAATGCATTTTTTAACATTGAACCATGCTAAATAGAAATAAAGGATTTTTTTAATATGCGTGCTTGTGGCAAAAGGATGCGCGCTATTTCTGAGTAACACCCGAGTCGAACTAACCATGCCCGTCCGTCTGTCCATATTTATGAACGCGATTTCTGTTATGTATAAAAACGAGAGGATTGAAATCTTACACGAAGCAGTTTAGTCCCACTAGTTCTTTGATTATAGCTTCCGCATCGTTGGAGCTAGGGTCACAAGATTTAGCCCCTTGTGTAGTACAGTCGAATCCCGAAATGGCAAGGGAATAGCATTTCTTACGAATTACATGGGTTTGCGATTTTGAATTAATGAGGTTAAAAGAACAAAATTTCGCATGAACTGATAATTTATATTTTTGATGAGGATGTTTGCAGAATAAACTTTTTTTTATACTTTAAACCCATTGAAAATGGGAAATCAGGGTATAATGGTTTTGTCAATATCAAATGTAAATGTAATGTAAATGGAAAATGTATGTGACAGGCAGAAGGAGGCGTGGCAGACCCTATAAAGTGTATATATTCTTGATCAGGGTGACGAACTTAGTCGATATGCCCATGCCCGTCTGTCCGTCCGTCCGCATGTGTGAACGATCTCAAAACCTATAAGAGCTAGAGACTTGAAATTTTTTTGTAAGATAAAATTCGATAAATATTCCCGTTTTAATGTTATCGATTAAAAACATTAAAAATCTTGTCTGTTCTAAGAATCTCAACACTTGTTACTGACACTGCTTTAATATTATTAAATTTCTTAGCTGCCTTTAGTTTCGTATTTGCTAACTCGAAGCTTGCAACGCCCGATGCAGCTATGCAACACCAAACTATAAGGCAACCGCCGCCGTGCTTTACCGTCTTTTTTGTGTTTTTCGGATTAGTGTGTCTTCCAGGTCTTCTCCACACGTAATCTGAGATGATGACCATACGCCAAAAGTCAACTGGCTTGTCTACATACGCCTTAGCAGCTTCAATGCTTCTTCCGATTTATTAAATTTACGTATGGCTTCTTGCAAGGAGTGTACGACTTAAACTTGTATGATTTTATGGCGCTACGAGTTGTTTCCGAGTGTATATCCTTGATGGCGTGATGGACCAATAAATGTACATTGACATCCTCAAAAAAAATTTGAAAATCAGAGCTGGAAAACTTGGTATAGAGTCAGATTTCTACTTGTCGCAATCTGAGAGTGCAGATGATCGGCCAGATTTAGTAATATTTTTGATGCACCCCTCGTATTTAAAGCGGCCAATTACTGCTAGGATGTCAGTGCTGCAAGATCCGTCCACTTTTTCTAGAGTTAATTCTTATCGGGGCATATTTACGAAGAAGTTGGCCAATTTCGTCTAATCCAAGTAATGTACACCAAGTAGTATACATCTTGACGATATTGTACACATGTTTCGAAAATCCCCGTTACTTCTAACAAGAACGTTGGCGCCAGACAGTGCCGAGCAAGCAAGATTACGTAGACTTTTGTGGAGTCAAATTCTTGAGTATTTTTAGTTTTTTAGTAATAATATTAGACTAAAATAAAATGTTAGTATTATTTAAATGGTATTGTGTAGATAATAGATTGCTTTATAACCCTGCATAAAAATTTTTTTGTTTCATAAAAATTTGACGAAGTTACAGCGTGTTTCGTGAAAATGTTTCAAGAGTACGGTGACTTAAGTGGCACACTGTTTATTCTTAATTAGGACGACGAGTTAAGTCAAAAGAGCTCTGTCCGTCCGCCTGTCCGACCGTGTGTAAAACACAAAAGCTATAGACCTAAGATTTTTAATATTTATTCCTGCATACCATACACAGTACAGCATAGTTGGAAATTTTTTTTTCAATAACTCCTCCCATTTTTATACCCTGAACCCATTGAAAATGGGAAATCAGGGTATAATGGTTTTGTTAAGCTGTCAAATGTATGTAACAGGCAGAAGGGGGCGTGGCAGACCCCATAAAGTATATACATTCTTGATCAGAGAGACGAGCTGAGTCGATTTAGCCCTGTCCGTCTGTCCGTCCGTCCGTCCGTCCGTCTGCCTGTCTGTCTGTCTGTCCGTCTGGCTGTCTGTCCGTCTGTCCGTATGTATGAACGCGTCGATCTCAGAACATATAAGAGCTAGAGACTTGAAATTTTTTTGGAAATCCCTGTATAGCACACGCATATCGAGTTTGTTTTAAAAAATCGATAACTTTTCCCGTTCTTTTGTTATCGATTAAAAACCTTATCGAAATACAGCTTTTTAATTCTATCTCGTACATATTTAGAGCTAGAGTCTCGAAATTTTGCATTTAGTTTCATTTATATTTTATACAATTTCGGTTTTTGTTACATTTTGGATATTAGTTCAAAATTTTCAAATTGAAGGTTAGTTGCAAATGTAGCCAATATGTGAATGATTTTGCGATTTTAGGCAACTGACAAATATTCAATATAATATGTAGATCATATGCTGAAAATTTCATTGAAATCCATTAAGTATCAGAGCAGTAATTATATATATATATAATTATAGCAGGCGCAGATCAAGTTTGTTTCAAACATTCGATAACTTTTACCGTTTTAATGTTATGTTTAATTCTATCTCGCACATCTTTGGAGCTAGAGTCTCCAAATTTTGCATTTAGTTTCATTTATATTTTATACAATTTCGATTTTTGTTGTATTTTGGATATTGGTTCAAAATTTTACAAAAATTTTCAATTTGAAGGTTAGTTGCAAATGTATCCAATATGCGAATGCGCTTGCGATTTTATACAACTGAAAAATATTCAATATAATATGTAGATCATATGCTGAAAATTTCATTGAAATCCATTAAGTAATACAAAAGTAATTAAACAAAACGTTTTGTCAATTGCGACATATGACCAGAAACCCACCCCCGTTTTAATTTTTTTCATACATGTGCACACATACATTCGAATACGAGCATTCTTGTCTGCTCACTGTTAAAAGACTTCCTCAATCGTGTTGTCTGCTCTAAGAATCACAACAATTACAGCTGACTGCTTGAATTTTGTTATAACTCTTAGCTGCCTTTACTCTCAAATTTGCTACTGCTTGTCTAAGCAATGCAACGGCGGTGTTGATAGAAGCGGGGAACGCCGTGCCTTGCAGGTCTGGGTTCAAACCTCGTCGATGTCAAAACTCTTTTAATATTTTTTGTTTTTACACACACAATGGTGGTGTCGCGGTAGAGGTGATGCGCTTTGATCAGTAGATGTTGGTTCGACTCCAGGTGGGGAAATGTCAAATTTTCTTAATCTTTTATTTTATTCTTTTATTAAATTATTATTATTATTCTTAAATCAAAAACTACTTTTTTGACAAACATGCTATTTGATTGTGAAAGTGCAAGATTGGCAATTTAATTAAATTTTGTATAAGTTTGTGATACAAGATACGGAATATATTTAAAAAAGCAGATCGGACGGGGTTCAGGGGATCTCCTAGTCGGGCACCCCCGACTAGAGTTTTCTTACTTGTTATTTTAACATCAATTATAAAAGTAATTTTACAGAGTTGTAA
Source organism: Drosophila leonis (assembly GCA_035045365.1). NCBI lineage: Eukaryota > Metazoa > Arthropoda > Insecta > Diptera > Drosophilidae > Drosophila > Drosophila leonis. The sequence continues at coordinate 877,339 of JAWNPC010000558.1, forward strand.
ATCTAAACTAAAAATTTTCATCATATGATCATGTAATAATTTAGTAAAATGCAAACTTTTATTGGATATATTTGCAGTTGAGCTTTTTTTTAAACAATTTTGTTAAATTTATGGCCGGTAACCAAAAAACGCAAATTTACTCGTTTGAATGTACATACATATGTATATGTACACGTTTATTGGAAAAATGCATACGTTTGTCGCTGCTCGTCAAGTGGTTTTATCAGATGATCAAACATTTTATTTAATAACTTCTGTGTATTATTGGATTTCAATGAAATTTTCAGTATATGATCTATATATTCTACTGAATATTCACCAATTTAATAATAATGTAAACTCTTTCACATATTAGCAGAGCTGTTAAAAATTCCATTTGAATGGAAATTCAAAATGGGTTTTCAGAACAAAAACCCATTTTGAATTTCCATTCAAATGGAATTCTTAACAGCTCTGCATATTGGCTAAATTTGCAGCTGACCTTCAATTAAAAAGATTTGGTAAAATTTGCAGTCTACAATATAATCAAAATCAAAACTGTATATATTTGCTTAAGAAGTCAGGTGGCGGTATTAGTAGGAGCAATGCACGTAAACTAAAAGTTTAACGTTCGAAACAAAGTGGTGTTTGAAGGTTTTGTTTTTTCTTTTTTTTTGTACCCTGAACCCATTGAAAATGGGAAATCAGCAGAGCTGTTAAAAATTCCATTTGAATGGAAATGCAAAATGGGTTTTCAAAAAAGGTATTCGAATGTAAAATGCAAAATAGGTATTTTGAAAATGGTTTTTTCAAATAAAATAATAATAATAAAATAAAATAATAAAAAAAAGCCCATCTGAATGTAAATGCAAAATAGTTTTTAAAAAAAGCCATCGAAATGCAAAATGCAAAATACCTATTTTGCATTTTGCATTTACATTTTAAATGCTTCCATTTCAAATAATTAACAGCTCTGGAAATCAGGGTATAATGTTTTTGTGAAAATGTATTTAACAAGCAGAAGGAGGCGTGTCAGACCCCATTAAGAATATATATTCTTGATCAGCTCGACAAACTGGGTCGATAAACGATTTAGTTTCACAATATGTTAATTATATTTGCAACTCTGTTTTATATTTAATGTATTGTAGTTAGTTTTGACTTCAGCAATGTAGAACCGAGGAAATAATTCAATTTCTGAATGGGTTCTAAATCAAATGAATTATGAAAACATTCCTATAAGTTTAAATTAAGCTTACAAAACTGATAGTCTTGATAAATATTTGCGTAAAAATTGGCAAAAATGTATGTAGTATAGTAAAGTTGCTGGTAGCCAAACTGGAGTGCAGGCCCAAAAACAAAACTTTCTCAGAAACAAAAGCTGAAGTTTCTTTGCAGAATTTACTTATTTAAAATGCATCAGAGGCACACAAAAAATTGTATAAACGTCTCATGCGGTCTCATGCTCGGAAGAACTCCAGAGCTAATAACTTAACAGATATTTTCAAGAGATTAATGGACTCATCTGATCCTTCTTTTTCAAGCCTCTTCTTAAACAAAAGGTCTAGCAAAATAATAGAATAATTTGGCCTTAGGCAGTTGTTGATCTGTTGGAAGCATCAATAGTAAATGAGAGTGATATTAGTAATGTTCATTTTTCAAGTGACGACAGCGATAACGAATTGGATATTAATTCGTTTTCATTTCAATTAGATGTTCAAGATTTATAACCATGCATTTCATAAGTTTTAAGATTTGGTATAATTATTATTGTTAAATAAAATGGAAACACTTGTTTGTTAAGTTTTGCTTCGAAATAAAAACCTTAGCTTATCTGAAACTTTTCTTTTAATGGGCGGGACTAGTGGGCGAGGTGAGAATTTTTTGAAGTTCTTATTTTTGGCTACACATAATGAAAAATATGCTAAGTTGCCATACATCTAAATTTTTCGATTTCATGCAAAAAAAAATTAAAAATTTTACTTTGGTTTTAATAACGTAATAAAATGTTTTAAGTCTCTAGCTCGATAATTAGAATTTATGGCAAAAAAAACTGTGCGAACATTGCACAAACTAATTTGGTTAGTGACAAAACTAATATACATTTTTCCATTCGCGTACGAGTATACATGCAGAGAAAGACAATAAAAACAAGTAAGAAAACTTTAGTCGGGGGTGCCCGACTAGCAGATCCCCTGAACCCCTTGCGATCTGCATTTTTAAATATATTCCGTTTCTTGTATCACAAACTTATACAAAATTGAATTAAATTGCTGATATTGCACTTTCACAATCAAAAAGAATGTTTTTTCAAAAAAGTAGTTTTTCTCTTAAGAATAATAGTGATAATAATTTAATAAAAGAAAAAATAAAACAATTTTTTATACAACTGAAAAATATTCAATATAATATGTAGATCATATGCTGAAAATTTCATTGAAATCCATTAAGTAATACAAAAGTAATTAAACAAAACGTTTTGTCAATTGCGACATATGACCAGAAACCCACCCCCGTTTTAATTTTTTTCATACATGTGCACACATACATTCGAATACGAGCATTCTTGTCTGCTCACTGTTAAAAGACTTCCTCAATCGTGTTGTCTGCTCTAAGAATCACAACAATTACAGCTGACTGCTTGAATTTTGTTATAACTCTTAGCTGCCTTTACTCTCAAATTTGCTACTGCTTGTCTAAGCAATGCAACGGCGGTGTTGATAGAAGCGGGGAACGCCGTGCCTTGCAGGTCTGGGTTCAAACCTCGTCGATGTCAAAACTCTTTTAATATTTTTTGTTTTTACACACACAATGGTGGTGTCGCGGTAGAGGTGATGCGCTTTGATCAGTAGATGTTGGTTCGACTCCAGGTGGGGAAATGTCAAATTTTCTTAATCTTTTATTTTATTCTTTTATTAAATTATTATTATTATTCTTAAATCAAAAACTACTTTTTTGACAAACATGCTATTTGATTGTGAAAGTGCAAGATTGGCAATTTAATTAAATTTTGTATAAGTTTGTGATACAAGATACGGAATATATTTAAAAAAGCAGATCGGACGGGGTTCAGGGGATCTCCTAGTCGGGCACCCCCGACTAGAGTTTTCTTACTTGTTATTTTAACATCAATTATAAAAGTAATTTTACAGAGTTGTAAATCTAAACTAAAAATTTTCATCATATGATCATGTAATAATTTAGTAAAATGCAAACTTTTATTGGATATATTTGCAGTTGAGCTTTTTTTAAACAATTTTGTTAAATTTATGGCCGGTAACCAAAAAACGCAAATTTACTCGTTTGAATGTACATACATATGTATATGTACACGTTTATTGGAAAAATGCATACGTTTGTCGCTGCTCGTCAAGTGGTTTTATCAGATGATCAAACATTTTATTTAATAACTTCTGTGTATTATTGGATTTCAATGAAATTTTCAGTATATGATCTATATATTCTACTGAATATTCACCAATTTAATAATAATGTAAACTCTTTCACATATTAGCAGAGCTGTTAAAAATTCCATTTGAATGGAAATTCAAAATGGGTTTTCAGAACAAAAACCCATTTTGAATTTCCATTCAAATGGAATTCTTAACAGCTCTGCATATTGGCTAAATTTGCAGCTGACCTTCAATTAAAAAGATTTGGTAAAATTTGCAGTCTACAATATAATCAAAATCAAAACTGTATATATTTGCTTAAGAAGTCAGGTGGCGGTATTAGTAGGAGCAATGCACGTAAACTAAAAGTTTAACGTTCGAAACAAAGTGGTGTTTGAAGGTTTTGTTTTTTCTTTTTTTTTTGTACCCTGAACCCATTGAAAATGGGAAATCAGCAGAGCTGTTAAAAATTCCATTTGAATGGAAATGCAAAATGGGTTTTCAAAAAAGGTATTCGAATGTAAAATGCAAAATAGGTATTTTGAAAATGGTTTTTTCAAATAAAATAATAATAATAAAATAAAATAATAAAAAAAAGCCCATCTGAATGTAAATGCAAAATAGTTTTTAAAAAAAGCCATCGAAATGCAAAATGCAAAATACCTATTTTGCATTTTGCATTTACATTTTAAATGCTTCCATTTCAAATAATTAACAGCTCTGGAAATCAGGGTATAATGTTTTTGTGAAAATGTATTTAACAAGCAGAAGGAGGCGTGTCAGACCCCATTAAGAATATATATTCTTGATCAGCTCGACAAACTGGGTCGATAAACGATTTAGTTTCACAATATGTTAATTATATTTGCAACTCTGTTTTATATTTAATGTATTGTAGTTAGTTTTGACTTCAGCAATGTAGAACCGAGGAAATAATTCAATTTCTGAATGGGTTCTAAATCAAATGAATTATGAAAACATTCCTATAAGTTTAAATTAAGCTTACAAAACTGATAGTCTTGATAAATATTTGCGTAAAAATTGGCAAAAATGTATGTAGTATAGTAAAGTTGCTGGTAGCCAAACTGGAGTGCAGGCCCAAAAACAAAACTTTCTCAGAAACAAAAGCTGAAGTTTCTTTGCAGAATTTACTTATTTAAAATGCATCAGAGGCACACAAAAAATTGTATAAACGTCTCATGCGGTCTCATGCTCGGAAGAACTCCAGAGCTAATAACTTAACAGATATTTTCAAGAGATTAATGGACTCATCTGATCCTTCTTTTTCAAGCCTCTTCTTAAACAAAAGGTCTAGCAAAATAATAGAATAATTTGGCCTTAGGCAGTTGTTGATCTGTTGGAAGCATCAATAGTAAATGAGAGTGATATTAGTAATGTTCATTTTTCAAGTGACGACAGCGATAACGAATTGGATATTAATTCGTTTTCATTTCAATTAGATGTTCAAGATTTATAACCATGCATTTCATAAGTTTTAAGATTTGGTATAATTATTATTGTTAAATAAAATGGAAACACTTGTTTGTTAAGTTTTGCTTCGAAATAAAAACCTTAGCTTATCTGAAACTTTTCTTTTAATGGGCGGGACTAGTGGGCGAGGTGAGAATTTTTTGAAGTTCTTATTTTTGGCTACACATAATGAAAAATATGCTAAGTTGCCATACATCTAAATTTTTCGATTTCATGCAAAAAAAAATTAAAAATTTTACTTTGGTTTTAATAACGTAATAAAATGTTTTAAGTCTCTAGCTCGATAATTAGAATTTATGGCAAAAAAAACTGTGCGAACATTGCACAAACTAATTTGGTTAGTGACAAAACTAATATACATTTTTCCATTCGCGTACGAGTATACATGCAGAGAAAGACAATAAAAACAAGTAAGAAAACTTTAGTCGGGGGTGCCCGACTAGCAGATCCCCTGAACCCCTTGCGATCTGCATTTTTAAATATATTCCGTTTCTTGTATCACAAACTTATACAAAATTGAATTAAATTGCTGATATTGCACTTTCACAATCAAAAAGAATGTTTTTTCAAAAAAGTAGTTTTTCTCTTAAGAATAATAGTGATAATAATTTAATAAAAGAAAAAATAAAACAAGAGTGCTCTAGTCGAGACTGCTCGACTAAGAGATACCCTGAACCCTGCGAAGATGCGATATTCAAATCACTTTAGTCTTCTTTTATATATGAATACATATATACAAACAATACATACACGCACACACACATGCACACGCACGCACAAGCACTTGCTCTACTACTGCGCAGTTTACGCAGCGAATGCGCTAGGGCTGCGCGCGGACTGCAGCATGGGCAATATTATGGAAACTAATTTGTTGAATTAGTTTTCTTCTAGATAGACTTTCGTAATTAAACCTTTAGAGGGTACTAATGACATTCATATGTATGTATTTGCCAAAGCACAAATCTCAAGTATTTGAAATACGTTGTTTTTTCAAATTATGGGGGAAGAGGGCTTGGAATCCAAAATCCAAAAATTACAAAAATGTTTGTATTCATTACACGGATATACGCAGTAATTTGGAAACCATTAGCTATTACGGTATTCAAGTTACGCTTGAAAAACAAAGCAAAATAAACGATTTTCATCGATAGTAAGAAAATGGGATGAGTTATCGAAAAAAAATGATTAACTGGTATACACTAGTATACATTTCAAATTTCAGATCTCTAGCTTTTGTGGTTTACGACATCGATGCGTTCACACGGACGGACTGACGGACGGACGGACAGACGGACAGACAGGCAGACAGACGGACATGGCTAAATCGACTCAGCTCATCCCCATGATCAAGAATATATATACTTTATGTGGTCTGCCACGCCTCCTTCTGCCTGTTACATACATTTGACAGTTTAACAAAACCATTATACCCTGATTTCCCATTTTCAATGGGTTCAGGGTATGAAAAGGAGATGCCCAACTTAGAAAAAGGCCAATAATATAAATAAAAGATAACAAGTAATAGTGCTCTAGTCGAGACTGCTCGACTAAGAGATACCCTGAACCCTGCGAAGATGCGATATTCAAATCATTTTACGCTTCTTTTATATATACATATACACAAACAACACATACACACACACACACATGCACACGCACGCACAAGCACTTTCTCTGCTACTGCGCAGTTTACGCAGCGACTGCGCGCGGGCAGCGCTTGGGCTGCAGTATGGGCTATATTTTGGAAACTTATTTGTTGAATAGGTTTGCTTCTAGATAGACTTTCGTAATCAAATTTTTACAGCGTAATAATGACAATTATATGTATGTATGTATATGTATTCATTACACGGATACACACAGTAAATCTGAAATCTATAGCTTTAACGGTATTCAAAAACGAAGAAAAGTTATCGATTTTTATCGATAATAAGGAAATGGGATGAGTTATCGAAAAAAAATGATAAACTCGTACTGCGTAGGATATACACGAGTATACATTTCAAATTTCAGATCTCTAGCTTTTGTGGTTTGCGAGATCACTGCGTTCTGCGGACGGACGGACGGACGGACAGACGGACATAGCTATATCGACTCAGTTTGTCGAGCTGATCAAGAATATATATACTTTATGGGGTCTGCCATGTCTCCTTCTGCCTGTTACATACATTTTCACAAAAACATTATACCCTGATTTCCCATTTTCAATGGGTTCAGGGTATAAAAATTGTCACCCTGCTAGATGAACACTAGGGATAATAAATGAAGTTCACAAAGGCCAAGATAATAAAGTGAGAGTCATTAAATCACAAGAAGGGTTAGTTACGCGACCTATCAACAAAATATGCCCTCTAGGTGAACTGAAAAAAAAGTAAGAACGTTGCAGTCGGGCGCAACCGACTGCGTGATACTCTGATCCCATAGGGGCTTCTGGCATATTACATTTTGAAGTTTATCTTAATTTGTTAAAGTCGCCGCTCGAATAAGATTCTGATTCAAAATAAATATATATTTTAATAAAATTTTCAAAAAAAATATACATATATGTAAATGAGTAACATTTTTATAAATTATGATGATTTTATGAACTAGACAGAAAAATATAACGGTGTCATGCAAGTGTGTCCACACTTAATTTTTATGCAAAGCAGTCTGTTAACTTAAAAGTTGTCTGTTAATTTGCCAGTATGACGTTCATTTTCTTTGCATAACCTATTGAGTCTTTTAACAGTGCCACTTGGGAATCGTCTGAAGCATTGACAACATACGAAAAACACGAAATAACTAACATAGGCTATGCGAAAACTATATTAATATTAGGTGGTCAATTATTTCAAGCATTTAAACATTAAATCGAAATACATATATTTATTTATCTCTTACAATTTTACATGCCGACTTAGCAAGGAATTTAGCTTATTTATGAAGCGGTACACGCTTATGACTAAATCCGATACCTAAGAATATTGCAGCTTAGCGCCATCTACGTATTATTCTTGTGATGGTGATTCTGCAGCAATTTTAGCTCAAGAGCTCTGCAAAATATAATTTTTTCCAATTTCCCACGCATCCAGAAGTCATAGACATGTAATTTTTCGCCAATCCTTAGAAGGAATCTAAAGTGACATGACAGCAAAATTTGCAAGGTTACGCTCCAAAAATGTGGAAATTACAGTGTATTTTTCGGTGCGCCACGCCCTAAATGGGCGTAACAATTATTTTTGGATCATCGATAGAGGTGGTTACCAGTAATTCAATTAGCCAATTTTGAAGCTTCTAGCTCTGAAACTTTAGAAGATATAAAAGGAGATTTTGTGCAAAACAGTAGATATTCAGATCCGATTTTCCACGCCCCCATGTGGCGTAGACTTGTTATTTTCGCCAATCTTTAGAATTAGTCGAAGGTAACGTAAATGCAAAATGTGGAAATTACAGGGTATTTTTCGGTGTGCCACGCTCTAAAGGGGCGTACAAATTATTTTTGGGTCATCGATAGAGGAGGTCATCAGTAACTCAATTAGCCAATTTTGAAGTTTCTAAAACTTTGGGAGATATAAACTTTTGCGGTTTGCCACGCCCCCTATGGGCGTAGATGTATCCGCCATACCTTTTTGATCTTGGGCGCGAGTATACGTTCCAAATTTTAACTCTCTGGCACTTCAACTAACGGGGTTGCTGACATACCGGAAAATGCATTTTCCGATTTGCCACGCCCCTAGTGGGCGTATCCTTTTTCCCTTTGGGAACAGAGTATAATATAAAAAATAGACACAGACCAAAGTAACACGAAACATACTAGCAGAGGGACGGGAGAATCAAGACTAATCGTATTGATGGTTATGCTAATGATAGCATTACTCTGCCAAGTATCTAGTGCAAAGATAACTCAAATCGACAAGATAACTATTTCAAAATTAAGTAACAGCTCGGCAATCTTTTTAGACCCAATAGGTGAAGTAGAAATAGTAACTTAAGCTAACTTAATCTTGGGATCTAATTATTTTCTATAACCTACAATCATATTTCGAAATGCTAAAGAAAGGTAGTCAATTTGAAAGCAAACTGAGAAGAGTGTGTACAAAACTACATAGTTTATTCCTTATTCTTTGCATAGCGCGTTTCACGTTTTATGCGTACATGATAATAAATTTTACCACGTGTTTTCCTCAGAACTCTCTCTTCCATTAATCATAAATCCTTGCTTTCAGGTCATCTTAGGGAAATCACACACAATACCCAGGAGTAAGCAGGTCATAAATTTGATGATCTGGCAAATCTCCCACATTGTGTAGTGATTTCCCAATCCTTTCTATTCTTTTTTTTATCTCTCTACTCCTCATCCTGTTTATTAATATTTTCCTTTATCTATTAATATTTTCTATAACTTTTACAATATTATTTTATTTATAATTATACGTAATAGTCATTAAAATATATTTTAAGTTTCCATTAACATTTTCTATCTTTCATCAATAATAATATCAATAATACCACTGATCATACATGGCTGTGATTTGGGACATAGCTGGCCGGACTGGCAACTAAAATACCCCCATCGGGTTGGTGTTATGATTAAAATATTTTTCTGTTCTTATTTAGGCTATACATTATACTGGTTTAGTTTACCTTAAGTTGACTCTCGTTTTGTCAGTATCTTTTTGAATAAGTAAATAAATAAATAGTCCTTAATAATACAAAAGGACGAATAGCAAAATTAGAAGAAAATAATAAACTGTGCATACTACAAAATAAACCAAGATCTAAACGTGCACAATTCGAATTCATGGGCTCATTATATCACTTACTATTTGGGATAATGGATGCAGACAATAGGGCACAAATGGAAGAAAACATGGTAAATTTATTAGATAACCAACATAACATCAACAAATTGAGTGAGAAACAAACATCACCACAGCAAATATACTCAAAAGATCCACTGAAGAAATCAATATTAATTTCAAAGACATGAATTTACATATAGATAACATGACAGAACTAACTATGTATACAAGGAATCAATCAACTTTTTTATGATAATAAATCAACTAAATTACTTGATTGAGGAGTGTGATAAGACTCAAACAGGGGTAATAAGTATGCTAATTGATATTAATCATAGCAGATTAAACGCTATTATTTTGAAACCTAATCAATTGAGATTTTGTCCTACCAGGGAAAAGGACAAAGTAACGAAGGGAACGTTTTTAGACAACAAATTAATAATTAGCGCTAAGATTCCGCTTTTAGGCAGATACCCATCTCATTTATATAAGGTCATTCCGATACCAGTGTTAAATGATGACCAGATGATAATGCTACACCAAAGAGCAGAATACTTAGTGTTTAACTTCGAAATTGATTCTTATCACCTAATGAGTGAAGCTACACCGAACAAATGCAAAGAATGCCAACCAAACAAGTGCATCTGTGAAGGTAACTGGCTTTGGGATAATGCTAACGATAACAGTTGCCAAATATCGCCATTTAAGCCAAACCGACCATCAAACTGTATTTATCAAACGATAGTTCATACAAAAAAATATTGGGTTGAATTGGAAGGTAAAAGTAGGTGGATATTCAAGACTCCTATTAATGAACAAGTAAGAGTGCTCTAGTCGAGACTGCTCGACTAAGACCATCGACTATCCTGAACCCTGCGAAGATGCGATATTCAAATCACTTTGCGCTTCTTTTATATATACATACACACACACACACAAACATGCACACGCACGCACAAGCACTTGCTCTGCTACTGCGCCATTTTCGCAGCGAATGCGCTATTGCTGCGCTTGAGCTGCAGCATGGGCAATATTATGGAAACTTATTTGTTGAATAGGTTTGCTTCTGGGAAACTTTCGTAACAAAACTTTTAGAGCTTACTAATGACATTCATATGTATGTATTTGCCAAAGCACAAGTCTCTAGTGTTTGAAATACGTTTTTTGTTTGTTTTAGAGGAAGGGGGAGTGGCATCCAACATCCAAAAAATTACAAATTGTTTGTATTCATTACACGGATATACGCAGTAATTTTGAAACTATTAGCTATTACGGTATTCCGTTTACGCTTGAAAAACAAAGCAAAATTATCGATTTTCATCGATAATAAGGAAATGGGATGAGTTATCGAAAAAAAAATGATAAACTCGTACTGCGTAAAGTATACACGAGTATACATTTCAATTTTCACATCTCTAGCTTTTATGGTTTACGACATCGATGCGTTCACACGGACGGACGGACAGACGGACATGGCTATAACGACTGGCTATTTACAATTTCCACAGGCAGCAAGAGTAGAGTTTGGAACACATCACACAAATCCTTGTACATGTAAGCATGGGACTGTAAGTGTGTGTATGCTCGTCTCGAAAACATATTCACATATTCATACTCACCACCGATTTTATACCCTGCGGAGCGCTGATTTAGCACTCTTGGGACATAAGGCTAGGTTTTGTTATCAAAAATTATGTTCTTAGAAGTCTGTTGAATTTTGGAAATATATCACGTCGGTCATCACCACGTAACCTTTACACAAAGCCATCACAATTTTGAAACTGCTTAGTTGACGCCACGCCCCCAGAGGTCGTAGGCATGTAATTTTTGGCCCCTTCGAAAGAGTCTAAAGTGACGAAACAGCAATTTGAAAGCTTACGCTCCAAAAATGTGGAAATTACATGTTTCGGTATGCCACACCTAAAGAGGCGTAACAATTATTTTTGGATCATCGATAGAGGGGGTCATAAGTAACTCAATTAGATAATTTTGAAGCTTCTAGCTTTGAAACATTAGGAGACATCAAAGGAGATTTTTTGTGTGTGCTTGTGTGCGAAACTCTATTCTTGCTGCCTGTGGAAATTGTAAGAACCCAACATTTCGATCATTTGGATAGCGCACACACATTTGCATACATGTATGTGTGTGTGGGTCGTGAATATTGGCCTACCTCGACTCAGAATTGTGTGAACCATTGGGTTTTGTTCGGTCTTGGTGAATTCCAAATGCGTTGCACACATGCATATGTATGTACATACATTCTTTTAGAGTTACACCTGCACATGTATATAAATGTGTCTACAGATATCGATAAAATACTATAATTACTTTAATAAAATAGGTACACAAGCATTTTCACATCGAAAAAATCATAGTAATGCACTAACTAATAAGTTCATTTAATTCTATTGAATATTTCGTTATACAAGATTTAATTAGGTCAGGAAATTCATATGTACTCACAGGTGCCAGAATGCATCAAGCTATACTTCATATTGCCAAAATGACTTGCAAATCATAAATGCTCATTTGACAGACTCTACAATACAAAGCAAACAAAATCTACCAACTACTGAATCCGCGACACACTCGACAAATTCAATCATCGCAGCCCTTACACACACATATACAAATGTATGTGTACAGTCCACAAGATCAAATAAAACCCAAAACTCTAAGTCGAGGTAGGCCACACGCCAATATTCACGACCCACGCACACATACATGTATGCAAATGTGTGTGCGCTAGCCATATGATCAAAATGTGGGGTGTTTACAATTTCCACATGCAGCAAGAGTAGAGTTTCGCACACAAGCACACACAAATGCTCGTACATGTGAGCAAGGGACTGTAAGTATGTGTGCATGCTCGTCGCAAAAACATATTCGCTAAGCGCACCAACGCTTTCATACCCTTCACACAAATAATGACGAAAATCTTAACATTTTGCATGAGCATGGCAAACCGTTTTCAGCAATTTGGTATACCCTTTGCTCAGAAGGGAAGGAATGAAACCTCTCGGCGAACAAATTTCAATTTTTGTGATCTGCTGCTTGTGCGTACATACATATATATATGTATATACATATATATTTGAGAGAGCAGAGAGAGAGAGAGAGAGAGTAAGGAAAAAATGGCATATAGTAGTGCTTCATATTAGAATTCAACCATCTCGGTCGAGCGCTCGCAGCGAACTGATTTTGCCTCTCAGATTTTCACTGCTCGAACCTCAAAATGAGAGACACGAGCGAATACGAATATGTGTGGGACGCCAACCACACTTTTTTGGTGGTGAAAACCGTTGTTCTAGATGACCCATCTATGTGTTGTATGGTTAGTGATGGTATGCAGGAATAAATATTAAAAATTTTAGGTCTATAGCTTTTGTGTTTTACACACGGTCGGACAGGCGGACGGACAGAGCTCTTTTGACTTAGCTCGTCGTCCTAATTAAGAATATATATACTTTATGGGGTCCCCGTCTGTCTGCCTGTCTGTCCGTCTGAACTTATCTCAGAATTTATGAGAGCTAGAGACATGAAACATTAGGTCGCTGCATAGCACGCGTAGGTCACGTTTGTTTCAAAAATTCGATAACTATTCCCATTTTAATGTTATCGATTAAAAAACTTATCGAAATGCAGTTTTTAAATTCTATCTCGTACATCTTTGGAGCTAGAGTCTCCAAATTATTTAGTTTTATTTAGTTTCATTTGCATTTAGTTTCATTTATATTTTATTCAATTTTGACTTTTGTTATATTTTGGATACTGGCTCAAAATTTTACTAAATTCTTTAAATTGAAGGTTAGTTCCAAATATAGCCAATAAGTGAAAGAGTTGCGATTTTAATCAATTGACAAATATTCAATATAATATGTAGATCATTTGCTGAAAATTGATTAAGTATCACAGAAGTTGTTAAACAAAACGTTTTGTCCATTGCAACATGTGAGCAGCAGCTCACCACCGTTAAGATTACCCTATGCATGTGCACACATACATTGAGACATTCAAACGAGAGCATTCTTGTCTGTTCTAAGAAACACAACACTTGCAACTGACACACACAATGGCTGTGTCGGTAGCGGTGATGCGCTTTGATGAGTAGATGTTGGTTCGACTCTAGCTGCGGAAATGTCGGATTTTCTTATTTTTTTTTTTTCGTTTTATTAAATTATTATTATTATTATTCTTAAAACAAAAACTACTTTTTTGGCAAAAATGCTATTTGATTGTGAAAGTGCAAGACTTAATTAAATTTTGTATATTGTGCATTCAATATACATTTTATGGCTTTTCATTCGCACAGTAAGCTGCTGGCAAAAATGTACATAGAGTATTTATGCTTTGATGTCCATGAACACATAAGTTGAATTACCGCAATTTTTTTAAATTTGTCAACGTAAGTCGTGTTGGACAGGATCTTTTTGACCAATGCAAGGCAAGTTTAATTTAATATTGAAAAGTAAAAAGCCTTTGCATCTTAAACGAACAAGGTTTTATTTGTGACTGACCATATTGTTCAGCACATAGATATGATACATATATCGATATGTGTATCGGTACATTATCGCATTAAAAGAGATGATAATTTTCGACACCCTTCCTCAATGCGAGTATTTTTACAAATTAATTTGATTAATTACAAGCAGCCGACAGTGACATGTACTCTGCCTCCGTGCTGCTAAGGGCTACGTTTTTGGGTCGCCAAAAAATTGGATCACCCGCCCGAAAGTACACATATCCCGTATACGACTTTCGGTCAGTTCGGTCACCGGCCCAATCTGCATCCACATATCCAGTGCGTGGCTAACGACATCCTTTGTAGTGCAATATGAAATTCAACGTTGCTGCCAAGTACGTGCGACGTGCGTGTCTTGGTTCCTCTGGGCCAACTTTGCAACTGAGTGCAAAATGTCTGGTCTGGTTGTGAGTGTCAGCAACATCAGCTCACCAATCATGGATTAATATTTGACAGGGTCAACTTTTTGACACTGTTCATCGGTACAATTTACCTGGAACCCCGGATCCAACGAAGTAGCCATTGGTCGACAATGGTCCATATACATATAGTGAGCTTGCAATAGTTCCTTAATGTGTTGCGAATGGCCTATGGTGATAGGCTCAAGCTCATCTTCACGGTGCACCTCCATGCTCAAAAACAGTTCTGGCACGCCTTTGTCGAAACATTCGAACGAAGTTGAAATAGCCGATACAACCATACATATACCAGGATTAATATTGAATGATCGTTCCCTATATGTCGGTAGAGACAGGGCTCGTTGTCGCAGGCAACAAAACCCAAACTACTTAAGAAGTCATTTAGATTCGCATTTCATTCCCCTCCTGACTGCTTCAATTAATATATTGTACAATATTTTGCCTTTTTCAGCAACAAGACCTTAGCTGGATGATCTCGATAAATGTACCCTAGTGGTTGCTTCATATACACTGTATCGCTCAGGCCACTGTTGAGATATGCCAGGCATACATCCATTTGGCTGACATAAAATTTTAGTTTCGCTTCCAGCGCAAAGATAAATCGCATGGTCTCCAGCCTGCAAACTGGGGAAAATGTTTATGCTATACTGCTGGGATCAATCTTTTGCCACCAATCGTGCCTTAAATCGTTCAACTTGACCATCTTTGTCGCGCTTCATTCTATATACCCATTTGCATTCAACTGATCGCTATCCATCTGGTAAGTCAACTGCAATGGCCAACCGCCATTAGTGCATCTTATTCGCGTCTCATTGGATCGGACCAATTTAATGCATGAATACTTTTCAACGCCTCCTCATAGGATAATGGTAACTTCACGTTGCTGGCAACCAGAGCACCAAGAACGTTGTGCTGCTTTCGAGACCGGCCAGGTTTGCCGGTTCGAATCAGCCTTGGTCTGCCAGGACCAATGCAGGGAACTGGTTCATTATGATCAGCTATCTCAGTTGCGCTCTTGTTTGCTTTAGGCTTTGAGCTGTCTCCATCGCTACTGTCATCACTCTCGTTACCAGCCTGGTATGTTCATTGTCGTCTTTAATCTCATTAAAACTACCTGATGGGTCATACAATCGACAGCCCTTGGCTGCTACCGAATACTCTATCATGCGATATTCTTTACCTTTTGGTTGCAATTTGCTCTTCCTTGGACCCTTGTCGAATATTTTTAAATGTCCAACTAAATTTTTCATACCAGTAAACGCTTAATAGGCGTTATATTGGTCAAAGCACTGGTCGGCGATCGATTTCTTACATATACAGCTGCGTTGACTGCTTCACCCCACAAGGATTCGCCTAATCTCGACTGAATCAGCATACAACTTGACATCTCCACCAGAGTGCGGTTTGCCCACTCAGCCACGCCGTTTTGTTGTGGAGTGTATACCACCGTCAGCTGCCTTTCGTTCCCTTGATTCTTCAAATATTCATCAAACGATTTGTTTATAAATTCACCTCCATTGTCGCTTCGGATACATTTTAGGCGCTCTACCAAGGTTTTGAACTCGATAAACTTTTTGAAGACATTGGATTCTTGCATGGATACTTGGCTTTGATACGTAAAATTTACCACGCACTATTGGAAAAGTCGCGTGGCAATTCCATTCTTGGAATTACGTATTGAGTACACGACGCACTGTTGGAAAAGTGTTGTGTGCTCAAATCGAATTTGTATATTTTTCATATAGTGATACCTACATAATATGTATATGTAGTACATATATTGGACTATAACTTGGATAAGCTGCTAGCAACGCAGCAAATTACAATGGAGAATTTACGTAGTTTACTAGGGATCCGAGGTTGATTGAAGGCAACAATTGGTCGCATTTCTGGATGCGCTGAAAGTTGCACCATCTTCGATATTGATACTATATTGGACACTTTGGTTCAAGCTTGGAAGGAGTTTGTCAAACTTGGCGATGAATTCTACAAATATGAAGAGGTATTGTGGATCCAATTGAAAACAACGACACATATGAAGAAAGATATGAACGCGCTTGTTCCCTTTTTAAGGCGCTGTATGCCTTGATGAGCCCCAACAAGTGAGGAAGATAATAGTACCGCGTCAAATGTGGTTAATGGTAATGATGGACTGCCATCCAAGGCTTTTTACAACAAATGCATCAACAATCTCAGATGCAAAGGGAGACTTGGAACATATGATTTAAAGACTGTTACCACAACACGTGCATAACGTGTCACCCTCAGGCTCACAGCCAGCCGCAGGAGCACCAACAAAGGATTGGGAACTACCAAGGATTCATATTTAACAATTTTAAGGAGAATGTAAGGAATGGCACTCGTTTAAAGGTATCTTTGGCAGTGCCGTTCATAGCAAGACAGCTTTAACAAATATTCAAAAGTTCTATCACCTGAAATCTTGTCTAAAGGGAGAAGCTGCAACTTTCATTCAGCATCTGCCCTTAGCCGATGCCAATTATGAAATAGCTTCGAATTCATTGGTCGATCGTTACGAGAAGCCACGCTTTTTGGTAAACTTGTTGCTGGATACATTCACTGGAATGCCCAAGGTACTGATAATAACACAACATCGTTGAGTTCTTTGACAAGCGGAGAATCGGGAATTAGACGCAATAGTAATGAACACGCATTGATGGCATGTTCACAGTTTTTGGGCTTGTCTATCAAGGTACGATACATTTTTGCAAAAAAACAAACATATGTGCTTTGATTATTTGAGATTTGGTCATGGAGTAACCGCTTGTACATCAAAGTCAAAACATACTGCACAGGAGAAAGGTCAGCCACAGCAGCACCTGAGGAATTATTCAATTGAGGCACCCCTTGCCGCCTCAGTGGTAGCACTCACAAACGTCATGACAACTTCAATGGTAACCACAAATGGACAAATGAGAAATACACCGTTTCGAATTGCAAGACAATTCAGAACCGCAGTCCAACAATATGCTGTAAGTGATGTATTCTCCACGAGAATTACGCATAAACACCTTTATGACTTTAGGACTGCGGTTCTGAATTGTCTTGCGTTTCGGAACGGTGTATGCAGGCATTAGGTCTGCCTCGTTCACATTCTCGGATTTCTATATCTGGAATCTCATCAATCAAGGCGGAAAACACCAGAGGTCTCTGCTCACTACATATAAGTTCACGAATATCATTTTTATCTCTTGATGTCAAGGAAAGATCCCATCGTCATTGATAAGAGATAACATAAGCGCAGCAGCACTATGCGTATTTGGTGGCCATAAGCTAGCAGACCCCGCATTCAATACCAACGCATCAATCGACATTTTGCTGGGTAATGATCACATTTGGTCAGTTCTTACTGGAGATAAGTTACGTGATGCCCAGGGGAACACAATTGCAATCGATTCAATATTTGGATGGGTCATCACATCGGTGCGAGGAACAAGTACTCCAAGAACTACGTCACTCTTAGCTACAACAAACGTAAATACGTTGTTACAAAAGTTTTGGGAACTGAAGGGAGCTCCATCGTATACGTCTGCAAATCTTGAAGATGAATTGGTGGAGAATCATTTCATCTAAACACACTCCGGTAATGCTGAGGGAAGATACATTGTCAAGCAAAATAACTCAGAGCTTGCAGATACACTTCAAGAAGCAAAATCTTGCATTCTGGCAGTTGAACGGCGTCTAATGAAGGATGTAACTTTGCGGCCAAAGTATGTATTGTACAATTTATGAGAGAGTATATACAACTTGGCCACATGAAAGAATTGGAGGGAGAGGAAGGCGTCCCATCAACGATGTTTTCTTTCATGCCCCACCACACGGTGCTAGGTACTAAGTTGCGTGTTGTATTCGATGGCTCATTTCAAGACCAAGATGGTCAGTCTCTAAACGATGCACTTCATACTGGTCCATGTATAAATTAAGATTTTATTCGATTGTTTAATATCATATTAAACACAATTAAGATTTTAATTTATTGTTTAATATTATATTAAACGCACAATGATGTGCAATGAGAAGACTGATTATAATAAGACATTCATTCTTATGAGTAAGCTAGCCCTAAGACCCAAAGACGCTGATCTTGCACTTTATGAGCAGGATCATGTTTCGCTGCTAGATGTGGACTACAACAATGTTGCGCAGCGAAGCTTTTGAAGTTGTTATGCAATATCCGCTGGAATTGCTGTACTTGTATTATTTTCGGATTGTGTTGTGGTGCAATAGCCGTGAACTGCTGATCTTTATTAGTTCACGCCACTGATGTCGGTTTGGCTTGACTACTTCTGTCACATTGGTCGATCGTGTTAACTCCTCCCCCACTTAAATGGATGACGTCCTAGGATTTCTTAAAACCTTCGATTATGATTTGAAGGTCGCGTTGACGTCTGTTTCTCTGATGTCTTTTGTAAAGTTTCATTGAAGTATAACAAAGAAGTAGGAAAAGAGTTGTTGCCAATCCAGATATCACAGGTCTTCTTACGAGTCCCTTTTCCAGCTCATCGATATGTCGTAAATTTTTCATACTTAACTTTTGTAAGTATGGGTATCTCTTGATGACTCGTTATGTTGAGAAGTGTAGCCGCTGCTGATCCCGGAGATTTTCTCACGTAGATTTTGAGGTTTCTGTATACTGTGTTGTTTACTTTTATGTCGCTGTCGAAAGTTATTAAAAATGTCCCGTTCTCCACCTGATCGTTGATCGTAGCTGTTCCATCGTTTATGATTATAACACCGTCGTCAATGAGTGTTAGAGGTTCGAGATGACTGGGCTGAGTTGAGCAATGTGCGGTACCACCTGAGTGCAGTTGTTGAGCGCATGTTGTGTAGGACAGTTTTTTGCAGAACGTTGTTGTTATTGCAGCGCTACAGTTTCTAATCGCCATTACGTAATTTCCGCAATCGACTATATTGTTGTCTTCCGCGAAGTTTATTATGATCCCATTGTGTTGGATAGGGTGTAAGGTTGGTTTTTTTTAGAAACTACGTTAGGCTTAGGATATCTTATGATAAAGTGTATAAAATCATTATTTAGTAACACTTTTATTTTAGCTACCTCCATCTGGTCAGTAATAGTTATGTTTACATGAGTGTTTCTAATTCTGAAATAATTATTCTGTTTCTTGAGAGCAATGTTTCATATAGCTTTTCTGTGTTTATTTGTTTTGTTTCTGCGTCTTTTGCTAAAAGGCTTGCTATGTTAGTTAGTCTATTGATATGTTCCTGCATCTTTTTATTAATGGTTATTTGCCTATCATCTGACTCTACAAGTTCTTTTTGTGTGAATTTTAATTTTTCGAAATCTTCAAAGTCTGGAGTACCAGCCACCACTTTTAGGGCGGTTCCTAACAAATTAATGCTTCTAGCATGTCTATGATGGATATTCACTGTAGCTATTAGATAATTCATGTCTCTTATGTTGTTGTCTAGTATTTGTCTCATGTGTGATTTTGGGAATTGGTTTCTTAATTTTTCTGTGTCTCTTCTTAGTTATAAGTATAGAGTTAAATTAGTTGATTGGTATGTATTTGGTGTTACTATAGTCAGTAAGTTTCGCTGTCGTCATTGTTGTCAGTATAGTCCAAAACCAAAGAAAAATAAAATATATTAGTGTTAGTGTTTATCTTAAATTGTCCTTGTAGACCACGCCCCTTTTATTAGAACTGTTGTCCCCAAGTCTGCTTCGATTTTATTTTCGGTGTACAAAGGTGTTAATTTGTTCCTTAACCGTTTATTTGCCTTTACGAGAGCCGTGTCGCCTTCTTGGAACTGTCTATCATGTCTTGCTTCGCTTAGTCTGTTTAATTAAAGCTGTTGTGCTTTGTGGGCTTGATTTCTGATGTTTGTTTCAAGTTCTGGAGATGATGAATGAATTATGTCAATTGGGAGTTTTTCAGTTACCGAATGAACTGTATTGTTGTACTCAATAGTTGCTTGAAGTATTGTTTCAACAATATTGGTAAGTTTCCTTTGCGCCGTTAGACATCTTGCTATGTCACTAAGGGTGCTATGGAATCTTTCGACTTGCCCATTCGATGTACTATGAAGTGGTGGTGCATTAATAATTTGGATGTTATATTGGTTGCTTAAAAGTGTCTTTACTGTTTCGGACTTTATAGAAGGTTCATTGTCGCAGTATTCTCTTTGTATGTTTATAAAAGTTAATAAGTTGTAAAATTGCTGACTGTACATCGATTATAGTTCTTGAAGCGATAAGTAGAACGATTGCAAATTTTGAAAGTTTATCCATAGATGTGAGGAAATATTTTTTATCTGTTGAATATACGTCAATATGCAGCATTTCACCCACATACGAGCGTATAGGTGTTTCCCCAAGTAATTGTTTTTACGGGTGCCTGTTGTACTTGGCAGTTTGGCAAATTTTATAATTTGAAACAACTTCGGCTGATAATTTGAACATTTTTGGGAAAAAATAGTCTTCTAAAATTTGCTTTACATTTCCCAGGGCTGCTCTATGGGCTCTATTATGTTCTGTAATGACTATTTCTTTTTGTTCGTTTCGGTCAGTAATGTCGTTTACTATATGTTTCGTGTACCTGAATACAGTTGTTGGGAATGTTTCAATTAATTTGTGTTGTATGAAAGCTATTGTAATATGGGTAGTTCACAGTGAATCGAATTCACGACGTCTTTCTTTACTATGTCACATATCCCCCCAATTAATGAGTCCCTACTTGAGAAATGTACTATATGTCGGATTTTTTCGACGAACAAAATAATTGCGCGATCCGAGGATACCTCGTTTTCTTCTATCATTTGATTTCGGAAGCAGTTTATGTGCTTGTCAGTTGACTCTATGGTATATGTTATTGATATTTCACTATGCATTGTGGCCCTATCTGACTGTCCATGGTATGAATGTTATGCCGTGATAATGGGTCTGCGACACAATTCTCCTTCCCTGGTTTGTAAAATATGTTCGCGTTATACTCGTCTATGAAGGCCTTCCAACTTCATATTTTCACGTTAGGATTACGGTCAGAAACTGCAAATGTTAGAGGTTGGTGGTCTGTGAAAATATTTAAATTTTTTACTTCGTATAGATAATTTCTGAGACTTTTCAAAGCCCAAACTATGTCGAGTAGCTCTCTTTCGTTTGTTGCGAAGTTAAGTCCCCTATCCTTGATATCATGGTAACTGGTTTTCCGTCTTGTGACAAAACTGCTCCCAGCCCAAGGATGAAGCATCTGTTGTTAAATCAAACGCTTTCTTATAGTCAGGATAAAGTAGCATCACATTTTCGGATGAGATGATCTCTTTAAGTTTATCAAATGCATTGCGCTGGTTTTCGTCAAATTTTAATAATATTTTCTTTGACTGGCCAGCACTTACTTTGCCATTTTCGCCCTTTAGAATGTCACTGATTGGTTTTGCTATGGATGCAAAGTCTTTGATAAAGCATTTACAATATAATAGTTCGCTAATCCAAGGAATGATCTGACATTAAACAAAATGCTTGGTTCATCATATTTACGAATCGCTTTTACTTTACTGGATCATATCTGTATACCGTCGCTGGAGACAACAAATCCCAGGTATTCGACATTTTCCTTAAAAAAATGCGATTTCTCTCGCGAAACTCTCATATTTGCATCGTAAAGTTTATCCAAAACCCATCCGACTTTACATGATCTTCCATGTTTTCGGAAAAAATGATTACGTCATCGACGTAAACATAATAGGACTTTCCGATTTGCTCTCTAAATACATCGTCAATGGCTCTCTGAAAAATACTGGGTGCATTTTTTAAGCCAAAAGGGGGAGCCTACAGAACTCGTATTTTCCGCTTGCAACGGAGAAAGCTGTCTTTTCTCTGTCTCTTTCCGCAAGTAAAATTTGGTAGAATCCGGATTTTAAATCTAAGGTTGTTAAGTATTTTGCCTTTCCTAAGTTGGATAGTATAGAGACTATATTGGGAATGGGGTATTTGTCGTCTATTGTCTTTAAGTTTAATTTCCTGAAATATATTACTAGACGTTTTTTCCCATTCCCTTGTTCATCAAAACTCTTTTTATCCACAACCCAAACGAAGTTGTTATTTGGTGAGCGAGATAGCCTGATTATACCATCTTTCAATAGGTCTTGAGTTTCAGAATTTACGAAATCTGACACACCCATTGGGTATGGGTATAATTTAGAATATACTGGGGCTTCATTTAGTGCTCTAATAGTGACAATAATGTTAGTATTGTAAGGGAGCGCTTCATTTGGTTCCGCAAAAACTCCTGTTCGATTCTCTATCATCATTTGGAACTTTTGTGATATAGCTTGGGGGACCTGTATTTCATCGATGTTTGTAAAGTTAACAGCCGCGCACTTTAAAAATTGGATTGTCTCAGAGCCACAGTTGTTTATTAATTTTTTAGTTAAGTCCAGTCCGATCATACCGTCAAAAGTCGTGAGGTTTGGTAATACAAAAAATGTTATGTTTGTATTGAAAAGGTTCATGGTACATTTTTTGTCTATGCCGTTGTAGCCGTGGATCGACTTCACTCGAAAAGGCTTATTTAGTGAAATAACATGTTTCAATTCTTTTAATGGCTTTTTGTAGTTCTTTAATGCTCCTGTATCTAAAAGTAATTCAATTGTTTCCCTGCTATTGTTCTTTCGATGAACGGAAGCAGGGAGCTATGCCTAAAAAATTCATCTGATCATAGTCCGAAAGTTCACTGTCTATGTCTTCAAGTTCGTCTGCTAAAGCCTGGTATCCTTCTTCTTCGGGGGTCAATGTGTAGTCAGTTTCTATTTGATTACATTCTTGTTGTTTCAGCCTTGTTTGCCTGTCCCTGGTTGTTGTATTTTTCGAATTACTTTTGTTACTGGGTTGGCCACATATTTTGTCCCTGAGAAAAGTTATTTTGCTGAGATTGTGTGGGCTGACTGAAACGTGAGGACGTGTCAACGTACATGGGTTGAACTGGTTCTTGTTATACCCTGAAAATGGGAAATCAGGGTATAATGTTTTTGTGAAAATGTATGTAACAGGCAGAAGGAGGCGTGGCAGACCCCATAAAGTATATATATTCTTGATCAGATCGAAAAACTGAATCGATATAGCCATGTCCGTCTGTCCGTCCGTCCGTCCGTGTGCAGCGATATCGTAAACCACACAAGCTAGAGATCTGAAATGTATACTCGTGTATACCCTACGCAGTACCAGTTTATTAATTTTTTTCGATAACTCATCCCATTTCCTTATTATCGATGAAAATCGATCATTTTACTTTGTTTTTAAAGCGTAACTTAAATACCGTTTTAGATATAGATTTCAGATTTTCCGTGTATATCCGTGTTTTGAATACAAACATTTTGTAATTTTTAGATTTTCGATGCCACGCCCCCTTCCCCCAAAATTTGAAAAAAAAGTATTTCAAATACTAGAGATTTGTGCTTCGGCAAATACATACATATGAATGTCATTAGAACGCCTTAGAAGTTTGGTTACGAAAGTCCATCTAGAAGCAAACCTGTTCACCAAAAATTTCCATAATACTGCCCATACTGCAGCCCAAGCGCTACCGACGCGCAGTCGCTGCGTAAACTGCGCAGTAGCAGAGCAAGTGCTTGTGCGTGCGTGTGCATGTATGTGTGTGTGTATATGTTGTTTGTATATATGTATATATAAAAGAAGCGTAAAATGATTTGAATATCGCATCTTCGCAGGGTTCAGGGTATCTCTTAGTCGAGCAGTCTCGACTAGATCACTCTTACTAGTTTATTTAATTTTTTATTGTTTAATTTTGATGAACACTCTACTCACATTCTTAAAGTATGTTAGTTGGTGTCTTTAAAAAAGGTGTAAAGGTGTCTTCGCTGCTGGATCGGCTTCTTCGGTTGGTGTCTTGGTATATTATTTATTTTTGTTGTATTGTTTTTTTTTACTGTTTTATAACCTGGGATTGGGTTATTTTTCTTTTTTGTGATTACAGTTTGATTCACTTGTTTACTTTTTTAACTTTAAGGTTTTCTTTTTGTTATTTCGAGAGTTCGATTGCGTTGGGCTCCAATTAAGATTTTATTCGATTGTTTAATATTATATTAAACACAATTAAGATTTTAATTTATTGTTTAATATTATATCAAACGCACAGTGATGTGCAATGAGAAGACACGGGCTTATGAGAGGCGTTGCCGTCGTCGCTTAATTTCAAATATCAACTGAATATAATAAGACATTCGTTCTTATGAGTAAGCTACCCTAAGACCTAAAGACGCTGATCTTGCACGTGGACGTGGACTACAACAATGTTGCGCAGCGAAGCTTTTGCAGTTGTTGTGCAATATGCGCTGGAATTGCGGTTCTTGTATTATTTTCGGATTGTGTTGTGGTGCAAAAGCCGTGAACTGCTGATCTTGCATTAGTTCACGCCACTGATGTCGGTTTGGCTTGACTACTTCTGTCACGTTGGTCGATCGTGTTAACTTATACAACGCAATCTGTTCTAGATTTTGGTGGCATCTAAACATCAGAATTTTCAACGAATTTTTTTGAGATAAGATCCTTCAGCACCATTGCTACACTTAAAACTGTGCACCGTCACATGCGGCTCCACTTCTGCTCCATTTCTGGCAGTCATGGTGTTAGAACAACTCGTCAAGGACTATCAGCACGACTTACCTTGAGCAGCAAAGATATTGCTTGAGGATTTCTATGTGGATGACGTACTGCCAGGAGCCAGGACAGAAGAGGAGCTGATTAGCATTCAAAAGGAGCTTCTCGAACTGATGTCACATGCGCAATTGGAACTTCGCAAGGACATTTTTCCGTTGCAACAACTCAGGATAACACGCTTCAACAACTCAGGATAACACGCTTCATAGACACCCACATGGATCATATGGCTCACTCTGCTGTCGTCTTCAACCGAGTTGAGTATATGGATGGCTCGATAGGAGTGTCTCTCGTTGCTGCTAAGACTCGGGTCGCACCTTTAAAGCAAAAAACGGTGCCACGCCTTGAATTGTGCGGAGCTCTATTACTGACTCGACTTGTTCAAGAGATTAAAGCTAATCTGCGCAAGAATGAAGTCACACATGGTGTGATTCTACAATCGTGCTATCCTGTCTGTCCAATCAACCCTGCAAATTGAAAATGTTTGTGGCCAATGCTCGAAACAATCCCACGTGAGGCTTATAGACACGTGAATACCAAGGAAAATCCTGAGGATTGTGCATCCCGAGGCATGCTTGCCGGTGATCTTTTCAAATTTGACCTATGGTGGAAAGGCCCTCCTGGCTACATATGCTCAGGAGTATTTCAAAACTTTGCAGCAATCACTGTTTTGCTGCTCCATCTCGCCGTCAGCAACAGAAATGGAACTCAAAGAAAATGTTCTGACAACACAGGAGGAAATGGTATCATCCCTCTTTAAGCTTCCACTGGTAAGACTATCATCGTGGTTGAGACTGATTCGAATCATCGCATATGTTTGGCGCTTTGTGCATCGAGTCCGATCAAGAAAACCAGCCTTGACGTTTCATGAAATTGACACAGCACGAAAGTTTGGCCTAGGTCAAGTACAAAAAGCATTTGATGTTGATCGTCAGCGTTTGTTGAAGAATCAACCGCT
This sequence comes from Drosophila leonis, assembly GCA_035045365.1. Lineage (NCBI taxonomy): Eukaryota > Metazoa > Arthropoda > Insecta > Diptera > Drosophilidae > Drosophila > Drosophila leonis. The sequence goes on from JAWNPC010000558.1 coordinate 903,538, forward strand.
GCATCACCGTTCCAAATTGAGTAAGCTGGCTCCATTTGTTGACGAAGATGGTCTCATTCGAGTTGGATGACGCTTGGAAAATTCATATTTGCCGAAGGATACCAAACACCCTATTGTCCTACCGAATCACAATCGACTAGTTGATTTTCTAGTGAAGCATGAGCCTCAATTTAATCTTCATCCTGGAGTTTCGGCAAAGTTTGTCATAATTCGTCGGAAATATTGGATACTTGGATGCCGAAATCTCATCCGACGAATTACGCATCTAAACTGCTTTAAGCAGCGCCATCACACCACACAACAGCTTATGGCTAACTTACCTGCCGCTCGTGTACGACTGGCCTTTCCATTCGAACACACTGGGTTCGATTATGCTGGACCTATTTTGCTTAATGTCCACAGAGGACGTAGTCTGCGTAAAGAGAAAGGCTACATTTGTCTATTTGTTTGTATGGTTACATCAGCACGTCATTTAGAACTGGCAACAGATCTAAGCACGGAAAATCTGCAGCAATTTACAGCGATAATGGACGCAGCTTTGTTGGTGCTAAGCGTACATTGGACGAGATGCTACAGCTACACACTTCACGAGAGCATAATGACGTGGTATCAAGGACACTGGTAGAGCAGGGCATCAAGTGGAATTTTATTTCACCATATTCGCCACATTGGGGTGGAAAATGGGATTCTGCCGTGCATGCTGTAAAACTGCATTTGCGAGTGATTGGAAACACGGTGATCACATTTGAACAGATGCGCACACTGCTTACACAAATTAAGGCAGTCGTAAACTCACGACCGTTATGCGCAACCTCAGACACAGAAAGTGGATACCTGTCGCCTTCGCATTTCTTGATCTGGCGAACATACACTGCAGTTCCAGATGGAAGCTATTCAGAGGTGCCAATCAACCGCTTGGGATATTGGCAACACACTCAGGCAATGCTTCAAGGCTTTTGGAAGCGTTGGTAACAGCAGTATTTAACAGCATTGCAGCAACGTCCAAAATGGTCTACCAAGATGCATAACATATCCCTTGGAAACGTTGTACTCATCAAGGATTTGAACGCGCCTCCAGCGACATGCAATCTAGGACGCGTAATTGAGGTGTACCCAGGAGATGATGGCTTGGTTCGAGCAGTAAAACTAAAGATTGCTTCTGGAGAGATAACACGACCAATCACGAAGATTGCAGCCCTACTGCACTCAGAAACAGAGTTTCAAGGGGTGCCGGGATGTTGAGAAACCATTTGTCATTTTTTATAATATTTAAGTCAATTAAATTTCTACCAGCATTTTAACAGCTCATATCAAAGCTTGTACTTTTATCGATATATTTGATCGATCTATCGAATATGTCCAATAAGTATGTACAATTGTAAGAGTAGTGTTAAGTAAGCAAATGAACGGACAAGATGTGTATACCAGCGTTAGCTGATGATTTTAAATTGGAAAATTAAGGAAAAGTTAATTAATAAATAGATATCTTGTAATTCTTTATGTAGCCCAATTGTGAAGTTTTCATACTTAACGTAATCGTGGCCAGCGCCTTCTCATCCTTGACTTGCTAATTTACACCTTCACAAGCACCTGTTGATAGCAGTTCACCTGATGCTACACTCCAGAATTCCGCTTTCAACCACCGAGATCACATTAAATTACAAGATACGGTGATTAATTTTTTAATCACCGTATCTTGTAATTTAATGTGATCTCTAAGCAAGAACTTTCCACCACTATTTAAAACAGAATTAAAAGATCTCTGTACCAAGTACACAGACATATTCGGATTAGAGACCGAATCGATAACAACAAATAATTTCTATAAACAGGAATTAAGACTTAAAGATACTGAGCAAGTGTACTTGCAGAATACCTCATACTCATAAAGAAGAAGTCAATAAACAAGTCGAAAAACTCATCTCGGATAAAATTATTGAACCATCAGTATCAAAATATTATTGTTTAATACTTCTTGTTCCAAAGAAGGGGTTACCAGGTTCTGATACTAAAAGATGCTAAATAGTTATAGATTACTGACAAATTTAAAAAAAAATGTCTGTCCGATAAATTAAATTAGGTAGAGCTAAATATTTTTCATGTTTAGACTTAATATCTGGATAACATCATATTGAATTAAAAGACCATTCTAGAAAAATAACGTCTTTTTTAGAGAGTAATGGCTTATATCTTTTTACACGATTACCTTACGGCTTAAGAACCAATTCTTTTCAAAGAATGATGTCAATAAGCTTTTCTGGATTAAATCCTTCACAATCTTTCTTGTATATGGATGACTGAATAGTGATTGGTTGTAGCGAACAACAAATGATCAAGAACTCAACAAATGTTTTGATCTATTTGGGAAAGACAACCTTAAATTACATCCAGAAAAATACTCTTTCTTCATGCACGAAGTAAAATTTTCTAGGTCTAGGTGAACTGATCAAGGTATTTTACCAGATGACAAAAAATATGATGTTATTGAAAAATATCCAGACGTTTATTACAGACGTTTCATCAAAAATTTTGCAGATTATTCTCAGATAGTAACATAACAAGATTATGTATAAAGGGAATGTACAATTTGAATGGACAAGCAAATGCCAAAAAGCATTCGATTATTTAAAAATTGCTTTTATGAAGCCTACTTTACTAAAATACCCAGATTTTAGCACAGAATTTGGCATCATACAGATGCTAGAAAACAAGGCTGCGGAGTTTTAGCTCAAACTTAAAGAAATAAACAATTGCCCGTAGCATAGCTTCATTTATAAAAGGAGAAAGCAATATGTATGGTGAACATTTCACAATTAAAACGGACCACAGACCCAATGGTATAGTATTTATTTTCAATTGAAGTTCAAAGTTAACGAAAATGAGATTTAGAGACTTAGAAGAGTATGACTTTACAGTAGAATAGCTCAAGGGAAAAGATAATTTCGTTGCCTATGCATTGTCACGCATCACCATTCAATAATTTAAAAAATATATATATCTGCAAATGTAATAAAAGCCACTACAAGAAACCAAAGTAAACAGGGTAAGTCCTGAGCAGGAAATAAACAATTAACCGTTGTCGACGCACGTATGTGCCAAAGCACAAGTTTCTAGAATTTGAAATACGTTTTTTGCAAAGGGAAGGGGGCGTGGCATCCAAAATCCAAAAATTACAAAATATCTGTATTCATTACATGGATACACACAGTTACGCTTAAAAAAAGAAACAAAATGATCGATTTTCATCGATAATAAGAAAATGGGATGAGTTATCGCAAAAAAATTATAAACTCGTACTGCGTATGGTATACACGAGTATACATTTAAAATTTGATGTTATATGGTTATCGACTCAACTCGTCGAGCTGATCAAGAATATTAAATAACGAGACTGCTTTTGAAAAAGAGTTTTATTTTAAAAATTATTCTACAATCGAATGCTCCCCTTCAATATACTCCCCTTCCCTCGCCATACACCGTTCCATTCGTTTTTTCCATTGGTCAAAGCAATGCTGGAAGTCTTCTTTTGTAAGAGCATTTAGGAGCTCCGCCGATTTTCGCTTCACCTCTTCCATCGACTCGAACCGGGTTCCTTTTAAGGCAGACTTGATCTTCGGAAATAGGAAAAAGTCACAGGGTGCTAAATCAGGCGAGTACGGCGCGTGTTCGAGCACTGGAGTGCCTCTAGCGGCTAAATAACGCTTCACAGACAGCGCGTTATGGGCAGGTGCGTTGTCCTGGTGCAAGATCCACGATTTGCTTTTCCACAACTCCGGCCGTTTCTTACGAACTCGCTCTCGCAGCGTTGCCAAAACTTTCAAATAGTAAGTTTGGTTTACAGTTTGACCCTACTGGAACCCATTCAGTCATCACGATACCGTTGATGTCGAAAAAAACGATTAGCATGGCTTTAAATTTTGATTTCGACATCCTTGCTTTTTTCATTCTCGGCGATGCAGAAGTTTTCCAGTGCATGGATTGCCGCTTAGTTTCAACATCGTATTGGAATATCCAGGTTTCATCGCAAGTGATGATGTTTTCCATCAATTCAGGCTCTTCATCTAACCTCTCAAGAAAATCTGAGCAGATCTGTTGACGGACGAGCTTTTGGTCAGGGGTCAAATTTTTTGGGACCAACTTCGCACAGACTTTCTTCATGTTCAAGTCATCATGTAAAATTTTTCTGACAGTTTCTTTATCGGCGTTTACAGTCTCAGCAATCATCCGAATGCTCATACGACGATCTCCGCGCACAATTTCATTTATTTTGGTCACTGTTTGCGGAGTTGAAACAGAGACAGGTCGACCTGGACTGTGGTCATCTTCGGTGCTCTCTCGGCCTTCAGAAAACCTTTTATACCATTCGAAAACACGCGCACGAGATAGAGAATTCTCACCATAGGCCTCTTTCAACAACTTATAGCACTCAGTCGGAGTTTTTTTTAATTTAACGAGAAATTTCACATTGATCCGTTGCTCGTGTTTTTCGTCACACATCGTTATCGGCACGAGAAAAAAACACGTTCGTTTCTAACCTCTACACAAAAAATACTACTACAGCGACAAAAACGTGTTTTCGTACTGGAATAGCAGACACTTCCAGCTATCCAATGCTGCATTCGTTTCCCACCCTACCCCTCTAGGACGCCTTCTGCGCGCGCAGTCTCGTTATTTAATAGCCAGACGTATACACTTTATGGGGTCTGCCACGCCTCCTTCTGTCTGTTATATACATTTTAACAAAACCATTATACCCATTTATCCCATTTTCAATGGGTTCGGGGTATCAAAATTTAGCAAACACAGCTTATCAAGAAAATCATTGCAAAGACGAAAAATATTCAAATGTAGCATAAGTAATAAAGGCGCAGTCGCAAGCGCACTAGCCTTACAACAGAAAAATTTGAATGCTAAATTACAGGACATTTAAAAGCGTTTAGAAAGTGTCATTTGCAATGAAACTCTAGATATTACCTACCAGATTTTGAAGACAACCGTCTCATGGAGAAAAGCGGTGCATACGTCATATAAAGTTTATGAAAGATATGATGGTAGAGCTCGAAATATCACCAGGCTTTGGGGATATTGACGAATAAAATAAAAGGCTCAGCTTATATGGTACTTTCGTCTTGTAATACTCCTCTTAATTTTAAAGCCATAGTTAGTTGGTTAGATTTTACATACGCGGACAAACGACCAGTGTATTTATTCGATCAAGAAAGGTCAACGCTCCGCCAGGGAAAATAGACTTTACTTAGAAAAAAAAGTTGACAGTTTATAAACAAAACCATCATGACATACAACAATATATCTGATTCGTTGAACGAAAAATACAGAGGGGATGCCCTACGTGTATTCATTTCGGGAACAAAGAAGTCTTTAAGCGTCATCTTCTTTTCCACAAGACCGTCCGATCTCCCTTCCGCCTTAGCATTAGCTCAAGAGGTTGAATCAAACCACGAGCGATACATATTCGCAACTAATTTTGCCTGAAGTAATGAGGTGAAGGCTCAAAAATCCGAACAAAGACAACAAGGCAGAGAAAAAATGTATAAGCGGACATTGGATACAATCACCAAGGAAAAAATCTAAGTCTTAATAAACAAGTAAGTGTGCTCTAGTCCATCAGTCTCGACTAGGAGATCCCCTGAACACTGCGAAGAGCCGATATTCCAAACATTCAATGCTTCTTTTACACTTAAATATATATAAGCAACAAATGCACACACTCATACGCACGCATAAGCACGCGCTTTGCTAGCTGCGCTGTTTTTGCAGCGACTGCGCTTGGGCTGCAATATGCCTATACAAGTATTATGGAAACTTTATTGTTGAATAAGTTCTTTTGTTGCTGGACTTTCTCAATCAAACTTTTAGAACGTGATTATGTCATTCATATGTGTGTATTAGCCAAAGCAAAAGTCTAGTAATTGAAATACGTTTTTTGAAAATTTGACGAAGGGGGCGTGGAATCCAAAAAATAACAAAAAGGGAAATTGTATAAAATGTACATTAAGCTAAATACAAAGGTTGGGTATTCTAACTGCAAAGACGTCCGAGATATAGTTTTATAGCTGCATTTAAAGTTTGCATAAAGTTTTTAATCGATAACAATAAAATGGGAATATTTATCGATTGTTTGAAACAAACAAAAAATTTCAAGCCTCTAGCTCTTATGGGTTCTGAGATTGATGCGTTCACACATACGGACGGACGGACGGACGGACGGACAGACGGACATGGCTATATCGACTCAGTTTGTCGAGCTGATCAAGAATATATATACTTTATGGGGTCTGCCACGCCGCCTTCTGCCTGTTACATACATTTGACATTTTAACAAAATTTACGCCCAAACAAAATCAAATACAACCAATGGAAATCGAAAACTCATCTCGATTTAGACAGACCACGCAATATCGACAAAGTAGCTTATTCCAGGGACAAAACCAGAATAATCAGTGGCAAATGCAACAACAAGACACTCAAGTCGACACGTACAACTATCAGGGACAGGCAAATAAAAGACCAAAGTGTAGTACCGCAAGGTACACAGGACAAAAACTACAAAGAATAATTCACTTAACCGCAGATGACGCCCCACCCAACCAAAGGGACTGCGAATATCAAATAGTACACTAATAGTACACTTTTAACACAAAGCCACAGGTACAAATAAGTTATATGAAATATTGCTTTCAACAAATAGTATACAAATTTCAGAGCCCGAGGCCTTTATGTTACACATGCAAAGATTATGTAGTATGTAAAAATATTATTTTAGTTTATTGAAACCTGGAAATAGCCCCACAGCACGTTACACCACTTGTCAGCTTAAGCCTCTAACAGTCATTGGAGATGGCATTGGCATCATGGCAGAGTAACCGGGACATTTCTTCTTCATTTCTTCATTGCGCAACGGCATCAGGAGCTCAAGCATCAGTCAGCAACAATATTGCGGGGGGACGTAGGGAGCCGTCGTGTTAGGAGTGCGCGGAGTGCAAATTCAGCACTTTTGGGGCACAGGGCTAGGATTAGTAATAAGAAATTATGTTCTTAGAAGTTCATTGATTCATGGAAATATATTGCGTCGATTATTATCTCGCAACATTTAAGCAAAGTCTTCTCTATTTGCGCAAAACCTCGCTTAAGGTATTAAATATAATTAACTTAGAAACTGCTTAATGTATATATACTTGTATTGTATATATATTGTATATATATATTGTATATATATATACATGTATATATATATATGTCGGCGCATACTTAGTGTGTATGGTTGCGAGTGTGCGTGTGTGAGTGTATGGGTATACATTTTTGGGTATTTCACCATAGTGAAAATTTCATCATTATGGTAGTTATTGCATCAGCCTCTATTTGTCTTGTGATTGGCTGTTTACATTTTGTCGCTTTGAGAAGTATCGTTTTAGCGGGGCGACAGCGTAGGGTCGCTGGCGCCGAGCGTGGTTCGGTGGTAGGTACAAGAAATCAGGGAGATCAGAGAGAAATCAGGGGAGGTCTAGAACCAATGGAGAGTAATGGTGATTTTGATAATGCTGCAACATCAGAAGTGGGATCTGGCTCGCTACCTAATTTGGTAAATGATTCATGGCGAGTGTTAGTGGAAATGCAAAATAAGAACTTAATTGAACTTGTAAAAGCATTACAATCAACGGCGTCTGAAACGGCAAATAGTAAGACAGTTGTGCTGCCGAAATTTAACGCTGATCTTGTTGGCGCCGACGCGTTCGCTTGGTGCGCTACAGTAAACATAATTTTGGCGGAAAATAACATAAAAGGCAGTGCGTTGGTGATGGCTGTGAGTGCAGCGTTGGAAGGCAGTGCGTCGCAGTGGCTCTCACAAATTTGTTATCCTGACATAAATTGGGCCGAGTTTAAGGAGCTTTTTGTTCAGCGCTTTACAAGTGTAGAAACACCAGCACCTATGTTTTTGACAATGTTATCAGCTAGTCGCATGGTGACATCACTCGGTGCTAAATGGAGGAGATTGCTGTTTCGGTGACGCTTGCTCAGTTGGCTCATATTGATACCAGATTGCAACGACTAACTTTTACTTCAAACGTGCGTACTAGGAATGAACTGCAGACCGAGCTTAAGGCTTTCACTTTCAACAAACGAAAGAAATCTTTACCAGGAGAAACAGCTACATCTGACATAAAACGGCAGAATTTGTCACCAATAAAATGTCATTATTGTGGAAAGTTGGGTCACAAGATGGTTGAGTGTAGAGCTGGACAGCAGCAAAATCTTCCTCCATGTGCTGCAGAGCGTAGCGGCGAGAACGTGTTTGGTCACCATCAGCAATCAAATGTAACCTGCTTCAAGTGTGGCGAGGTTGGACACATTTCAATTCATTGCAGTAAGCTTAAAATGGACAAGGTCAAAGATACGCATCAGGTGAAAAGAGTGCAGCTTTGCGAAGTTGTTGAGCCCAAAGGAGTGATGGTTCATCAAGGCGAGACTTTCACGACAACGTTTGACTCTGGAGCAGAATGTTCATTGATTAAACAAAAGATAAGTGCTAAGTTAGTTGGTAAAAGAATTAACAATGTAGTAATGTTGAAAGGTATTGACAATGACAGCATTTGTAGTACATTGCAAATACTTAGCAACGTAAAAATTAACAATCATTTATTGAAATGCTATTCCATGTTTTGAGCGATGAATATTTGAAGAACAACATTGTGATTGGTCGAGAAATACTATCGCAGGGTTTTCATATTATTATGTGACCTCGAAAATTTGAAATTGTTAGATCAAAATCTGTAAACTGTTGTTCAAATGATGATATATTTTCTAAATTGAATACTGATCTTGTCGGTGAAGATAAAAATGAATTAAACAATTTATTGGAAAACTACTCAAATCTCTTACAAACGAAATTCCGTCTTCTAGAGTCAGCACAGGTGAAATGAAAATTAAATTAGTAGATCCCAGAAAAATTTTTCACAGAAGACCATACAGACTTAGGCCAAATGAAAGAGAATTGGTACACGATAAGATTAAAGAACTATTGGAATGTAATGTCACCAGGCCAAGTTGCTCACCCTATGCAAGTCCTCATCCCTCATTCCTTGTGTGTCGATTATCGTGAATTGAATGCTAATACAGTTTCAGATAGATATCCATTACCCCTTATAGCAGATCAGATAGCCAGACTTCATGGAGCGAAATATTTCACATGTTTAGATATGGCAAGCGGATATTACCAAATCCCTTTGCATGAAGAGTCAATTGAGTGTGCGGCTTTTGTCACCCCAGACGGCCAATACGAATTCTTGTCAATGCTGTTTGGTCTTAATAATGCACCTTCAGTTTTTCAGCTTACAGTAATGCATACTTTTGGAGAACTTGCAAATACATTTGTGGTTGTCTATATGGATGACGTATTGGTGGTGGCTACAACGAAAGGTGAGGCTTTGGAAAGGCTACAGATTACTCTTGATATTCTCACGAAAGCTGGATTTTTGTTTAATATTAAAAAGTGTTCGTTTGTTAAGTCGACAGTTCAATATTTGGGATATGAAGTGAGTGCAGGTCAAATTCGTCCAAAGTCACTTAAAATTTCAGAGTTAACTACCTACCGCCTCCTAAGTTGGTCTCTGCTTTAAGACAATTTATTGGATTAGCGTCTTATTTTAGGCAATTTATGCAAGGATTTTTTTTGTTTCATGAAGCCTTTGTATCTTTTGACATCGGAAAAGAACAAGTTTGTTTGGAAGCCAGAACATGAACAAATAAGACAAAAAGTTATTACTATCCTTGCACAGAAGTCAGTTTTGGCTATTTTTGATCCTCAATATCCAATCGAATTGCATACTGATGCAAGTGCTCGTGGTTACGGTGCCATTTTGCTACACAAAATAGAATCACGATACCATTCTTATGAATTAGAGACTCTTGCGGTTATCATGGCTATAAAGCAGTTTCGTCATTATTTGACGGGTAGAGATTTTGTTGTTATTACCGATTGTAATTCACTTATAGCATCAAGAACTAAACGTGACCTATCTTCCAGAGCACAAAGATGGTGAGCTTATTTACAGTCGTTCTCATTTGATTTGCAATATAGGGAGGGTAAACGAATGGCTCATGTTGATTTCTTTTCCAGCGATCTCCCATCCACTGATGCGATTGATACTTGTAAAATATCTGAAAAACGAGTTAATTTGGCAGAGATATCTAGTGATTGGCTTATGGCTGAACAGCGGAAGGATTCCGATATTATTAATATTGTTAATAAACTGAAAGACAATTCTTTTCCCGAGGACATTGCAAAAACTTACGAGTTATGAGCAGGAATAATTTATCGATCAGGTAAAGTTCAGGCTAGACTTCATCCAATACACATAACACTTCTTGGTCCTCAACACCCACCTCAAATTACCTTATTCCAACAACGGATCACTATCTCTTTGATGATGATCTCCAAATCATCCCCTTTATGTCTACCAGAGGATATACACCATCCCACTTTAGAGGTCTTACTTTTCATAAATAGTCTAACAATTTCAACGCCTATACCTCCACAACAACGTCGCTGTTTTCATAATTGCAATTTTGTTTTACTTAATCAACTAATTAATGCAACCGATTGGTCTCCTTTATATGATTCAGTTGACATTAGTGTGGCAACAACCATTTTCTATAACACTCTAAATACCATATTAGATGAGTGTGTTCCTATGCGCTTCTCTATACCGGTTATTAATAATCCTCCCTGGTTTACTCAGTCTCTTTCTAATTTAAGAAATATGAGGTCTAAATATTTCAAAAATTTTAAAAAGTCTGGGTCGACTGTTGACTGGTCGAAATATTCTATAGCTAAGTCTAATTTTAATATTTTAAATTCTCAGTGCTACGAGAATTATCTTATACGTTGCAAACGGCAGTTCGTCCGTGACCCCAAGCAATTTTATTCATTTGTAAATTCGAAGCGTAAATCTTCTAGTTTACCTTCCACATTTTTCTTTGGATTGGACAAATCTTGTAATGATCATGATTCCTCTGATCTTTTTGCAAATTTTTTCCAATCCACTTATTCTTCAGTTGATCCCTATACCACTTCTTACCCTTTCTTAATTTCTGCAACAAATAATATTAATGCTTCTAATGTTTCAGCCATTCGGTCATTGAAATCATCCTTCTCTCCTGGAGCTGATAATATACCCAGTTGCGTAATCAAAGAATGTAGTGTTTCCCTACAGCTACAATTACTAAGGCTATTAAATTTTTCCCTGGAAACCTCTGTTTTCCCTTCTGTTTGGAAACAGTCTTCTGTCATCCCACCCTACATAAAAAGGGCGGGAGGTCTGATATTTCTAATTACAGATGTATTGCGAAACTATCTGCTATTCCGAAGTTATTTGAAAAATAATAACATCGACACTTCAAAATTTTTGTAAATCCATTATCTCACCTTCTCAGCATGGTTTCGTTCAAAGTTGATCAACATCGACTAATCTATTAGAATTTACTTCACTAGTCAATGACAGTTTTTTAAATAAAATGCAAACTGATGTTATATACACTGATTTCAGCAAAGCATTTGACTCAGTACACCATGACATATTACTTCAAAAACTTGATCATTTGGGATTTTCCCCTAAGCTTGTTTCTTGGATTGCATCCTATTTAAAAGGTAGGACCACTAACTATACAACACATAGATGACCCATCTATAACAACGGTTTTCAGCACCTAAAAAGTGTTGTTGGCGTCCCACACATATTCGTATTCGCTCGTGTCCCTCATTTTGAGGTTCGAGCAGTGAAAATCTGAGAGGCAAAATCAGTTCGCTGCGAGCGATCAACCGTGCATGTTGAATTCTAATATGAAGCACTACTATATGCCATTTTTTCCTTTCTCTCTCTCTCTCTGCTCTCTCAAATATATATGTACATATATACATATAGTATATATACATATATGTACGCACAAGCAGCAGATCACAAAAATTGAAATTTGTTCGCCGAGAGGTTTCATTCCTTCCCTTCCGAGCAAAGGGTATACCAAACTGCTGAAAACGGTTTGCCATGCTCATGCAAAATGTTAAGATTTTCGTTATTATTTGTGTGAAGGGTATGAAAGCGTTGGTGCGCTTAGCGAATATGTTTTTGCAACGAGCATGCACGCATACTTACAGTCTCTTGCTCACATGTACAAGCATTTGTGTGTGCTTGTGTGCGAAACTCTACTCTTGCTGCCTGTGGAAATTGTAAGAACCCAACATTTCGATCATTTGGATAGCGCACACACATTTGCATACATGTATGTGTGCATGGGTCTTGAATATTGGCGAGTGCCTACCTCGACTTAGAATTGTGTACTCTATGAGCTTAGATATATCCGCCGTATTTTTTATATAATGGGTAATGGGTAATGGGTATAATGGTTTTGTTAAACTGTCAATTGTATGTAACAGGCAGAAGGAGGCGTGGCAGACCCCATAAAGTATAAATATTCTTGATCAGGGTGACGAACTAAATCGATTTAGCCCTGTCCGTCTGCGTGTTTGTCCGTCCGTCCGTCTGTCCGTATGTATGAAAGCGTCGATCTAAGAACCTATAAGAGCTAGAGACTTGAAATTTTTTGGAAGTCCATGTATAGCAGGCGCAGATCAAGTTTTTTTCAAACATTCGATAACTAGTACCGTTTTATTGTTATCGATTAAAAACCTTATCGAAATACAGTAGATCATATGCTGAAAATTTCATTGAAATCCATTAAGTATCAGAGAAGTAATTAAACAAAACGTTTTGTCAATTGCAACATGTGACCAGAAACCCACCCCTGTTTTCATTTTTTCTATACATGTGCACACATACATTGAGACATTCGAATGCGAGCATTCTTGTCTGTTCTAAGAATCACAACAATTACAGCTGACTGCTTGAATTTTGTTATAATTCTTAGCTGCCTTTAGTTTCGATTTTGCTACTGCTTGTCTAAGCAATGGAGTGGCAATATTGATAGAAGTGGGGTAAGCCGTGCCAAGCAGATCTGGGTTCGAACCCAGCCGATGTCAAAATTTTTTTATTGTTCTTTTTTTTTCACACACACAATGGTGGTGTCGGTAGAGGTGATGCGCTTTGATCAATAGATGTTGGTTCGACTCCAGGTGCGGACTTTTCAGATTTTCTTAATTTTTTATTTTTTTCTTTTATTAAATTACTATTACTATTATTCTTAAAAAAAAAAACTACTTTTTTGACAAACATCCTATTTGATTGTAAAAGTGCAAGATTGGCAATTTAGTTAAATTTTGTATACAAGATACAGAATGTATATAAAAACGCAGATCGTACGAGGTTCAGGGGATCTCCTAGTCGGGCAACCCCGACTAGAGTTTTCTTACTTGTTTACTACTGAACAATAGAAGCTCTGTACTAACCAAATTTCTACTTAAAAATGGATCACAGGACACCATTAGCTTGTCATTCAACCGATCCCCGCTCGTTAAAGCTCTAGGTCTTTCTAATTTTGGCTTATTTTGGAGGCATAAAATTTCTTCAATTTGCGTTTTGGATTTTAGCTGTTTAACACTCATATTTGAAATAACTAGGCGTTATTCGGTAATAAAATATTTTCCTAGGATTTTGAACTAAATTATGTCCACTTGATTATTAAATTTGGACAAAAATCATTGCAACTTATTGCGAAATTATGCCTGAGCATGCTAATGCATACATTCGAAAACAACCGTTATAATTTTCGGTACGAAGACTTTATTGGATTCAAAAAGGCGCCCTTTAATGGTTTTTTAGTTGTAACTCTTAAACTAATCAACATATCGGTATATTTTTATACCCTGAACCCATTGAAAATGGGAAATCAGGGTATAATGGTTTTGTTAAGCTGCCAAATGTATGTAACAGGCAGAAGGGGGCGTGGCAGACCCCATAAAGTATATATATTCTTGATCAGGGAGACGAGTTGAGTCGATTTAGCTCTGTCCGTCTGTCTGTCTGTCTGTCCGTCTGTCCGTCTGTCCGTCTGTCCGTCTGTCCGTCTGTCCGTATGTATGAACGCGTCGATATCAGAACATATAAGAGCTAGAGACTTGAAATTTTTTTTGGAAGTCCCTGTATAGCACGCGCATATCGAGTTTGTTTTAGAAAATCGATAACTATTCCCGTTCTTTTGTTATCGATTAAAAACCTTATCGAACTGAAGTAAATAAATTATATCTCGTACATCTTTAGAGCTAGAGTCTCAAAATTTTGCATTTAGTTTCATTTATATTTTATACAATTTCGGTTTTTGTTAGATTTTGGATATTGGTTCAAAATTTTTCAAAAATTTTCAAATTGAAGGTTAGTTGCAAATATAGCCAATATGTGAATGAGTTTGCAATTTTATACAACTGCAAAATATTCAATATAATATGTAGATCATATGCTGAAAATTTCATTGAAATCCATTAAGTATCAGAGAAGTAATTAAACAAAACGTTTTGTCAATTGCGACATGTGACCAGAAACCCACCCCTGTTTTCATTTTTTCTATACATGTGCACACATACATTGAGACATTCGAATGCGAGCATTCTTGTCTGTTCTAAGAATCACAACAATAACAGCTGACTGCGTGAATTTTGTATTAATTCTTAGCTGCCTTTAGTCTCAAATTTGCTACTACTTGGCTAAGCAGTGCAGTGGCGGTGTTGATAGAAGCGGGGCACGCCGTGCCGTGCGCGCAGATCTGGGATCGAGCCCCGCCGATGTCAAATATTTTATGTCGTATATTCTTAATTTTTTATTTTTTTCTTTTATTAAATTATTATTACTCTTTAAAAATTATATTATATTCTTTAAAAAAAAAAAACATGCTTTTTGATTGTGAAAGTGTAAGATTAGCAATTTAATTAAATTTTGTATAAGTTTGTAATGTATACAAGATACGGAATATATTTAAAAACGCAGATCAGACGGGGTTCAGGGGATCTCCTAGTCGGGTACCCCCGACTAGAGTTTTCTTACTTGTTATACCCTGAACCCATTGAAAATGGGAAATCAGGGTATAATGTTTTTGTGAAAATGTATGTAACAGGCAGAAGGAGACATGGCAGACCCCATAAAGTATATATATTCTTGATCAGCTCGACAAACTGAGTCGATATAGCCATGTCCGTCTGTCCGTCCGTCCGTCCGTCCGTCCGTCCGTCCGTCCGTCCGTCCGTCCGTGTGAACGCAGTGATCTCGCAAACCACAAAAGCTAGAGATCTGAAATTTGAAATGTATACTCGTGTATATCCTACGCAGTACGAGTTTATCATTTTTTTTCGATAACTCATCCCATTTCCTTATTATCGATAAAAATCGATAACTTTTCTTCGTTTTTGAATACCGTTATAGCTATAGATTTCAGATTTACTGTGTGTATCCGTGTAATGAATACAAACATTTTGCAATTTTTGAATTTTGGATTCCAAGCCCTCTTCCCCCATAATTTGAAAAAACAACGTATTTCAAATACTAGAGACTTGTGCTTTGGCAAATACATACATATGAATGTCATTATTACGCTGTAAAAGTTTAATTACGAAAGTCTATCTAGAAGCAAACCTATTAAACAAATAAGTTTCCAAAATATAGCCCATACTGCAACCCAAGCGCTGCCCGCGCGCAGTCGCTGCGTAAACTGCGCAGTAGCAGGGAAAGTGCTTGTGCGTGCGTGTGCATGTGTGTGTGTGTGTATGTGTTGTTTGTATATATGTATATATAAAAGAAGCGTAAAATGATTTGAATATCGCATCTTCGCAGGGTTCAGGGTATCTCTTAGTCGAGCAGTCTCGACTAGAGCACTCTTACTTGTTTCCTGTAAAATAAAGTTAACTAAACAGAATATAATAAGACTGTATTTCAAATTTTCTGCTGTACGAAGACTTTATTGGCAAACTGTACATATATATATATATATATATATATATATAGTTATGAGTCGAATAGATGTCGCGACATATGCTAACGGCAACGCTAATATAATTTAACAGACGAAGTAAGAGTTAGATTATGACCACTTGCTTTATTGAATAGTAGCTTGAGACTAACAAATGTGTGTCTATTGAACAATAAAGTGCGCTCTATCAGAATGTTTGCAACTTTTGGGTGATGCATGTTGCTGGGAACAAATGTTTACTTGTGGGTGATGCATGTTGCTGGAAACGGATTTATGCTGATTGTGATTTATTTCGATCGATGCCGATCGATGGGGGAGAAGCGCCGGCTTGGCTGCTCTTTGTTTATAATTACCGAGCTTGGGAATATTTACATTAATAATTTGGCTATGGGAACAGCTTTTGGATATTGTGGACGTAATCAGTATGATTATGTCACTTCCCTCTCCTTAAGAGGCGAGCCTGCGAGTCAAGGTGACACAGAAGAATAAAGTTTTGGTAAAGTTGATTGTGTTATCTCGATAGTTGTATTTTCTTGTTGTTCTTCCTGTTGAACTGATGGTATTGTTTGATTGTTGGGCTCGTGAATTTGTTTCTTAAATTTTTTACGGATTAATATTATGTGGTTACAAGATACGTATTTAAAATACAAGTAAGAGTGCTCTAGTCGAGCCTGCTCGACTAAGAGATACCCTGAACCCTGCGAAGATGCGATATTCAAATCATTTTACGCTTCTTTTATATATACATATATACAAACAACACATACACACACACACACATGCACACGCACGCACAAGCACTTGCTCTGCTATTGCGCAGTTTACGCAGCGACTGCGCGTGGGCAGCGCTTGGGCTGCAGAATGGGCTATATTATGGAAACTTATTTGTTGAATTAGTTTTCTTCTAGATGGACTTTCAGACTTCTTGTTCGTATGCTTGTGGATAACTGTATTGTTTTGTATACAAAGGCGAATTGGGAGTAGTGTTAATAACATGTTTTTCTTGATTACTGAAACTAAGTCGCCTTCTTTGAATTGAATGTGGTAATATTGTTTCAACAAGCTTATTATATTAAATTTTTCTTCTTAATTTAAATGTTCTAGTCGTTAAAGGCTTGAGTTCGTAGATTCTTGATTTTTAGAATTATCTCTGATTGGATTGCTGAAGTGTTGATTAGTTTCAAGATTTGGTTGAGCTACGAAATGATTTTGGTTTTCGATCGGAATATCGTTGATTAATTTATACTTTCTATTGTATAAATTTACAGTTTGGGATTTATAATCTATAACGGCTTGTGCTTCTGAAAGCAGTCTTCTACCAATTAATAGATCATACTCTGGTGAAAATTGATGTAGAAGAAATTCATTATTACTCTTGAACAAGTTGTTGGAATGGACATTCACCTTTTTATACCCTGAACCCATTGAAAATGGGAAATCAGGGTATAATGTTTTTGTGAAAATGTATGTAACAGGCAGAAGGAGACATGGCAGACCACATAAAGTATATATATTCTTGATCAGCTCGACAAACTGAGTCGATATAGCCATGTCCGTCTGTCCGTCCGTCCGTCCGTGTGAACGCAGCGATCTAGCAAACCACAAAAGGTCTCAAAAACATATTCGCTAAGTGCACCAACGCTTTCATACCCTTAACACAAATAATAATGAAATTGTAAAAATTTTGCATGAGCATGGCAAACCCTTTCAGCAGTTTAACATACTCTTCTCTCAGAAGGGAAGGAATAAAACGTCTCGACGAACGAATTTCAATTTGGGTGCGCTGCTGCTTGTACGTATGTATGTATAGGTATATATTTGAGAACAGAGAAAGAGAGAGAGAGAGTAAGGAAAAAATAGCATATAGTGGTTCTTTATATGAGAATGTGACCATTTCGGTTGAGCGCTCGCAGCGCACTGATTTTGCCGGACCATATTTTTACTGTCTGAGCCTAAACCGACCGAGCCGAGCAAATACGAAGTTGAGTGGTTCACCACGCACAAATTTTTCAGTGTGGAATAACTTTGTTCTAGTTGACGCATCTATGTGTTGTATGGTTAGTGGTGATAGTTAAAGGTCCATTGCTGGTTTGAATAAAACAATCGGTATCATGAACTGGTAAATTAAAAACATTGGATGTCATCATATCGACAGTAGATCCTGTATCTATTAAACATTTTAAATTTTTGCCCTTATAAGTGATAACTATGTATTGTTGGTTTCCGAGGCTGGCAGCTGAAAATTTTCGGCTTTCTCGATTTCTATTTCATTTCGTTGCTCTGTCGTTCGGCTGTGGCTGTTTGTGTGTATGTGTAGTCTGAACTTTGTGGGTAACTTTGTTCTTGGTAATATTGAGGATAGTATTCGGAATAAGAAGCTAATTGACTGTAATATTCTTGTTGCATATAATCGTGCATATCGTGCATATAATCGTGTGGAGTTACTTGTGTATGTTGTCCGAAACGATTATTGTCAAATTGGTTCTGTCTGAGTCTGAGTGTGGAGTATAATGGTCTGACCGGGTTAGGTGCTGGTTGCATTGGTCGAGGTGGATAATGATTAGGTGGAAAAATGTTATTGTTAGTATAATTAGGTGTTGGTGGAAGATATGGTTGTTGAAAATAAGGTCGATATGGGACATAGGAATGGTTTGGTTGAAGAAATGTGGAAAACTTTTGAATATTGGGATTTGGGTGTAACGGCTTGAAATTTTTATCTTGTTAGACCCTGAACCCATTGAAAATGGGAAATCAGGGTATAATGTTTTTGTGAAAATGTATGTAACAGGCAGAAGGAGACATGGCAGACCACATAAAGTATATATATTCTTGATCAGCTCGACAAACTGAGTCGATATAGCCATGTCCGTCTGTCCGTCCGTCCGTCCGTATGAACGCAGCGATCTCGCAAACCACAAAAGCTAGAGATCTGAAATTTGAAATGTATACTCGTGTATAAGTTATTCAGAGGGTTTCCCGTATTGATTAATAGCTGGGTTACGCTGGTTATATGCCGTTGGGCAGAATGAGTAGATTTCAAATTAAGAAGGCGATGGCCGTTCTGCTTTATTTCCAAAATCAGACTAACTCTATAGTACAAAAGAATCTTAACGCTAAGCTAGCCCTGACACAATTTAGCTGATGCAGCAACAATGCCCAGACGGATCATGCGCATTGTGCATGGTACTCTGGACGACGGTTTGTGTAGAATTGTTTACGTAACGTCATCCGATACAATTGGCTACTAAGCTATTTTGGATCGCTGTCTTGTGGCTGGTCGGATGTGTTAACTTTTCCCTCCTTAAGACGAAGGCCGTCCTCGGTTTTCCTTAGAGCATCGATGACAGTTTTTAGAGCAGCCTGCCGTCTATTTTTTTTCCACTTTTGATAAAACTTGGAGAGGAAGAATCCAGTGAGCAGGAGGATAATAGTAAGTATCATGAACGCTGTGAGCCATGTCGTTAGGTGTTTTTCGACGTCGCCGATATGCTGTATATTTTCGAAATTCAATCTCTGAAGATATGGTAAGCTCAGAATCTCCTGATGACCAGTGATATTGAGAAGGGTTGATGTTGCAGAGCCTGGGTGTCTTCGTATGATGTTTCTCATGTTCTTGTACTGAGACCCATTTATGTTGATTTCATCTTCGAATGTCAACAGGAAGGTGCCATGGATAAGTTTGCTTGTTCCATTATCTATTTCTATTGTAGCCGTTTCTTCGTTTAGTATGATGATTCCATCATCTACTATTTCCAGCGGTTGTAGGTGACTGGGTCGAGTACTGCAATGTGCGATGCCTCCAGAGTGTAATAATTGAGCACATGTTGTAGAATTCAGCTCCTTGCAGAATGTTGAAGTGAGCGTAGCAGTGCAGTTTCCAATCGGTAAAATTTTATTGCCACAGTCTGCAATGTTGTTGTTATCAGCGAAGTTTAGTATTGTGCCATTGTGCTGAACCGGAAAAATAATAATCTTTTTACATACTAAGTGAGGATTTGGGTATTTTATAATGAAGTGTACAAAATTATGATCTAACAATACATTTACATAGGCTATTTCCATTAAATCTGTTATAGTGATATATGAAGAATGCTCATTTAAAATTTGTTTTAAATCATTTGAATCAAGGATTGTCGGGTTTATTATCTGAATCTTTGCAAGTGTGATAGACAACATTATTGTCTCTAGCTCTGAAATAATAATTCTATTTCTTGTGAGTAGTGTCTCGTAAAGGTGACCTGAATTTATCTGCTTTTCTTTTGCGAATTTAATTATACTATTTACGGATTCTGTAAGATTGTTAATTTTATCCTGTACCTTTGTATTTATAACTGCCTGTCTATTTAATGTTTCACTTAGCTTTCTTTGGTTGAACTTTAATTCCTCGGAATCATTGAAATCTGGAGTTCCTGCGACAATCTTTAGGGCTGTTCCCAAGATATTTATACTCCTTGTTTGTCTATGGTGAATGTTGACTGTTTCTAGTAGTGTTCTAATGTGGCCTATGTCGGATTCAAGAATTTTTTTCATGTGTGACTGCGGAAAATGAATCATAAGTGAATTTGTCTCCTCGGCCATTTCCGAGTACATAGTTAAATTAGAGGAGTGTCTAAGGAATTTAAACTTAAGCATTTCCGTCCGTTATTGGTATGTAGTCCGAGTTCGAATATTCGATGATTTTTCCATTTGTTATTGTTACAAAAAGTAGGAGGCGTAGAATCCAAACCCTAATTGAAGATACAGAACAGGAAATGTGTTATAAGGATATTTTATCTTATGTTATCCTTATGTACTTCCCTCCCCCTTATGAGAACCGTTGTCCCCAAATCGGCTTCTATAGTGGCCTCTTCAAATAAAGGCGTTAACTTATTTCCGAGCCTTTTGTTTAATTTCATGAGGACTTTATTACCAGCCTGGAAAGTTCTGTTTTGTCTATCTGTGTTATGCTTTTGTAACAGTGTTTCTTGAGCTTTACTAATTTTGTCCCTTATTTCTGCCTCGAATTCTGGTGGGGATGAATGTATTATATCAATTGGTTTCTCATTTACGACGGAATGAATTGTTCTGTTATATTCTATTGTAGCTTGTAGGATTAACTCTATTGTATCGTTCATGTGTTTTTCTAATTTTAAACATCTGGCAATTTCTGCAAGTGTACTGTGGAATCTTTCTACTTGCCCATTCGATGTACTATGGAGCGGAGGGGAATTTACAATGTCAATACTAACACGATTTTTCAGAAGTGATTTAATTGTTCCTGAATTTAATGATGGTTCGTTATCGCAATATATGATTCTAGTGTGAGGATAAAAGTTCATAAGTTGTAGAATAGGTGGTTCAATGTCTGTTATAGTTCTTGAAGCTATAGGCTGAACAATTGCAAATTTGGAAAATTTATCGATGCAAGTTAAAAAATATTTCCTGTCAGTGGAAAAAATGTCTATATGTAGGATTTCTCCCACTTGGTTAGGGATGGGTGTTTCGCCAATGTATTGCTTTTGTGGGTGTCTATCATATTTCGCTTTGTTACAGATTTTACAATTTGAGACTATCTCGTTTGCCAAACGAGTCATTTTGGGGAAAAAATAGTCTTGTATAATTTGCTTTACATTTTCTTGAACGGCTCTATGAGCTCTGGCATGTTCCGCAATTACTATTTCTTTCTGCTCGTTTTTGTCGTGTACGTCGATGACCAACTTGTTTGCGTACCAAAATTTAGTTGATGGAAAGGTTTCAAATAATTTGCTTTGAATAAATGCTAATGTTGATAAATCGCATTTAATTGCGTTCACTACGTCCTTTTTTACTGCATCACACACTTTCCCTATTAAGTTTTCTCTGTTTGTAAAGTGTATAATATGCCGTGTCTTTTGTCCGAACATGATAATAATTTTCTCAGAGGCCGCGATGGCTTCTTCAATAATTATTTGATTTCGAAAACAATTGATCGGTTTGTCCGTGGACTCGATAGTGTAAGTTAGCGATAATTCGCTATGCATTGTGGCCAGGTCAGATAGAGCATTTTCCTCTAAAGCGTAAAGGTTTTGTCTTGACAGAGCGTCAGCAACAAAATTTTCCTTTCCCGGTTTAAAGAAGATGTGAGCATTGTGCTCGTCAATGAAGGATTTCCATCTTTTTATTTTCGCGTTAGGGTTTTTGTCAGAGACTGCAAATGTCAGTGGCTGATGGTCAGTGTAAATATTTAAATTTGTTACACCATACAAATAGTTTCTAAGGCTTTTTAAAGCTAATACTATTGCTAGTAGCTCACGTTCATTTGTAGCGAAATTTAATTCATTGTCTCTTAGTGTTCTGGAAATCATGGTAATTGGTTTCTTATCTTGCGATAAGACTGCACCTAGGCCAGACGATGAAGCGTCTGTTGTTAAATCAAAGGGTTTCTGGTAGTCGGGGTATAGGAGCATTACATCTTCTGAAGCTAAGACATTTTTAAGTTTTTCAAAAGTCAACTTTTGCTTCTCATTGAGGCTCACAGGTATCTTTTTTGACTGTCCAGCACTTACTTTGCCATTGTCACCTTTTAGAATGTCTGTTAGTGGTTTTGCTATAGATGCAAAATCTTTAATAAAACACCTGTAATAGCTTGCTAAACCAAGGAATGATCTGAGATGAAACAAGGTAGTTGGCTGTCCGAATTTTCCAATTGCTTCTACCTTGCTGGGATTTGTTGTAATACCGCCTCGAGACACCACGAATCCAAGATATTCTACTTTTTCCTTGAAAAAGTGAGATTTTTCTCGCGATACCCTCATATTTGCGTTATACAACTTATCCAATACCCAAGCAATGTGATATACGTGACTTTCCATATCCTCAGAGAAGATGATCACGTCGTCTATGTAGACGTAACATGACTTGCCGATCTGTTCTCTAAGAACGTCATCAATTGCTCTTTGAAAAATTCCAGGGGCATTTTTTAACCCAAAGGGAAGTCTACAGAATTCATACTTCCCGTTTCCCACCGAAAAAGCAGTTTTTTTCCTATTTTTTTCTGCGAGGAGGATTTGGTGGAATCCCGATTTCAAGTCAAGTGTTGTGAAATATTTCGCTTTTCCCAAATTTGAAAGGATAGCTACTATATTTGGTATAGGGTACTTGTCGTCAACCGTTTTTGAATTTAATTTTCTAAAGTCAATGACAAGTCGTTTTTTCTTATTTCCCCGTTCGTCTACTCCTTTTTTGTCAACTACCCACACCGGATTGTTATACGATGATGTGGATGGTCTAATGATGTTATCCCTCAGCATGCTTTCTGTTTCGTTGTTAACGAACTCAGATACCCAGATACCCCTAATGGGTAAGGATAAAGTTTAGAGTATATAGCTTGCTCATCTTTTGTTCGGATCGTAGCAATAACATTAGTGTTATATGGAAGAGCTTCATTGGGGTCAGCGAAAACGCCTATTTTTCCTTTTATCATTTTCCTGAATTCTTTCTCAATTTGTTGGGGGACTTCTATATTTTCTACCTCTGTAAAATTTACACTTGCGCATTTTTGAAATTGAATTATTTCTGGTCCTGCTTCAGTATTTAGAATTTTATTTTTAAAGTCTAAAGTGGCGTTTACTTTATTTAACAAGTCGAGCCCTATTATGCCATCGAAGCTTGTTAAGTTTGGAAGTAAAAAAATGTAGTTTTAGTATTAAAAAGATGCATAAGGCATTTCTTTTGAATAGATGTAAAGCCATGAAGTGACTTGACTGAAAATGCGTCTTTTACCATAGTTACGTTTTTTAGTTCTGTGATTGGCTTAATGTAACTTTTTGAGGCGCCGATATCAATAAGGAGTTTAATCGTCCTGCCTGCTATCGTTCGCTCTACAAACGGTAGCAGGGAACTGTGCCTAAAAAATTGAGTTCCTGAAGTTGATCTTCATCATCTATGTCCGATGCTTCGGATTCTGCTATTGTCTGATATTCTTGCTTTTGTAATTCGGAATCTGTTTCTTGTGAGATATGGTTCACCCGTTGTTGTTTCGGACCTGTATACCTGGCTGTTCCAGTATATGCTCTCTTTGGGACTTGGTTTTGGATACTGGAAGTAGTAGCTTGGTTTTGATATTGGCAGCTGAAAATTTTCGGCTTTCTCGATTTCTATTTCATTTCGTTGCTCTGTCGTTCGGCTGTGGCTGTTTGTGTGTATGTGTAGTCTGAACTTTGTGGGTAACTTTGTTCTTGGTAATATTGAGGATAGTATTCGGAATAAGAAGCTAATTGACTGTAATATTCTTGTTGCATATAATCGTGCATATCGTGCATATAATCGTGTGGAGTTACTTGTGTATGTTGTCCGAAACGATTATTGTCAAATTGGTTCTGTCTGAGTCTGAGTGTGGAGTATAATGGTCTGACCGGGTTAGGTGCTGGTTGCATTGGTCGAGGTGGATAATGATTAGGTGGAAAAATGTTATTGTTAGTATAATTAGGTGTTGGTGGAAGATATGGTTGTTGAAAATAAGGTCGATATGGGACATAGGAATGGTTTGGTTGAAGAAATGTGGAAAACTTTTGAATATTGGGATTTGGGTGTAACGGCTTGAAATTTTTATCTTGTTAGACCCTGAACCCATTGAAAATGGGAAATCAGGGTATAATGTTTTTGTGAAAATGTATGTAACAGGCAGAAGGAGACATGGCAGACCACATAAAGTATATATATTCTTGATCAGCTCGACAAACTGAGTCGATATAGCCATGTCCGTCTGTCCGTCCGTCCGTCCGTATGAACGCAGCGATCTCGCAAACCACAAAAGCTAGAGATCTGAAATTTGAAATGTATACTCGTGTATAAGTTATTCAGAGGGTTTCCCGTATTGATTAATAGCTGGGTTACGCTGGTTATATGCCGTTGGGCAGAATGAGTAGATTTCAAATTAAGAAGGCGATGGCCGTTCTGCTTTATTTCCAAAATCAGACTAACTCTATAGTACAAAAGAATCTTAACGCTAAGCTAGCCCTGACACAATTTAGCTGATGCAGCAACAATGCCCAGACGGATCATGCGCATTGTGCATGGTACTCTGGACGACGGTTTGTGTAGAATTGTTTACGTAACGTCATCCGATACAATTGGCTACTAAGCTATTTTGGATCGCTGTCTTGTGGCTGGTCGGATGTGTTAACTTTTCCCTCCTTAAGACGAAGGCCGTCCTCGGTTTTCCTTAGAGCATCGATGACAGTTTTTAGAGCAGCCTGCCGTCTATTTTTTTTCCACTTTTGATAAAACTTGGAGAGGAAGAATCCAGTGAGCAGGAGGATAATAGTAAGTATCATGAACGCTGTGAGCCATGTCGTTAGGTGTTTTTCGACGTCGCCGATATGCTGTATATTTTCGAAATTCAATCTCTGAAGATATGGTAAGCTCAGAATCTCCTGATGACCAGTGATATTGAGAAGGGTTGATGTTGCAGAGCCTGGGTGTCTTCGTATGATGTTTCTCATGTTCTTGTACTGAGACCCATTTATGTTGATTTCATCTTCGAATGTCAACAGGAAGGTGCCATGGATAAGTTTGCTTGTTCCATTATCTATTTCTATTGTAGCCGTTTCTTCGTTTAGTATGATGATTCCATCATCTACTATTTCCAGCGGTTGTAGGTGACTGGGTCGAGTACTGCAATGTGCGATGCCTCCAGAGTGTAATAATTGAGCACATGTTGTAGAATTCAGCTCCTTGCAGAATGTTGAAGTGAGCGTAGCAGTGCAGTTTCCAATCGGTAAAATTTTATTACCACAGTCTGCAATGTTGTTGTTATCAGCGAAGTTTAGTATTGTGCCATTGTGCTGAACCGGAAAAATAATAATCTTTTTACATACTAAGTGAGGATTTGGGTATTTTATAATGAAGTGTACAAAATTATGATCTAACAATACATTTACATAGGCTATTTCCATTAAATCTGTTATAGTGATATATGAAGAATGCTCATTTAAAATTTGTTTTAAATCATTTGAATCAAGGATTGTCGGGTTTATTATCTGAATCTTTGCAAGTGTGATAGACAACATTATTGTCTCTAGCTCTGAAATAATAATTCTATTTCTTGTGAGTAGTGTCTCGTAAAGGTGACCTGAATTTATCTGCTTTTCTTTTGCGAATTTAATTATACTATTTACGGATTCTGTAAGATTGTTAATTTTATCCTGTACCTTTGTATTTATAACTGCCTGTCTATTTAATGTTTCACTTAGCTTTCTTTGGTTGAACTTTAATTCCTCGGAATCATTGAAATCTGGAGTTCCTGCGACAATCTTTAGGGCTGTTCCCAAGATATTTATACTCCTTGTTTGTCTATGGTGAATGTTGACTGTTTCTAGTAGTGTTCTAATGTGGCCTATGTCGGATTCAAGAATTTTTTTCATGTGTGACTGCGGAAAATGAATCATAAGTGAATTTGTCTCCTCGGCCATTTCCGAGTACATAGTTAAATTAGAGGAGTGTCTAAGGAATTTAAACTTAAGCATTTCCGTCCGTTATTGGTATGTAGTCCGAGTTCGAATATTCGATGATTTTTCCATTTGTTATTGTTACAAAAAGTAGGAGGCGTAGAATCCAAACCCTAATTGAAGATACAGAACAGGAAATGTGTTATAAGGATATTTTATCTTATGTTATCCTTATGTACTTCCCTCCCCCTTATGAGAACCGTTGTCCCCAAATCGGCTTCTATAGTGGCCTCTTCAAATAAAGGCGTTAACTTATTTCCGAGCCTTTTGTTTAATTTCATGAGGACTTTATTACCAGCCTGGAAAGTTCTGTTTTGTCTATCTGTGTTATGCTTTTGTAACAGTGTTTCTTGAGCTTTACTAATTTTGTCCCTTATTTCTGCCTCGAATTCTGGTGGGGATGAATGTATTATATCAATTGGTTTCTCATTTACGACGGAATGAATTGTTCTGTTATATTCTATTGTAGCTTGTAGGATTAACTCTATTGTATCGTTCATGTGTTTTTCTAATTTTAAACATCTGGCAATTTCTGCAAGTGTACTGTGGAATCTTTCTACTTGCCCATTCGATGTACTATGGAGCGGAGGGGAATTTACAATGTCAATACTAACACGATTTTTCAGAAGTGATTTAATTGTTCCTGAATTTAATGATGGTTCGTTATCGCAATATATGATTCTAGTGTGAGGATAAAAGTTCATAAGTTGTAGAATAGGTGGTTCAATGTCTGTTATAGTTCTTGAAGCTATAGGCTGAACAATTGCAAATTTGGAAAATTTATCGATGCAAGTTAAAAAATATTTCCTGTCAGTGGAAAAAATGTCTATATGTAGGATTTCTCCCACTTGGTTAGGGATGGGTGTTTCGCCAATGTATTGCTTTTGTGGGTGTCTATCATATTTCGCTTTGTTACAGATTTTACAATTTGAGACTATCTCGTTTGCCAAACGAGTCATTTTGGGGAAAAAATAGTCTTGTATAATTTGCTTTACATTTTCTTGAACGGCTCTATGAGCTCTGGCATGTTCCGCAATTACTATTTCTTTCTGCTCGTTTTTGTCGTGTACGTCGATGACCAACTTGTTTGCGTACCAAAATTTAGTTGATGGAAAGGTTTCAAATAATTTGCTTTGAATAAATGCTAATGTTGATAAATCGCATTTAATTGCGTTCACTACGTCCTTTTTTACTGCATCACACACTTTCCCTATTAAGTTTTCTCTGTTTGTAAAGTGTATAATATGCCGTGTCTTTTGTCCGAACATGATAATAATTTTCTCAGAGGCCGCGATGGCTTCTTCAATAATTATTTGATTTCGAAAACAATTGATCGGTTTGTCCGTGGACTCGATAGTGTAAGTTAGCGATAATTCGCTATGCATTGTGGCCAGGTCAGATAGAGCATTTTCCTCTAAAGCGTAAAGGTTTTGTCTTGACAGAGCGTCAGCAACAAAATTTTCCTTTCCCGGTTTAAAGAAGATGTGAGCATTGTGCTCGTCAATGAAGGATTTCCATCTTTTTATTTTCGCGTTAGGGTTTTTGTCAGAGACTGCAAATGTCAGTGGCTGATGGTCAGTGTAAATATTTAAATTTGTTACACCATACAAATAGTTTCTAAGGCTTTTTAAAGCTAATACTATTGCTAGTAGCTCACGTTCATTTGTAGCGAAATTTAATTCATTGTCTCTTAGTGTTCTGGAAATCATGGTAATTGGTTTCTTATCTTGCGATAAGACTGCACCTAGGCCAGACGATGAAGCGTCTGTTGTTAAATCAAAGGGTTTCTGGTAGTCGGGGTATAGGAGCATTACATCTTCTGAAGCTAAGACATTTTTAAGTTTTTCAAAAGTCAACTTTTGCTTCTCATTGAGGCTCACAGGTATCTTTTTTGACTGTCCAGCACTTACTTTGCCATTGTCACCTTTTAGAATGTCTGTTAGTGGTTTTGCTATAGATGCAAAATCTTTAATAAAACACCTGTAATAGCTTGCTAAACCAAGGAATGATCTGAGATGAAACAAGGTAGTTGGCTGTCCGAATTTTCCAATTGCTTCTACCTTGCTGGGATTTGTTGTAATACCGCCTCGAGACACCACGAATCCAAGATATTCTACTTTTTCCTTGAAAAAGTGAGATTTTTCTCGCGATACCCTCATATTTGCGTTATACAACTTATCCAATACCCAAGCAATGTGATATACGTGACTTTCCATATCCTCAGAGAAGATGATCACGTCGTCTATGTAGACGTAACATGACTTGCCGATCTGTTCTCTAAGAACGTCATCAATTGCTCTTTGAAAAATTCCAGGGGCATTTTTTAACCCAAAGGGAAGTCTACAGAATTCATACTTCCCGTTTCCCACCGAAAAAGCAGTTTTTTTCCTATTTTTTTCTGCGAGGAGGATTTGGTGGAATCCCGATTTCAAGTCAAGTGTTGTGAAATATTTCGCTTTTCCCAGATTTGAAAGGATAGCTACTATATTTGGTATAGGGTACTTGTCGTCAACCGTTTTTGAATTTAATTTTCTAAAGTCAATGACAAGTCGTTTTTTCTTATTTCCCCGTTCGTCTACTCCTTTTTTGTCAACTACCCACACCGGATTGTTATACGATGATGTGGATGGTCTAATGATGTTATCCCTCAGCATGCTTTCTGTTTCGTTGTTAACGAACTCAGATACCCAGATACCCCTAATGGGTAAGGATAAAGTTTAGAGTATATAGCTTGCTCATCTTTTGTTCGGATCGTAGCAATAACATTAGTGTTATATGGAAGAGCTTCATTGGGGTCAGCGAAAACGCCTATTTTTCCTTTTATCATTTTCCTGAATTCTTTCTCAATTTGTTGGGGGACTTCTATATTTTCTACCTCTGTAAAATTTACACTTGCGCATTTTTGAAATTGAATTATTTCTGGTCCTGCTTCAGTATTTAGAATTTTATTTTTAAAGTCTAAAGTGGCGTTTACTTTATTTAACAAGTCGAGCCCTATTATGCCATCGAAGCTTGTTACGTTTTTATACCCTGAACCCATTGAAAATGGGAATTCAGGGTATAATGGTTTTGTTAAAATGTCAAATGTATGTAACAGGCAGAAGGAGGCGTGGCAGACCCCATAAAGTATATATATTCTTGATCAGGACGACGAGCTGAGTCGATATAGCCATGTCCGTCTGTCCGTCTGTCCGTCTGTCCGTCTGTCCGTCTGTCCGTCTGTCCGTCTGTCCGTCCGTCCGTATGTGTGAACGCGTCGATTTCAGAACCTATAAGAGCTAGAGACTTGAAATTTTTTTTGGAAGTCCCTGTATATCACGCGCATATCGAGTTTGTTTTAAAAAATCGATAACTTTTCCCGTTCTTTTGTTATCGATTAAAAACCTTATCGAAATGAAGTTAATAAATTATATCTCGTACATGTTTGAAGCTAGAGTCTCCAAATTTTGCATTTAGTTTCATTTATATTTTATACAATTTCGGTTTTTGTTAGATTTTGGATATTGGTTCAAAATTTTTCAAAAATTTTCAAATTGAAGGTTAATTGCAAATATAGCCAATATGTGAATGAGTTTGCAATTTTATACAACTGCAAGATATTCAATATTATATGTAGATCATATGCTGAAAATTTCATTGAAATCCATTAAGTATCACAAAAGTAATTAAACAAAACGTTTTGTCAATTGCAACATGTGACCAGAAACCCACCCCTGTTTTCATGTTTTTCTATACATGTGCGCACATACATTGAGACATTCGAATGCGAGCATTCTTGTCTGTTCTAAGAATCACAACAATAACAGCTGACTGCGTGAATTTTGTTATAATTCTAAACTGCCTTTAGTTTCAAATTTGCTACTGCTTGTCTAAGCAGTGCAGTGGCGGTGTTGATAGAAGCGGGGCACGTCGTGCCTTGCAGGTCTGGGTTCAAACCCAGCCGATGTCAAATATTTTTATGTCGTATTTTCTTAATATTTTTTTTTTTTTAATTAAATTATTATTACTCTTTAAAAATTATATTAAATTCTTAAAAAAAAAAACATGCTATTTGATTGTGAAAGTGCAAGATTAGCAATTTAATTAAATTTTGTATAAGTTTGTGATGTATACAAGATACGGAATATATTTAAAAACGCATATCGGACGGGGTTCAGGGGATCTCCTAGTCGGGTACCCCCGACTAGAGTTTTCTTACTTGTTATACCCTGAACCCATTGAAAATGGGAAATCAGGGTATAATGGTTTTGTTAAGCTGCCAAATGTATGTAACAGGCAGAAGGGGGCGTGGCAGACCCCATAAAGTATATATATTCTTGATCAGGGAGACGAGCTGAGTCGATTTAGCCCTGTCCGTCTGTCTGTCTGTCCGTCTGTCCGTCTGTCCGTCTGTCCGTATGTATGAACGCGTCGATATCAGAACATATAAGAGCTAGAGACTTGAAATTTTTTTTGGAAGTCCCTGTATAGCACGCGCATATCGAGTTTGTTTTAGAAAATCGATAACTATTCCCGTTCTTTTGTTATCGATTAAAAACCTTATCGAAATGAAGTAAATAAATTATATCTCGTACATCTTTGGAGCTAGAGTCTCCAAATTTTGCATTTAGTTTCATTTATATTTGATACAATTTCGGTTTTTGTTAGATTTTGGATATTGGTTCAAAATTTTTCAAAAATTTTCAAATTGAAGGTTAGTTGCAAATATAGCCAATATGTGAATGAGTTTGCAATTTTATACAACTGCAAAATATTCAATATAATATGTAGATCATATGCTGAAAATTTCATTGAAATCCATTAAGTATCACAAAAGTAATTAAACAAAACGTTTTGTCAATTGCAACATGTGACCAGAAACCCACCCCTGTTTTCGTTTTTTCTATACATGTGCACACATACATTGAGACATTCGAATGCGAGCATTCTTGTCTGTTCTAAGAATCATAACAATAACAGCTGACTGCGTGAATTCTGTTATAATTCTTAGCTGCCTTTAGTTTCGAATTTGCTACTGCTTGTCTAAGCAGTGCAGTGGCGGTGTTGATAGAAGCGGGGCACGCCGTGCCGTGCGCGCAGATCTGGGATCGAGCCCAGCCGATGTCAAATATTTTATGTCGTATTTTCTTAATTTTTTATTTTTTTCTTTTATTAAATTATTATTACTCTTTAAAAATAATATTATATTTAAAAAAAAAAAAAAAAACATGCTTTTTGATTGTGAAAGTGCAAGATTAGCAATTTAATTAAATTTTGTATAAGTTTGTGATGTATACAAGATACGGAATATATTTAATAACGCAGATCGGACGGGGTTCAGGGGATCTCCTAGTCGGGTACCCCCGACTAGAGTTTTCTTACTTGTTTAGTTCTGTGATTGGCTTAATGTAACTTTTTGAGGCGCCGATATCAATAAGGAGCTTAATCGTCCTGCCTGCTATCGTTCGCTCTACAAACGGTAGCAGGGAACTGTGCCTAAAAAATTGAGTTCCTGAAGTTGATCTTCATCATCTATGTCCGATGCTTCGGATTCTGCTATTGTCTGATATTCTTGCTTTTGTAATTCGGAATCTGTTTCTTGTGAGATATGGTTCACCCGTTGTTGTTTCGGACCTGTATACCTGGCTGTTCCAGTATATGCTCTCTTTGGGACTTGGTTTTGGATACTGGAAGTAGTAGCTTGGTTTTGATATTGAGTAGTTTGTCTGTATTTGGATGTGCTGTCAACGTCCATTGGTTGTAGCGGTTCTTGTTTTGTATTTGTGTTGTTGTACTGTAAGTTCTGGGGTTGTGGCTTTGGATTATAGAAGGGGTTTTTTCCTTGCTGTGGGGTACTATTTTTTGAAGGAACATTTTTCTGCTGCCTTTGCTCGTATCGTTGAGTTCTCTCCTCACTGTTTTTTGCAAATTGGGTTGCGAATACAAAACGTTCGTGATTTGAATCAACTTCTTGAGCCAGAGCCAAAGCTGATGGCAAATCTTTGGGTCTTGCTGCGAAAAGAATATTACTAAGAGATTTCTTTGCTCCCGAAATAAAAACCCTCAATGCGTCCGATCTATATTTCTCATTCATGGACTTAGCTATCGCGGACTCACATGTCATTATTGTCTTGTTTGTCAAGAGTGTTAGTTTCTTCTCTATTTCTTCGTAGTATTGTATTATGTTTAGGTTTCCTTGGCGTAGAATAGACAGTTCTTGTTCTAGTATGTAAATAGGCCGCTTATCGGCATACGTGAAGTTAAGTCGGTTTATAATTGCCTTGAAATTCAAAGGCGTGTCATACGAGGATAACACCATGTTGGCGGGGCCTTTTATTTTATTCCTAAGTATAGCCAACGCTTGAAAATGCCTTGAACTTCCTGCAAATTCTTGGAAACATTCATAAGCTGTATGTGCAGCTGTCCTCCAAGAAACGTACTCTTCCATTTTTCCCTCAAAGTCGGGCACTGATTTTACAACGTCTAATGTTTCCTCACATCTTATAGTACGATCTATTACAGCTTTCTCAAAAACTTCTACTTCGGGCACGGACACTGATGTTTTTCCGAATTTATTCGAAATCTCATCCAATTTTTTTTGGAAATTTTCTTCTTGGGTACGCAGCGCAGAATTTACTGCAAACTCAATTAATGCTTTCATACTTTCCTCAGTAAACGACATTTTGGTTGGAGTTTGGTTTAGTAAAAGTTTATCTTTTATATCTTCAATTAATTCTTCTAATTCACTGTCAAATTCCTGTACGTTACAATTACTCATGAGGTTTCTAATTGTTCATTTATTTTTTATAATGCTTAAAGATTCAGATAATGAATTTATTTTTATTTAATATATTATTATTTATTTTTTTGTAAATATATTTAAAATAAGCACTCTTCACTTACATGTTTTTTATGTGATATTATTGATTTAATCTGCTAAAGATGCTTCTCGGTGAACTGCTTGGTGAACTGTTTGGTGAACTGCTTGGTGATCTGCTTGCTGAACCTCTCTGTCGTGGTTGCTGTCCTTGATAGGTGTATGTCCTCACTTCGGTGTGCGTCTCCGGTTTGGTGTGTGTTCTCGATCAGGTATGCGACTTCGCTTTGGTCTGTGTCTCCGGTTTGGTGTGTGTTCTTGATCAGGTATGTGTCTTCGCTGTGTGTCTTCACTTTGGTGTGTGTTTCTGGTTTGTTGGATTCTTCTTTTTGCTTCTTTTTCTAATGGCGTAGTTGGGTTTTTTAAACTCTGTTCCCAAAGGGAAAAAGAGTATATTGGTTTTGTGCAATGTCCGTCTTGTCCGTCTGTCCGTATGAACGCAAACCATTTCGACGCTATTGAAGCTAGAGAGTTGAAATTTGGAACATATACTCGTGTATACCCTCGAATTATAAAGTGTTAAGATTTTCCCGATACGCCCACTAGGGGCGTGGCAAATCGGAAAATGCATTTTCCGGTATGTCAGAAACCCCGTTAGTTGAAGTGCTAGAGAGTTGAAATTTGGAACGTATACTCGCGTTGACAACCCAAGATCAAAAAGGTATGGCGGATATATCTACGCCCATTGGGGGCGTGGCAAATCGGGTAAAACTGTATCTTCTGCAGTTTTAGAGCTAGAATGCCCAAATTTGGCATGTAAGTTACTGTTAAGATCCTAAAAAGATCGATGAAAAAATTATATATCCACGCCCCTTGGGGGCGTGGCAAATCGGATCTGACTATATAGTGATTTATACATATTCTTCTATATCTCGAGCACTATTGATGCTAGAGACTTGAAATTTGGAATACATACTCGCGTTGACAACCCACGATCAAAAAGATATGGCGGATATATCTACGCCCATAGGGGGCGTGGCAAACCGCAAAAGTTTATATCTCCTAAAGTTTTAGAGCTAGAAGCTTCAAATTGGCTAGTTGAGTTACTGGTGACCACTTTTATCGATGACCCAAAAATAAAAGTTACGCCCCTTTAGGGCGTGGCACACCGAAAAATACCCTGTAATTTCCACATTTTTTGAACGTAAGCTTCCAAATTTGGCATTTATGTTACCTTCGACTACTTCCAAAGATTGGCCAAAAATAACGAGTCTACGCCAATTGGGGGCGTGGCAAATCGGATCTGAATATCTAGATTTTGCACAAAATTTCCTTTTATATCTCCTAAAGTTTTAGAGCTAGAAGCTTCAAAATTGGGTAATTGAGTTACTGGTGACCTCCTCTATCGACGACCCAAAAATAATTGTTACGCCCCTTTAGGGCGTGGCGCACCGAAAAATACCCTGTAATTTCCACATTTTTGGAAGGTAAGCTTCCAAATTTTGCTGTTACGTCAATTTAGACTCCTTCTAAGAATTGGCCAAAAATAACCTGTCTACGACCACTGGGGGCGTGGCAAATTGGAATTTTATTTTGCAGAGCTCTTGAGTTAAAATTGCAGCAGAATCACCATCACAAGAATAATCCGGTAGGTGGCGCTAAACTGCAATAAGCATGTACCGCCTACATAAATAAGCTTAATTTCTTGCTAAGTAGGCAGAAAAAATTGTAAGAGACAAATAAATATATGTATTTCAATTTAATGTTTAAATAATTGACCACCTAATATTAATATAGTTTTCCATAGCCTAGGTCAGTTATTTCGTTATTTTCGTATGTTGGCAATGCTTCAGACGATCCCAAGTGGCACTGTTAAAAGACTCAATTGGTTATGTAAAGAAAAACAATCACTCTTTCAAATTAACAGACAACTCTTAAGTAAACAGACTGCTTTGCATAAAAATTATAAAATGCATGGTGCAGTTATATTTTTTTGTCTAGCTCATAAAATCATCATATTCATACAAACGATTGAAGCGAGCCATAATTTATAAAAGTTTTACTCATTTACATATATATATTTTTAGAATTTTAATAAATATATGGTTATTTTGAGTCAGAAGCTAATTCGAGCGGCTACTTTAACAAATTAAGATAAACTTTAAAATGTAATATGCCAGAAGCCCCTATGGGAACAGAGTATCACGCAGTCGGTTGCTCCCGACTGCAACGTTCTTACTTGTTTTTTCACAATATGTTTGAGTGTTTAGTTTTTTTCTTCACATTCACTTATTTCACTTTTTATACCCTGAACCCATTGAAAATGGGAAATCAGGGTATAATGGTTTTGTTAAGCTGCCAAATGTATGTAACAGGCAGAAGGGGGCGTGGCAGACCCCATAAAGTATATATATTCTTGATCAGGGAGACGAGCTGAGTCGATTTAGCCCTGTCCGTCTGTCTGTCTGTCCGTCTGTCCGTCTGTCCGTCTGTCCGTATGTATGAACGCGTCGATATCAGAACATATAAGAGCTAGAGACTTGAAATTTTTTTTGGAAGTCCCTGTATAGCACGCGCATATCGAGTTTGTTTTAGAAAATCGATAACTATTCCCGTTCTTTTGTTATCGATTAAAAACCTTATCGAAATGAAGTAAATAAATTATATCTCGTACATCTTTGGAGCTAGAGTCTCCAAATTTTGCATTTAGTTTCATTTATATTTGATACAATTTCGGTTTTTGTTAGATTTTGGATATTGGTTCAAAATTTTTCAAAAATTTTCAAATTGAAGGTTAGTTGCAAATATAGCCAATATGTGAATGAGTTTGCAATTTTATACAACTGCAAAATATTCAATATAATATGTAGATCATATGCTGAAAATTTCATTGAAATCCATTAAGTATCACAAAAGTAATTAAACAAAACGTTTTGTCAATTGCAACATGTGACCAGAAACCCACCCCTGTTTTCGTTTTTTCTATACATGTGCACACATACATTGAGACATTCGAATGCGAGCATTATTGTCAGTTCTAAGAATCACAACAATTACAGCTGACTGCTTGAATTTTGTTATAAATATATAAATAAAACTACTTTTTTGACAAACATGCAATTTGATTGTGAAAGTGCAAGATTGGCAACTTATTTAAATTTTGTATGAGTTTGTAATGTATACAAGATACGGAATGTATTTAAAAACGCAGATCGGACGGGATTCAGGGGATCTCCTAGTCGGGTACCCCCGACTAGAGTTTTGTTACTTGTTTTTTTTATACCCTGAACCCATTGAAAATGGGAATTCAGGGTATAATGGTTTTGTTAAAATGTCAAATGTATGTAACAGGCAGAAGGAGGCGTGGCAGACCCCATAAAGTATATATATTCTTGATCAGGACGACGAGCTGAGTCGATATAGCCATGTCCGTCTGTCCGTCTGTCCGTCCGTCCGTATGTGTGAACGCGTCGATTTCAGAACCTATAAGAGCTAGAGACTTGAAATTTTTTTTTGGAAGTCCCTGTATAGCACGCGCATATCGAGTTTGTTTTAGAAAATCGATAACTTTTCCCGTTCTTTTGTTATCGATTAAAAACCATATCGAAATGAAGTTAAAAAATTATATCTCGTACATCTTTGCTAGAATCTCCAAATTTTGCATTTAGTTTCATTTATATTTTATACAATTTCGGTTTTTGTTATAATTTGGATATTGGTTCAAAATTTTTCAAAAATTTTCAAATTGAAGGTTAGTTGCAAATATAGCCTATATGTGAATGAGTTTGCGATTTTATACAACTGCAAGATATTCAACATAATATGTAGATCATATGCTGAAAATTTCATTGAAATCCATTAAGTATCACAGAAGTAATTAAACAAAACGTTTTGTCAATTGCAACATGTGACCAGAAACCCACCCCTGTTTTCATTTTTTCTATACATGTGCACACATACATTGAGACATTCGAATGCGAGCATTCTTGTCTGTTCTAAGAATCACAACAATAACAGCTGACTGCGTGAATTTTGTTATAATTCTAAACTGCCTTTAGTTCAAATTTGCTACTGCTTGTCTAAGCAGTGCAGTGGCGGTGTTGATAGAAGCGGGGCACGTCGTGCCTTGCAGGTCTGGGTTCAAACCCAGCCGATGTCAAATATTTTTATGTCGTATTTTCTTAATATATTTTTTATTTTTTTTAAATTAAATTATTACTCTTTAAAAATTATATTAAATTCTTGTGAAAGTGCAAGATTAGCAATTTAATTAAATTTTGTATAAGTTTGTGATGTATACAAGATACGGAATATATTTAAAAACGCATATCGGACGGGGTTCAGGGGATCTCCTAGTCGGGTACCCCCGACTAGAGTTTTCTTACTTGTTTTTTTTTTGCGTATTGGGTCTTTTTCACAGTATGTTTGAGTGTTCTGTGTTTTATTTTTTCTTTTTCGTTGGGCGCCAGTTATTCAGAGGGTTTCCCGTATTGATTAATAGCTGGGTTACGCTGGTTATATGCCGTTGGGCAGAATGAGTAGATTTCAAATTAAGAAGGCGATGGCCGTTCTGCTTTATTTCCAAAATCAGACTAACTCTATAGTACAAAAGAATCTTAACGCTAAGCTAGCCCTGACACAATTTAGCTGATGCAGCAACAATGCCCAGACGGATCATGCGCATTGTGCATGGTACTCTGGACGACGGTTTGTGTAGAATTGTTTACGTAACGTCATCCGATACAATTGGCTACTAAGCTATTTTGGATCGCTGTCTTGTGGCTGGTCGGATGTGTTAACTTATATCCTACGCAGTACGAGTTTATCATTTTTTTTTCGATAACTCATCCCATTTCCTTATTATCGATAAAAATCGATAACTTTTCTTCGTTTTTGAATACTGTTATAGCTATAGATTTCAGATTTACTGTGTGTATCCGTGTAATGAATACAAACATTTTGCAATTTTTGGATTTTGGATACCACGCCCCCTTCGCCCCAAATTTGAAAAAAACGTATTTCAAATACTAGAGACTTGTGCTTTGGCAAATACATACATATGAATGTCATTATTACGCTGTAAAAGTTTGATTACGAAAGTCTATCTAGAAGCAAACCTATTCAACAAATAAGTTTCCAAAATATAGCCCATACTGCAGCCCAAGCGCTGCCCGCGCGCAGTCGCTGCGTAAACTGCGCAGTAGCAGAGCAAGCGCTTGTGCGTGCGTGTGCATGTGTGTGTGTGTGTGTATGTGTTGTTTGTGTATATGTATATATAAAAGACGAGTAAAATGATTTGAATATCGCATCTTCGCAGGGTTCAGGGTATCTCTTAGTCGAGCAGTCTCGACTAGAGCACTCTTACTTGTTTTGAGTTGAGTTTCTTTTTATTGTAAATTATTATTTATTTAATTGTATTCACTTAATTGTTTATAGTTTAGTTGTTCTATTTGTTTGCACAGATAGCTCTTTCGAATTTTCCTGAGATAACCAGAAGCTTCTGGAATTATGTTCTCTTCGAATTCTATCGCGTCTTCCTGAATTATTTTTAAGTTTTTTGCACAATCTGCGCCTTTGGCAATAATTTCGGTATACACGTCACTGTTGAGGTTTTATTTTAAAAACTTGGCGCGATATTGACCGTTGCGACGCGTCGCGTAGGTTGCCTTCGCGTTAGTTGATTAGCGGATAGCAGTAAACGGGGCACAAGAATTAATAACTTAGTTATTGCATCAGGATCCACAATTTAGTGCTATACTACCGACTGCGCCAATTGAATATATGTTATGAGTCGAATAGATGTCGCGACATATGCTAACGGCAACGCTAATATAATTTAAAAGACGAAGTCAGAGTTAGATTATGACAACTTGCTTTATTGAATAGTAGCTTAAGACTAACAAATGTGTGTCTATTGAACAATAAAGTGCGCTCTATCAGAATGTTTGCAACTTTTGGGTGATGCATGTTGCTGGGAACAAATGTTTACTTGTGGGTGAAGCATGTTGCTGGGAACGGATTTATGCTGATTGTGATTTATTTTCGATCGATGCCGATCGATGGGGGAGAAGCGCCGGCTTGGCTGCTCTTTGTTTATAATTACCGAGCTTGGGAATATTTACATTAATAATTTGGATATGGGAACAGCTTTTAGATATTGGGGACGTAATCAGTATGATTATGTCACTATATATATATATGTATATATATATATATAAATATATATATATATATATATATATATATATATATATATATGCCACGCCCCCAGAGTCATAGACATGTAATTTTTGGCCAATCCTTAGAAGGAGTCTAAAGTGACATGACTGCACAATTTGCAAGCTTACGCTCCAAAAATGTGGAAATTACAGGGTATTTTTCGGTGCGCCTCGCCCTACAGGGGCGTTACCATTATTTTTGGATTATCGATAGAGGAGGTTACCAGTAACTCAATTAGCCAATTTTGAAGCTTCTAGCTCTGAAACTTTAGGAGATATAAAAGGAGATTTTGTGCAAAACACTAGATATTCAGATCCTTTTGCGGTTTACCATAGATTGTCATCCCGACCATATATTCAAAAATTTTAAGTCTCTAGCATCAATAGTGCTCAAGGTAAATAAGAATATGTATTTATCACTATATAGCCAGATCCGATTTTCCACGCCCCCAGTGGGCGATCTTCGATCGTCATAGGATCAATTCTAGCCTTAAAACTGTAGAAGATACAGCTTTACCCGATTTGCCACGCCCCTAATGGGAGTAGATATATCCACCATATCTTTCTGATCTTTGGTTGTCAACGCGAGTATACATTCCATATTTTTACTCTCTAGCTTCAGCTAACAGGGTTTCTGACATACGGGAAAATGCATTTTCCGAATTGCTACACCCCTGGTAGGCATATCGGGAAAATCTTGACACTTTATAATTCGAGGATATACACGAGTATATGTTCCAAATTTCAAGTCTCTAGCTTCAATAGCGGCGAAATAGTTCGCGTTCATACGGACAGATGGTCAGGCAGACGACAGTGAATACACTTGACTGCGATGGCGTTCAGTTTTGTATTAACTCTTTATTCTTCAGAGTCAGTGTATATATACCCTGACTCTGCCTATTTTTATATTCCAAACATGTGGCCCTTATCTATTTGTGTTGCACTACCTGCTAGTCGTTGAGTGCGTAGAAGGCATGTTTACAATCGTTGTATATTTTTGTATGTTCAAGCCTGAGCATTCTACGGGGGGCCAGAAAATGTGACAGTCAGTAGCTGCTGCCTCTGGTTGACATACAGGACAAATACAACTATTATAATTATTATTAATCCTGACAAAATGTGTCCAGTCATATGGTGTGGAGGGCCAGGTCGTCAATGTGTACCACAATATGGTGAAGTGGCGTCGGGAAATATGTGTTGTTTTGGTCGATTACTTTGAAGAAAACTGGAGAGTGATGGCGACTATCCTATACTGGTTGAACATCCATCATACTGCTCGCTTGTGTCTTCATTAGTTTGTCTTCATTACTAAGTTAAGCCTCTTTGGAGAGTTTCCGCCGGGAAGAAGTTGGCTTCTTTGTAGCTTCTTTTTAATTTCGTTGAGTTCGGTATCTTGAATTCCAGCAATGATCCTGTCATTATTTGACACCCATTGTTTCGAATCGCTGGTATTACCTTCAAGCTGCCAGAAATTCTCGAAGTCGTCCATTACCTTGTAGCTTGATGATCTAGCTATGATACCGGAAACAATCCATTCAAGTTCAGTCTTGTGTCCCTGTATTATGTTAATTTTTTTTGCTTTTCCCAACATTATTAGGGGGAGTAAATCAACGCCAATTACAGCATCAACTCTACTGGGTTCACTGAAATATGGGTCTGCTAGCTCGCAGCCCATCCAATCGTTCTTGACATCCATGTCAATTTTCTTACTCAGTAGAGTTCTCTGCAGTTTTGGCATAACAAGTGCCTGCGGTGTAGTAACGAATTTGCTTTTAATCCTTGGCTTAATTTTTAAGCAAACGCTTCTTTTCATCATTTTGTGAAATTTCTTGAACTTCCACGTTTCGTTTGATTCCGCGCAGTTTTAGCTGTTGTGCGGCTTCTTCAGATATTAGCGGTTTTGCGAGCCTCCATCTGTAAGAGCCCTTAGATGCTCGTATTTTCCAGACTTATTTTGAATTCGAATAAGCGCAGTTGCCAGCAATGTATTATGCCCTGTATTTTCCTTTAGACAATTGCTGTTGACGGTCTCTTTTTTATTTGCATCCTCGTGAAGCAAATTGTTATGGGATTTGGAGCATTGATTACATGTACAATTCTTTTTGCAATCTTTAATGCCATGAGTGCCTAGACATTTAAAGCATAGCGCGTTTTTAGACACAAACTCCTTGCGCTTTTTAACAGGCTCAGCTCTAAATTTCTGACACCTGGTTATATCATGGCCATCCAGTTGGCAAAAGCGGCAAATTTTGTAGCTCGTTTTCTTTGCTTCCACAGACGTATAGATATCACTTGTTTGCTCTGAGTCTATTGAGTTATACAGTTACTCAATAAACTCCAGCACATTGTCCAAGGAATGAATTTCTCTGGCCTTCTTTACATGTTGCTCGTAAAGTTGTAAGACTTCCGTTAAAAATCGTCGCAGCAAAATCTGAGCGAATAAAACATCAGCATCCTTACTAATTTGGAGTTTTTCTCTGATGATAAAGGTGCACTCAGTCGCTGTGTCCAAGAACTTGCGGATACTGCCTTCATAATTGTTCTTCGGCAGTTCCATGTCCACTAGCTGGTTAACGGCGTTAGCAAATATTTTGCGCGTATTTTCGTAACGCTTGCATATAAGCTTCCACGCTGAATTGTAGCTAGCAGATGATTCAATTAACAAATGGCTTACGAGCATTTTGGCTTCTCCTTTGAGGCATGATTTGAGGTAATTCAGCTTCCTTGTGTCGCTTATATCTTTCCTGTTATGAATTACCTCGGAGAACAGCTCGAAGCTCGAAGAACGTTGGCCACTCTTTGGGACTTCCATTAAAGTGAGGAAGATCCACTTTCGGTAGCTCTGGAACGTCTTCTTTTATATTGTGCAAGTCACCTATTCTTCTGTTAAGTTTCCTTGTCAGTAAGTTGACGTTGCATTCCAGATCATCAATCTCGTCGATTTCGAAAGCAAGTTTTTCATATTTTGTCTCTAAATCCGTGAGCGTCGACTGGACTTTGTTCCATAAGAAAGTCAACTTGTCTTTATAGTCAAGGATTTCTTCCTAATTGCTAAGCT
Source organism: Drosophila leonis (assembly GCA_035045365.1). NCBI lineage: Eukaryota > Metazoa > Arthropoda > Insecta > Diptera > Drosophilidae > Drosophila > Drosophila leonis. The sequence goes on from JAWNPC010000558.1 coordinate 946,000, forward strand.
CTAGGTTGGCATGCAGTTCTTGAATGTGTTGTCTTACTTTTAGAGCTCTTTTATCCGCAAGGTCTACCATTACATCCGTCGGCGACACCAATTTTTATCAGCATTGAGTGATTGGCAGTGAATTCTACAGCCAATTAATGAATTATTGATAACGCATCCTTGTTCGCAATGGTCTGCCGGTAAATCTCCAATTGCTTTTTTATCAACTCTAGAGTTTTTCCCGATAGCATCTTATTTGTGTTGCTTGTATATGTTTTTTTTTCACTTTTTGCTTGACCTGTTGGAGATTTTTTGTTTTGATCGCCTGGTTGATCGTGCTGTGTCTCTACCAAAGAAAAAATTCTTAAAACAATTTATCACTTTTACACTTGTCACAAAAACTTTTGGAAGAATTGTATGTTGGATCGAAGGACCATGAATACACTTGACTGCGATAGTGTTCAGTTATGTATGAATTCTTTATTTTTCAGAGCCAGAGTATATAGTAAACCCTGATTCATGTATCAAATCAACCCTTAAATCTATTGCTGAGTTTGTAAGGCTCAGCGATGTTCTGCCTTATTTTAGATTCCAAACATGTGGCCTTTATCTATTGGTGTTGCACTACCTGCTATTCGTTGAGTGCGTAGGCGGCAGGTTTACAATATTTATATACAATATTTTCGTATGTTCAAGCCTGAACACACAGCAAGACGGACATTGCACAAACCCAATAAACTCATTTCATTTTCGTGAATGAGTATAATAACAATTTCTATTTTATGATCTGTTTCGTTTTTTAATAAAACTTGGTCTCCTTTTCTGGTTTAAAACTTAAAACTTTATTGTCATAAAGTTTCTTTTGCTTACCTTTATGTTTATCTATCATTTATGTTATATAGTGGTTCTCGTTTATCTATACTATTAAAATGACTGTAAGTTGTTTTGCTTACCGAATACAAGTTCATATGGACAATAATTATGTGTTACAGATGGTGTGGTATCAAAACAATACACGAACATTGTAACCATGTGTCTCAATGATTTTTATTCGAATTGAAGTTTATCTATTTTGCATGAGTTCGACGTATTTAAAATGCGGACAAAAGTTTTTTTATTTCGTTAAAATGTCAAATGTAAGTAATAGGCAGAAGGAAGCCAGAATATTGCAATATATTCTTGATCAGGGCCACGAGTTAAGTCGATTTAGCCCTGTCCGTCTGTCTGTCCGTCTCTCCGTATGTATGAACGCGTCGATCTCAGAACCTAAAAAATGTAGAAATTTTAAAATTTTTTAGTATTCCCGATTTAATGTTTTCGATTAAAAGACTTATCGAAATGCAGTAAAAGATTCTATGTATGTATGGAATGAACACAAATTCCAATCCTCGTTCCGCAGCAAACGTTTACACGGCAGCTGTGTGCGTGCAGCACGAAATAGGTGGCACTAGCGTAGTAAAGCTTCCTGACAAAGCCACGTCGACCAATGAACCTGGATAAGCACATTAGACTTCTAATAGTCAAGTCTGTAACTGATTCTGTGTGCCCAGCCTTTGAGTTGAAGCAAACATATATGGCAATGTACATTTTTATTGGCGATTTGCCACGAACTCCTAAAGAAACCAATATTGGATCACAGAAGTCCACACCGCTGTTTTCAAATGCTATATTTCCGTGTAAACAGTCATCGGGAAGATTACATACTATTTGGGATAAGAGTTTCGGCTTATAGCGAAAACAATGCAATACGGATTAATTTAGGAAATGAAGATGTTGCTTTAATAAGCAGTATAAGTGGAATTGTTTCCTCATCGAATGCGATCATTGCAATAGCAGTTCTACTCACCTCTAGCAACTCTAATTTTCTTCGACAATTTAATATGTGAATTGGCTGGCCACAAGTCTGAAAGCTTTGAGAATCCTCGTCTACAAAACCAAAAAGATGATTTATGCTCATCAACTGAATACTGCCGCTACACTATTTCTGCCGGGTTATCCTTTGTTGGAATATGACGCCGAGATTCATTAGTGGTTAACTCCTAGATGGTTGCTACGTGGCTAGCAACGAATGTGTTCAAATTCGACGAATGAATTCGCACCCAAAGAAGAATACCTTCTAAATCCAACAAAAATTCGACTTGATTAAGTTTACAATCATGTAGTTTCTTTGTCGCATCTCACATGATAGCTAATAATTCTGCAGCACACAACTCCAATCGTGGCACAGATTTTGTTTTCAATGGTGCTACCTTGGACTAAGCGGTTAGCAACCTGATAGTGACACCATCATCTGTTTGCGCTCTTACGTATAAATAGCAACCGGAAGCTCCCGTTGTCGCATCAGCAAATCCATGGACTTGGCAGTTTTTTGTATTAAGTGTGCCGACGAAACGAGGTGTACGCAATGAATTTAAATCTGCAAAACAGCTAGTCACCTCCTCTAATTCTTGTATCATGGGTCATGGGTAGGTACTTGGTCGTCCCATCCCAGGTTATATAACCACATTCCCTGTAGCAGGACCTTTGCATGAGTTACGATCGGGCTTCATAAATGTACAGCATCGTATGATCGTGCCACAAACGACATAACTGATCGTTTGGTAGGGTGCATATCTATTGAACACTCCATGGAGTATCTAAAAATGTCATCCTTAGAATTCCAAATAAATCGTATGGTTTTTGTGTCTTCTTGGTGACCGATGACAATTTCATTTCTTGCTGGTTGTGCTGCAAGTTGCTAATGATTGGAAAACCATTTTGTGAGAAGAAAACTATACGCTTGAAGAATTTTTATTAAGTCACGATGCAACAAACACAATTACTCAATGATCTCTGCTCCTGCTTTGCAACAGCTGGATGAGTAGAAATATGCAACTCAGTCAGATATTTTAAACATTGAACTGCTAAGAATGGAGCAGTAGCTGTACGTTACTGTATTCGAAAGCTTGTAATGAATTAGTGGGATTTTCCCTTCACACAACAAGTTGAAAGTTGAGCTGGGACTCGTCTAATTCAATTTTTCGGTAAGTTTTGCGATGTCGGTGCGGTCTTAGCACCCATTGTAATGAAGTAATGCGGAATTTGATTGTCAGTTGGGCTCACATGACTCAAGGCCAAGTACTCTTTCATGAATTCAATGTACATAGGCTGAATGTCTTCTTACTTAAACAAGGCAATTTGAATGGCAACGACAGCCAACCGAGCTGTTTTGGCAATAGTCTCTACAAAGGACTTCTCGCACTGCTTGTTTTGAGTACAAATTCGAATTACTTGTATTTGGCTTTTCTTCCAACTCCCAGAATTTACCAACTATCGAATCTAAATATATCTCGATCTTTACAACACTTATGAAAATCGACAAACGAGCAACTGCGTCACTTGTTCGGCACCGACCAGACACAATCCAACCAAAGGCTGTAGATTGCAAGCATTCTCTTAATACATCGAAAAAGATTTCAGCAACGAATAGCAAATCTATACGTTGTGGTTTGTGGAACTGAGGATCAGCTAAATGTTCGCTATCAGGCACATTGATCTCTTTAGTGAGTTTCTCTGGTTGGTACGAAGATATGGAATGTAATACACCAAAGTCTGTCATGATTTATGTGTTGTCCGTTCGTGATGCTATCGAGGTTTGAACGCTTTGTTTTCATAGTTGTAACTGCTTTGTTAGTTCTTCAGTTATGACATTTACCTGAGAGCCGGAATTTAAGAGGGTTCTGGCTAACTGATAGGATCCAGATTGATCCTTTATCTTAAACAACAGCCGTTGTCAAGAGAACTTGATGACAAAATGGGCTGAGGAACTGCTTAACCAGCTTGAGTAACCTCAAAGCTGTTTCTATGCAGCATGGTGTGGTGCCGCTTAGAGCAAACACGACAGTGGATTGATTTGCAAGCGACTACTGAATGTCCTGTTCGCAAACAATTCTCTTTACGAATGAACGAAATGATCAATAGATTTACAAAAACACACATCTAGGACCCTGATGCTGACTTATCAGAGCCATGGCCAGTAAAGTTTTCCCAATTCTTTTTCCACTGTCATGAATTGCTTTACGACTCACACCAGATTCAGAGCTAAGTGTTGACAGCGTCTGTTTAAAGCAGCTTTACAATGGGAGTTTGTTGTAGTAGAGCTTTTCTTCCCTTCTTGAGTTAGTTCTAGCGTTCGCTTTGATCATAACTAAATGGATAAGCATGGTATTAGAAATCTGAATCAATCAGAGCCCGAAAGGATGATACAGTTGGTTCAGACATGTTTGGCATACAAATTTTTAAAAGCAGTTACTGCCTTTGGGTAATTAGCATCTGTTATCTGATACGCGTTGACAGTACCCAACGCCTCTCGGACCAAGCATGACAACAAGTGATTGAACCCCTCTATATTTGACAGCTCTGGATCGTTCTCAACCAAATTCTCAAAAAGTCTAATCAAATTCTTATACTCCGAATACTCTCCGCTAAATTTTGGTTGCTTTATATTAGGTATATTTCTGGCAAGTGACACGGAGTTAATCATGGTAGAGGCGGGACTTTCCTTTTTTGGTTGCTCGCTTCATTAGGAGTGAATTGGTTGACACACACAACTTCTCTAGCGTTTATCGAGGCACTAAACTTGACTATTGCTGTGTTTTAAACGCGCTTTCTATATAGCGGGCTTAATATTTCCAGTCCACATTCCACTTTGAATGGCTCTACCGATACAGTGCAGACATGTACACTTGCCTACGCAGTCTACGCAAAGCGAGAGCGCGAGTAACGATGAGCGATTAGCACCAACAACGTTCCAACGCTCGTTGCATGCATACTTGTAGGCATGTGCAAATAAAGACGAGCGCAAATGACGAGGAGCGGTTAAGAATAACATTACAATCAACATTTAACATGAAACTCGACTCAGAGCGTCAACGTGACGCATTCTTGATTCAGCACAATGTTCAATGTTCGGTCTTCCATTACCTTCCTCTAGTTGTCTTGCAAATTCTGCGATGTTTATCGACATCTGGTTCTAGTGCAACGGTTCCTGCTTCACCTGCTAACCTAGCAGCTGCTGCTTATTACCTCCACCTGTTCTTGCTCCCGTTCTATCTCCAGCTTCTGCTTCACCTGTTTTTCTAGCGTCTCCCCCAATTGATGTGCCTGCTTCTACTGTTATTTCACATATCGCAGCTCCATTTGCTGGTCTTTCAGCTGTGCCTTTCTTCTTGGCAATTAACACAATTGGGGACCATGGATTTTTTACTGGTTGAGAAGAATTTACAAATTGTTTCACGAATTCTTGTTGTAACACTGTCAAGTTTGGCAACTCAAAGTCAACTGTGTCCTTATCCTGATCCAAACTAAGCATACAAGTTAGAAGTTGTAGGTAATCATTTGTGCGGAGCTACGAAATGATAGTATTCCACTTGTTACGACTGTTCAGCTTTATTATTCAAATCAGACCAAAATCTAAAATACAAAAAGGTACTTATGCAAAGCTAGCCCTGACCTATATTTGCTGACGCAGCGGTTTGGCCAAACGGATCGTGGGAATGGTATGCAGCTCCACAATAGTTCTTAGAATTGGTTGGCTGCAACTTTGTATGTTATATGCTGATTGCAGCACTGTTGTGGTATTGTACTGGACAGCGGGAAAGTACGGAAATGTTTACATAAAAGATATTTGATTCATTTTTCTGGTCGTTGACTTATTGCTGAGCGGATGTGTTAACTCCTCCCTCATTAGATTGAAGGCCGTCCTCGGATTTCCTTAAAGCGTCAATGACAGCTCTCAGAGAGGTTTGCTATCTATCTGCTTTCCATTTCCGATACATCTTGGAAAGGAAGAATCCTATGACCAGGAGAAAAGATGATAAGTGCAGCAAACGTCGCAGGCCATGTTATCAGTTTTTTCTCGACGTCTCCGATGTATTGTAGGTTTTCGAAATTTAACCTCTGAAGATATGGTAAGCTCAAGATTTGGTGACCGCTGATGTTGAGGAGAGTTGATGTTGCAGAACCTGGATGTCTTCGGACGATGCTTCTCATGTTTTTGTATAGAGATCAGCTAATGTTAATTTCCTCGTCGAATGTCAGCAAGAATGTACCATGGATAAGTTTTTCTACTCCGCTGTCCATTGTTATTGTAGTCGTTTCCTCGTTTAGTATGAGGATACCATCATCTACCACTTCCAGTGGCTGAAGGTGACTGGGACGTGTACTGCAGTGTGCGATACCTCCAGAGTGTAGTTGTTGTGCGCATGTTGCTGAAGGTAGCTCTTTACAGAATGTCGAAGTGAGCGTAGTAGTACAATTTCCGATTGGTAAAATGCTATTACCGCAGTCGGCAACGTTGTTGTCACTATTGAAGTTTAGTATTGTGCCATTATGCTGAACAGGGAAAATAATTATCTTCTTACATACTAATCTAGGATTTGGATATTTAATTATAAAGTGTACAATTTTATCGTTTAACAATACATTTATATGAGCTATTTCCATTAAGTCGGCTACAGTTATGTCATTTAAAATTTCTTTTAGGTCTTCCGAATCAAGAATTATTGGGTTTATAATTTGAATCTTAGCGAGTGTAATAGACAATATTATGGTCTCAAGTTCTGAAATTACAATTCTATTCCTTGTGAGTAGTGTTTCATAGAGATGTCCTGAATCAATCTGTTTTTGTTTTGTGGATTTAATTATAATATTTATAGATTCTGTTAAATTGTTGATTTTTTCTTGTACTTTTGTAGTTATAACTACCTGTCTACTAACTGTTTCACTTAATTTTTGTTGATTGAATTTTAATTGTTCAAAGTCTGCAAAGTCTGGAGTTCCTGCAACGATCTTTAAAGCTGTTCCCAGGATGTTTATACTCCTTGTATGTCTATGGTGAATGTTAACTGTCTCTAAAAGTGTTATTATATGACCTATGTCGGATTCCAAAATTTTGTTCATGTGAGACTGTAGGAAATGTATCATTAGAGAATTTGTTTCCTCGGCGGTTTCCGAGTACATGCTTAAATTAGAGGAATGTCTAAGAAATTTGAACTCCTTCCAAATAACAGCGTTTCCGTCCATTAGCGGGATATAGTCCGAGTTTGTGTAGTCACTGATCTTTCCGGTTGTTATCGTTACGAAAAGTAGGGGGCATAGAATCCAAATCCTAATAAAGATATTAGCTATTAGAATTTGTAACGTAAGGATATACATTTATCTTAAATTATCCTTATGTACCTCCCTTCCCTTTATAAGAGCCGTTGTCCCCAAATCGGCTTCCACAGTAACCTCCTCAAACAGGGGAGTTAACTTATTCCCAAGCCTTTTATTCAATTTCATGAGGACTGTTTCGCCTACCTGGAAAGTTCTATCTCTTCTGTCTTGTGTTATGATGTTGCAGTAGTAATTCCTGTGCTTTACCGATTCTATTTCTTATTTCTGTTTCGCATTCTGGTGTCGATGAATGTATTATATCTATTGGCTTTTCCCTACAACTGAGTGAATAGTTTTGTTATATTCTATTGTTGCATGTATGATTAATTGAACTGTGTCGTTTAATTGTTTTTCTAGTTTTATGTGATGTGCTATGGAGCGGAGGGGAATTTACAATGTCAATGCTAAAATGATTTTTTAGGAGTGTTTTAATTGTTCCTGAATTTAGAAATGGTTCGTTGTCACAGTATATAATTTTAGCGTTAGGGTAAAAATTCATCAACTGTAAAATGGTTCTAGAAGCTATTGGTTGGACAATTGCAAATTTTGAAAATTTATCATTACAGGTTAAGAAGTATTTTTTGTCTGTTGAAAAAATGTCTATATGCAGAATTTCGCCTACTTTATTGGGGATGGGTGTTTCACCAATGACTCGTTTTTGTAGATGTCGGTCATATTTTGCCTTGTTGCAAATCTTGCAATTTGCAACTACTTCATTTGCTAAACGAGTCATCTTGGGAAAATAATAATCTTCAATAATTTGTTTTATGTTTTCTTGAACTGCTATATGAGCTCTGTTATGTTCTGCAATTATTATTTCTTTTTGCTCGTTTTTATCTATGACGTCCATAGCCAATTTGTTAGAGTGCCAAAATTTAGTTGAAGGAAACTTTTCAACTAATGTGTTTTGAATAATTGCTAATGTCGGTAAATCGCATTTAATCGCATTCACTACGTCTTTTTTAACCGCATCACACACTTTCTCAATTAAATTTTCTCTGTTTGTGAAATGTATGAGATGTCGTGTTTTTTGTCCAAACATAATGATAATTCTCTCAGAAGTCATAATGCCTTCTTCAATAATTATTTGGTTTCGGAAACAATTCACCGGTTTATCTGTAGACTCGATAGTGTATATTAGCGATAATTCGCTATGTACAGTGGCCAGGTCAGATGGAGCATTTTCTTCTAAAGCATAAAGGGTTTATCTTAAACGAGCATCAGCGACAAAATTTTCCTTTCCTGGTTTAAAGCAAATGTGAGAATTATGCTCGTCGATGAAGGATTTCCATCTTTTTATTTTCGCATTTGGGTTTTTGTCCAAAACTGCAAATGTAAGTGGCTGGTGATCGGTGTAAATGTTTAAATTTTTTACACCATACAGATAGTTCCTTAGCGTTTTTAAAGCCCAAACTATCACGAGTAGCTCACGTTCATTTGTTGCGAAATTCAATTCATTGTCCCTTAAGGTCCTAGAGATCATGGTAATTGGCTTCTTATCTTGTGATAAGACTGCACCTAGGCCAGACGATGAACCATCTGTCGTCAAGTCAAAGGGTTTTTGATAATCAGGGTAAAGGAGCATTACATCTTCGGAAACTAATATATTCTTTAGTTTCTCAAAGGCCAACTTTTGTTTTTCGTTGAGGCTCATAGGGATTTTTTTTGACTGTCCGGCGCTTACTTTGCCGTTGTCACTCTTTAGTATGTCTGTTAATGGTTTGGCTATAGATGCAAAATCTTTAATAAAACACCTGTAATAGCTTGCTAAACCAAGGAATGATCTGAGATGGAACAAGGTAGTTGGCTGTTCAAATTTGTCAATTGCTTCTACCTTGCTGGGATTTGGTGGATACCACCACGAGACACTACGAATCCAAGACACTCTACTTTTTCCTTGAAAAAATTAGACTTTTCTCGCGATACCCTCATGTTAGCATTATACAACTTTTCTAATACCCAGGCAATGTGATAAACATGGTTTTCCATGTCCTCCGAGAATATGATTACGTCATCTACGTAGACGTAGCATGACTTGCCAATCTGTTCCCTGAGTACATCATCAATTGCTCGCTGAAATATTCCAGGGGCATTTTTTAGACCAAAGGGAAGTCTGCAGAATTCATACTTCCCATTTCCTATTGAAAATGCGGTTTTTTCACTATCTTTTTTCCGCAAGAAGGATTTGATGAAATCCCGATTTCAAGTCCAGTGTTGTATAATATTTGGCTTTCCCTAGATTTGAGAGGATAGCTACTATATTAGGTATGGGATATTTGTCATCGACTGTTTTCGAGTTTAGTTTCCTAAAATCAATGACAATACGTTTTTTTTTTGTTTCCCTGCTCATCTACTCCTTTTTTGTCGACTACCCACACCGGATTGTTGTACGGTGGTCTGGATGGCCTAATTATATTATCCCTTAACATGTCGTTCGTTTCATTGTTAACAAACTCAGTTACCCCCAATGAAAAGGGATAAAGTTTTGAGTAGATTGGATCCTCGTCTTCTGTTCGAATCGTAGCAATAATGTTGGTATTGTACGGAAGAGTTTCGTTAGGATCAGCAAAAACGCCTATTTTTATACCCTGAACCCATTGAAAACGGGAAATCAGGGTATAATGGTTTTGTTAAGCTGTCAAATGTATGTAACAGGCAGAAGGGGGCGTGGCAGACCCCATAAAGTATATATATTTTTGATCAGGGAGACGAGCCCGATTAGCCCTGTCCGTCTGTCTGTCTGTCTGTCCGTCTGTCCGTCTGTCCGTCTGTCCGTCTCTCCGTCTGTCCGTCTGTCCGTATGTATGAACGCGTCGATCTCAGAACATATATGAGCTGGAGACTTGAAATTTTGAAATTTTTTTGAAAATCCCTGTATAGCACGCGCATATCGAGTTTGTTTTTGAAAATCGATAACTTTTCCCGTTCTTTTGTTATCGATTAAAAACCTTATCGAAATGAAGTTAATAAATTATATCTCCTACATCTTTGCAGCTAGAGTCTCCAAATTTTGCATTTAGTTTCATTTATTTTTTATACAATTTCGGTTTTTGTTTTATTTTGGATATTGGTTCAAAATTTTTCAAAAATTTTCAAATTGAAGGTTAGTTGCAAATATAGCCAATATGTGAATGAGTTTGCGATTTTATACAACTGTAAAATAATCAATATAATATGTTGATCATATGCTGAAAATTTCATTGAAATCCATTAAGTATCACAGAAGTAATTAAACAAAACGTTTTGTCAATTGCAACATGTGACCAGAAACCCACCCCCGTTTTCATTTTTTCTATACATGTGCACACATACATTGAGACATTCGAATGCGAGCATTCTTGTCTGTTCTAAGAATCACAACAATAACAGCTGACTGCTTGAATTTTGTTATAATTCTTAGCTGCCTTTAGTCTCAAATTTGCTACTGCTTGTCTAAGCAGTGCAGTGGCGGTGTTGATAGAAGCTAGGCACGACGTGCCTTGCAGGTCTGGGTTCAAACCCCGCCAATGTCAAATATTTTTATTTGTTTTTTTTTTTCACACACACAATGGCGGTGGAGGAGGTCAGGTGATGTTGGTTCGACTTCAGCTGCGGAAATGTCGTATTTTCTTAACTTTTTATTTTTTTCTTTTATTAAAAATATTATTACTATTATTTAAAAAAAAAAAATTACTTTTTTGACAAACATGCTATTTGATTGTGAAAGTGCAACATTGGCAATTTAATTAAATTTTGTATAAGTTTGAAATGTATACAAGATACGGAATATATTTAAAAACGCAGATCGGACGGGGTTCAGGGGATCTCCTAGTCGGGTACCCCCGATTAGAGTTTTCTTACTTGTTTAAATTGAATTAACTCAGACCCGGATTTAGTATTTAGCATTTTATTTTTAAAGTCCAAAGTGGCATTTACTTTATTAAGAAGATCAAGACCTATTATACCATCAAAGCTGGTTAGGTTTGGAAGTAGAAAAAACGTGGTTTTAGTGTTGAAAAGATATATACGACATTTATCTTTAAGTGAGGTAAAGCCATGAAGTGACTTAACCTGAAATGTGTTTTTAACTTTAATTACACCCTTTAATTCCGGTATAGGTTTAATGTAATTTTTTGAAGCGCCTGTATCAATGAGAAGCTTTATCGTCTTAGCTGCTATCGTTCGCTCTACAAACGGTAACAGGGAGCTATGTCTAAAAAATTTAGCTCTTGAAGTTCATCCTCATCGTCAATGTCTGATACTTCAGCTTCAGCATTTTCCTGATATTCTTGTTCTGCATTTTCAGGATTTCCCTCTTGTGAGATGTGATTTACTCTCTGCTGCTTTGGGCCTGTGTATCTAGCTGTTCCACTATTTGCTCTTTTCGGAACCTGATTTTGATACGATATATTAAAAGCATTAGCTTGGATTGATTGAGTCTGTTGTCTGAATCGGGAGGAAGTATCGACTTCCATTGGTTGAGGCGGTTCTTGCTTTGGCCCTTGGTTACTAGATTGTGGTTTTTGTTTATAAAAAGGATTTTTTCCTTGCTGCGAGGTATTATTTTCTGGAGTGAAATTCTTCTGGTTCCTTTGTTCTTGGCGTTGAGCCTTTTCTTCACTGTTCCTTGCAAAACTGTTTGCGAATTGGAAACGTTCGTGATTCGATTCGACTTCTGAGCCAAGGTTAAGCTGACGGTAAGTCCTTTGGTCTTGCCGAAAAAAGAACATCACTCATGGATTTTTTTGCTCCTGAAATAAATACTCTTAATGCGTCCGATCTATACTTTTCGTTCATTGAATTAGATAAAGCTTGGTCATATGTCATAATTGTTTTATTAGTGAGAAGTGTCATTTTTTTTCTCTATCTCCTCATAATATTCGATAATAGTAAGATTTCCCTGGCGTAGAACAGACATTTCTTGTTCTATTAGGTAAATAGGCCGCTTATCTTCATACGTAAAGTCAAGTCTGTTTATGATTGCTTTGAAATTTAATGGTGTGCCATACGAAGCTAACACCGTATTGGTGTACCTCTTATCTTGTTCCTAATTATGCCCAATGCCTGATAATGTTTTGAACTTCCTACAAGTACATAGTCTTCAAACACTTTATATGCTGATTGCGCGGCTGTGCGCCATGAAACATACATTTCGATTCTTCCCTCAAATTCGGGCAGAGATTTCACCATGTCTAAAGTTTCATCACATGTTATACTACGATCTATTTCAGCATCTTTAAAAATTTCCACCTCGGGTACGGATACTGATGTTTTCTTAAACTCATTCTTTAAATCTTCCATCTCCCTCTTGGACATTGCTGCTTGGTTTTCAAGTGCAGAGTTAACTGCATACTCGAACAGAGTTTTAATGCTTGCTTCGTTAAAGGACATTTCGCTTTTTATTTGGTTTGGTATCAGTTTATTTTTTATGTCTCCTATTAGTTCTTCTAATTGACTATCGAATTCCTCAATTTGACATTCACTCAAGGTTTCAATTGTGTATTTAAAAATATTTTTTTTTCAAAGATTCAAATTTTAAACACTTGTAATGATTTTTTTTTTTTATCTTTTTTATTTATTTTTATATTTTTTCTTATTTATTTTAGATAAGCACTCCACTTACATGATTTTCTCTTTGTTTCGGTTTTGTTCGTTTGGGTTGTGTTCCCTATTTTGTGTGGTTGGTGTATTTGTAAAGGTGTCCTCGCTGATGGTGGTTGATCGCGCTGGAACTGTTCTCTGCTAACTCTGGGGTGTGTCTAGGGAGAGGTGTCTCCGCTAGTAGTTGAAGAATTTGCTGGATCAGTTCTCTGCTAACTCTGGGGTGTGTCTAGGGAGAGGTGTCTCCGCTAATCATAGAATTTTCTGGACTGTCTTTTTATACCCTGAACCCATTGAAAATGGGAAATCAGGGTATAATGTTTTTGTGAAAATGTATGTAACAGGCAGAAGGAGGCGTGGCAGACCCCATAAAGTATATATATTCTTGATCAGCTCGACAAACTAAGTCGATATAGCCATGTCCGTCTGTCCGTCCGTCCGTCCGTCCGTGTGAACGCAGCGATCTCGTAAACCACAAAAGCTAGAGATCTTAAATTTGAAATGTATACTCGTGTATACCCTACGCAGTACGAGCTTATCAATTTTTTTTCGATAACTCATCCCATTTCCTTATTATTGATGAAAATCGATCATTTTACTTTGTTTTTAAGCGTACCTTGAATACCGTTTTAGCTATAGATTTCAGATTTCGTGTATATCAGTGTTATAAATACAAACATTTTGTGATTTTTGGATTTTTGATGCCACGCCCCCTTCCCCCAAAATTTGAAAAAAACGTATTTCAAATACTAGGGACTTGTGCTTTGGCAAATACATACATATAAATGTCATTAGTACGCTCTAAAAGTTTGGTTACGAAAGTCCATCTAGAAGCAAACCTATTCAACAAATAAGTTTCCATAATATTGCCCATACTGCAGCCCAAGCGCTGCCCGCGCGCAGTCGCTGCGTAAGCTGCGCAGTAGCAGATCAAGTGCTTGTGCGTGCGTGTGCATGTGTTTGTGTATGTGTTGTTTGTATGTATGTATATATAAAAGAAGTGTAAAATGATTTGAATATCGCATCTTCGCAGGGTTCAGGGTATCTCTTAGCGAGCAGTCTCGACTAGAGCACTCTTACTTGTTTTTCTTTATCACTTTAGTGAATTGTGTTGTGCTCTGTTTCACTTGTGTTGTGTTTTACTTATTTCACACTTTTGTTCTTTTAATTTTTAGTTTTATTTTTTTAAGTATTAGTGTTGGTTGCTTTTATTTTTCTATTTTGTTTGTTGTATTTTGTTGTTTATATTGTTGCAGTTTTAACGATGTCGATCCAACGATGTTGAGATGCTGCTATAAACTTTTGGGTGAGTAGATAGAACCACTGTTGGGCGCCAGTTGGAAGTTGTAGGTAATTATTTGTGCGGAGCTACGAAATAATACTACTCCACTTGTTACGACTGTGCAAAGCTAGCCCTGATTGGTATGCAGCTCCACAATTGTTCGTAGAATTGGTTGGCTGCAGCGTTGTATGTCATATGCTGATTGCAGCACTGTTGTGGAATTGTATTGGACAGCGGGCAAATACGGAAATGTTTACATAAAAGATATTTGATTCATTTTTCAAGTCGTTGACTTATTGCTGGGCGGATGTGTTAACTTACACATGCTTCTCAACTTCTTCAGCAACTCAAAGCAAGAACTACTTTCAACTTTGTTTTGTGCTCAAAAGCGGCACGCCCACTGGGGGCGTGCAAATCGGGAAAAACTGTACCTTCAACAGTTTTACATTTCGAAACGAATCTACTGTTAACCGCCTCTATGGACTTGGCAAAAATTATATATATATATATATATATATATATATATATATATATATATGTCGGATCGTACTGTATGAGTGCGTACTGTATATGAACGTGCCGGCGCGTACTGAGAATGTGTGTGAGATAGTTACACTGAGTGTGTGTTGGGGAGTCTTTGGGTATTTCACAATAATTATATATGACACTGATATTGCTTCAGCCTTTGTAAGGTCTGTGATTGGTTAATTGAGTTGTCGCTACTACTACTACTGTCGCCGAGTGTGGTTCGGTGTGAGGCACTTCGGCGTGACCGAAACTCGCTTCGCTAAGACAATGTCTCAAAATAATATTAGTGCTTCGACATCAGAAGTGGGATCTGGCCCTCTACCTTCGACAGTGGATGGACATGGTACGTTATGGAATTACAAAATAAAAATTGAACTTGTGCGGGCGATACAAACAACACCCTCTGATGCTGGACAAAGCCGATCGTTACAAATACCCAAACTCAATCCTGACACTTCAGGTACAGGTGTACTACTGTGGAAATTAGTTTGCAAGAAAACGCATTAAAAGGAAGTACGCTAGTTGTCGCTCTAAGTTCTGCAGTGGGTTTCTGAAGTATGCTCTTCTGATATTACCTAGCTTGAGTTTAAAGAACTTTTCATGAAGCTCTTTGATACAATAGAAACTCTAGCGGACATGATTCTAAATACAATATGTTGTCAAATCGACCGACTGACGGCGAGTGTCTGCAGTCCATGCAAGCCTCATGGTTACAAAACTGACGACAAAATGGCGTCCGATGGAAAACGAAAAAATTTCTGTGTAAGTTAATTTTATGAGCTAGTCCGCGATATGACCTTATTACGTCACTCAGTCCCGCGATGTTGTGCTCTGTAGATAGTTGTATCTTTAGCCTTGCGGCTCAGTAGTTTTATCTTCTTAGGAAGATTATGTTGGAGGCCTTGACTTCACCCCTTTTGCTGCTTACTAGCCTTGTGGTTCAGTAATGTAATTTAATTTATAACAATTGGTTTTAGCGGCAGCGTGCCGGAGTAGAGTAAGTTTATTGTCAACTTCAAATACAAAACTGAATTGTGATACAAAATGAATTGAAAGTTAAACCTAAAAACTGAGCCCATAAGCTACAAAATACAAAGCTACAGTCGGCAAGTCGACTCAGCATAAGTGATAACACTGACGCTTGCAGCATAGTCAAGTATCATGTTACCGTAACTGACCAATTGTGATCAAGCCACTGAACTCATGCGTCGGGTTCATATTGCGCAACATTCTTATGCAATGTACAAACTTATGTGTTAACTTGTATGTGACTCTTGCGTTGCTGGCAAGTTTTGATAACCAACTGCAGCGCTTAAGTTTGATTTATAGTCCGAATTAAAAGCGTTCACTTTTAACAAAAGAAAAAGTGGTTTTATGGAGCAACAGTCCGCAGCTTATCCTAAACGTCCAAAACAATCATTTTGTCATTTTTGAGGCAAATTAGGCCATAAAATGATTGAATGCAGACTAATGAAGCAGAAAACCCAACATGCAAATGACGATGGGCGTTACCTTGAAAAATCTATCGTAACAAGTGTAGAGTCTTGGGTGACATTTCCACCCAATGTACAAAGAAGGATGTTGAGAAGACCTTCAACCGGGAAAAGTGATTGGAGCAGTGCAGCGTTGTGGTACCTAAAGGATACATGAACCATAGAGGAAAAAATTTTTGAAGTTACCTTTGATTCATCAGCGGAATGCTCACTGTTGAAAGAAAAGCTAAGTCTAAAATTTTCTGGTAAAAGATTTAATAATATTGTAATGTTAAAAGGCATAGGCAGCAATGGCATATGTAGTACTGTACAAATATTAAGCAACGTAAAAATTGATGATAATTAGATTGAGATTTTGTTTTATGTAATAAGCGGTGCTCATATGCAAAACTTTATTGTTATTGAATCAGGGTTTTGATATTGTCATTTCATCAGGCCAATTTAAGATATCAATTTAATTTATTTCAATTTTTAATTTATGTACAAGTGATGAGTCATCCGATATTGATACTGAACTTGATGGAACAAGATAAAATAAAACTACATTCATTGTTGGCAGAATACTCAAATTCGTTTATGTTGGCGAAATGAAAATAAGACTAGTCAATCCAACGAAAACAGTTCAAAGAAGGACATATAGATTAAGTCCAAGTGAACGAGATTTAGTGCGAGAAAAAATAGCCGAACTGTTAAAGTGCAACATAATTAGACCAAGTTGCTCACCTTACGCAAGTCCCATATTATTAGTAAAGAAGAAAAATGGTTTAGATAGATTATGCGTTGACTATAGGAAATTAAATTCGAATACTGTCGCCGATAAATACCCTTTACCACATATACAGGATCAAATAAATAGACTAAGAGGAGTTATTTATTTTACATGCTTAGATATGGCTAGCGGATACTATCAAATTCCCTTGCATGCAGATTCTATTGATTATACAGCGTTCGTCACACCAGATGGCCAATATGAATTTTTGGGCGTAGAAACGCTCTGTCTTTCAAGGATTAGTAATGCAGGCGCTAGGGGACCTAGCACACTCTTATGTCATTGTCTATATGGATGACATTATGATAGTTGCTTCAACAATGTGCGAAGCTTTCGAAAGATTAAAGATTGTTCTAGATATTCTTACAAAGGCAGGGTTTTCATTTAACATTACAAAATGTTCCTTTTGAAAACCTCGGTCTAATATTAAGGCTATAAGGTTAGTGCTGGTGAGATTCGTCCAAACCCCCAGAAAATTGAAGCATTAAAGCTCTCCACAGACTGTCACATCACTTAAACAATTTATTATTATTATTTATTTTTAAAGTATTTTCCCAATTGATGAAACCATTATATTTCTTAACTTCGGAGAAAAACAAATTTGTTTGGAAAACAGATCATAAGCAAATACGCAAAAAAGTTATTTCTACCCTTACAGATAGGCCGGTTCTTGTTATTTTTGACCCAAGTTATCCAATCGAATTGCATACAAATGCAAGTGGTAGTGGCTATGGTGCTATTTTGTTACACAAAATTGATAACAAACCACATGTGATAGAATACTATAGTAGAACCACCTCCCCTGCAGAATCAAGATATCACTCTTATGAATTGGAAACTTTAGCCGTTGTAAACATAATCTGTTGGACAGGAACTTTCTCGTTTTCACCGACTGTAATTCATAGAAGGCATCAAGAAATAAACAGGATCTGACTCCACGAGCACAGCGTTGGTGGGCTTATTTGCAGTCCTTTACATTCGATATTCAATACAGAGAAAGGAAAAGAATGGCACATGTTGACTTTTTGTGGAGACATCCTCTTTTACCAAAATCCATTTTTGCAGAAAGGGCGATCGTTGAAAAGAGAGTTAAATTAGCAGAAATTTCGAGCAACTGGCTTATTGCTGAGCAACGAAAAGACTCTGAGATGGCTGAAATTGTAGGTAAACGGAAAGATTTTTCTCTGGAGGAAGATGTTGAAAAGGCCTATAAATTGAGAGCAGAAATTCTTTACCGAAAGATACAGGGAAACGGCAGAACACCTTGTTTACCAGTGGTACAGCGTGCTTACAGGTGGTCAGTCATGAACCAAGTACACGAGTCGATAATACATTAAGGTTGGGAGAAGACACTGGATAAGGTATATGATTTTTACTGGTTTGCCAATATGTCAAAATATAAGAATCAACCTCTGGGAAAATACAAGCTGAATTGCACCCAATTCCAAAAGTAAATGTTGGCACACCATTCATATTGATAAACCCGGAAAACTAAGTGGGAGAGTGACCGGAAGGAGTATGTAATTGTTGCGTTAATGCTGTTAAATCTTCTGTTTCGTTGTTTGGAGTACCAAGCCGAATAATAGCTGATCAAGGATCAGTCCTGACAGAGTATGTTGGGAGAGGTGCAGTTAGTTCAATTGCACAACTAACCGTGTGCCGAATGCAAGTCCTCTCGAAATGCTATTGGGAAAGGTAGCAAGCCCATTAGGACTACTTCCACTTAGTAACAAAGAAAGTGATGTTGATCTGTCAGACGTAAGAGCACGAGCTGCTAAGAATGTTTTACCAACAGCTGTTTATGACAAGGCACGGCTCGATAGAAATAAGGCTAAAGTAGTCAGACAAGAAGTAGGAGATTTTGTATTACTTAAAAACGAAGAAAAGCCAAGTCCAAAAATTAAGGGACCTTTTTAAATAATAAAACTTTTAGAAGGTGACAGGTACAATTTGAGATCCTTAACCAATAAAAGAAGTTAATAAGTATGAATATTTAAGAAAATTGCCAGACGCAAAAGTGCCCGTTGAGTTGAATGGGTATGACGATTATTATAATATTGAGTGTGAAAACCAAGATAGCGAGAATTTTATAGCCACTGAAAAGAAAAGTGAAGATAACCAGTAAGGGTTATTGTTGTTGTTGACAAGTGGTGAAGATGAATGGTGAATAGTGTGAAAGCCAAGATATTGAGAATCTTGAAGCCACTGAAAAGAAAAGTGAAGATGACCAGTAAGGGTTATTGCTGTTGTTGACAAAATAACAGAGTACTCAAGTCACAATGCAAGAACCAAGTGCAAAATAACTAATGTTGTTTATGGCGTGTGGGGCATTTGATTGTGTAACTCTCATATTGAAGAAGAAAAAAAAAAGAAAAACAATGACAAAGAAACTTGACAATATTTTGAAGAATTGTTATGAATTAAGAAAAGAAACTGGCTCTTGTAATGGAAATAAAAAATTTTTTGTTTAAAGAAAAAGTTTGAAAAAAAAAACAAGTAAGAGTGCTCTAGTCAAGACTGCTCGACTAAGAGATACCCTGAACCCTGCGAAGATGCGATATTCAAATCATTTTACACTTCTTTTATATATACATACATACAAACAACACATACACACACACATGCAGAGGCACGCATCAGCACATACTATGCTAATTGCAGCGACTGCGCTTGGGCTGCAGAATGGGCTATATAATGGAAACTTATTTGTTGAATAAGTTTTCTTCTAGATTAACTTTTGTAATCAAACATTTAGAGCGTAATAATGACATTCATATGTATGTATTTGTCAACGCCCTCAAGTCAAGTCTCTAGTATTTGAAATTTTTTTTTGCAAATTTGGAGAAAGGGATCGTGGTATCCAAAATCCAAAAATTACAAAATGACTGTATTCATTACACGGATATACACAGTAAATCTGAATTCACTTATTTTAACGCCTCTTTCTGCCTGTCACATAGATTTTCCATTTTAACAAAATGGATAAAATGTATATCACGCGCAGGTCAAGTTTGTTTTAAAAATTCGATAACTTTTCCCGTTTTAATGTTATCGATTAAAAACCTTATCGAAATTTAGTTCTATCTCGTACATCTTGGAGCTAGAATCTCCAAATTTTGCGTTTAGTTTCATTTATATTTTATAACATTGTGATTATTGTTATATTTTGGATACTGGCTCAAAATTTTACCAAATTCTTTAAATTGATGGATAGTTGAAAATATAGCCAATATGTGAATGAGTTTGCAATTTTATACAATAATGCAATATACAATTATGAAAAATATTCAATATAATTGTAGATCACATGCTGAAAATTTCAATGAAATCCATTGAGTATCACAGAAGTTTAAAAAAAAAACGTTTTGTCAATTGCAACAACATGTGCGCAGCAACCCACCCCCGTCAGCAATGACTCATTATACCCTGAACCCATTGAAAATGGGAAATCAGGGTATAATGGTTTTGTTCAATTGTCAAATGTATGTAACAGACAGAAGGGGGAGTGGCAGACCCCATAAAGTATATATATTCTTGATCAGGGAGACGAGCTGAGTCGATTTAGGCCTGTCCGTCTGGCTGTCTGTCTGTCCGTCTGTCCGTCTGTCCCTCTGTCCGTATGTATGAACGCGTCGATCTCAGAGTCTATAAGAGCTAGAAACTTTAAATTTTTTAGAGCCTTATATAGCACGCGCAGATCGAGTTTGCTTTAAAAAATCGAGAACTTTTTCCGCTTTACAGTTATCGATTAAAAACCTGATCGAAATGCAGTTAAAAAACATGTAAGAACGTTTCCGTCGGGCGTTACCGACTGCAGAATAGTCATTCACGTCCCAAACGCAACCAGCTCCATTTGCTGATTTGCCACGCCCCCAATTGGTATACAATATAATTTTTGGCAAATCAATAGAGAAGGTCAGTATTAATTTTCTAGTTAAATTTGGTTTTTAGCTCTAAAACTGTTAATTATTTTTTTTTATTTATTTATTTATTCAAAAGGTTATTGACAAAACGAGAGTCAACTTAATATGTAAACTAAACAAATATAAAGTATAGCCTAAATAAGAACAGGAAAAAATATTTCCATAAAACCACCAACCCGATGGGGGTATTTTATTTGCCAGTCCGGCCAGCTATGCCCCAAATCACAGCCATGTATAGTCAGTGGTATTATTGAACTATGAAAGATAGAAAGTGTTAATGGAAACTTAAAATATATATTATTGAATCTTACGTATAATTATAAATAAAATAATATCGTAAAATTTAAAGTTAATAATATATTAATAGATAAAGGAAAATTTTAATAAAAGCAACAGGATGAGGAGAAGAGAGATAAAAAAAGAATCACTACACAATGTGGGAGATTTGCCAGATCATCAAATTTATGACCTGCTTACTCCTGAGTACTGTGTGTGATTTCCCTAAGATGACCTGAAAGCAAGGACATTATTAATGGAAGAGAGAGTTCTGAGGAAAACACGTGGTAAAATATTATAATTAACGCATAAAACGTGAAACGTGCTATGCAAAAAATAATCCGATGTGCACAATGGTAAATACAGCGGACGAAAGTGTCTGGTTGTTCTGGAAGGAACAGAAAAATTAAGCTGCATTAACAGACGGGAGGAATCAATATTACCAATAATCAAAATATGTAGGAAAACAATCCCCAGGATTGATCTACGATTGATTAATGATGGAAGATCAATAAGAAGAAGCCTACTATGGTAAGACGGTAAACGGAGATTAGGGTCCCAGTTTAGATTACGTAGGGCATAGAGTAAAAACTGTTTCTGGACCGATTCAATACGATCCTGATACAATTTATGCTGAGGAGACCATATAATTGAACAATATTCTAAAGTCGGGCGTACCAGCGAAATATAAAGTAGTTTTGTTATAAAGGGATCATTGAACTCTTTAGCCCAACGTTTAATAAAACCGAGCACACTTTTGGCTTCGGTTATGATGGTTGAGATATGAGAATTAAAACAAGTAAGAGTGCTCTAGTCGAGACTGCTCGACTAAGAGATACCCTGAACCCTGCGAAGATGCGATATTCAAATCATTTTACTCTTCTTTTATATATACATATACACAAACAACACATACACACACACACACACATGCACACGCACGCACAAGCACTTTCTCTGCTACTGCGCAGTTTACGCAGCGACTGCGCGCGGGCAGCGCTTGGGCTGCAGTAGTATGGGCTATATTTTGGAACCTTATTTGTTGAATAGGTTTGCTTCTAGATGGACTTTCGTAATCAAACTTTTACAGCGTAATAATGACATTCATATGTCAGTAGTAGTATTTGAAATACGTTTTTTTCAAATTTGGGGAGAAGGGGGCGTGGTATCCAAAATCCAAAAATTGCAAAATATTTGTATTCATTACACGGATACACACAGTAAATCTGAAATCTAAAGCTATAACGGTATTCAAAAACGAAGAAAAGTTATCCATTCTTATCGATAATAAAGAAATGGGGTGACTTATCGAAAAAAAATGATAAACTCGTACTGCGTAGGATATACACGAGTATACATTTCAAATTTCAGATCTCTAGCTTTTGTGGTTTGCGAGATCACTGCGTTCACACGGACGGACGGACAGACGGACATGGCTATATCGACTCAGTTTGTCGAGCTGATCAAGAATATATATACTTTATGGGGTCTGCCATGTCTCCTTCTGCCTGTTACATACATTTTCACAGAAACATTATACCCTGATTTCCCATTTTCAATGGGTTCAGGGTATTATTAAGTTTTGAGGCGAAGAGTACACCAAGATCTTTGACTGAAAAAATGCGCTGCAATGAGTCATTATTAATTGAATAATTAGCAATGTATGGAATAGTACGACTGAAGGTCATTGTCATACATTTAGAACAGTTTAAATGCAACCGATTAGCCACACACCACAGTTGAAAGGAATTAAGATCATCTTGTAGGCGTAGATGATCGACTGAATTAGAATACGATAGACAGAGTTTTACGTCATCTGCATACATAAATATATTTGAATGAGATATACAGCTAGGAAGGTCATTTATAAATAAGGAAAAAAGTAACGGTCCCAAATGACTACCCTGAGGTACACCTGACGAAACAAAAACAAGTTTCGAAACAGCTGATCTAACTCTTTGGGTCCTACCCTTTAAATAGGATGCAATCCAAGAAACAAGCTTAGGGGAAAATCCCAAATGATCAAGCTTTTGAAGTAATATGTCATGTACTGAGTCAAATGCTTTGCTGAAATCAGTGTATATAACATCAGTTTGCATTTTATTTAAAAAACTGTCATTGACTAGTGAAGTAAATTCTAATAGATTAGTCGATGTTTATCGAATTTGAACGAAACCATGCTGAGAAGGTGAGATAATGGATTTACAAAAATTTTGAAGTGTCGATGTTATTATTTTTCAAATAACTTCGGAATAGCAGATAGTTTCGCAATACATATGTAATTAGAAATATCAGACCTCCCGCCCTTTTTATGTAGGGGGATGATGAAAGACTCTTTCCAAACAGAAGGGAAAACAGAGGTTTCCAGGGACAAATTAAATAGTTTTAGTAATTGTGGCTGTAGGGAAACACTACATTCTTTAATTACACAACTGGGTATATTATCAGCTCCAGGAGAGAAGGATGATTTCAATGACCGAATGGCTGAAACCAGAGATGCAGGGGAAATGTTAGAAGCATTTATATTATTTATTGCAGAAATTAAGTAAGGGTAAGAAGTGGTATAGGGATCAACTGAAGAATAAGTGGATTGAAAAAAATTTGCAAAAAGATCAGAGGAATCATGATCATTACAAGATTTGTCCAATCCAGAGAAAAATGTGGAAGGTAAACTAGAAGATTTACGCTTCGAATTTACAAATGAATAAAATTGCTTGGGGTCACGGACGAACTGCCGTTTGCAACGTATAAGATAATTCTCGTAGCACTGAGAATTTTAAATATTAAAATTAGACTTGGCTATATAATATTTCGACCAGTCAACAGTCGACCCAGACTTTTTAAAATTTTTGAAATATTTAGACTTCATATTTCTTAAATTAGAAAGAGACTGAGTAAACCAGGGAGGATTATTAGTAACCGGTATAGAGAAGCGCATAGGAACACACTCATCTAATATGGTATTTAGAGTGTTATAGAAAATGGTTGTTTTCACATTAATGTCAACTGAGTCATATAAAAGAGACCAATCGATTGCATTAATTAGTTGGTTAAGTAAAACAAAATTGCATTTATTAAAACAGCGACGTTATTGTGGAGGTATAGGCGTTGAAATTGGTGGACTATGTATGAAAAGTAAGACCTCTAAAGTGGGATGGTGTATATCCTCTGGTAGACATAAAGGGGATGATCTGGAGACATTAATGATAGAATCATCATTAATAAAAACCAGATCTAGTGAACGATTCAGATGATTTGAAATAGGGTTCATCTGAAACATAGACGGACCAAACAACTCGTCAAAGAGATAGTGATCCGTTGTTGGAATAAGGTAATTTGAGGTGGGAGTTGAGGACCAAGAAGTGTTAGGTATATTAAAGTCAGCCAACATAAGAAATAGGTCCTTATCCTTTACATGTTCAAAAACTTCTTTAATACAAGTTATATGCTGAGCATACACTTGCACATCAGAAGAGGGGGGAACATAAGAACAAGTAATAAATAGAGAACACGTTGTTGGAGTTATTTTAACACCAATAATCTCGGCATCGTGAGGTGACGTGAAACTAAATGATTCGGAGAGGATATCGGCCTTAACAGCAATTAAGACACCACCACTTCTACGTATCAACCGATCATGTCTATAAATAGTGAAATTATTTGAGAGAATCTCACTATTATAAACGTTGGGATTTAACCATGTTTCTGTGAAAGCAATAACATGATATTGAACACTAAAACTACTCAAAAACAGTCTTCTGAGTTTAGAATTTAGGCCTCGAACATTTTGATATGCCAAAGACAACTGAGGTGAGGAATGTGTAAAATTTAGTTTTTGGATACAATATTAGATGAAGATTGTATCGAAGAAGGATTTAAAGTAATTGGAGTCACTCTATTACGGTTCTTAGGTTTGAATTCGTGTACAACTATATGTGGTGGCCAAAATTTAGAATCACATATAGTTGTGAAATATTCTACAGGCACATTGATTTTAAATGAAGCAATTTCACGAGGAGTCGCAAAATTAAGCTTAGAAATAAAAACTTTGGCTGAAGATTTACTAGCAATAAAAGCCGTTATTGCATCGCATGTCGTATCAGATGAAAGCCTAGATAAGAAAACTTGCTTTCGAGGAGATACGACAGATAAAGTGGGGATAGTAGGGGAGGGAGAAGTGGACAAAATGTTGGTCATTGTTTGAGCAACAATCGAGGAAGCTTTTAATTTTTTATTAGAAACCTGTATGGAGTCTCGTGTGTTTATAACATCACTAGCGACAGCTGTTTCAGACGAATCACACGAAGCCGGAAGTGATAAAGACTCAGGACAGGGTGAGGAAGGCGCTGATAAATTGGGAGACGATATTGGTACAGAAGGAGGGGGTACCAACAGCGATGGAGTCTCCACTTCAATTTGTGGAGTATCAAAATTGTACTGATGTAGTATTTCTTCACCAGCTTCTAGGTCACTAGATAACTGCTTTGAAATACTTCTCAGTTTTAAAAATGGAACCCGCACTGAGTTGTACATTTTGGAAAAATTTATTTGTTTTTCCAAACAAACCGGACAAGACCAGCGGAAACCACCACAACCAATTTTGGTAGTGGACATGATTTCTCACACATAAAATGCATAAAATTCTCACACAACCAGCAACTAACAAATTGCACTTGTGTAGAATCAACAACTTGCCGAATAGAACATGATATTTTGCAGCAAACCATATTGGCAATTGGGGCTAATCAACCAAAACGAAAGAACAAATCAAACAAAATAATAGAAAAACAGAGAGGAATTAATGTGTTGAGAGAGCGAAGTCCGACAACAACAACAAACAAAAGAGCGGAGAGACTAAACGCAGCAAGTGATATTCTTGGACAAAACGAAATTAGTTTCGTGAGAGTACAAGCACTCACAAACACACGAACAAGTGCAAAAAGAGTGAGCAAAGCAAAAGAGAAGAGCACTAAAGAATAGAAATATTGAAGCAGAATTCAATAATAGTTATAATTACCGAGGCTGCACAAAAGAATACCCGATTTGCCACTCCTTCTATAGGCGTAGATATATCCGCCATATCTTATTGTTTTCGGGTTGTCAACCCAATAAATTTTGCAGCTTAAGTTCCAAAAATGGGGAAATTGCAGGGTATTTTGGAATTCCACGTCCCGAAAGGGGCATATAAATTATTTTTCATTCACGATAGGGGAGATCATAAGTAACTCAATTACCCAATTTCGAAACTCTAGCTCTAAAACTTTAGGAGATATACACCTTTCGCGGTTTTCCACGCCCCCTAGGCGCGTTAATATATATGTCATATCTTTTTGATCTTCGGTTGTCAATCTGATTATACATTCCAAATTTCAAGTCTTTAGCATCAATAGGGCTTAGGATATACATATAATAGAGGACTTCATGAATAGTAAAAAGACCACATTCAAATGGACAATGTTCAAAATGCGTTTACTGAAGCTGAGTGCGCAGCCGAAGTTGTTGGAGTGAGCTCGCCTAAAACTCAGCACAACTTTCAAGCGAAAAAACATTAAGTGAATAAATTGTTGTGCGTGTGGAAAAGAGGTTGCGTTTTGAATCATTCGAATGCCAAACCGACGCATATCGAAGTTTAAATTGTTGTTGTTTTGTCATGCGTAAGAGAGAAAAAAGCTGCCCGAACCGAAGTGTGGCTACTTCAGAGTGTCGCCTTCGGCTTTTTTTCTTCGCCTATTGCTTTTGACTGTCAGAGTAATTTGACTGTCTTCGGTTTCGCCGAATTTTTCATTACGCTTTATGACTTATTTATTCTCCCACATTTCACGCACAATGACCGTAGATATATCAGCCATATATTTTTAATCATGGGTTGTCAACCCAAGTATACATTCCAATTTCAACACTCCAGCACTTCCAATAACTGGGTTTCTGACATACCGACATAATGAGTTGTGTGCATTTTGAAGCCGGTATCAAAAATAGAAGAAAAACCAAATTCTATAAAAACTACATACAAGTATATGCATAATTTAAAGACTCTAGCTCCCAAGACGTCCAACATATAATTTTATAACTACATTATGATAAGGTTTTTAGCCGATCAAATTAAAACGGGAATATTTATTAATTTTTTAAAACAAACACCATCTGATTGAATTGAATTGATTGAATTGAATGGGTTCACGGTATAAAAATGGACTGAGGGACTGAGCTCTGTAGGACTCCAGCCGCAATGTGTCGTTGAGTGGCTTTCTCACCATTCATCTATGTAAAATATGCGATGTGTCAAAAAATTTTAAATTATTTTAATAAGGTATGAGAGTGTTTCTATATTTATTAATTTATGCACTAATCCTTCATGCCAAACTGTGTCACAGGCAGCTTCAACGTCTAGTGTAACCAATCCCACTGATTTTTATACCCTGAACCCATTGAAAATGCGAAATCGGGGTAGATTGGTTTTGTTAAAATGTCAAATGTATGTAACAGGCAGAAGGGGGCGTGGACCCCATAGAGTATATATATTCTTGATCAGGGAGACGAGCTAAGTCCATATACCCCTGTCCGTATGTATGAACGCGTCGACCTCCCTGTAGAGCACGCGGATATCGAGTTTGTTTTAAAAAATCGATAACTATTTCCGTTTTAATGTTATCGATTAACCCCTTATCGAAATCGGGTTATTTAGTTATATCTAGTACATCTTTTGAGCTAGAGTCTCCAAATTTTGTATTTAGATTAATTTATACAATTAATCTTATACAATTTTGACTTTTGTTATAATACCGGAAATCGACACAGGACACGTACGAGACATGCTGACTGCCCTCGACATTCATCATCGAAGGGTAAAAAGCCTTGACCTTCTGGGGACAGCCCTTCAGGTTGTAGCGGGTTCACCGAACGCGAATGACCTTAGGAATATAAAACAGACGCAGACGAAGCTAGTTACTGCAAGAATTAGACAAAGTAACTTAGACACCAGGACTCAGGAAAAAAAAATCAATCAACTCACAGACACAGTCAATAAAATCCTTAGAAACACAAGGGACAAACAACCGGACACAGGTCATTTGTTTGAGACCCATACTACGTGCAATAGAATGAATTAACGTAATTAATCCAACCATCATAGATCACTCAGATCTTGTCTCAGTCACGGACTTAATGGAAGTGTCTAGTATTAAGGTAGATCGAAAAGAAAACAATTGATTTTGTAATCCAATTCCCTATTGTAAGCAAGCTATGCAGGAAGATCTCCATCTACCCCGTCACATACAACCAGCTGTCACTTCAGCTATAAAGCAACCTGGTAGCTGAGTGTAACGGAAGAATCACGGCTATCATAAATTGTACCCAAACTGCAACTGCTACGTTCTGCAAGACACCAGAGAACGTCACTTGTGCACAGGGTTTTCATTCAGGGGCATCGCAGCATCAGAAGGGATTAGAACTAGTTATTCTTATCAACGAGGGCTACTGAAGGAAAACAACAGTGGCTTTCTCTCCATTAGTTAACATTTTTATTTAATTTTCTTGGTGGTTATTATCTAGTACATTGTTAATTGCGCGGCCCTGCCGCACCGCTACTCACTTTTGTTCTCTTTTGGCGCGTGCAAATTTCTCCCTCTTCGTTCGACCGAATTAACCGAATTAACTCTCTCGCTCGCTCATCGCGCCAAAATCAACCTTTACTCGATACCCGCCGAAGACTAACTGACTTCACATCGCGCTCGAGCCGCTTGTCCGCCCACGCTATGCAACTCCCCACAGCGCTCGCTCTCCACCGCGGAGCTTTCACCCTGCTGTGCAGAGTTGCATCGTCGATCGTTGGCGCGCACTCGAGCCGTTACCTACAAATTCAAACTTACTTACTAACGTCATTCATTTAATTAATTTTATCTTATATACTAACCATTATAATACTATTTCAATGTGAGGTGGCTCACTTGTGGGCCGCCTTACAAGTATTCGAAACAGAGTTCCTCCTGTGGCGGCGTCCGCCCGCTTGAACATCAGCGGTCACGACACGACACTTATCCTCCCCTATATCCATCGGCTAAGTGAAAAGAATGTGAACTTCATCAACAAGATCAGGGACAGAGTGGTCATTAACACTAGCTCAATAATATCTCTTGGCATTATATTATAGTATTTAGTATGACCCTTTGGCTCCGGAATCTACAATCTCATCAGAAGACGTTTCGCTCAACGAATCTCCGAGATAGTCCAGAACTATGACGTGAACGAGGGCGGTCGGTCTTGAGAGGGGGAGTAGTTAACCACTGCCACTTCACGTGTGCTGACCTAGCATAATTGCGGTGTCTATGCCCAGTGTCACAGCCGCAGCGGATATGTCGCAACAATGTTGACAAGTGGCAGTGGTAACTTAGCACCACCCGACACCATAAGGCACAAGTCAGCAGATCTTAAGAGCGTCGGGGGCGGTCAACGACGTCGCGACGTAGAAGTTTTTAAAACGGTGGCAACGGTTCTGCGACAGCGGCTCTGCGACGGCGGCAGCTCTGCCAGCGCAACCGGCTGCATTCATAGCTTTTTATACCCTGAACCCATTGAAAATGGGAAATCAGGGTATAATGTTTTTGTGAAAATGTATGTAACAGGCAGAAGGAGACATGGCAGACCCCATAAAGTATATATATTCTTGATCAGCTCGACAAACTGAGTCGATATAGCCATGTCCGTCTGTCCGTCCGTCCGTCCGTCCGTCTGTCCGTCCGTCCGTCCGTCTGTCCGTCCGTCCGTCCGTCCGTCCGTCCGTCCGTCCGTGTGAACGCAGTGATCTCGCAAACCACAAAAGCTAGAGATCTGAAATTTGAAATGTATACTCGTGTATATCCTACGCAGTACGAGTTTATCATTTTTTTTCGATAACTCATCCCATTTCCTTATTATCGATAAGAATCGATAACTTTTCTTCGTTTTTGAATACCGATATAGCTATAGATTTCAGATTTACTGTGTGTATCCGTGTAATGAATACAAACATTTTGCAATTTTTGGATTTTGGATACCACGCCCCCTTCACTCCAAATTTGAAAAAAACTTATTTCAAATACTAGAGACTTGTGCTTTGGCAAATACATACATATGAATGTCATTATTACGCTGTAAAAGTTTGATTACGAAAGTCCATCTAGAAGCAAACCTATTCAACAAATAAGTTTCCAAAATATAGCCCATACTACTGCAGCCCAAGCGCTGCCCGCGCGCAGTCGCTGCGTAAACTGCGCAGTAGCAGAGAAAGTGCTTGTGCGTGCGTGTGCATGTGTGTGTGTGTGTGTGTATGTGTTGTTTGTGTATATGTATATATAAAAGAAGAGTAAAATGATTTGAATATCGCATCTTCGCAGGGTTCAGGGTATCTCTTAGTCGAGCAGTCTCGACTAGAGCACTCTTACTTGTTTTTAATTGTAACTTTAGTCTTAATTTGAAACTGAATAAAGCACGACGTATCACCCACTATCGATCATTAATTCTCAGTCTTGTTATTTTGCTAGTTCAGCCAGTTTACGCTGCTGAACCTTGTAGCAAGTGACACAAGCTAAGTTCTAAGTTAAGAAGTGAATACTTATTATACCCCAAACCCATTGAAAATGGGAAATCAGGGTATAATGTTTTTGTGAAGCTCTAGCTCTAAAACTTTAGGAGATATACACCTTTCGCGGTTTTCCACGCCCCCTAGGCGCGTTAATATATATGTCATATCTTTTTGATCTTCGGTTGTCAACCTGATTATACATTCCAAATTTCAAGTCTTTAGCATCAATAGGGCTTAGGATATACATATAATAGAGGACTTCATGAATAGTAAAAAGACCACATTCAAATGGACAATGTTCAAAATGCGTTTACTGAAGCTGAGTGCGCAGCCGAAGTTGTTGGAGTGAGCTCGCCTAAAATTCAGCACAACTTTCAAGCGAAAAAACATTAAGTGAATAAATTGTTGTGCGTGTGGAAAAGAGGTTGCGTTTTGAATCATTCGAATGCCAAACCGACGCATATCGAAGTTTAAATTGTTGTTGTTTTGTCATGCGTAAGACAGAAAAAAGCTGCCCGAACCGAAGTGTGGCTACTTCAGAGTGTCGCCTTCGGCTTTTTTTCTTCGCCTATTGCTTTTGACTGTCAGAGTAATTTGACTGTCTTCGGTTTCGCCGAATTTTTCATTACGCTTTATGACTTATTTATTCTCCCACATTTCACGCACAATGACCGTAGATATATCAGCCATATATTTTTAATCATGGGTTGTCAACCCAAGTATACATTCCAATTTCAACACTCCAGCACTTCCAATAACTGGGTTTCTGACATACCGACATAATGAGTTGTGTGCATTTTGAAGCCGGTATCAAAAATAGAAGAAAAACCAAATTCTATAAAAACTACATACAAGTATATGCATAATTTAAAGACTCTAGCTCCCAAGACGTCCAACATATAATTTTATAACTACATTATGATAAGGTTTTTAGCCGATCAAATTAAAACGGGAATATTTATTAATTTTTTAAAACAAACACCATCTGATTGAATTGAATTGATTGAATTGAATGGGTTCACGGTATAAAAATGGACTGAGGGACTGAGCTCTGTAGGACTCCAGCCGCAATGTGTCGTTGAGTGGCTTTCTCACCATTCATCTATGTAAAATATGCGATGTGTCAAAAAATTTTAAATTATTTTAATAAGGTATGAGAGTGTTTCTATATTTATTAATTTATGCACTAATCCTTCATGCCAAACTGTGTCACAGGCAGCTTCAACGTCTAGTGTAACCAATCCCACTGATTTTTATACCCTGAACCCATTGAAAATGCGAAATCGGGGTAGATTGGTTTTGTTAAAATGTCAAATGTATGTAACAGGCAGAAGGGGGCGTGGACCCCATAGAGTATATATATTCTTGATCAGGGAGACGAGCTAAGTCCATATACCCCTGTCCGTATGTATGAACGCGTCGACCTCCCTGTAGAGCACGCGGATATCGAGTTTGTTTTAAAAAATCGATAACTATTTCCGTTTTAATGTTATCGATTAACCCCTTATCGAAATCGGGTTATTTAGTTATATCTAGTACATCTTTTGAGCTAGAGTCTCCAAATTTTGTATTTAGATTAATTTATACAATTAATCTTATACAATTTTGACTTTTGTTATAATACCGGAAATCGACACAGGACACGTACGAGACATGCTGACTGCCCTCGACATTCATCATCGAAGGGTAAAAAGCCTTGACCTTCTGGGGACAGCCCTTCAGGTTGTAGCGGGTTCACCGAACGCGAATGACCTTAGGAATATAAAACAGACGCAGACGAAGCTAGTTACTGCAAGAATTAGACAAAGTAACTTAGACACCAGGACTCAGGAAAAAAAAATCAATCAACTCACAGACACAGTCAATAAAATCCTTAGAAACACAAGGGACAAACAACCGGACACAGGTCATTTGTTTGAGACCCATACTACGTGCAATAGAATGAATTAACGTAATTAATCCAACCATCATAGATCACTCAGATCTTGAATCAATCCTCTCTGACCAAATCCCAGGGACGTCAGTCACGGACTTAATGGAAGTGTCTAGTATTAAGGTAGATCGAAAAGAAAACAATTGATTTTGTAATCCAATTCCCTATTGTAAGCAAGCTATGCAGGAAGATCTCCATCTACCCCGTCACATACAACCAGCTGTCACTTCAGCTATAAAGCAACCTGGTAGCTGAGTGTAACGGAAGAATCACGGCTATCATAAATTGTACCCAAACTGCAACTGCTACGTTCTGCAAGACACCAGAGAACGTCACTTGTGCACAGGGTTTTCATTCAGGGGCATCGCAGCATCAGAAGGGATTAGAACTAGTTATTCTTATCAACGAGGGCTACTGAAGGAAAACAACAGTGGCTTTCTCTCCATTAGTTAACATTTTTATTTAATTTTCTTGGTGGTTATTATCTAGTACATTGTTAATTGCGCGGCCCTGCCGCACCGCTACTCACTTTTGTTCTCTTTTGGCGCGTGCAAATTTCTCCCTCTTCGTTCGATCGAATTAACCGAATTAACTCTCTCGCTCGCTCATCGCGCCGAAATCAACCTTTACTCGATACCCGCCGAAGACCAACTGACTTCACATCGCGCTCGAGCCGCTTGTCCGCCCACGCTATGCAACTCCCCACAGCGCTCGCTCTCCACCGCGGAGCTTTCACCCTGCTGTGCAGAGTTGCATCGTCGATCGTTGGCGCGCACTCGAGCCGTTACCTACAAATTCAAACTTACTTACTAACGTCATTCATTTAATTAATTTTATCTTATATACTAACCATTATAATACTATTTCAATGTGAGGTGGCTCACTTGTGGGCCGCCTTACAAGTATTCGAAACAGAGTTCCTCCTGTGGCGGCGTCCGCCCGCTTGAACATCAGCGGTCACGACACGACACTTATCCTCCCCTATATCCATCGGCTAAGTGAAAAGAATGTGAACTTCATCAACAAGATCAGGGACAGAGTGGTCATTAACACTAGCTCAATAATATCTCTTGGCATTATATTATAGTATTTAGTATGACCCTTTGGCTCCGGAATCTACAATCTCATCAGAAGACGTTTCGCTCAACGAATCTCCGAGATAGTCCAGAACTATGACGTGAACGAGGGCGGTCGGTCTTGAGAGGGGGAGTAGTTAACCACTGCCACTTCACGTGTGCTGACCTAGCATAATTGCGGTGTCTATGCCCAGTATCACAGCCGCAGCGGATATGTCGCAACAATGTTGACAAGTGGCAGTGGTAACTTAGCACCACCCGACACCATAAGGCACAAGTCAGCAGATCTTAAGAGCGTCGGGGGCGGTCAACGACGTCGCGACGTAGGAGTTTTTAAAACGGTGGCAACGGTTCTGCGACAGCGGCTCTGCGACGGCGGCAGCTCTGCCAGCGCAACTGGCTGCATTCATAGCTTTTTATACCCTGAACCCATTGAAAATGGGAAATCAGGGTATAATGTTTTTGTGAAAATGTATGTAACAGGCAGAAGGAGACATGGCAGACCCCATAAAGTATATATATTCTTGATCAGCTCGACAAACTGAGTCGATATAGCCATGTCCGTCTGTCCGTCCATCCGTCCGTCCGTCCGTGTGAACGCAGTGATCTCGCAAACCACAAAAGCTAGAGATCTGAAATTTGAAATGTATACTCGTGTATATCCTACGCAGTACGAGTTTATCATTTTTTTTCGATAACTCATCCCATTTCCTTATTATCGATAAAAATCGATAACTTTTCTTCGTTTTTGAATACCGTTATAGCTATAGATTATCCGTGTTTTGAATACAAACATTATGCAATTTTTTGATTTTGGATACCACGCCCCCTTCGCCCCAAATTTGAAAAAAACGTATTTCAAATACTAGAGACTTGTCCTTTGGCAAATACATACATATGAATGTCATTATTACGCTGTAAAAGTTTGATTACGAAAGTCCATCTAGAAGCAAACCTATTCAACAAATAAGGTTCCAAAATATAGCCCATACTACTGCAGCCCAAGCGCTGCCCGCGCGCAGTCGCTGCGTAAACTGCGCAGTAGCAGAGAAAGTGCTTGTGCGTGCGTGTGCATGTGTGTATGTGTGTGTATGTGTTGTTTGTGTATATGTATATATAAAAGAAGCGTAAAATGATTTGAATATCGCATCTTCGCAGGGTTCAGGGTATCTCTTAGTCGAGCAGTCTCGACTAGAGCACTCTTACTTGTTTTTAATTGTAACTTTAGTCTTAATTTGAAACTGAATAAAGCACGACGTATCACCCACTATCGATCA
The DNA here is from genome assembly GCA_035045365.1 of Drosophila leonis. Classification (NCBI taxonomy): domain Eukaryota; kingdom Metazoa; phylum Arthropoda; class Insecta; order Diptera; family Drosophilidae; genus Drosophila; species Drosophila leonis. The sequence continues at coordinate 980,869 of JAWNPC010000558.1, forward strand.
TTAATTCTCAGTCTTGTTATTTTGCTAGTTCAGCCAGTTTACGCTGCTGAACCTTGTAGCAAGTGACACAAGCTAAGTTCTAAGTTAAGAAGTGAATACTTATTATACCCCAAACCCATTGAAAATGGGAAATCAGGGTATAATGTTTTTGTGAAGCTCTAGCTCTAAAACTTTAGGAGATATACACCTTTCGCGGTTTTCCACGCCCCCTAGGTGCGTTAATATATATGTCATATCTTTTTGATCTTCGGTTGTCAACCTGATTATACATTCCAAATTTCAAGTCTTTTAGCATCAATAGGGCTTAGGATATACATATAATAGAGGACTTCATGAATAGTAAAAAGACCACATTCAAATGGACAATGTTCAAAATGCGTTTACTGAAGCTGAGTGCGCAGCCGAAGTTGTTGGAGTGAGCTCGCCTAAAACTCAGCACAACTTTCAAGCGAAAAAACATTAAGTGAATAAATTGTTGTGCGTGTGGAAAAGAGGTTGCGTTTTGAATCATTCGAATGCCAAACCGACGCATATCGAAGTTTAAATTGTTGTTGTTTTGTCATGCGTAAGAGAGAAAAAAGCTGCCCGAACCGAAGTGTGGCTACTTCAGAGTGTCGCCTTCGGCTTTTTTTCTTCGCCTATTGCTTTTGACTGTCAGAGTAATTTGACTGTCTTCGGTTTCGCCGAATTTTTCATTACGCTTTATGACTTATTTATTCTCCCACATTTCACGCACAATGACCGTAGATATATCAGCCATATATTTTTAATCATGGGTTGTCAACCCAAGTATACATTCCAATTTCAACACTCCAGCACTTCCAATAACTGGGTTTCTGACATACCGACATAATGAGTTGTGTGCATTTTGAAGCCGGTATAAAAAATAGAAGAAAAACCAAATTCTATAAAAACTACATACAAGTATATGCATAATTTAAAGACTCTAGCTCCCAAGACGTCCAACATATAATTTTATAACTACATTATGATAAGGTTTTTAGCCGATCAAATTAAAACGGGAATATTTATTAATTTTTTAAAACAAACACCATCTGATTGAATTGAATTGATTGAATTGAATGGGTTCACGGTATAAAAATGGACTGAGGGACTGAGCTCTGTAGGACTCCAGCCGCAATGTGTCGTTGAGTGGCTTTCTCACCATTCATCTATGTAAAATATGCGATGTGTCAAATAATTTTAAATTATTTTAATAAGGTATGAGAGTGTTTCTATATTTATTAATTTATGCACTAATCCTTCATGCCAAACTGTGTCACAGACAGCTTCAACGTCTAGTGTAACCAATCCCACTGATTTTTATACCCTGAACCCATTGAAAATGCGAAATCGGGGTAGATTGGTTTTGTTAAAATGTCAAATGTATGTAACAGGCAGAAGGGGGCGTGGACCCCATAGAGTATATATATTCTTGATCAGGGAGACGAGCTAAGTCCATATACCCCTGTCCGTATGTATGAACGCGTCGACCTCCCTGTAGAGCACGCGGATATCGAGTTTGTTTTAAAAAATCGATAACTATTTCCGTTTTAATGTTATCGATTAACCCCTTATCGAAATCGGGTTATTTAGTTATATCTAGTACATCTTTTGAGCTAGAGTCTCCAAATTTTGTATTTAGATTAATTTATACAATTAATCTTATACAATTTTGACTTTTGTTATAATACCGGAAATCGACACAGGACACGTACGAGACATGCTGACTGCCCTCGACATTCATCATCGAAGGGTAAAAAGCCTTGACCTTCTGGGGACAGCCCTTCAGGTTGTAGCGGGTTCACCGAACGCGAATGACCTTAGGAATATAAAACAGACGCAGACGAAGCTAGTTACTGCAAGAATTAGACAAAGTAACTTAGACACCAGGACTCAGGAAAAAAAAAATCAATCAACTCACAGACACAGTCAATAAAATCCTTAGAAACACAAGGGACAAACAACCGGACACAGGTCATTTGTTTGAGACCCATACTACGTGCAATAGAATGAATTAACGTAATTAATCCAACCATCATAGATCACTCAGATCTTGAATCAATCCTCTCTGACCAAATCCCAGGGACGTCAGTCACGGACTTAATGGAAGTGTCTAGTATTAAGGTAGATCGAAAAGAAAACAATTGATTTTGTAATCCAATTCCCTATTGTAAGCAAGCTATGCAGGAAGATCTCCATCTACCCCGTCACATACAACCAGCTGTCACTTCAGCTATAAAGCAACCTGGTAGCTGAGTGTAACGGAAGAATCACGGCTATCATAAATTGTACCCAAACTGCAACTGCTACGTTCTGCAAGACACCAGAGAACGTCACTTGTGCACAGGGTTTTCATTCAGGGGCATCGCAGCATCAGAAGGGATTAGAACTAGTTATTCTTATCAACGAGGGCTACTGAAGGAAAACAACAGTGGTTTTCTCTCCATTAGTTAACATTTTTATTTAATTTTCTTGGTGGTTATTATCTAGTACATTGTTAATTGCGCGGCCCTGCCGCACCGCTACTCACTTTTGTTCTCTTTTGGCGCGTGCAAATTTCTCCCTCTTCGTTCGACCGAATTAACCGAATTAACTCTCTCGCTCGCTTATCGCGCCGAAATCAACCTTTACTCGATACCCGCCGAAGACCAACTGACTTCACATCGCGCTCGAGCCGCTTGTCCGCCCACGCTATGCAACTCCCCACAGCGCTCGCTCTCCACCGCGGAGCTTTTCACTTGTGGGCCGCCTTACAAGTATTCGAAACAGAGTTCCTCCTGTGGCGGCGTCCGCCCGCTTGAACATCAGCGGTCACGACACGACACTTATCCTCCCCTATATCCATCGGCTAAGTGAAAAGAATGTGAACTTCATCAACAAGATCAGGGACAGAGTGGTCATTAACACTAGCTCAATAATATCTCTTGGCATTATATTATAGTATTTAGTATGACCCTTTGGCTCCGGAATCTACAATCTCATCAGAAGACGTTTCGCTCAACGAATCTCCGAGATAGTCCAGAACTATGACGTGAACGAGGGCGGTCGGTCTTGAGAGGGGGAGTAGTTAACCACTGCCACTTCACGTGTGCTGACCTAGCATAATTGCGGTGTCTATGCCCAGTATCACAGCCGCAGCGGATATGTCGCAACAATGTTGACAAGTGGCAGTGGTAACTTAGCACCACCCGACACCATAAGGCACAAGTCAGCAGATCTTAAGAGCGTCGGGGGCGGTCAACGACGTCGCGACGTAGGAGTTTTTAAAACGGTGGCAACGGTTCTGCGACAGCGGCTCTGCGACGGCGGCAGCTCTGCCAGCGCAACTGGCTGCATTCATAGCTTTTTATACCCTGAACCCATTGAAAATGGGAAATCAGGGTATAATGTTTTTGTGAAAATGTATGTAACAGGCAGAAGGAGACATGGCAGACCCCATAAAGTATATATATTCTTGATCAGCTCGACAAACTGAGTCGATATAGCCATGTCCGTCTGTCCGTCCATCCGTCCGTCCGTCCGTGTGAACGCAGTGATCTCGCAAACCACAAAAGCTAGAGATCTGAAATTTGAAATGTATACTCGTGTATATCCTACGCAGTACGAGTTTATCATTTTTTTTCGATAACTCATCCCATTTCCTTATTATCGATAAAAATCGATAACTTTTCTTCGTTTTTGAATACCGTTATAGCTATAGATTATCCGTGTAATGAATACAAACATGCAATTTTTTGATTTTGGATACCACGCCCCCTTCGCCCCAAATTTGAAAAAAACGTATTTCAAATACTAGAGACTTGTCCTTTGGCAAATACATACATATGAATGTCATTATTACGCTGTAAAAGTTTGATTACGAAAGTCCATCTAGAAGCAAACCTATTCAACAAATAAGGTTCCAAAATATAGCCCATACTACTGCAGCCCAAGCGCTGCCCGCGCGCAGTCGCTGCGTAAACTGCGCAGTAGCAGAGAAAGTGCTTGTGCGTGCGTGTGCATGTGTGTGTGTGTGTGTATGTGTTGTTTGTGTATATGTACATATAAAAGAAGCGTAAAATGATTTGAATATCGCATCTTCGCAGGGTTCAGGGTATCTCTTAGTCGAGCAGTCTCGACTAGAGCACTCTTACTTGTTTTTAATTGTAACTTTAGTCTTAATTTGAAACTGAATAAAGCACGACGTATCACCCACTATCGATCATTAATTCTCAGTCTTGTTATTTTGCTAGTTCAGCCAGTTAACGCTGCTGAACCTTGTAGCAAGTGACACAAGCTAAGTTCTAAGTTGAGAAGTGAATACTTATTATACCCCAAACCCATTGAAAATGGGAAATCAGGGTATAATGTTTTTGTGAAAATGTATGTAACAGGCAGAAGGAGACATGGCAGACCCCATAAAGTATATATATTCTTGATCAGCTCGACAAACTGAGTCGATATAGCCATGTCCGTCTGTCCGTCCATCCGTCCGTCCGTCCGTGTGAACGCAGTGATCTCGCAAACCACAAAAGCTAGAGATCTGAAATTTGAAATGTATACTCGTGTAGATCCTACGCAGTACGAGTTTATCATTTTTTTTCGATAACTCATCCCATTTCCTTATTATCGATAAGAATCGATAACTTTTCTTCGTTTTTGAATACCGTTATAGCTATAGATTATCCGTGTAATGAATACAAACATTATGCAATTTTTTGATTTTGGATACCACGCCCCCTTCGCCCCAAATTTGAAAAAAACGTATTTCAAATACTAGAGACTTGTCCTTTGGCAAATACATACATATGAATGTCATTATTACGCTGTAAAAAGTTTGATTACGAAAGTCCATCTAGAAGCAAACCTATTCAACAAATAAGTTTCCAAAATATAGCCCTTACTGCAGCCCAAGCGCTGCAAGCGCGCAGTCGTGCATTTCATTTCTAATGATTTCGCTCATTTCACGTGTTTTGACCATAATTTAACAAAAATTACAATCAAACAGTGATTATTATAAACAAGGAATGAAAAATAACTTTAAGAATTAGAGCGCGTTTTTTGTACCGCAAGCGAATCACCAATACCGAATATGAAAAGTATCCAGCCAAAGAATTAAAATCTGCAGAAAATCAAAGAAAAAGAAGTAAGAAAACTCTAGTCGGGGGTGCCCGACTAGGAGATCCCCTGAACCCCGTCTGATCTGCATTTTTAAATATATTCCGTATCTTGTATTTATCACAAATTTTTACAAAAATGTAATTAAATAGCCAATCTTGCACTTTCACAATCAAATATTGTAGAATGTTTGTCAAAAAAGTAGTTTTTCTTTTAAAAATAATAGTATTAATAATTTTTTTTTTAAATAAGAAGATCCGACATCACCGCACCTGGAGTCGAACCAACAGCTACTACTACCGACACCGCCATTGTGTGTGGAAAAAAAAAAAACAATAAAAAACTTTTGACATCGGTGGGGCTCGAACCGAGATCAGCACGGCACGGCGGGCCCCGCTTCTATCAACACCGCCACCTCACTGTTTAGATAAGCTGTAGCAAATTCGAAACCAAAGCCAACTAAGAATTATAACAAAATTCAAGCAGTGTTAGTTGCAAATGTTGTGATTCTAAGAACAATGTATGTGCACATGCATAGAATAAATGCGTCATTGGTTTAACGGTGCTGGGCTGCTGGTCACATGTTGTTGCAATTGACAAAACGTTTTGTTGAATTACTTCTGTGATACTTAATGGAATTCAATGAAATTTTCAGCATAGGATCTACCTAATATATGAAAATTTCTCAATAGTATAAAATCGAAAACTTATTCACATATTGGCTTTATTTACAACTAACTCTCAATTTGAAAATTTTTGTAAAATTTTGAGCCGGTATAAAAAATATTACAAAAATCGAAATTGTATAAAATAAAAGTGAAACTAAAAACAAAATTTGGAGACTCTAGCTCCAAAGATGTACAAGATAGAATGAAAAAACTGTATTTCGATAAGGTTGTTAATCGATACCATTAAAGCGGGTATAGTTATCGAATTTTTTAAACAAACTTGTCCTGCGAGTGCTATACAGGGACCTTCAAAAAAAATTTCAAGTCTCTAGGTCTTATAGGTTCTGAGATCGACGCGTTCACTCATACGGACGGACGGACAAGGCTATATGGACTCAGTTCGTCACCCTGATCAAGAATATATATACTTTATGGGGTCTCCCACGCCTTCTGGCTGTTACATACCTTTTAACAAAACCATTATACCCTGATTTCCCATTTTTAATGGGTTCAGTGCAATTCAGTACAATTTTAATACAAAAATTTAAGACTCCAGATCTTATATGTTCTGAGATCGACGCGTTCACACCCACGGACGGACAGACGGACATATCTATATCGACTCAGTTCGTCACCATGATCAAGAATATAGTACACACTTTATGGGGTCTGTCACGCCTCCTGCTGCCTGTTACATACATTTGACATTTCAACAAAACCATTATACCCTAATTTCCCAATTTCAATTGGTTCAGGGTATAACAAGTAAGAAAACTCTAGTCGGGGGTACCCGACTAGGAGATCCCCTGAACCCCGTCCGACCGGCGTTTTGAAATATATTCCGTATCTTGTATACATTACAAACTTATACAAAATTTAATTAAATTGCCAATGTTGCACTTTCACAATCAAATAGCATGTTTGTCAAAAAAGTAGTTTTTTTTTTAAAGAATAATAGTAATAATAGTTTAATAAAAGAAAAAAAATAAAAATTAAGAAAATAAGACATTTCCGCAGCTGAAGTCGAACCAACATCTACTGATCAGAGCGCATCACATCTACCGACATCGCCATTGTTCGCAATGTTCGCATTCGAATGTCTCAATGTATGTGTGCACATGTATAGAAAAAATGAAAACGGGGGTGGGTTTCTGGTCACATGTTGCAATTGACAAAACGTTTTGTTTAATTACTTCTCTGATACCTAATGGATTTCAATTAAATTTTCAACATATAATCTACATATTATATTGAATATCTTGCAGTTGTATAAAATCGCAAACTCATTCACATATTGGCTATATTTGCAACTAACCTTCAATTTAAAAATTTTTCAAAAATTTTGAACCAATATCCAAAATAAAACAAAAACCGAAATTGTATAAAATATAAATGAAACTAAATGCAAAATTTGGAGATTCTAGCAAAGATGTACGAGATATAATTTTTTAACTTCATTTCGATATGGTTTTTAATCGATAACAAAAGAACGGGAAAAGTTATCGATTTTCTAAAACAAACTCGATATGCGCGTGCTATACAGGGACTTCCAAAAAAAAATTTCAAGTCTCAAGCTCTTATATGTTCTGATATCGACGCGTTCATACATACGAACAGACGGACAGACGGACAGACAGACAGACGGACAGGGCTAAATCGACTCAGCTCGTCTCCCTGATCAAGAATATATATACTTTATGGGGTCTGCCACGCCCCCTTCTGCCTGTTACATACATTTGACAGCTTAACAAAACCAGTATACCCTGATTTCCCATTTTCAATGGGTTCAGGGTATAAAAATGTGTTAAGTTATCATTACAATCTTTTCCTATCATAAAGCTTTAAATATACTCTTTCTTAAAAATCAAATGGATACCGTTACTTGTCTGTTTGCAGAAAAAAACGGTTTTAGATTTTGCAATGTGTTGGCAAAATACTTTGGTCACCATTGTACATATGTCCAAAGCGCATTTGGAAGTTCAGAAAGTCGAACAGAACCTAAAATGGTTCGTTCACACAATTCAAAGTCGAAAGTAGGCACGCGCCAATGTTAACGGCACATGCACACATACATACATGCAAATGTGTGTGTGCAGTCCACAAGATACAATAGACCAACTTCAACGTTTGGGTTTTTACAATTTCCACAAACAGTAAGAATAAATGGTCGTACATGTGAGCAAGGGACTGTGTGTGTACATGCTCTTCGCGAAAACACATTCGTTAAGCGCATTAACGCTTTCATACCCTTCACACAAATAATAATGAAAATGTTGCCATTTTGCAAAAGCATGGCAAACCTTTTCATGAATTTGGTATACTCTTAGCTGGGAAGGGAAGGGAATGAAACCTATCGGCGATTTTTGTGCGCTGCTGCTTGTGAGTATATACATATGAGGTGGTAAAAAGTATTTACACGAGCTATTTAATGCAAGCTTATCTAAAAATCTTTATATTGTTGTTGTTATGTTAAAGTTCACGAAACAAATTTTTTTGAAGGAAAGATTAATCTGTGTAGAAGCAACTTTATAAAGGAATTGACAAAGTAACGGTAAATACGAATCAAGCAAAGCAAATGAAGAGATGGTCTTCAGTTGTAAAAAGTACAGTGTGCCACTAAAGTCACCGTACTTTTGCTACATTTGCACGAAACACGCTATAACTTCGTCAAATTTTTATAAATCAAAAAAATTTGGATGCAGGCTTATAAAGTAATCTATTATCAATTTAATTATTATTATTATCATTTAAATTATACTTACATTTTATTTTAGTCTAATATTATTACTAAAAAACTAAAAATACTCAAGAATTTGACTCCACAAAAGTCTACGTACTCTTGCTTGCTCGCCACTGTCTGGCGCCAACGTTCTTGTTAGAAGTAATGGGGATTTTCGAAACATGTGTACAATATCGTCAAGATGTACATATACTACTTGGTGTGCATTACTTGGCTTGGACGAAATGGGCCAACTTCTTCGTAAATCGTGTGCAGAGATAGTCAAAATAGTGTCCAGAGCTAAGACTACCATCTAAACAGTAATTGGCCGTTTTAAATATGAAGGTAGCATCAAAAATAGTACTAAATCTGGCAGATCATCTGCACTCTCAGATTGCGACAAGTAGAAATCTGACTCTATACCAAGTTTCCCAGCGCCGATTTTCAAATTTTTTTTTTTGAGGATGCCAATGTACATTTATTTGTCCATATATTGTCCGTATATATATAAATAAATGTACATTGACATCCTCAAAAAAAAACTTGTAAATCAGCGCTGGGAAACTTGGTATAGAGTCAGATTTCTACTTGTCGCAATCTGAGAGTGCAGATGATCTGCCAGATTTAGTACTATTTTTTATGCTCCCTTCATATTTAAAACGGCCAATTACTGTTTAGATATATACAAGGTGCAAGTTCCAGGACTTTTTAAATTTCGCGCTTTCTAGTGGCGCCATCGTCTGATTGTCTATTTCTCTGTCATGTTGTGTCAAATTTTCATGACATTCGGACGTATAGAAGCCGAGATATCGCGCTAAAAGTGACAGTACTTTTGTTGTGTCCGTCGAAAAATGACATTGATGCTATTCAAAAGGCTTCGACCGCCATACTCAACGCCATACCGAAGGATGACCTAAGAAAGTCATTTGATAATCTTCTTGATCGTGCAAATCGTTGTATTCAGTCCGAAGGGGACTATTTCGAAGGCGACCAATAAAATTTTTGCCAAAGAAAATCAATTTTTTATTTTTTTTATAAAGTCCTGGAACTTTTGAATTGCACCTCATATATATATATATATATATATATATATATATATATATATATATATATATATATATATATATATATATATATATATATATATATATATTTGAGAGAGCATAGAGAGAGAGAGAGAGTAAGGAAAAAATAGCATTTCTGTTGAGCGCTCGCAGCGCACTGATTTTGGCGTACCTCGGCGCTAAAGTGAGCGACCCGAGCAAATACGAAGTTGATTGGTAGCTAATGCACAATTTTATCGGGGTGAAAAGTTTGTTTCAGTTGCCCTGTATATTGTATGGTTATATATGTATGTAAGTGAGTTAAAACTTGTAGTTTGAAGTTATAAGCTGTCACTATAGTAAAAAAAAGTATGTATGGGTAAAAAAAAGTAAAATAAATTATGTGCACAAATCAATTCTTTTATGCCAAATAAGGAAGATCTGCATAACGTGATGCACAATAAATACTTCATAATTTAAATATTTCCAACACAAGATTAATATTTTATAGTTGACTATTTTGAAACTATAATTTTTTATTTTTCCTCGGTTAAGCTTCCATTTTTTAATTCCTGAAGAATTATTCTGTTTTGTCATCATCAATCATAAATCTTTTAATATTGTGCTTTTTGCATTTTTTAGTTTGTCAAGACGTTTAAGTAGATGATTATTAGCAGTTTCTGCTTCCTCCAAACGTTCCAAAATCTCTCGATGCTGCAAAAATAAACAAAAATCACAAATTAGTTTTATTTAAAACAAGTAAGAGTGCTCTAGTCGAGACTACTTGACTAGGAGATACCCTGAACCCTGCGAAAATACGATATTCCAATCACTTTACGCTTCTTTTATACATACATTACAAGCAACTCATACACACACACACAGGCAGACGCACGCATAAGCCCATACTCTGATAATTGCGCAGTTTACGCAGCGACTGCGCTTGTGCTGCAGTATGGGCTATATTGTGGAAACTTATTTGTTGAATTTTTTTTTTAGATGAACTTTCGTAATCAAACTTTTTTGCAATTGACCAAACGTTTTCTTTAATAGCTTCTGTGATACTTTATGGATTTAAATGAAATTTTCAGCATATGGTCTACATATTATATCGTAAATTTGTCAATTGAATAACACAGCAAACTAAAGTACATATAGGCTATATTTGCAACAAACCTTTAATTTAAAGAATTTGGTAAAATTTGGAGACGGTATCCAAATTTAACAAAAATCGAAAATGTATAAAATATAAAATATTTGGCGACTCTAGTTCAAAAAAAGGTACAATATAAGTTAGATAGTTAATTTCGATACGGGTTTTGATCAATTTCTTTACAACGGGAATAGTTATCGATTTTTTTAAAACAAAATTGACCTGCGCGTGCTATACAGGGACTTTAAAAAACTTACAAAATTTTCAAGTCTCTAGATCTTATAGGTTTTGAGATAGAAGCGCTCATACATACGGACAGGCGGACAGGGCTAAATCGACTCAGCTCAGCTCCGATCTACCACGCCTCCTTCTGACTGTTACATAGGTATTTAATACAGGGGTATTTAAAATTACTAAAATCGGAACGATGTGCAAATAGAAATTGATGTGAAACATTTAGCGGGTATCCAAATATAACAAAAATTAAATAAATGAATGTAAAAATTATATAAATGAATGAAAATACAAAATTTGGAAACACCCCTTTCTGCCTGTTACATACATTTGACATTTTAACAAAACCGTTATACCTTGATTTCCCATTTTCAATGGGTTCAGGGAATAAAAACAAGTAAGAACGTTGCAGTCGGGCGCAACCGACTGCGTTATACTCTGTTCCCATAGGGGTTTCTGGCATATTACACTTTAAAGTTTATCTTAACTTGTTAAATTCGCCGCTCGAATTAGATTCTGATTAAAAATAAATATATATTTTATTAAAATTAAAAAAAATATTTATATGTAAATGAGTAACATTTTTATAAGTTATGATGATTATAATTATGATGATATGTGTCCACATTTAATTTTTAGGCAAAGCAGTCTGTTAACTTAAAAGTTGTCTGTTAATTTGCAAGTATGACGTCACATTTTCTTTGCATAACCACTAACCATACAACACATAGATGCGTCAACTAGAACAAAGTTATTCCACACTGAAAAACTTGTGCGTGGTGGACCACTCAACTTCGTATTTGCTCGGCTCGGTCGGTTTAGGCTCAGCCAGTAAAAATATGGTCCGGCAAAATCAGTGCGCTGCGAGCGCTCAGCCGAAATGGTCACATTCTCATATGAAGAACTACCATATGCTATTTTTTCCTTACTCTCTCTCTCTCTCTCTCTGCTCTCTCAAGTACATATACACGTATGGCGTACACACAACCAGCAGCGTACCCAAATTGAAATTCGTTCGTCGAGACGTTTCATTCTTTCCCTTCTGAGAGAAGAGTATACCAAATTGTTGAAAGGGTGTGCCATGCTCATGCAAAATGTTTACAATTTCATTATTATTTGTGTGAAGGGTATGAAAGCGTTGGTGCGCTTAGCGAATATGTTTTTGAGACCAGCATGCACACACACACAGTCCCTTGCTTACATACATATATGAGTATTTGTGTGCGAAACTCTTGCTGCCCTGTGGTTGCTTGATTTTGTGGACTGCACACACACATTTGCATATTTGTGTGTATGTTATGCGATGATCGAAATTGTCGAGTGTCCGCGATTCAGTCAGTAGTTTGTAAATTTTGTATGGTTTGAATTGTAGAGTGAATGAAATGAGCATTTATGACCTGCAAGTCATTTTGGCAATATGAAGTATAGCTTGATGTAGTCTGGCACCTGTGAATACATATACGCAACTAAGTCTTTTATAGTCCACTACCCGATATATTTAAAAGAATTAAATAAACCTTTTAGCTAGTGCATTACCATGATTTTTCAATTTGAAGATGTTTATGTACCTATTTTATTAAAGTATGGTCTAATATCGATATCTGTAGATACATTTATATACTTATATATTGTACATACATATATGTATGCAGGTGTAAGTATGCACATATGTACACACATATGTGTGAAGCGCATTTGGAAGTCCACAAGATCGAACAAAACCCAAAATCGTTCACACAATTCTAAATACCCCACACGCCAAAGGAAATGTACTAATACATAAATGTGTGTGTGCAGTCCACAAAATTAAGCAACCACAGGCAGCAAGAGTTTCGCACACAAATACTCATATATGTATGTAAGCAAGGGACTGTGTGTGTGTGCATGCTGGTCTCAAAAACATATTCGCTAAGCGCACCAACGCTTTCATACCCTTCACACAAATAATAATGAAATTGTAAACATTTTGCATGAGCATGGCACACCCTTTCAACAATTTGGTATACTCTTCTCTCAGAAGGGAAAGAATGAAACGTCTCGACGAACGAATTTCAATTTGGGTACGCTGCTGGTTGTGTGTACGCCATACGTGTATATGTACTTGAGAGAGCAGAGAGAGAGAGAGAGAGAGTAAGGAAAAAATAGCATATGGTAGTTCTTCATATGAGAATGTGACCATTTCGGCTGAGCACTCGCAGCGCACTGATTTTGCCGGACCATATTTTTACTGGCTGAGCCTAAACCGACCGAGCCGAGCAAATACGAAGTTGAGTGGTCCACCACGCACAAGTTTTTCAGTGTGGAATAACTTTGTTCTAGTTGACGCATCTATGTGTTGTATGGTTAGTGGCATAACCTATTTAGTTTTTTAACAGTGCCACTTGGGAATCGTCTGAAGCATTGCCAACATACGAAAAACACGAAATAACTAACATAGGCTATGCGAAAACTATATTAATATTAGGTGGTCAATTATTTCAAGCATTTAAACATTAAATCGAAATACATATATTTATTTGTCTCTTACAATTTTTTCTGCCGACTTAGCAAGGAATTTAGCTTATTTATGAAGCGGTACACGCTTATGACTAAATCCGTTACGTAAGAATATTGCAGTTTAGCGCCATCTACTGTATTATTCTTGTGATGGTGATTCTGCAGCAATTTTAACTCATGAGCTCTGCAAAATATAATTCCACGCCCCCAGAGGTCATAGACATGTAATTTCTGGCCAATCCTTAGAAGGAGTCTAAAGTGACTGACAGCAAAATTAACAAGCTTACGCTCCAAAAATGTGGAAATTACAGGGTATTTTTCGGTATGCCACGCCCTAAAGGGGCGTAACCATTATTTTTGGATCATCGATAGAGGAGGTTACCAGTAACTCAACTAGCTCTAAAACTTTAGGAAATATAAACTTTTGCGGTTTGCCACGCCTCTTATAGGAGTAGATATATCCGCCATAGCTTTTTGATCTAGAGCCAAATTTCAAGGCTCTAGCATCAATAGTGCTCAAGATATATAAGAATATGTATAAATCACTATATAGTCAGTTCTGATTTGCCACGCCCCCAGTGGGCGTGGATATATAACTTTTTCATCGATCTTCATAGGATCTTAACAATCACCTACACGTTAAATGTGGGCATTCTAGCTCTAAAACTGTAGAAGATACAGTTTTACCCGATTTTCCACGCCCCCAATGGTACGTTCCAAATTTCAACTGTATAGCACTTCAACTAACAGGGTTTCTGACATACCGGAAAATGCATTTTCCGATTTGCCACGCCGCTAGTGGGCGCATCGGGAAAATCTTAACACTTTATAATTCGAGGGTATACACGAGTATATGTTCAAAATTTCAAGTCTCTAGCTTCAATAGCGTAGAAATAGTTTGCGTTCATACGGACAGACGGACGGACATCAAGACGGACATTGAACAAAACCAATATACTCTTTTTCCCTTTGGGAACAGAGTATAACAAGTAAGAGTGCTCTAGTCGAGACTGATCGACTAGGAGATCGTCTGAACCCTGCGAAAGCAACAAATGTACACATACATACGCACGCATAGGCACGCGCTTTGCTAACTGTGCTGATTGCGCAGCAACTGCGCTTGAGCTGCAATATTCCTATATTATGGGAAATTCTTTGCTGAATAAGTTTTTTGTAGATGGACTTTCTAAATCAAACTTTCAGAGCGTGATTTTGTCATTTATTTGTGTATTTGCCAAAGCACAAATCTCTAGTAATTGAAATACGTTTTTTGAAAATTTCAGCTTAAGTGGGCGTGGCATCCAAAATATAAAAAACCCAAGTGTATAATAGACACACAAAACTAAATACAAAGATTAAGGACTCTAACTGCAGAGAGGTACGAGATATAATTTAATAACTGAATTTCGATAAGGTTTTTTTATCGATAACATTAAAACAAACAAGTAAGAAAACTCTAATCGGGGGTACCCGACTAGGAGATCCCCTGAACCCCGTCCAATCTGCGTTTTTAAATATATTCCGTATCTTGTATACATTACAAACTTATACAAAATTTAATTAAATTGCCAATCTTGCACTTTCACAACCAAATAGCATGTTTGTCAAAAAAGTAGTTTTTTTTTTTTTTAAATAATAGTAATAATAATTTAATAAAAGAAAAAAAAAAATTAAGAGAATACGACAGTTCCGCAGCTGACCTGACCTCCACCGCCTTTGTGTGTGTGAAAAAAAAAACAACGAAAAATATTTGACTTCGGTTGGGCTTGAACCCAGATCTGCTTGGTACTGCGTGCCCCGCTTCTAACTACACCGCCACTGCACTGCTTAATTATACAGTAGCAAATTCGAAACTAAAGTCAGCTAAGAATTATAACAAAATTCAAACAGTTAGCTGTACTGCATTGTTGTGATTCTTAGAACAGACAAGAATGCTCGCATTCGAATGTCTCAATGTATGTGTGCACATGTATAGAAAAAATGAAAACGGGGGTGGGTTTCTGGTCACATGTTGGAATTGACAAAACGTTTTGTTTATTTACTTCTGTGATACTTCATGGATTTCAATGAAATTATCAGCATATGATCTACTTATTACAGTCGAGTCGCGATAATTCGAAATGGCAAGGGGATCAGTTTTTTTTCGATTTACACAGAAATTCAAATTATCGAGATTTCTATCATATAGATATCCCCATCAAGGGGATAGAATTTTTTCGATTTATCGCGATTTTCGATTTAGCGGGGTACAAATTATCGAGACTCGACTGTATTTTGAATATTTTTCAGTTGTATAAAATCGCAAACTCATTCACATATTGGCTATATTTGCAACTAGCCTTCAATTTGAAAATTTTTGGAAAATTTCGAACCAATATTCAAAATATAACAAGTAAGAGTGCTCTAGTCGAGACTGCTCGACTAAGAGATACCCTGAACCCTGCGAAGATGCGATATTCAAATCATTTTACGCTTCTTTTATATATACATATACACAAACAACACATACACACACACACACACACATGCACACGCACGCACAAGCACTTTCTCTACTACTGCGACTGCGCGCGGGCTATATTTTTGAAACTTATTTGTTGAATAGGTTTGCTTCTAGATGGACTTTCGTAATCAAAGCATGATAATGACATTCATATGTATGTATTTGCCAAAGCACAAGTCTCTAGTATTTGAAATACGTTTTTTTCAAATTTGGAGTGAAGGGGGCGTGGTATCCAAAATCCAAAAATTGCAAAATGTTTGTATTCATTACACGGATACACACAGTAAATCTGAAATCTATAGCTATAACGGTATTCAAAAACGAAGAAGAGTTATCGATTTTTATCGATAATAAGGAAATGGGGTGACTTATCGAAAAAAAATGATAAACTCGTACTGCGTAGGATATACACGAGTATACATTGCAAATTTCAGATCTCTAGCTTTTGTGGTTTGCGAGATCGCTGCGTTCACACGGACGGACGGACAGACGGACATGGCTATATCGACTAAGTTTGTCGAGCTGATCAAGAATATATATACTTTATGGGGTCTGCCATGTCTCCTTCTGCCTGTTACATACATTTTCACAAAAACATTATACCCTGATTTCCCATTTTCAATGGGTTCAGGGTATAACAAAAACCGAAATTGTATAAAAAATAAATGAAACTAAATGCAAAATTTGCAGACTCTAGCTTCAAACATGTACGAGATATAATTTATTAACTTCATTTCGATAAGGTTTTTAATCGATAACAAAAGAACGGGAAAAGTTATCGATTTTTTAAAACAAACTCGATATGCGCGTGCTATACAGGGACTTCCAAAAAAATTTCAAGTCTCTAGCTCTTATATGTTCTGATATCGACGCGTTCATACATACGGACAGACGGAGAGACGCACAGACAGAAAGACAGACGAACAGGGCTAAATCGACTCCGCTCGTCTCCCTGATCAAGAATATATATACTTTATGGTCTGCCACGCCCCCTTCTGCCTGTTACATACATTTGACAGCTTAACAAAACCATTATACCCTGAATTCCCATTTTCAATGGGTTCAGGGTATAAAAACAGGCACCTACAAATTTCAATGCAAAAATTTAAGACTCTATCTCTTATGTGTTCTGAGATCGACGCGTTCACACATACGGACGGACAGACAGACATGGCTAAATCGACTCGGCTCGTCGCCCTGATCAAGAATATACACACTTTATGGCGTCTTCTACGCCTTCTTCTGACTATTACATACCTTTTACATTTTAACAAAACCATTAACCATTTTACCCTGATTTCCCATTTTCAATCGGTTCAGAGTTTTAAAAAAACCTCAACATAGCCAGCTATGTACCCAAGATTTATCGACAACACGTCACTTCACTGCTCAACCGCCATGTAGTAACTCTAAATAATTAATTCAAACACAACTCAACCGTAATTGCGATTCTTAGAATATAGCAGAATGAGGGTTTTGTATGCATGTGCATATGTATAGTAAAAATGCGTACGCTTGGCGCTGCTTACCACCTGCTTTTGGCAATAGGGCGAGCGTTTGTTTAATAACTTCTGTGTTGCTGTACAGATTTCAATGGAGTTTCAGTATATGATCTCCATATTCTATTGAATAATTGCCACTTTTGTATTGGGTATATTTGCAAATAAACTTTAATTTAAGAATTTTGTGATATTTTGAGCCGGTATTCAAAATATTATATAAACAAATCAAAGTGGTATAAAATACTCATGAAACTAATTGCAAATTTTATAAACTCAGCTGTTAAGACGAACGAGATGTTTTAATAACTGAATTTCGATACCGCTTTTAGTATAATATAATATTCTTCTTTTTTAAACAAGTCTCTAGCTCTTATAGAGTCTGAGATCGATACGTTCATATATATGAACGGATGAATCAGCTCGTTGCCCTGATCAAGAATGTACTTTATGGGGTCTGCCATGTCTTTCTTTCTGCCTGTTACATACATTCAAGTCCTATTCTATATGTACGTATTTTTATACCCTGAACCCATTGAAAATTGGAAATCAGGGTATAATGGTTTTGTTAAATGTATGTAACAGGCAGAAGGAGGCGTGGCAGACCTCATAAAGTATATATATTCTTGATCAGGGTGACGAACTAAGTCGATTTAGCCATGTCCGTCTGTCTGTCTGTCCGTCCGTCTGTCTGTCTGTCCGTCCGTCCGTCCGTCCGTCCGTCCGTCTGTCCGTATGTATGAACGCGTCGATTTCAGAACCTATAATAGCTAGAGACTTGAATTTTTTTTTGGAAGTCCCTGTATAGCAGGCGCAGATCAAGTTTGTTTCAAACCTTCGAGAACTATTACCGTTTTAATGTTATCAATTAAAAACCTTATCGAAATACAGTTTTTTAATTCTATCTCGTACATATTTGGAGCTAGAGTCTCCAAATTTTGCATTTAGTTTCATTTATATTTTATACAATTTCGGTTTTTGTTATATTTTGGATATTGGTTCAAAATTTTTCAAAAATTTTCAAATTATGTTAGTTGCAAATAAAGCCAATATGTAAATGAGTTTGCGATTTTATACAACTGAAAAATATTCAATATAATATGCAGATCATATGCTGAAAATTTCATTGAAATCCATTAAGTATCACAGAAGTAATTAAACAAAACGTTGTGTCAATTGCAACATGTGACCAGAAACCCACCCCTGTTTTCATTTTTTCTATACATGTGCACACATACATTGAGACATTCGAATGCGAGCATTCTTGTCTGTTCTAAGAATCACAACAATTACAGCTGACTACTTGAATTTTGTTATAATTCTTAACTGCCTTTAGTTTCAAATTTGCTACTGCTTGTCCAAGCAGTGCAGTGGCGGTGTTGATAGAAGCGGGGCACGCCGTTCCTTGCAGGTCTTGGTTCAAACCTCGTCGGTGTCAAAACTTTTTTATTATTTTTTGTTTTCAAAATATATTTAAAAACACAGATCGGACGGGGTTCAGGGGATCTCCTAGTCGGGTACCCCCGACTAGAGTTTTCTTACTTGTTTTTATAGATAATGTATATGTTATATGCAGATTATCAAAAAATTGGCTTTTAAATCTTATCAGCCAGGCCACAAAAATAAAAACCATAATACCCCGATTTCCCATTTTCAATGGGGTATAAAAAGGAAAATAGATGAGAAAACAAATACAGTGTCGCAGTGTCACCAAAAACAGTGCTATTTTTGGTGATATCCTAGAATATATGAAAGAACGTTAACTGTATTCTTGTAATAACACCACGAACTGTAACACCGATGACATTTCTCCTTTTCGGGATGTTACAAGCATATATAGGAGTCAACTTTTGTACTTTTGTAATAAAAAGTTTTTTGGTGGCGCCATCTGTAAATAATATAGTGCGTTGGAAAGTTACATTCCTACCTAAAGTAACATCCCTACTTTGGTGGCATTCGGTTCAGTGGAAGCGAAGTTATTGCTTCTAAAGCGACAGTATGTTTGTGTCAGCGGTACAAAAATGAGCTTCGAACAGAGATTATATCAAATTTTATTTTAAAATACCAAAACGTTTACAGAAACATTTGAATTGATGAAAAAAGTTTATGGCGATGATTGTCTATCTCGTGCCAGAGTTCATGAGTGGTTTACACGTTTCAGAGATGGACGTGAGGACAGAAATTACGATGGTGTTTGGAAAAGTAAAAAATCAAGTCGATGCTCATTTGTTTTTACGATTCCAAGAGAA
Source organism: Drosophila leonis (assembly GCA_035045365.1). Classification (NCBI taxonomy): domain Eukaryota; kingdom Metazoa; phylum Arthropoda; class Insecta; order Diptera; family Drosophilidae; genus Drosophila; species Drosophila leonis. Next base: position 1,000,533 of record JAWNPC010000558.1, read on the forward strand.
TTGTACACAAGGAGTTCGTACTAACCGGCCAAACCGTCAATGCAATTTTCTATCTTGCGTGTATTCGCCTGATATTTCTCCGTGTGACTTCTACCTATTCGGAAAATTGCTTTTGGCCATGAAAGGAAAATGGTTTGCTTCCGTAGAGGCCATCCAAAAGGCTTGTACCGACATCCTGAAGGACATTCCGGTCAATGACCTCAAACACTCTTTCGATAAGCTTTTAGATTGCGCAAACAGTGTATCGAGGGCGGAGGGGACTATTTTGAATAAATAAACTCGAATTTATCAGTACAAAGCTCCTGTTGTTTCTATTTCAGCTCAGTCGCTTTTATTTTGGAACGCATTTTGTATACTCCAGGGCTAATGTTACATAGTTTTTATTTATACTAAATGCGGTGGCGTTTAACACAGAGATTTATTGCAAAAACTGAGGCCTACAATATGTAAACATGACGCTTTTTTTTCGAAAATACCTAATCCTTAACGTATTTTGTCATACCTCACGTTGCAGCTTACGTCTTTCCACTTTCAGTTCAGCCTCAGATTTTTCGGCAGCTTCAGCCGTACTTTTATAACGTATAACTTGAGTCTCTGAGCGCGCTAAGTTTGCCTGAAGAGTTGCGATTTCCTGTTCAGCTTTTTGTAGCTTATATTTATAATCGGATATGATTTTATTTGATTCTCCTGTAAGAAACATGTCATGATAAGTTTAAAGTATTTTATCTTTGTTTTGAACTTACTCTGAGCGTCATATTCATCATCGTACCCTAAAGAGTCACTTAGTAAACTGCCACGGCCTGGCCTGCCTTCACTTTTGAAAGAATCTAGCTGTTCACGCAGCTTTTGCATTTCATTAAGAAGCCGCTGTTTTTCGTCTACAAACTTTTTGATTCTTACGTCTGAAATGATATGTTTTGTCGTAGATTTTTACTTTTAATCAGCCATACTTACCAAGAGAACCCTGCACAGTTGCCAAAATATTGGCGTTTTCAACGCTTACTAGAGCGCGTTTCGCATCACTACCATCACTATTTTCAATAGCAACAATAACAAGACCATGTTCTTCTATTAGTGTATCACGCTCACTGAGCTGACCTTGCACCAGGTTTAATTCAAGGGTTGTGCGGTCTAAGTTGCGTTTAAGGGCACTGCAATCTCGAAGTTTGTTTTTAAATTCGCGTTGCAATTGAGCAAGGGATTCTTGCAGTGTTTCACTTTTATCTTTAAGTAGCTTAACTTCATAGGTCTGAGATGAACGATCGTTGTCTAGTTGAGCATTCGTTATCATAGCTTTTCGAAAACGTTCTTCGACTTCCTGCAACAAAATAAAAAACAGTTTAATATACAAAACTAATGTTAATAATGATGTTGCCTATGGCAAAATTAAGGATATAGAGCTAAAAAAAAAAAAAAAAAATAACGATGACCGCTATAAGTTTTAAATATTTTACGCAATATAACATTGAAGAGGAAAATAATATCCATTTTTTTTTAGCTAAAATTACTTTACTTTCAAGACGTACGGTAAATAAATTGTAATAAATAATACGTAAAGCAAAATCAGTTCGTTAATCTGTCAAATTTTATGTTAAAACAATAGAATTAATGCCGGAAAATAAGAGTGCACTACTAGGGAGTACCCGACTACCATATCGCAGTGGAACTACTGTTTTAATCTTTGTAGGCTTTTAGTGCATTAATTTAAAAAACAGATGCATGCACATACGCACATGCTAGTGTTAATCGAATCCGAATTATTAAAAATCTGCATATTCATTACATAAATATACACAGAAAATTAGAAATCTGGTGGCATTCATGTTACGCTTAAACAAGTAGGGAGCTCTAGTCTCCACGTCAACGCGCATAACCAATAAAAGTAACAGCTGACAAATCAAGCACAATTTAATCGCAATTGCGATTCTTAGAATAGAAGTGAATGTACTCATTTGAATGCATGTGTGTGCACATTTATAAAAAGAAAATTCGTATTGGCCTAACGTTCTGTTTAATAACTTCAATACGTTACTGTACAACTTTCAATGAAATTTTCAGCATATGATCTACAAATTCTATTAATAATTGTCAGTAAAGAAAAACAACTCAAATGACTTTAACCAAAAGATACAATACATGCCCTTCTATCTCACTTAATGGGCAACAAATAAAAACTGTGACTTCACAAAAATACCTAGAACTAACTCTAGACCCTAAACTCACTTGGCTAACAACACATCTCTAACATTATATTGTACATATGTACATATGTATGTAGGTACTACAACACGAGACACAAAAAAATGAACTGGCTACGCAATTCCAACTCTAAACTATCACTTTATCACCGTATAATCAGACGAATCATAGATTTGAATGATGACATAATGAGACTTAAAGCTAAATGACATAATAAAAACTATACAGGAAACATCCACCAAACAAAACAACAAACGCACTATGTATTGAGTTTGTATGAATATGAGTGCCCGCAATCAACTTTTAAAAAAGCCAGATCTGACAGGGAAAACACTGAAAGCAATAGACGAATAAAAAAAGACGAAGGCGACATGCCGAAGCGGCCACACTTCGCTGACGCCTCGATTTGGCATTCAAATTGAATGTTGTGCGGCTGAATCTTACACGAAGTCAGTTAATTCATTTTGAGCATTGTGCATTCGATTGTGGTTTTTTCGCCATTCATGCAGCCCTCTAGTCCGTATGTATGAACGCGTTGATCTCAGAACCTATAAGACCTAGCACTTGAAATTTTTCCCTGTATAAATTCGATAAACATTCCCGTTTTAATGTTATCGATTAAAAACCTTATCAAAATACAGTTTTTTAATTCTATCTCGTACATCTTTGGAGGTAGAGTCTCCAAATTTTGTTTTTAGTTTCATTTATGTTTTACACAATTTCGATTTTTTTTATATTTTGGTTACCGGCTCAAAATTTTACAAAAATTTTCAAATTTGAAGGTTAGTTGCAAATATGGCCAATATGTGAATGATTTTGCGATTTTATACAATTGAAAAATATTCAATATAATATGTTGATCATTGAAATTCATTAAGTATCACAGAAGTAATTAAACAAAACGTTTTGTCAATTGCAACATGTGACCCGCAACCCACCCCCGTTAGGTCAGTGACGCATTTATTCTATGCATGTGCACACATATATTGAGACATTCAGACGCGAGCATTCCTGTCTGTTCTAAGAATTACAACACTTACTGATGACATTGGTTGAATTTTGTTATAATTCTTAGCAGCCTTTCGTTTCGAATTTGCTACTTCTTGTCTAAGCGGTGCAGTGGTGGTGCTGATAGAAGCGATGCACGCCGTGCCGTGCTGATCTCAGTTCGAGCCACGCCGATGTCAAACATTTTTTATTGTTTTTTTTTACACACACACAATGGCGGTGTCCGTAGAGATAATGCGCTTTGATCAGTAGATGTTGGTTCGACTCCAGCTGCGGAAATGTCGGATTTTCATAATTTTTTATTTTTTTTTTATTAAATTATTGTTACTATTATTCTTAAAACAAAAATTAGACAAACATGCTATTTGATTGTGAAAGTGCCAGATTGGCAAATTAATTAAATTTTATATAAGTTTATAATGTATACAAGATACAGAATGTATTTAAAAACGCAGATAGGACGGGGTTCAGGAAATCTCCTAGTCGGGCACCCCGACAAGAGTTTTCTTATTTGTTATAGATGGACTTTTTTAATCAAACTTGCAGAGCGTGATTTTGTTATTCATTTGTGTATTTGCCAAAGCACAAATCTCTAGTAATTGAAATACGTTTTTTGAAAATTTCAGGTGAAGGGGGCGTGGCATCCAAAACATAAAAAAAACCCAAGTGTATAAAAGACACATCAAACTAAATACAAAGATTAGGGACTATAACTGCAGAGAGGTACGAGATATAATTTAATAACTGAATTTCGATAAGGTTTTTTATCGATAACATTAAAACAAACAAGTAAGAAAACTCTAGTCGGGGGTACCCGACTAGGAGATCACCTGAACCCCGTCCGATATGCGTTTTTAAATATATTCCCTGTCTTGTATACATACAAACTTATACAAAATTTAATTAAATTGCTAATCTTGCACTTTCACAATCAAATAGCATGTTTTTTTTTAAAGAATATAATATAATTTTTAAAGAGTAATAATAATTTAATAAAATAAAAAAAATATAAAAAATTAAGAAAATACGACATAAAAATATCTGACATCGGATGGGTTTGAACCCAGACCTGCAAGGCACGGCGTGCCCCGCTTCTATCAACACCGCCACTGCACTGCTTAGACAAGCAGTAGCAAATTTGAAACTAAAGGCAGTTCAGAATTATAACAAAATTCACGCAGTCAGCTGTAATTGTTGTGATTCTTAGAACAGACAAGAATGCTCGCATTCTAATGTCTCAATGTACGTGTGCACATGTATAGAAACAAGTAAGAGTGCTCTAGTCGAGACTGCTCGACTAAGAGATACCCTGAACCCTGCGAAGATGCGATATTCAAATCATTTTACGCTTCTTTTATATATACATACATATACACAAACAACACATACACACACACACACATGCACACGCACGCACACACACTTGCTCTGCTACTGCGCAGTTTACGCAGCGACTGCGCGCGGGCAGCGCTTGGGCTGCAGTATGGGCTATATTTTGGAAACTTATTTGTTGAATAGGTTTGCTTCTAGATGGACTTTCGTAATTAAACTTTTACAGCGTAATAATGACATTCATATGTATGTATTTGCCAAAGCACAAGTCTCTAGTATTTGAAATACGTTTTTTTTAAATTTGGGGGGAAGGGGGCGTGGTATCCAAAATCCAAAAATTGCAAAATGTTTGTATTCATTACACGGATACACACAGTAAATCTGAAGTCTATAGCTATAACGGTATTCAAAAACGAAGAAAAGTTATCGATTCTTATCGATAATAAGGAAATGGGATGAGTTATCGAAAAAAAATGATAAACTCGTACTGCGTAGGATATACACGAGTATACATTTCAAATTTCAGATCTCTAGCTTTTGTGGTTTGCGAGATCACTGCGTTCACACGGACGGACGGACGGACGGACGGACGGACAGACGAACATAGCTATATCGACTCAGTTTGTCGAGCTGATCAAGAATATATATACTTTATGGGGTCTGCCATGTCTCCTTCTGCCTGTTACATACATTTTCACAAAAACATTATACCCTGATTTCCCATTTTCAATGGGTTCAGGGTATAAAAATGAAAACGGGGGTGGGTTTCTGGTCACATGTCGCAATTGACAAAACGTTTTGTTTAATTACTTTTGTGATACTTAATGGATTTCAATGAAATTTTCAGCATATGATCTACATATTATATTGAATATTTGTCAGTTGTCTAAAATTGCAAACTTATTCACATATTGGCTATATTTGCTACTGAACTTCAATTTGAAAATTTTTGTAAAATTTTTAACTAATATTCAAAATATAACAAAAACCGAAATTGTATAAAAATATAAATGAAACTAAATGCAAAATTTGGAGACTCTAGCTCGAATGATGTACAAGATATAATTTATTTACTTCATTTCGATAAGGTTTTTAATCGATAACAAAAGAACGGGAAAAGTTATCGATTTTCTACAACAAATTCGATATGCGCGGGTTATACAGGGACTTCCAAAAAAAGTTTCAAGTCTCTAGCTCTTATAGGTTCTGAAATCGACGCGTTCACACATACGGACGGACGGACAGACGGACAAACGGACGAACGGACAGACGAACATGGCTATATCGACTCAGTTCGTCACCATGATCAAGAATATAGTACACACTTTATGGGGTCTGTCACGCCTCATTCTGCCTGTTACATACATTTGAAATTTGAACAAAACCATTATATTGAGTATATTGCTTTCCCATTTTCAATGAGTTTAGTTTATAAATAGTCTTTTGAGTTTGGAATTTAGGCCTCGAACGTTTTGATATTCTAAAGACAGCTGAAGATAAGAATGTCTAAAAAAATTTGCAATTACATATGTATACATACAAGGTGCAATTCGCAAGTTCCAGGAACTTTAAATTTCGCGCTTTCTAGTGGCGCCATCTGTCTGATTTTATCGTTTGATTGTCTATTTCTCTGTCAAATTTCTTGTGTCAAATTTTCATGACATTCGGACGTATAGAAGCCGAGATATCGCGCTAAAAGTGACAGTACTTTTGTTGTGTCCGTCGAAAAATGACATTGATGCTATTCAAAAGGCTTCGACCGCCATACTCAACGCCATACCGAAGGATGACCTAAAAAAGTCATTTGATAATCTTCTTGATCGTGCAAATCGTTGTATTCAGTCCGAAGGGGACTATTTCGAAGGCGACCAATAAAATTTTTGCCAAAGAAAATCTATTTTTTATTTTTTTTATAAAGTCCTGGAACTTTTGAATTGCACCTTGTAGTTGTGCAATATTCGACATGCACATTGATTTTGAATGAAGCCATTTCACAAGAAGTCGCAAAATTTAACTTTGAAATAAAAACTTTGGCTGGAGATTTACTAGTGATAAAAACCGTTATTGCATCGCATGTCGTGTCAGATGAAAGCGGAGACACGGCAGATAAAGTGGGTATAGTAAGGGTGGGAAAAGTGGTCAGAATGTTGGTCACTGTTTGAACGACATTCGGGGAAGCTGTCAATTTTGCTGATTGGGACATGTGCAGGTTTTTGAGTGTCTATAATACAACTAGCATCAGGTGTTATTGACGAATCAATAGAAAACGGATTTGAAATTGAGTCAGGGCAAGGTGAGTGAGGAGGTAGTGAATTAGGAACAACATTGCTGCATAATGAGGTGTCAACAGCGATGGAGTCCCCATTTGAATATGAGGAGTTTCAAAGTTATACTGTTACACAATTTTAAAAATTGAGCTTTCAAAAATTCATACATCTTGGAAAAATATATTTGTTTTTCCAAGCAACTCGGACAAGACCAGCGTAAACCACCACACCCGATTTTGGCAATAGACATGATTTTATCATAGTCAAGCCCGGTGAGACCTGAACATTTAGTATGCATTTAATTCCCACACAGCCAGCAACTAACAAATTGCGCTTGTGCAGAATCAACTACTTGCCCAAAACTACATGATTTTTTGAAACATTTCACATTGGCAATTAGGGTCAAACAAAACAAAAGAAAACTCAAGTCGGGGCTAGGAGATCCCTGACTAGGAGATCGCGTGAACCCCGTACGATCTGTGTTTTTAATTATATTCCGCATCTTGCATATATCACAAACTTATACAAAATTTAATTGAATTGCCAATCTTACACTTTCACAATCAAATAGAATGTTTGTCAAAAAATTAGTTTTCATTTCAAAATAAAAAAAAATAAAAAATTAAGACATCACCGCATCTGAAGTCGACAACACCTACTGATCAAAGCGCATCACCTCTACCGACAGCGCTATTGCGCGTGAAAAAAAAACAATAAGAAAATTTTGACATCGGCGGGATTCGAATTGAGTCTTCACGGCAAGGCAAACCTCTTTTATCAACACCGCCACTTAACTGCTTAAACAATTAGTAGCAAATTCGAAATTAAAGGCAACTAAGAATTATACCAAAATTCAAGCAGTGTCAGTTGCAAGTGTTGTGATTCTTAGAGCAGACAAGAATGCTTACGTTTGAATGTCTCAATGTGTGTATGCACATGTATAGGATAAATGCGTCACTGGCTTAACGGTGCTGGGCTGCTGGTCACATATTGTTGCAATTGACAAAATGTTTTGTTTAATAACTTCTATGATACTTAATGGATTTAAATGAAATTTTCAGCATATGATCTACTTATTCATTCAGATTTGCTATGTGCTATATTTGCAACTAACCTTCAATTTAAAGAACTTGGTAAAATTTGGAGCTAGTTCCAAAATATAACAAAAATCAAAATATAAATGAAACTAAATGCAAAATTTTGAGACTCAACATTACATACATTTGACATTATAACAAATTCATTACCAAATCATTACCCTGATTTCCCATTTTCAATGGCTTCAGGGTATAAAAGACAGTTTAATATGAAGCACAAAAAACCGCGGATTAATCTATGCGCAGCAATACAAAACTTGTTGGCTAAATCAACCGATCGCATCAGTATGCAAATTAAAAAAAAAAAAAAAAAAAACAAATACAAATTAAAAATTGCGGAGCAGAAACTAAACACGTCAAACAACTCAAGTGAGAACTCTCTCTTTTTGTTGTTTTAACCCAATACATTAACATGCTGATATTCATTAAGAATGTAGCTGACACATAGAACGAATGGTAGCTCTCTCAGAACTGCATCAAGTTTGGCGGTCCACTCTCTTTCGCTTTGTTTCAAGAGATTTCTTTAACGTCAAGAATTTATCCTGACATTCGTTGCTTACGAATCCCTCCGACTGCTTCATGTAGTCATCCTCCGAAAGTTAGCTATTTAGGTAAGCAGATAGTACGTCCATTTGGCGCAGAAACAACTTATGTTTCACAGCCAGACCTATCATCAATCTTACTGTCGAGTGTCTCACAACCTGAGAGAATGCATTTGGCATTTTTTAGGCATTTTTTATCAACCTTGATTCCAATTTGTTGCCTTTAACCTTTTTGTCCTGTGGTAAATCTACAAGCTCCCAAGTTTGCTTTAAGTGCATCGATCTCCTTCTGAATCCCTCCCTCATTTTGTATCAAAACTCACCAGAAACGCTGACTCCTCAGTTTTAGATACTAAAACAAAATTAGCTTGCAGCTCCTTAGTATAAAGCATATTCAACAGTTCATATTTATAGTTCACAGAATTAATACACACTGCCTTCAATAAATACATATGTAATTTTCCCCAGCAAGTAATAATTTTTCTTTATGCTCCCTAAAATTCACTATTCATGACCTATCCCAACAGCAGTTCGCTTTTGTCATGCTTTTGTTATTCAAATTCGCGAAAATAGAACACGATTTTGGCTCTTCTTTGATATTAATTTTCTCTTTGCACTGCATAATAAAATGAGCTTAGCGATCCAATTGTAACATTTTTTTGTTCTTCTTTACGCCTCGATTTTCTTGCATCGCGACGCGTCGTTGCGTTACTTTTCTTTTTTGCACGCGTCACTAAGACGTGCTGTACACTGATTTCTAACAGCATAACAGAATAATGTTGAGAACAAATTTTTTGACAAAAAGCCCTTTTCTTTCTACTGCATTCTCTAACGGAGTTTGATGCCATCATAGTCCTAGATCTGTTAACACAAGTTGGAGCGACGTTGAACCTAAAAAACAACACCATAGGATACGGAGACACAATAGAAAAACAAATACAAAAACAGATCAACCGACTGCATGAATCTCTGTTCCCTTCTGGCTTCGGGCATATTACATATTAAAGTTGATCTTAATCGGTATCCAGGGAACACCACGAGGAGGCCATCGAAATTGCATCTAAGTTTTTTTATAGAACCTTCGAGTCGAGTTGAATGAGTATATTAAGTCATTTCCATGTTCCCCACTAAAGCGTGGACCATGTTAATTACAGGTTTATTTGTGTACGAGGTGATCTCCAGCAATTTTAACTCAAGAGCTCTGCAAAATATAATTTATTTGCCCTGCCCTCAGAGGTCGTAAAAATGTAATTTTTAGCCAATCATTAGGAGTCTAAAGTGACGTTACAGCAAAAATTGGAAGCTTAAGTTTAAAAAATGTGGAAATTACATGGAATGCCACGCTTCAAAGGGGCGTAACAATTATTTTTTGGTCATCGATAGAGGAGGTCAATTATCCAATTTTTGGAGCTTCTAGCTCTGAAACTTTAGGAAATATAAAAGGAGATTTTGTGCAAAACACTATACATTCAAATGCGATTTGTCACGCCTCCAGTGGGCGTAGACAAGATATTTTTGGCTAATCTTTAAAAGTAGTCGAAAGTAACGTAAATGCAATTTGGAAGCTTACGCTCCAAAAATGTGGAAATTACAGGGTATTTTTCGGCATGCCACGCCAAAAAGGGGCATAACAATTATTTTTGGATCAATAGAGAATATCACCAGTAACTTAATTTTCTAATTTTTACGTTTTTAGCTCTTAAACTTTCGTAAATATAAACTTTTGCGAACTGCCACGCCCTCTACTCTATGAGCTTAGATATATCCGCCGTATTTTTATACCCTGAACCCATTGAAAATGGGAAATCAGGGTATAATGTTTTTGTGAAAATGTATGTAACAGGCAGAAGGATACATGGCAGACCCCATAAAGTATATATATTCTTGATCAGCTAGACAAACTGAGTCGATATAGCTATGTCCGTCTGTCCGTCCGTCCGTCCGTCCGTCTGTCCGTGTGAACGCAGAGATCTCGCAAACCACAAAAGCTAGAGATCTGAAATTTGAAATGTATACTCGTGTATATCCTACGCAGTACGAGTTTATCATTTTTTTTCGATAACTCATCCCATTTCCTTATTATCGATAAAAATCGATAACTTTTCTTCGTTTTTCAATACCGTTATAGCTATATTTTCAGATTTCAGATTTACTGTGTGTATCCGTGTAATGAATACAAACATTTTGCAATTTTTGGATTTTGGATACCACGCCCCCTTCCCCCCAAATTTGAAAAAAACGTATTTCAAATACTAGAGACTTGTGCTTTGGCAAATACATACATATGAATGTCATTATTACGCTGTAAAAGTTTGATTACGAAAGTCCATCTAGAAGCAAACCTATTCAACAAATAAGTTTCCAAAATATAGCCCATACTGCAGCCCAAGCGCTGCCCGCGCGCAGTCGCTGCGTAAACTGCGCAGTAGCAGAGAAAGTGCTTATGCGTGCGTGTGCATGTGTGTGTGTGTGTATATGTTGTTTGTGTATATGTATATATAAAAGAAGCGTAAAATGATTTGAATATCGCATCTTCGCAGGGTTCAGGGTATCTCTTAGTCGAGCAGTCTCGACTAGAGCACTCTTACTTGTTTATATAATGGGTAATGGGTAATGGGTATAATGGTTTTGTTAAACTGTCAAATGTATGTAACAGGCAGAAGGGGGCGTGGCAGACCCCATAAATTATAAAGTATTCTTCAACAGGGAGATGATCTGAGTCGATTTAGCCCTGTCCGTCTGTCTGTCCGTCTGTACGTACATATGTATGAACAGAACATATAAGAGCTAGAGACTTGAAACTTTTTTGTAGGTGCCTGTATAGCACGCGCATACCGAGTTTGTTTTAAAAAATCGATAACTTTTCCCGTTTTATTTTTTATATCTCGTACATCTGTCGAGCTAGAGTCTCCAAATTTTGTATTTAGATTAATTTATATTTTATACAATTTCGATTTTTGTTATATTTTTTTTATTATTTAATTTTACAAGCTAACATTTTTTCTGCGTTAGTAAATGCATAACTGAATATATTTAAAAACGCAGATTGGACGGGGTTCAGGAGATCTCCTAGTCGGGCACCACCGACTAGAGTTTTCTTACTTGTCTGATTTTCCGTTGTTAACACGACTATATATATCAATTGTGCTCAAGATATATAAGAATATGTATAAATCACTACATAGTCAGATCCGATTTGTCACGCCCCCAGTGGGCGTGGATAAATAAGTTTTTCATCGATCTTTATAGGACCTTAAAAGTAACTTACATACACAATTTGGGCATTCTAGCTCTAAAACTGTAGAAGATACAGTTTTACCCGATTTGCCACGCCCCCAATGGGAGTAGATATATCCCCTATATTTTTTTAATCTTGGGTTGTCAACGCGAGCATACGATCTAAATTTCAACTCTCTAGCATTTCTACTAACAGGGTTTCTGACAAACCGGAAAATGCATTTTCCGATTTGTTACGCCCCTAGTGGGCGCATCGGGAAAATCTTGACACTTTATAATTCGAGGGCATACACGAGTATATGTTCCAAATTCAATTCAATTCTCTAGCTTCAATAGCGTCGAAATGGTTTGCGTTCATACGGACAGACGGACAGCAAGACGGACATTGCACAAAACTTTTTCCCGTTGGGAACAGAGTATAATTACAGTATCACTATTGTGATAACATAAGCTTCACCCATGTCGACGACATAGACTATATTCCATTAAAACGGAATATAAAAAGAGGATTTCAAGAAGAATTAAAGCTTTTGCAGCTTCTAACGAGGCGCTGCTTTTCAGTTGTTTCGACAATTCGCAAAATAGATGATAACCCCGCTTATTCTAAGCTATATCCACATCGATCGTCGACAAAAAATGGTACGATGAGTGTGGAAATAGAAACAAAAGGTCATTTAGGAAACTTAACGAGCGAACAACAGCAGACAAGTACTCAATTCCTAACATTGGCGTGATATTGGTTAAGCTAGGTAAATCTAGATACTTTACCACGTTAGATCTCAAGTCCGGTTTTCTCAAAATTAACTTGCAAAACAAGACCGAGAAAAAAAAATCCTTTTCCGTTAATGGGGGCGAACACGGGCAGCATATTTCAAAGAACTATCGGTGACGTTCTGCGAGAACAGATAGACAAGACACGCTACGTAAACATAGACGAAGTACAAATTTTTTCAGAAAATGAGCATGATCATGTAGAACATATTGACTGGGTTTTAAAACCTTTGTGATGCAAATATGAAGGTCTCTACAGGAAAAATTAAATTTTTTAAGGAAAGCGTAGAATACTTGGGCTTCATGGCCACAAGAGGCGGAGCTAAGACCGACCCTGAGAAGGTTAGGGTCATCCAAGAATTTTCTGTTAAAAAGAATCTTTTCGGCCTCATTTTTAGGCTTAGCTAGCTATTACCAAAGTTTCATTAAGGACTTCGCAACTATCGCAAAGCCACTGTCGAACCTGCTCAAAGGCGAAAATGATTACGTAAGCAATGTTGAGAAAGATCCCAATTAGCTTCAATGGAGAAGAAAACGATGCTTTCGACAGACTAAGAAACATTTTAGCATCATAAGATTTGATGCTAAGATATCCTCAACTTAGAAAGCCGTTTTATTTAACAACAGACGCTTCTGCATATGGTATTGGGACTGCCCTCTCACAGAATGGCAAACCAATTACTATGATTTCTAGAACTCTAAAAGACAGAGCAGCTAATTATGCCACAAACGAACGAGAACTACTAGCGATAGTTTGGACACTAGGGAAATTGCAGCAATACCTATACGGGACTAGGGATATCAACATCTAGACAGACCACCAGCCTTTGACCTTTGCCGCTTCCGATAGAAATCCTAATGCAACAAGTAAAAAAAACTCTAGTCGATGGTGCCCTACTAGAAGATCTCCTGAACCCCGTCCGATCTGCGTTTTAAAATATACTCAGTTATGCATTTATTAACGCAGCAAAAATGTTAGCTTGTAAAATTAAATTATGAAGAAAAAAAACAATTTTTTTTAAACCGGTATCCAAAATAACAAAAATCAAAATTGTATAAAATATAAATGAATCTAAATACAAAATTTGCTCCAAATATACGAGATATAATTTAATAACTTGATTTCGATAAGAGTTTTAATCGATAACAATTACACATTAATAGTTATCGATTTTTTAAAACTAACTTGACCTATGCGTGCTACACAGGGACCTACAAAAAAAGTCTCTCAAGTCTCTAGCTCTTATATGTTCTGAGATCGACGCGTTCATACATACTGACAGACAGGCTTTATTGACTCATTTCATCTCCCTGATCAAGAATATACAGAGGTGGTAAAAAGTATTTACACAACGAGCTATTTATTGCAAGCTGATCTTAAAATCTTTATATTGTTGTTGTGTTAAAGTTCACGAACAAAATTTTTGTGACGGAAAGATTAATCTGTGCAGAACCAACTTTATTTAAAAAGGAATTGACAAACTAACGGTAAATACGAATCAAACAAAGCAAATGAAGAGATGCTCTTCAGTTGTAAAAAGTATTTACACAACGCAAATTGAAGATAAATCATTGATTTATATTGAGTTTATAAAGTCGCCAATTGTTGTGGGTGTTTTAACTGTACAAAAATATTAAAAGCGGGAAAATAAAAGTGATTAAATAGTAAAATGTCAAAAGCAAAAGAATTATCAGTGGAGTCTCGAGCCGAAATGGTTGTTAAATGTAAAACTGGCACTTCGGCAACGGAATTAGCGAAGTTGTACAAAATTTCACGGAAAACTGTGTACAATTTAAAAAAAAATTTTAAAAAACATAAAACGTAAATACTTTACTTTTAATGGCAGCTTGCAATAAATAGCTCGTTGTGTAAATACTTTTTACCATCTCTGTATATACTTTATAAAGTCTGGTACGCCACCTTCTTCCTGTTACATATATTAACATTTTAACAAAATCAAGATACCCTGATTTCCCATTTTCAATGGGTTCAGGGTATAAAAATAAAAAGATGGAAAGCATACATTGACGAACTCAGCGCAAAAATTTTCAACAAACCTGGCAAAGAAAACCAAATGACGAATGCGCTTTCACGGCAGAACATAAATGCCTTGCAAAACGAAATAGAATTTGATGTAGCCACTATTCATAGTGAACCATCAATATGCTTCATATTGGCGTGATTCGACAGATGAAAAACAGTTCTTAACATACATTTTCCAAATTTGCTATAACACAAACGATCATTTCGAGAGCAATAGCAGATGTAAGGGTCCCAATTATTCAACTTTTGAATAAATTTCCAAAAAAAAAAAATTAAAATCGATGTTGTTAGTGCACCCCCGCTGCATAAAACATCAAATGGGCAGGTGGAACGCTTCCACATCACGCTTCTAGAGATCGTCAGGTTCATCAAGTTTTAGAGAAATTTTGAGGACACTGTAAAGCTAGTAATGATCGCGACTATCTAATACAACCGGACGATTCATTCAGTGACTGGTTAAAATCGATAGGTAATTCACGCTTCGAGTGAAGAGAGGGGAAATCAAAAACAAGACAGTTAGTGCTCAGCTAACCCAACTAGACAGAAAAAAAATCCAAATCGATGAAACAGGGTCTTTGAGGAGAAAAGGTGTTCCTTAAGAACAATAAGAGACTTGACAACAAACTAATTCCACTCTGTTCTAAAGAAACCATTCAGGCAGACCTAGGAACTACGACAAAGAGAGGTAGTTGCTCGGAATTTTATACATGAATAGAAAATGTAAGCAATAGAAATAAGCTTGGTAGAATTAAGCGAAAGAAAGCAAATCTAATAGGTCTAGTTTACTTAACTCTTACAGGTTATCTAACTACATACCCATCATAGACGGAGAAATCGTGGTATGGGAACATCGGGGGTATCTCCACACCGAATTTGCGCTAATACTGGTCGACACAGGTAGACTAACCATTTTATTCCCGCAGTCGCATATGCGAAAACTTCTAGAGGTGGATATCAAACACGCCATTAACGCGTTGTTCGCCTTAAAGGTACACCACCGTATAGCCAGAAGTATAGATTTTCTAGGGGCTATGTTAAAAGTAGTGGCAGGAATGCCGAACGCCTCAGACTTCGAGAAAGTGAAAATGTCCGAGGCACTGTTCATCGAGGCAAACAAGGCAATTACTTAAAGAAAGGGCGGGCTAGCAGTAGTGCTGTAAAACTATCGATGGTTGCAACATTCAATAGTTTCGATGGTTTTACAACAAATATTCAATAGTATTCGATATTATTTATAGTATTCGAATAAATATTTTCAACTTCAAAAACAAACTAAATAAATGTAGTATGTTGATTTCGTCAGCTGTAAGAGGCTGAGGCGATTTCGACAAGTTTAAAAGTGTTTTATTGATTGCTTCATGTGTTTATAAGACTCTTTCAATCATTAGGAATGCACTGTTCCATCTTGTGGCAACTTCCTGTATTAGACTATATTTAGTTTCCGTCAGTTGAGAATCTTTAAATTTCTTATAAGCAATCGTGCTTTTTTTAAAAAACGCGACAATGGATTTGCATTTTTTAAGTAATTCTTTTATGCAATCCATTTTAAGGCAATCTTGCACCATCAAATTAAGTGAGGGTAAATTACTTTTTTGAGGCAGCTCACAGCTTTGATCATTGAGTTTGCATTATCTGTCACAATTGCCGTTATTTTATTCAAAATTCCAAATATTACCGCTATCAATAGTAAACAAAAACCATCGATAGCGACACAAAAATATAAAAATTCGATGGTTCGATAGTACCATCGATAGTTTTACAGCACCAGTTAGCAGATACACCACACTTGTATGAGACGTTATTGGCCCGAAACAGAATGTTAATTACAGAAATTCAACATTTAATGTTGTCAATCACTCCAGTAAAATCTAATATCATAAACCCAACTATTCTTGACCACAATGATTTGAAGTCTATTTTCGTTGAACATCCCAAAGAGGTGCCTGTAATAAGCCTAATGGAAGCATCCAATATCAAGATACTTCAGTCCGATAGCATAGTACATATACTAATTGATTATCCTCAAGTAGAATTTATTTGTAAGAAAATTACAATTTTTCCCGTGGCCCACAACAACACCAGCTGCAGATACACAGTAGCGGATTGCGCCGATGGAACTATGGCTGTTACTGAATGCCACCGAATACGCCACATTCTTTAAGAAAACAGAACACGACACCTGTGCAAGCAGCATACACTTTGGTAAAGAGGCTTCATGCCACACTGAGACAAGCGATCGCAAACCCATTACTCTGATGGCTGATGGCATAATGTTCATCAGCGACAACACCGCACCATCAGCACTGACGATGGACCAGAAATATTAGCACGAGGCAAGCACCTTATAACATTCAAACGCCGTGCTACCATAAACGGTACCAAATATGTAAACCGTAAATTGGCTTTAGGCAAAGTATCTGGAGTTGCGGCCTCACCCTTGTTAAACATCGTTGGCCATGTGACCCAGCCGTGAGTCTGCCAATGCCTGGGGCGGATCATCTATAAGAAGGCCTCCCTTCTTAACACATAACCCTCGCATAAGCGCGCTAGATCTTAATCAGCCCTCTGCAGCATAGCGCTGACTAAACAAATAGTTCAAGTCAACGCCCCGGCTACAACAGTCAGCAGCGGTAACCTGATACTCGCAATATGTTGCAAGAGTACCTACGTTTTCAAAATATGTTTATGTTAAGCTCATTCAGTAGCTTTAGTTTTGATTTGAATGAAGACAGCATTAGACTGTTCTCATAGCTCCGGCTTGACCGCTGCATTATTACTTAAAATCATTGAGCCAGAAGGTCATTGATTGGAAGAAATCTTCCCAACTAAATCTTCATTGAAGACCGTTGCCCAGTGGAGGAGACCCGAGGGAGGAAGGATCATTCAACGAGGACTTAATTCTATATGTAATAGAAGCATATAATGTTTGAAATATCAGCTCTTCGCAGGGTTCAGAGGATCACCTAGTCGAGCAGTCACGACTAGAGCACTCTTACTTGTTAAATATACACAGCTAGGTTTTTAATTACTATCTAATAGGCAATAATACGGGTTAAAGGTAAATCGTTGTTATTCGATAAAATTTACATTTCTTATATATAGTTTTGGTACAATCTGTGTCAGATTATCTTTTTTGCATGTCTAGTTCCTAAACAGCTGTTTTTTGGACAAAATTTACCGTTATAACTATATACATATGTGGAAAATATGCGCATATAGTGCAAAATAATTATTTTTGAAGCAAACAAATTTTCAAACTGAAAAAATGTATACGTATTGTAATAAGTTCTCCAAAAAATTTTTATCGGTAGGTACATTTAGATTGTTAGTGAAAAATTTGGAGCAAATTCAGCATTTCAGTCAGATCCATATCATCTTAAAATTTAAAGATATATAAGAATATTCACTATATAGTAAAATGGGATTTGCCACGCTCCCAGTGGGCGTGGATATGTAATTTTCAAGAATAATAAGATATGACGAATATATCTACGCCCAAATATATATCTATATATATGGAGTTGGTAGCGTTTGGACCGTGAATAAGTATTCTGCAACGTTCTTACTTGTTTTCGATTGTCTACGCTCACCGGAAAGTACTTGGAAATTTTCATTTAAAAAAGCCCGCCCTCGATATTTTTGAAAATTTCTTTATTTGTTATGTTGGTAGGGCTGTCCTCAGTTACCTAAGTTTGTAAAAATAAGCGCCAACTGTCAACCGTAGTATTTACAGCAGCTGTCCAAACCAGTCGACCTCAGTAGTGTGTTTCGATTTTTACAATGAAAAAAACTGTGGAGCAACAAATTTGCATTCAATTTTGTGTTTCCAACGAAATTTTGTGCGCGGAATCGTTACGAATGTTGCAGAAGGCTTATGGGGACTCTGCTCTATCAAAAACCCAAGCCTACGATTGGTACAAAGACGGTCGAAGATTTTCCGCGTTGCGGACGACCTTCGACCTCTACCACTGACGAAAACCTAAAAAAAGGAAAATAAATCGTGCTCGAAAATTGTCATGTGTGCTAGAGAGCTAGCACGTGAACTGGACATTGGTCGTGAGCAAGCTCGTTTGATTTTGGCATGAGACGCGTCGCCGCTCCGCTCGTTCCAAAATAGCTGAATTTGTACCAATAAAAAAACATCGTGAGCAGGTATCCTTGGACATGCTGGATCGTGTTAATTATGATCCCACCTTCATGGAACGGATCATAACTGGCGACGAGACATGGGTCTACGAGTATGTTATGCAAACAAGCCGCCAACAATCGTCGGAATGGAGACTGCATCCTCATGTTAATCCTTTTCTTCGATATTCGAGACCTGGTCCACTATTAATTCGTCCCGAGAGGTCAAACAGTTAATAGACTATTTGAGGAATTTTCGCGAAAAAATCCGTCTCAAACGGCCAGATTTATGGGCCAACAAATCACGGATTTTACACGATGATAACACGTTGTGTCACCGAGCTACGATTGTGAACGATTACACGACAAAAAATGCCATAAATACCATTGACCAGCCACCGTATTCGCCTGATTTTTATCCCTTGGACTTTTTCATGTTTCCAAGACTTAAATTACCCTTCCATGGAACACGCTTTGAGTCGATAGAGGACATAAAACAAAATTCGAAACGTGAGCTATTGGCCATACCAGCCGGCGCCTATATGAAGTTCAATAAATGTTGATGATGATTAAAAAATTTTCGTTTTATTCAGAATTTTCAAGTACTTTCCGGTCTGAAGGTATACCTATATATACATATCATTTTTTGCAAATCAGTAAATTAGTCGTTCAATTTTAAGTTTCTAAATGTAAGACTGGAGAAAATACAGTTCTGCTCGATTTGACACGCCCCTAGTGGGCATTTTGGGAAAATATTAACACTTTGTCAGACGAAAGTACTTATATATATTCGAGGGTATACAAGAGTAAATATTTCAAGTATCTAGCTTCAATAGCTGCGAAATCGTTTGCGTTCACTACTTGAATGAGTATACAAATATCTGCTTTATGGCTCTGCCTACTGCTGTGCACAAAAACATTATATGACAAGCACGAAAGCTCATGGTGGTGGTCATGGTACCGACTAGGAAATACATATTTTAACAAAACCATTATACCCTGAATTCACATTTTCAATGGTAGCAAAAGGTATACAAAGAAAGGACAGATCAAATCTTCATCCTTAATGTTATGATAATATTACATACTAGAGGGCTGCATGGCTTCACTGACAACATGTCAAATGGGTTCATTCGAATTGAATTGCATTGCGTGAGTGCGCGCTGTGTCTTATATCATACGGCACTCAGCGCAATGAGTGAGAATAAATGAGTCGTAAAACGGACTGAAAAGTTCGACGAAGCTGAAGACAGTCCCGTTACTCTGGAAGTCATAAGCAATCAGTGTTGCCAACAAGTTTCAACACACCAAATTTTGCGGGAAACCAAACCAGAAAAAGCTGAAAGCAATGTTAACGGCAATACAATACACTTTGACTCAGCTGATCTTTTGTTTTTTTTTTTTACATTTCCGTATTTCTCAAACCTTACATTTTTTCAAATTTTTCCCGCAATCGGCTTTTAAGCAAGTAAGAAAACTCTAGTCGGTGGTGCCCGACTAGGACATCCGCTGAACCCCGTCCGATCTGCGTTTTTAGATATACTCAATTATGTATTTATTAACTCAGAAAAAATGTAATCTTATAAAATTAAATAATAAAAAATAAAATTTTTTTTTTTTGTAATATAACAAAAAACGAAATTGTATAAAATATTAATTAATCTAAATACAAATACAAAATACAACAATTTTGAGACTCTAGCTCCAAAGATGTACGAGATAGAATTTAAAACCTGCATTTCGATAAGGTGTTTAATCGATTACATTAAAACTGAAATAGTTATCGATTTTTTATACTACTATACAGGGACCTACAAAAAAAATTTCAAGTCTCTAGCTCTATGTTTTGAGATCGACGCATTTATACATACGGACAGACAGACGTACAGGGCTATATCGACTCAGCTCGTCTCCCTGATCAATAATATATTCATGCACTCTATTACATACTTACTTTAAGTTCGTGTTTAATATCACGCAAACTGCGGCTTTCATCCTCCAACGAATCCTCACTGCTGCGTCGCGAAGCAGTTGCACGCGCCAAGTTAATAATACCGCTATAGGCGTGGCGTACAGAGTGAGCTGAGAGTGAATCAGTTATGACGTTTCCACTCGCGCTTTGCATATCAAATGCACGATCTGCGTTTTGCTCTAATTCCTTTTGCTGTCGCTCTAGCTCACGCATACGTATCTCCCGAGCTTCAGCTCGTGCTAGACGTCGAGCTGCTAAGCGAGCTTCGGCCTGCGTTAAAAATTAAAATAAAATAATTTAATATTTAGTTTGTATACTTGAAAAATATGTATTTATTTACTTAAACTTATTATAAATACTAAAAAAGAATAAAACAAGTAAAACTCTAGTTGAGGTTTTTGACTAGGAAATACTTTTTATACCCTGAACCCATTGAAAATGGGAAATCATGGTATAATGGTTTTGTTAAATGTATGTAACAGGCAGAAGGGGGCGTGGCAGACCCCATAAAGTATACACTGCTCGTCAATTGGTTAGACGCACCCACACTTCCATTAAAATTTGTCTTATAATTTTTATTTTAAAAGCAATTGAAGAAAAGTTTATATACAAAAACCTTGA
The DNA here is from genome assembly GCA_035045365.1 of Drosophila leonis. Taxonomy (NCBI): domain Eukaryota; kingdom Metazoa; phylum Arthropoda; class Insecta; order Diptera; family Drosophilidae; genus Drosophila; species Drosophila leonis. The sequence continues at coordinate 1,021,748 of JAWNPC010000558.1, forward strand.
TTATTTAATGACTCTTCAAGTGTATAATACGAAAAAAAAATTAGGTTTAACAAAATCGGGTTTTATCAACATTTTATTAAAGCTGTTGAAAATAAGGCACTTTTTTCGTGGTCAATACGATAGACGCACTTCAACTAATTAATTTTGGGAAGAAAAGTAACTTATTTTCTAATTAAATTTTTAGTTAATAGCATTTTTTGACTTATTAGAAGAACATAAAAAATAATTTCATTAATGAGTACTGCCTTCTTTGTTCGAAATAGCTTCATATATCCGGTCCTTCATAGAATGATACAGGGAGTCTAAGTAACTTAGCGAAATCTCACTCCAAGCAAGTTGAATTACTGCAGTTAGTATTTCCTTATCTTCGTATTGTTTCTCCCCTTCGTATAATCTCCATAAAAGCCATCCCCAGACATTTTCAATTATGTTAAGATCTGGAGAATATGGTGGTCAAGTTATGATATGGACGTTTTCACTTGAAAAAAACGACGTTAGTACTCGATTGTTATGAATAGGAGCATTGGCTTTGGAAATACGGACTGCTATAAAGTTTTGAAGCGCTCACCGTTCATCTTCTGATTTACAAAAATTAAGTCTATTGTTCCATAAAACGTGATGGCATTCCACACCGTAACTCCACCTTCACGGCTGTGATGGCGACTTAAATACAGATCATCTTTTCGCAAATCATGATAATAGTATTGAAAACCATCTGGGCCCCCTAAATTAAAACGTTTTTCATCAGTAAAGACAACCGATCGCCAATCACTAAGTAGAGTGTCAGATTGAACAGTCCACGTCATGTATTTTTTCGCATATTGAAGCCGTTTTTCTTTAAGTAGAGCATTCAAAGGTGGGTTTTTCTTGATTTTGAGACGCTTAACATGATTTGTATTTCTAATTGTACGCTGAACAGTCGATAGGCTTGCGTTTACACCGGCTAATTCCTTAATCTTAGCTGCTGACTTAGTCAAATTGGAAGCAAATCGAACAATTTAACGTTCACCTGGGGAAGTAAGTTCTTTTTTCGACCTTTGCAGTGCGTTCCATATGCTTCAAGATCTTTTAAAAATCTGTCAACAGTTTTGGAGCTGCGCTTTATCTGTTTTTCAATATTTCGATTCGTTAATCCTTGTGAGTGAAAGAAATTCTCTTTTTGACGTTCCAGTAAGCTCAAAACAGTAGCTTTCCCCATTTTTTCTTGAAATATTGCTAAAAAATAGTTGATTTCTTAATTTGTAGCTTTTATTTTACAAATATAGCTGCACTTGTTAACACAAAACTTCGAAATTTGATGTGCGTCTATCACAATGACCAACCAAAAATCCGCATGATTTAATAGAAATTGCTAGAATCTTCGAATGCACAGTTATCTTTTTGAAAATCAACCAATTATGAGCTGATATTTTTTGAACAAGATTCGAACTTTAAAAAAAATCATATTTTGAGCAACTTTTACATGCCTAATAGTAAATAAAACAAATTATCTAAAGAAAAACTGTGTGCGTCTAACCTATGACCAGCAGTGTATATATTCTTGATCAGGGAGGTGAACTGAGTCGATATAGCCATGTCCGTCTGTCCGTATGTGTGAACGCGTCGATCTCGGAACTTATAAGAGCTAGAAACTTTTTGAGGGTCCCTGTATAACACGCGCAAGTTTGTTTCAAAAATTCGATAACTATTCTCGTTTTAATGTTATCGATTTAAAACCTTATCGAAATTCAGTTTTTAAATTATATCTCGTATTTCTTTGCAGTTACAGTCCCAAACTTTGTATTTAGCATTATGTATATTTTATACAATTTTGACTTTCGTTATATTTTGGATATATTAATGACATTATTACGTTTTGAAAGTATATCTAGAAGAAAACTTATTCAACAAAAAGATTCCCAAAATATAGCCCATACTGGAACCCAAGCGCACTCACTGCGTAAACTGCGCAGTTAGCAGAGCTCGTGTTTATACGTGCATGTGTATGTGTTGTTTGTATATATGTATATGTAATAGAAGCAAATAATGTTTGAAATATCGGCTCTTCGCAGAGTTCACGAGCAGAGCAGAGCAGTCACGACTACAGTACTCTTACTTGTTAAATATACACAGCTAGGTTTTTAATTACTATCTAACAGGCAGAACCACCTAAATACGGGTTACAGGTAAATCGTTGTTATCCGATAAAATTTACATTTCTTATATATAGTTTTGGTACAATCTGTGTCAGATTATCTTTTTTGCATGTCTAGTTCCTAAACAGCTGTTTTTTGGACAAAATTTACCGTTATAACTATATACATATGTGGAAAATATGCGCATATAGTGCAAAATAATTATTTTTGAAGCAAACAAATTTTCAAACTGAAAAAATGTATACGTATTGTAATAAGTTCTCCAAAAAATTTTTATCGGTAGGTACATTTAGATTGTTAGTGAAAAATTTGGAGCAAATTCAGCATTTCAGTCAGATCCATATCATCTTAAAATTTAAAGATATATAAGAATATTCACTATATAGTAAAATGGGATTTGCCACGCTCCCAGTGGGCGTGGATATGTAATTTTCAAGAATAATAAGATATGACGAATATATCTACGCCCAAATATATATCTATATATATGGAGTTGGTAGCGTTTGGACCGTGAATAAGTATTCTGCAACGTTCTTACTTGTTTTCGATTGTCTACGCTCACCGGAAAGTACTTGGAAATTTTCATTTAAAAAAGCCCGCCCTCGATATTTTTGAAAATTTCTTTATTTGTTATGTTGGTAGGGCTGTCCTCAGTTACCTAAGTTTGTAAAAATAAGCGCCAACTGTCAACCGTAGTATTTACAGCAGCTGTCCAAACCAGTCGACCTCAGTAGTGTGTTTCGATTTTTACAATGAAAAAAACTGTGGAGCAACAAATTTGCATTCAATTTTGTGTTTCCAACGAAATTTTGTGCGCGGAATCGTTACGAATGTTGCAGAAGGCTTATGGGGACTCTGCTCTATCAAAAACCCAAGCCTACGACCTTCGACCTCTACCACTGACGAAAACCTAAAAAAAGGAAAATAAATCGTGCTCGAAAATTGTCATGTGTGCTAGAGAGCTAGCACGTGAACTGGACATTGGTCGTGAGCAAGCTCGTTTGATTTTGGCATGAGACGCGTCGCCGCTCCGCTCGTTCCAAAATAGCTGAATTTGTACCAATAAAAAAACATCGTGAGCAGGTATCCTTGGACATGCTGGATCGTGTTAATTATGATCCCACCTTCATGGAACGGATCATAACTGGCGACGAGACATGGGTCTACGAGTATGTTATGCAAACAAGCCGCCAACAATCGTCGGAATGGAGACTGCATCCTCATGTTAATCCTTTTCTTCGATATTCGAGACCTGGTCCACTATTAATTCGTCCCGAGAGGTCAAACAGTTAATAGACTATTTGAGGAATTTTCGCGAAAAAATCCGTCTCAAACGGCCAGATTTATGGGCCAACAAATCACGGATTTTACACGATGATAACACGTTGTGTCACCGAGCTACGATTGTGAACGATTACACGACAAAAAATGCCATAAATACCATTGACCAGCCACCGTATTCGCCTGATTTTTATCCCTTGGACTTTTTCATGTTTCCAAGACTTAAATTACCCTTCCATGGAACACGCTTTGAGTCGATAGAGGACATAAAACAAAATTCGAAACGTGAGCTATTGGCCATACCAGCCGGCGCCTATATGAGGTTCAATAAATGTTGATGATGATTAAAAAATTTTCGTTTTATTAAGAATTTTCAAGTACTTTCCGGTCTGAAGGTATACCTATATATAAGTTATCACATCCGGTCAGACAAAGTCAACGACTGCAGTTCTGCATGATCAGCAAAGTTGCAACATTGTTTAATGTTAATTATGTCAAACTCCACACTACGCTTTCGTCAACATTTCGTGCGCCGTTGCGACGTTGAAACATAATCCATTCAACATAATCGCTGACACAGCGATTATAGGTCAGGGCTAGCTTAATAATAAGAACACTTTGTCATTTAGATTTCAGTATGGATTTGACCAATAAACGGATAAGATTAAACATTATTTTCGCTGCTGTTGTTTCGTGCCGAGATCACAAGCTAGCAAACAGAACTTAATATTAACTGGCGCCCAACAGTGGTCACAACCTGCTCACCCAAAAATCCACAAGCAAGAAGGCAACATCGTTGGATCGACATCGTTGGACTTGCGAACGGACAAAACAAAGAGAGGAGAGATACAACAACATAATGAAAAACCATAGTTTTTTACAAAGAAATGTAAGTAGCTTACTTGAAATAAATAAATACAAAATAAAGGAATTTAAACAAAAAGTGTTTGTAAAATAATCTTTGCGACGCAAAATTTTTAAATAATATTGAATAAAATTAAAAAATCTTATAAGTAAACGTAAAGAAGACCAATACGACGCAGAATTAGAAGAATTAATAAAAGACATAAAAGATAAACTAGTGCCAGACCCAATAAAAAATACAATGTCAGTGAGTGAAGAAAATCTGAAAGCGCTGCTTGAGTATGCGGTAAACGCTGCATTACAAAATCAAGCGCAAGTGTTTGAAAAAAAAATGGATGAAATGAGAAACGAGTTTAGGAATGCAACAGTGTCCGTACCCGAGGTTTTAGTGTTTAAAGATGCAGAAATTATTGTAGGTATCAAATGTGACGAAACGCTGGACATAGTAAAATCTGTACCAGACTTTGAGGGAAAAATCGAGACTTATGTTTCGTGGCGGAAAGCCGCACACACTGCATATAAAATTTTCGAAAAATATGTAGGAAGCTCAAAGCATTATCAGGCACTGGGAATAATTAGGAACAAAATAAAAGGCCCTGCTGATATGGTACTGTCGTCATATGACACACCACTGAATTTTAAGGCAATTATAAACAGACTTGACTTTACGTACGCAGACAAACGCCCCATTTATATAATTGAACAAGAGTTGTCCGTTTTACGTCAGGGAACCTTAACAATAATCCAATATTACGAGGAAATCGAAAAGAAATTAACATTACTTATCAACAAAACAATTATGACTTACGATTCCACTTTGGCTGCTTCTCTAAACGAAAAATACAGAGCAGATGCATTGAGAGTGTTCATTTCGGGCACTAAGAAATCTCTTAGCGATATTCTATTTTCAGCAAGACCAAAAGATTTGCCATCAGCATTGGCACTAGCACAGGAAGTTGAGTCAAATCATAAACGTTTCCGATTCGCTAGTAGTTTTGCTAGGAATAATGAAGAAAGAGCTCAGCGTCAAGAACAGAGACAGCAAAAACAACCCACTGTAGAAAGTACCTCAAACCAAATTAAAACTCCATTTTACAAGCAAAAATCCCAATACAATAGCCCGAATGTAAAGCAAGAACCACCACAACCTATGGACGTTGACAGTGCATCTCGGTTCAGGCAAACGTCTCAATACCCATACCAAGGCAGTTCCTATCAAAATCAGGTGCCAAAAAGAGCAAATAGTGGAACGGCTAGGAATACTGGTCCCAAACAACAGAGAATTAATCATCTCGCGCAAGATGAAAGTTCTGAAAGTCAGTGGGAACAAGAGTACCAAGCAGTAGCGGAGGCTGAGGTATCAGATTTGGAAGATGAGGATCAGATTCAAGAGGTCAATTTTTTAGAAATTGCTCCCTGCTACCGTTTGTAGAGCGAACGATAGCAGGTAGGCCAGTCAAATTACTCATAGATACAGGCGCTTCAAAAAATTATATAAAACCAATTCCGGAACTTAAAAATGTAACTAACGTTGATGAAAAATTTGTAGTTAAGTCACTTCATGGCTTTAACTCTGTTCAAAAGAAATATCTAATGCACCTTTTTGATACAACAACCACATTCTTCTTACCTAACAGCCTATCAAGCTTTGATGGAATAATAGGACTTGATCTTTTAAAAAAAATTAATGCAAATCTAGATTTGAAAAATAACGTATTAAAAACAGAAAATGGATCCGAAATAATTCAATTTAAAAAAAGCTTAAATGTTAACTTTACTGAAGTAGAAAATATAAAAGTTCCCCAAGAAATTGAAAAAGAATTCAAAAAAATGCTAAAGGAAAAAATAAATGTTTTTGCTGACCCTAATGAATCTCTTCCTTACAACACAAATATTATCGCTACAATTCGAACAGAAGACAAAAAACCAGTGTACTCTAGACTTTACCCTTACCCATTAGGAGTATCAGAGTTTGTCAATAACGAAACTAATGACATGCTGAGAAATAACATTATCAGACCATCTAATTCACCGTACAATAATCCGGTGTGGGTAGTAGATAAAAAGGGTATAGACGAACAGAGAAATAGAAAAAAACGCCTTGTAATTGACTTTAGGAAACGTAATTCAAAAACTGTTGATGACAAGGACCCTATACCGAACATAGTAGCTATTCTCTCAAACCTTGGGAAAGCCAAATATTTCACGACACAAATCAGGATTTCACCAAATACTTCTTGCAGAAAAAGACTGAGAAAAAACTGCATTTTCTGTAGGAAATGGGAAGTATGAATTCTGCAGACTTCCCTTTGGTTTGAAGAACGCCCCCGGAATTTTCCAACGAGCAATTGATGATGTACTTAGAGAACAGATTGGAAAGTCATGCTACGTTTACGTAGATGATGTGATCATATTTTCTGAAAATATGCAGAATCATGTTCATCACATTGCCTGGGTACTGGATAAATTGTATAACGCTAACATGAGGGTATCACGAGAAAAATTTCACTTTTTTAAAGAAAAAGTCGAGTATCTTGGATTTGTGGTTTCCCGTGGCGGCATAACAACTAACCCCAGCAAAGTCGAAGCACTTAGCAAATTTCAACAGCCAACCAACCTTTTTCAAGTTAGATCATTCCTTGGTCTAGCAAGCTATTACAGGTGCTTTATAAAAAATTTTGCATCTATAGCCAAACCATTGACGGACATACTAAAGGGTGATAATGGTAAAACAAGTGCAGGACACCTCTGGCTTAGGTGCCGTCTTATCACAAAACAAAAAGCCGATAACCATGATTTCCAGGACTTTAAGAGACAATGAGTTAAATTTCGCCACAAATGAACGTGAGCTACTTGCGATAGAGTGGGCCCTAAAATCCCTAAGAAACTATCTATATGGTGTACAAAATTTAAGTATTTATACCGATCACCAGCTACTTACATTTGCAGTCTCAGATAAAAACACTAATACGAAAATTAAGAGATGGAAATCCTTCATTGATGAGCACAACGCCCAAATTTTCTTCAAGCCCGGTAAGGAAAATTTTTTCGCCGATGCTTTATCAAGACAAAACCTTTACGCTTTAGAAGAAGATGCTTCATCAGACTTAGCTACTATGCATAGTGAATTGTCATTGACATACACTATCGAGTCTACCGAAAAACCGATTAACTGTTTCAGGAACCAAATAATTATTGAAGAAAGCAGTATAGCTTTTGAAGAAATTATTATAATGTTCGGACAAAAAACAAGACATATCATACACTTTTCAAATAGGGGTAACTTAATAGAAAAAGTGTGTGATGCGGTTAAAAAAGACGTAGTGAATGCAATTAAATGTGACTTGCCGATACTAGCATTCATTCAAAACAAGCTAGTTGAGACTTTCCCTTCAACCAAATTTTGGCACGCAAGTAAATTGGTTATCGATGTTCATGATAAGAATGAGCAAAAAGAAATTATAGTCAAAGAACATGGCAGAGCCCATAGGACAGCACAGGAGAATATAAAACAAATTCTCCAAACATTTTCCCCAAAAATGACTCGTCTATCAAATGAAATAGTTGCAAATTGTAAGACTTGCAATAAAGGAAAATATGACCGACACCCACAGAAACAGTACATTGGCGAAACACCAGTCCCCAATCAAGTAGGAGAAATTCTCCACATTGACATTTTTTCCACAGATAAAAAATATTTCTTAACTTGTATCGATAAATTTTCTAAATTTGCCATTGTTCAGCCCATAGCTTCCAGAACGATAATAGATATCGAGTCCCCCATCTTACAGCTCATGAATTTCTACCTCAATACTAAAATTATCTACTGCGATAACGAACCGTCACTAAACTCAGGAACAATAAAGTCTCTTTTAAAAAACCGTTTTAATGTCGATATTGTAAATTCTCCACCACTACTTCAAATGGACAGGTAGAAAGATTTCAACAGTACTCTTGCAGAAATTGCCAGATGCTTGAAATTAGAAAAACAATTAAATGACACAACTGATATTATACTTCAAGCAACAATAGAATACAACAAATCAATTCACTCAGTCGTTAACAAAAAACCAATTGACATAATTCATGCATCCCTACCAGAATTTGAAGCAGAAATAAGAGATAAAATATCTAAAGCACAAGATCTGCTACTGAAAAGACAAAATGCGGACAGAAGAAATAGAACTTTCCAAGTAGGCGACAAAGTACTTATGAAATTAAATAAAAGACTTGGTAACAAGCTAACTCCTTTATTTGAAGAAGTCATTGTGGAAGCCGATTTGGGGTCAACGGTTCTTATAAAGGGGAGGAGGTACATAAGGATAATATAAGATAGAAAAACTAATTATCCTCCAGTACTTATTCTGCCCTGTATCTTATCTTTACTAGGGTTTGGATTCTACGCCTTCTACTTTTAGTAGCAGCAACAGCTGGAAAGATTATTAACTACTCGAACTCGGACTATATCCCTATCATGGACGGAAACGCGGTTATTTGGGAAATTTTTAAAATTTTAAGGCATTCTTCTAATCTTACAATGTACTCGGAAATTGCCGAGGAAACTAATTCACTCATGAAACATTTTCCACAGTCTCATATGAGACAAATCCTTGAATCAGATATAGGTCATATAAGGTCATTGCTAGAGACAGTTAATGTCCACCATAGACAGGCTAGAAGCATAAATATTTTAGGAACAGCTTTAAAGATAGTAGCGGGAACTTTTGATTTTGACGACTTCGAACATCTGAAATTTCACCAGCAAAAACTAACTGACTTAATTAAGCAGCAGGCAGTTATAAATACAAAAGTACAAGAAAAAATTAATAACTTAACAGAATCCGTAAATAAAATAATTAGATTTGCAAAAGAAAAACAGATCGAGACAGGAAACCTTTACCAGACATTACTCACAAGAAATAGAATTATAATTTCTAAACTCGAAACATTAATGTTGTCAATTACGCTCGCAAAGATTCAAATTATAAACCCAACAATACTTGACTCTAATGACCTAAGCCAAATTTTAAATGAGCACTCTACAGATTTAACTATAACAGATTTAATTGAAACAGCTTATATAAAAGTCTTTTTAGATCATAATTTTGTACACTTCCTTATTAAGTACCCAAATCCTAGCGTAATATGTAAGAAAATAACTATGTTTCCTGTTCAACATAATGGAACAATACTTGACTTTGACGAAAATAACACCGTCGCAGACTGTGGCAATAACATCTTAGCAATTGGAAACTGCTCTCAGCTCTACATTCTGCAAGCAACTGAAATCAACAACATGTGCGCAGCAACTACATTCTGGAGGTATAGCGCATTGTAAGACTCGTTCCAGCCACCTACAGCCGCTGACGGTAATTGATGATGGTGTCATCATTATCAACGAAGCTACAGTTACAATACAGATGGACGGCAGCACGAATAAAGTCATCCACGGCACAAACTTGCTGACGTTTGATGAGGAAATCTATGTGAATGGGTCTCTTTATAAAAACACAAAAAACATAGTCAGGCGCCATCCATGCTCGGCAATATCGGCTACTCTAAACATAACTGGTCACCGAGAGATTTTAAGCATGCCCTATCTTCAGAGGCTGAACTTTGAGAATCTTCAATATATTGGCAACATCGAAAAAAAACTGTCAATATGGCCTATGATGTTTACAGCATTCTTTGTCACTCTGATCATCGGTCTCGTCGTCTTCAAGATCTATCAAAAAGAATACAAAAAGAATAAACAACAAATCTCGATACGATCTGTCATTGACACTTTGAGGAAAACCGAGGACGGCCTATAAACTAGTAAGGGAGGAGTTATCACATCCGGTCAGACAAAGTCAACGACTGCAGTTCTGCATGATCAGCAAAGTTGCAACATTGTTTAATGTTAATTATGTCAAACTCCACACTACGCTTTCGTCAACATTTCGTGCGCCGTTGCGACGTTGAAACATAATCCATTCAACATAATCGCTGACACAGCGATTATAGGTCAGGGCTAGCTTAATAATAAGAACACTTTGTCATTTAGATTTCAGTATGGATTTGACCAATAAACGGATAAGATTAAACATTATTTTCGCTGCTGTTGTTTCGTGCCGAGATCACAAGCTAGCAAACAGAACTTAATATTAACTTATACATATCATTTTTTGCAAATCAGTAAATTAGTCGTTCAATTTTAAGTTTCTAAATGTAAGACTGGAGAAAATACAGTTCTGCTCGATTTGACACGCCCCTAGTGGGCATTTTGGGAAAATATTAACACTTTGTCAGACGAAAGTACTTATATATATTCGAGGGTATACAAGAGTAAATATTTCAAGTATCTAGCTTCAATAGCGGTGAAATAGTTTGCGTTCATGAGGACTGATGGACGGACAGCAAGCCGAACATTGCACAAACCCAATATATTCATTTCACTTCGTGAATGACTATTAAAACATCGACTTGAAACAGATTACAATAAGCCTGTTTACAAAAAACTCTCGCGGCTGAACATGAAAAAGATATTATAGTGGATTGTCGAGGATAAAATTGAATCACTATAACCCATAAGTTCCTAATTCAACATTTTGAATTGCTTGATATATTGGGTCGTTCATTAAGTAATTTCGTTTTTTTCATTGAAATTCAAACACGATTTTTTTTATTTTATAAAACATTTTATGAAATTATTTATTCTGTATTTTGATGTGATACCTTTTGCCATCTTTCGGGCAAGAAATCAATTCCACGCTCATACAATTTTTGATCCTTGCTGGCAAAAAACTGGTTCAAGTGGTTTTTGAAGTCCTGATTTGAGGTGACGGTTGTAGCACCAAAAAAATTCTGCAGAGACCGGAACAAGTAATAGTCGGAAGGTGCCAAGCCTGGAGAATATGGTGGAGGTGGTAGCACATCTCATTCAAGCTGCAATAGGCGAGGCTGAAATTGGCGAGCTATCAAACTTGTATGGGGCCTCGCATTATCCTGGTGGAACAACGCACCTTTTCTATTGACGAATTCTGGTTTCTTTTCTTTGAGTGCATCACTTAATTTGTCCAGCTGATTGCAATAAACTTCAGAATTAATCGTTGTGTTGTTCGGCAAAAGCTCAAAATAAACGATCCCCTTGAAATCCCACCAAACTGACAACATATCCTTTTTTTTTTGGTGAAATCGGGCTTTGATGTGGTTTGAGCTGGTTCATCCTTTTTAGACCATGATCTCTTTCGCTTTACATTGTTGTAAACAACCCACTTTTAGTCGCCGGTAACAATGCGCTTTAAAAATGGATCGTTTCTTTGACGTCTAGTAAGCGTATCGCAGCCGTTGATGCGACGAAGCCAATTTCGTTCTGTAAGAACATGAGGAACCCATATATCAAGCTTGGAAATTAATCCTAGACGTTTCATGTGCTTGTGAATCGTCGCGTTTGACAGATTTAATCTTTCTGCAATATCTCGAGTTGTTATTCGACGATTTGCATCGACCAACGACTTTATTTTGTCCACATCGTCCTCAAGAGGCCTTCCAGGACGTGGTGCATCCTCAAGATTGAAATTGCCGGAACGAAATTTTGCAAAAAAATTTTGGCGTTGGCGTTCGGTCAATACATCTTCCCCGTACACATCGCATCATTTTCGCCTTGCTTGAACTGCATTTTGGCCCTTTCGATAGTAAAAGGGTAAAATATGCCGAAAATGTTGTTTTTGATCTTCCATCTTCGATAGGGCACCAAATGAAAACTATTTCACAAAATCCAACAAAATTTTTTTACAAATAGCCTTACTATATCACCTGTTCAAATATATATACATATATATATATCTAATATATAACGGCTGCGAAAAAAATCAATAAGATCAGCTGTTGTCATCAAACGAAATGACTTAGTGAACGACCCAATATTTTGCATTTCATGCCCCTTTCGCCTCAAATTTTCAAAAAATGTATTTCACATACTAGAGATGTGTGCTTTGACAAATACATTATTACGTTTTGAAAGTTTGATTATTAAACTCCATCTAGAAGAAAACTTATTCAACAAATAAGTTCACAAAATATACCTGCAGCCCAAGCGCAGTCACTGCGTAAACTGCGCAGTTAGCAGAGCGCGTGCTTATACGTGCGTGTGCATGTGGGTATGTATGTGTTGTTTGTATTGTATTGTATATGGATAATAAACATTGTATATATAAAAGAAACCTAAAGCGATTGGAATATCCGATCTTCGCAGGGTTCAGGGTATCTACTAGTCGAGCAATCTCGACTTGAGCACTTATACTTGTTTCAAAGTGGGTATTATGAATACAGAATAGAATGTCGATTCAAAATGCGCTGGTTGTATGGATGAACTACGTTTTGAAATAATTAATTTGTTGCGTAGTCTATTATTTGCACAATGTTATTGTCTTTTCAATGTAATTTTTTTTTTTTTTTTTTTTAATGACAGATTTATGTGAAGTGTTTACATTATTTGAAACTTTAAACAGTGATGTGATTACTATGACAGTGAGCTAAAAATGTTACAAAAGTTAGTGGAATATAATGTGAATGAAATAGATGGCGTTGAGTAATTATAATGAGTTGAAACTTGTTTAGAGAGTTAGTGATAAAATATGGAGATACGGGTGCTCCATTTGGGGAACAGCTGCTCCTTATCTCATAAAGAAACTTCAAAGTACTGAACATCGCATTATAAGACATTTTATTGGATTTCCATTTGCCAGGAATGATGACAGAATCATGACAGATTTAAAACTCAATTACGTCATTAATATTATCCAAGACACTTCCATCAAACAGAACTCTAGACACTCATCTCACCCAAACCCTCTTGCACAATCACTCACCTTTGATACTTTACATCCTTCCACATACAGACTTAAAAGAGCCCAACTTGAACATCTACCAGACCGTACACTCCCTTTACCTAATCCACGCACACGCACATAACTCATACCTCAATATGATCCTTATTTATTAAGATAGCCCACACCAGTTACTCTCACATATTTTGTATTAATTCCACACACACACTGAATATTTGTCAATGTTTTGCCAAAAAGAGGTTTTAAAGTTTTTCTTAGAAAAATGAAACCCACATACAATAAATGATTGCCATAACAAAAAAAAAAAAAAAGAAGTGATAAAATGAGATAAAAGAGATGGCTTGGATTTTTTAAGATTCATGCGATAGATGGCGTGGATGACTTTTGAATGTGATTTTTAAATAAATTAGTTTGGAGAGTTAGTTGGTAGAATAATGAAAATGATAGATGGCAAGGATGAGAAAAGATTATGAGCTGATATTTGAATGGAGAGATAGTCACGAAGTGTGATGAATGAGCTAAATGACTTGGATGAGTTATGATTAGTGAAATCAGTGTGATATAGTTGATGAAAGTGGTTCTCTGATGGGTAATGATTGATTGTGTATTTGGTGTAGATAGTGTCTTATCAGTTTTCTTATGGCCTGAACGTATGGATTTGAGTGGAATTCGTGTTTAGTGTTTTGTCATTATAAGGAAAACTTTTTCACAAAATACGAGACGTAAACTTAAAATTACTACTTGACTAGTAGGAATCCTTAAAACGAAAAACAGAATTCTTAGGCTTCTCAAATCCAATGAAAATACAAGTAAATCGACTAAAGTTTTGCTATTCTTTAACCCCAAAAGAAATAAAGTAATTTCTTGTTCTGTATGGTTATTACAGGAGATGTTTTCCTAGTTCTGCACAAATTGCCAAACGTATCACTAAAAAAACCTATCACCCCCCAAAAAAAAAATCCGACATCACCGCACCTGGAGTCAAACCAACATCTACTTATCAAAGTGCGTCGCCTCTAATGACACCGCCACTGTGTGTGTAAAAAAAATCAAAAAGTTTAGACACCGGCGGGTTTTTAACCTGGGTCTGCACGGAGGCGCGAGCCCCTCTTCTATCAACACCACCACTCACTGCTTAAGCAATTAGTAGCAAATCTAAATCTAACATCGCAGCTAAGAACTATAACAAAATTCAAGCAGTGTCAGTTTTAAGTGTTGTGATTCTTAGTTTGAATGTCTTAATGTATGTGTGCACATGCATAGGAAAAATGCGTCACAGTTTATCATTGCTGGCGACGTGATCAAACGTTTTGTTTAATAACTTCTGTGATACTTATTGGATTTCAATGAAATTTTCAGCATATGATCTACATACATATATTGAATATTTGTTAATTGAATAAATCGACGGCGCATTCACATATTGGCTATATTTGCAACTAACCTTCAATTTGAAAATTGTTGTACAATTTTGAGCTGGTACCCAAAATATAATTAAATATAATATAAAAATTGTATAAAATATAAATGAAACTAAATGCAAAATTTTGAGACTCTAGCTCTAAAGATGTACAAGATATAATTTAATTACTTGATTTCAATAAGGTTTTTAATCGATAACATTATAGCGGAAATAGTTATCGATTTTTTAAAACAAACTCGATATGCGCGTGCTCTACAGGGACCTATAGGAAGGTCGACGCGTTCATAAATACGGACAGGGCTAAATCGACTCCGTTTGTCACCCTGATCAAGAATATATATACTTTATGGGGTCTGCCACGCCGCCTTCTGCCTGTTACATACATTTGACACTTCAACAAAACCATTATACCCTGATTTCCCATTTTCAATGGGTTCAGGCGCTAACCATACAACACATAGATGGGACAACTAGTACAACGATTTTCACCCTATAAAAATGTATGGCCTGAGACCCTTTCAACTTCGTATTTGCTCTGGTCGCTTACTTTTGGGTTCGAGCAGTGAAAAAATGGGGAGCGAAATCAGTACGCTGCGAGCGCTCAACCGAGAAGGTTAAATTCTAATATGAAGCACTACTATATGCCATTTTTTCCTTACTCTCCTTACTCGCTCTCTCTGCTCTCTCAAATATATATATATAAATATATATATATATGTATGTACGCACAAGCAGCAGATCACAAAAAGCTTAAGAACCATTAATGGTACCTAAAGCTTAAGAATTTTATTTTAATTTAACAGATAATATGCAAAATAAACAAGTAAGAAAACTCTAGTCGGTGGTGCCCGACTAGGAGATCCCCTGAACCCCGTCCAATCTGCGTTTTTAAATATACTCAGTTATGTATTTATTAACGCAGACAAAATTTAAGTTTGTAAAATTAAAAAAAAAAAAAATTTTTTTTTTTTGGTTGGTATCCAAAATATACTAAAAGTCGAAATTGTATAAAATATTTATTAATCTAAATACAAAATTTGGAGACTCTAGCTCAAAAGATGTACGAGATTTAATTTAATAACTTGATTTCAATAAGGGTTTTAATCGATAACATTAAAACGGAAATAGTTATCGAATTTTTAAAACAAACTCGATATGCGCGTGCTATACAAGGACCTTCATACATACGAACAGACAGACAGACGGACAGGGCTAGATCAACTCAGCTCGTCTCCCTGATCAAGAATATTTTTTTCAATGGGTTCAGGGTATAAAAATCAGTGGGATTGGTTACACTAGACATTGAAGCTGCCTTATTTAAATAATTGAAAGCTCTTTGACACTACGTATATTTTACATAGATGAATGGTGAGAAATCCAGTCAACGAGACATTGCGGCTGGAGTCCTACAGAGCTGAGTCCTAGGGCCAATTCTTTTCAATATTTACACTCAAGATATATGTAAGCTTTCTTTATTTGCTGATGACGCAGCTATTTACACCGCTGATACCAAATTATCTTAACGAACTAGAACAATAATACCACAAATGGAAAATTAAATAATGAAACCAACGCCATATTTTTCACTAAAATAAGCAAATTCGGGTATAATCCAAATAGTAACCTCCAAATATGTAATGTAACTGTCGGTATTTAGGAATTATTTATGATAATAAAGTTACCTTCAAAAGTCATATAGGATTTGCAATACATAAAATAAATAAAATCATATGCATTATGTAGCTAATCATAAATCGAAAATTTAAGCTGTAAACACAAAATAAACTTATAATATAAAATATATATATATTTATAATATATTTTGACAAAATTCTATTGAGCTTAACTTTAAAATGACTTTTTGAAGAACTCTTGTGTAGTATGCTGTATATAAATATGCATATGCCCACCGTATTGTAGTGTATGCGACACGCATACACTATGTAAAGTTGTCATATGCTCAACTTAAGGCTAGAGTATTAGACTCATAAACACAGTGACACTTTGTCGCTCTGTTTATATAAACAACCACACATATATGCAGAAATATGATCAGCCACTTATGTGGACTGGCCCGCAGCGTGTAATCCGCAGCGTAAGCACTATGACGATCACGTCCAAGTGGTAGCCTGACGCCAGAGCGCATTGCTATGTATATGCCTTTTGCAAGTACATATATATTTGAATACACATACATACGGCATGCTATATACTCCCGTTCTGCAGCTGCCTGCAGCGACAGAACTCTATATATAATAAACTTCTTATGTATTTAGGCTAAGTAACTTTCAATATCAAATAAATGATTCAATCTGGAATCACCATTCAAAGCTACATGTCGAAGCATTTACACTTGTTTATTTTTTCCTTTTTATATATATTCAATAGAAACTTGAAAATAAACAAACAAATATTTTTTCATAGAAACTTACAAAGATATTAATTAAAATATAATCAGGGTATGGCATAGGAATAAGTAGACAAGAATGTAATACTAAGAAAAAAAGTTTAAACTTAGCAAAATTAAAGGAATGAATGGCTTAAGTAACTTTTTGGAGGTGTCTCGGAGCTAAATACACTAAGTTTTGAAAAATCTGGAGATATCTCTTTCCAAAGGAAAGTGAGCTCAGAAATGGTCTCCTGTCGGGTTTTATTTAACTTAACTGTTTATTTTTACGTTCCCAAAGAGACCAGAAGTTGTCTTTAATATTTAATTGTGGGTTGTGAGGGGTCTAGTTCAAAGTGATAATACCAACGTCCCAAAATAAATTAGTTGTCACCCGTTGTGTCATGGGGTATTATGCTGTTACAGGATAAACTATTTCCCAATAAGCCTACATCCGGGAAGACAGACATTAACATTTAAGGTACTCAATTATTGACCTTGGTTCATCTAGTTGGTGATAGGAATGAAGTTACCCAACTTATTGTATGCAACATATCTATAGAACATGACAGAGCTTCTACCATGGCATTTTTACCTTCGTTCAAATACCACTTATGTGAAGACCGTTCGAGGTGCGTAGGAACGCTGAGCATGCAAATGCCGCCAGCGCGCTAGTGGTGACTCTATGTATATATCCTATGTTTATGCTTTTTGCACAAACACATACATAACACATATATAAGAACATTATGTATTTAGCTTAAGTATGTATAAAAGAAGAATCAGAATAAATGGACAATCAGACTGGAGCTCGTTTTTATTACACACCACAAGATCGACCAACTTTAACTTGAGATTCGCACACAGGCACACAAAAGTACATACATGTAAGCAAGGGACTGTAAGTGTGTGCATGTATACTCATCGCGAAAACATTTTCGCTAAGCGCACCAACGCTTTCATACTCTTCATACAAATAATAATGAAAATCTTAACAGTTAGTATGAGCATGGCAAACCCTTTTCAACAGCTTGGTATACTCTTCTCTCAGAAGAGAACAAATATAACGTATTGGCGAACAAATTTAAATTTTTGTGATCTGTTGCTTGTGCGTACATATAATATATAAAAACAAAAAAGAGTGCTCTAGTCGAGACTGCTCGACTAGGACATGCCCTGATCCCTGCGACGAGCCGATATTCCAAACATTCTATGCTTCTTTTACATATACATATAGATATATACATATGTATGTATATACAAACAACAAATGTACACACACATAGGAACGCATAAGCACGCTCTCTGCTAACTGCGCTGTTTACAAAGCGACTGCGCTTGGGCTGAAATATGCTTTTTTTTCACGCTTGAAAAACAAAGTAAAATGATCGATTTTCATCAATAATAAGGAAATGGGATGAGTTATCGAAAAAAATCGATAAGCTCGTACTGCGTAGGGTATACACGAGTATACATATCAAATTTCAGATCTCTAGATTTTGTGGTTTACGAGATCGCTGCGTTCACACGGACGGACGGACGGACAGACGGACATGGCTATATCGACTTAGTATGTCGAGCTGATCAAGAATATATATACTTTATGGGGTCTACCATGTCTCCTTCTGCCTGTTACATACATTTTTACAAAAACATTATACCCTGATTTCCCATTTTCAATGGGTTCAGGGTATAAAAATATATATATGTATGTATTTATATATATGTATATATGTATATATATTGTAGTATATATTTGAGAGAGAGTACGAAAAAAAAATAGCATATTGTTCAGGCTTGAACATACGATAATATACAAAGATTGTAAGCATGCCTTTTACGCACTCAACAACTAGCAGGTAGTGCAACACCAATAGATAAGGGTCACATGTTTGGAATCTAAAATTAGACAGACCAACGCTTAGCATTACAAACTCAGGAATAGATAAGCTAGATTTAAGGAATGATTTTATACATGAGTCATTTTATACACTGGCTCAGAAAAATAAAGAATTAATACAAAACTGAACACCATCGCAGTCAAGTGTATTCATGGTCCTTCGATCCAAATACAAGTCTACCAAACGTTTTTGAGAAAGTTAAGTGATAAATTACTTTACAAAATTTTTTCTTTGGCTTACCAATCCAAGCTGTGAGTAGAGGCATCAACCAGGCGATCAAAACAAAAATAAACTCCAACGGGTCAAGCCAAAGAGTGAAATAAAAAAAAAAACATGCACACATTGACACAAATAAGATGCTGCGGGAAAAACTCTGGAGTTGCTAAATAAGCAATCAGAGCTTTATGCTAACATCCGGCAGACCATAGCGAACAAGGATGCGCTTTCAGTAATTGACAAATTGGCAGCAGAATTCACTGCCAATCACTCAATACTAATAAAAATTGGTGTCGTCGACCATTAATATTTTAAGGCGAAAATATATGATGGCATAATGGAAAACATAAAGGGTCTGTGATGAAGGTCGAAGCTGCTGATCAAACATCCAATGGAAACCGTAGTCTGCAGGAAGAAATTTTTCACGAAGAAGTTTAAGCTTAACGGATGTGATGGTAGACCTTGTGGATAGAAGAGCTCTAAAAGTAAGGCAGCACATTCAAGAAGTGCATGCCAACCTAGAGCTCAGTAACCAGGAAGAAATCCTTGCCTATAAAGGCAAGTTGACTTTCTTATGGAACAAAGTCCAGTCGACGCTCACGGATTTAGAGACAAAATATGAAAAACTTGCTTTCGAAATCGACGAGATTGATGATCTGGAATGCAACGTCAACTTACTGACAAGGAAACTTAACAGAAGAATAGGTGACTTGCACAATATAAAAGAAGACGTTCCAGAGCTACCGAAAGTGGATCTTCCTCACTTTAATGGAAGTCCCAAAGAGTGGCCAACGTTCTTCGAACTGATCTCCGAGGTGATTCATAACAGGAAAGATATCAGCGACACAGCCATTTGGTAATTGGATCATCTGCTAGCTATATGACAACGCCGTTAACCAGCTAGTGGAGATGGAACTGCTGAAGAACAATGATGAAGGCAGTATCCGCAAGTTCTTGGACACAGCGACTGAGTGCACCTTTATCATCAAAGAAAAAGGCCAAATTAGTAAGGATGCTGATGTGCTATTCGCTCAGATTTTGCTGCGACGATTCTCGACGGAAGTCCTACAACTTTACGAGCATGTAAAGAAGGCAAGAGAAATACAGTCCTTGGACAATGTGCTGGAGTTTATTGAGCACCTATATAACTCAATAGACTCAGTGCAAAAGAGTGCCATCCATACGCCTATTGAAGCAATGAAGACGAGCTACAGAAGATGCCGTTTTTGCCAACTGGTTGGCCATGATATAACCAGGTGTCAGAAATTTAGAGCTGAGCCTGTTAAAAAGCGCAAGGAGTTTGTGTCTAAAAACGCGCTATGCTTTAAATGTCTAGGCACTCATGGCATTAAAGATTGCAAAAAGAATTGTACATGTAATCAATGCTCCAAATCCCATAACAATTTGCTTCACGAGGATGCAAATAAAAAAGACCGTCAACAGCAATTGTCTAAAGGAAAATACAGGGCATGATACATTGCTGGCAACTGCGCTTATTCGAATTCAAAATAAGTCTGGAAAATACGAGCACCTAAGGGCTCTTACAGATGGAGGCTCGCAAAACCGCTAATATCTGAAGAAGCCGCACAACAGCTAAAACTGCGCGGAATCAAACGAAACGTGGAAGTTCAAGGAATTTCACAAAATGATGAAATACTGAAAAGAAGCGTTTGCTTAACAATTAAGCCAAGGATTAAAAGCAAATTCGTTACTACACCGCAGGCACTTGTTATGCCAAAACTGCAGGGAACTCTACTGAGTAAGAAAATTGACATGGATGTCAAGAACGATTGGATGGGCTGCGAGCTAGCAGACCCATATTTCAATGAACCCAGTAGAGTTGATGCTGTAATTGGCGTTGATTTACTCCCCCTAATAATGTTGGGAAAAGCAAAAAAAATTAACATAATACAGGGACACAAGACTGAACTTGAATGGATTGTTTCCGGTATCATAGCTAGATCATCAAGCTACAAGGTAATGGACGACTTCGAGAATTTCTGAGAGCTTGAAGGTAATACCAGCGATTCGAAACAATGGGTGTCAAATGATGAAATGATCATTTCAGGGATTTAAGATACCGAACTCAACGAAATTGAAAAGAAGCTACAAAGAACAACACATAGATCACGACGCCACATCACCATATTGTGGTACACATTGACGACCTAGCCTTCCACACTATGAATGGACACATTTCCTTAGGATTAATAATAATTATAATAGTTGTATTTGTTCTGTATATTATTAAGAGGAGAAACCAGAGGCAGCAATTGCTGTCACATTTTCTGGCCCCCCGCAGAATGTTCAGGCTTGAACGATAATATACAAAGATTGTAAACATGCCTTCACGCACTCAACGACTAGCAGGTAGTGCAGGTGGTTGCAATACCAATAGATAATGGTCACATGTTTGGAATTAGACAGACCAACGCTGAGCCTTACAAACGCAGCAATAGATAAGCTAGATTTAAGGGATGCTTTATATATGAGTCAGGATATTTATACACTTCCTCAGAAGAATAAAGAATTAATACAAAACTGAACACCATCGCAGTCAATTGTATTCACATATAATGGTCATTCTTTGAGAATTCGACCATTTCGGTTGAGCGCTCGCAGCGCATTGATTTTGCCGCACCATATTTTGACAGCTCGAGCCTAAAGTACGCAAGCCGAGCAAATACGAAGTTGATTGGTAGCTGAAGCACACATTTATATAGGGAGAAAAACTTTGTTCTAGTTGTTTCATCTATGTGTGTGTTGTATGGTTAGTGATATAATTTAAAAACTGAACTTCGATAGTGTTTAATCGATTACTTTACAACTCGACCTGCGTGTGCTATTAGGGACCTACAAAAGGTATCCAGCTCTTATGGGTTGTGAGATCGACGCTTTCATTTACATATATGAACAGACGGACAGGAGTAATTTGACTCAGCTCGTCCCCCTGTTCCGGAATATATATATTATATACAGGAATATATATACAAATATCGCGATTTTTACGCGGGTTACGTACATATACTCGATTTTATATATTTTTTGTGGCGCTATGTTAGTACACATGTCGTCTTCGAGTTCGCCTTAAAAATCGTACCGAAATTGCACATTTTCGACAAAAAAAAAAGAAGCGCATTACTATTGCTAATAAGATATTGGACTCTCTCCGGTCATAAAAAAAGATGACGAATCATGGTCTTATATCTATGACGTAAAACCAAAGCTCAATTATCGGAATGGAAATGCTAATAGTTTTGACCGATTGCAGGGGCGTGGTGCATCATGAGTTCTTACCACAGGGTAGAATTGTCTTTGTGGGGTGTGCCGCGCCTCCTTCTACCTGTTACATACATTTGAACAAAACCATTATTTATTGATTTCTAATTTAACACAGTTAAATTCCATGCGTGCGCATGTATTCTTTGCTATGTAACTATACAAGAAGCGTGGAATGATTGTAATATCAGCTCTTCGCAGAGTTCAGGGTATCTTCTAGTCGAGCAGTCTCGACAAGAGCACTCTTCTTTTTTGAGTACGAAACCAAAAACAAGTAAGAAAACTCTAGTCGAGGGTACCCGACTAAGAGATCCCCTGAACCCCGTCCGAACTGCGTTTTTAAATACATATATTCCGTATCTTGTATACATTACAAACTTATACAAAATTTAATTAAATTGACAATCTTACAGTTTCACAATCAAATAGCATGTTTGTCAAAAAAGTAGTTTTTTTTAAAGAATAATAGTAATAATAATTTAATAAAAGAAAAAAATAAAAAATTAAGAAAATCCGAAAAGTCCCAACCTGGAGTCGAACCTACATCTACTGATCAAAGCGCATCATCTCTACCGACACCGCCACTGTGGGTGTAAAAAAAAAAAAAATAAAAAAAATATGACATCGGCGGGGCTCGAACCCAGAACTACACGGCATGGCGTGCCCCGCTTCTAACAACACCGCCACTGCACTGCTTAGACAAGAAGTAGCAAATTCGAAACTAAAGGCAGTTAAGAATTATAACAAAATTCAATTAGTCAGCTGTAAGGGTTCTGATTCTTAGAACAGACAAGAATGCTCGCATTCGAATGTCTCAATGTATGTGTGCATGTGTAGAAAAAATTAAAACGGGGGTGGGTTTCTGGTCACATGTTGCAATTAACAAAACTTTTTGTTTAATTACTTCTGTGATGCTTAATGGATTTTAATGAAATACAACAAAAACCGAAATTGTATAAAATATAAATGAAACTAAATGCAAAATTTGGAGACTCTAGCTTCAAAGATGTACGAGATAAAAATAAAAAACTGTATTTCGATAAGGTTTTTAATCGATAACATTAAAACGGTAATAGTTATCGAAGGTTTGAAACAAACTTGATCTGCGCCTGCTATACAGGGACCTTCAAAAAAGTCAAGTCTCTAGCTCTTATAGGTTCTGGACAGACAGACAGACGGACAGGGCTAAATCGACTCAGTTCGTCACCCTGATCAAGAATATACATATATACTTTATGGGGTCTGCCACGCTTCCTTCTCCCTGTTACATACATTTAACAAAACCATTATACCCTGATTTCCCATTTTCAATGGGTTCAGGGTATAATAAGCATTTATTTTAAAATTCAGGGAGGAGGCTTCGCAGACACCATAAAGTATATAGATTCTTGATCAGGAGGAATAACTGCGTTGATTTAGCCGAGTCCCTCTGTATTAGAGCTAAAGACTTGCAATTTCTTATAGATCCACCTTTAGCAACATGTAACATGTAACATGTAATCGACTAAAAACGTTATCGAACTTTAGATATTAAATTATACCTCGTATGACATTGCAGCTACTGAATCTTTCATCTCGTTTCGCATGTAATTTATACAGTTGTCATGTTTATATTTTTTATACTGTGATTTGCTTGATTGATGAGTCGTTGGCTGTTTCTGGCGATGACGCGCTGAGTCGATATAGCCATGTCCGTCTGTACGTATGTACCAAAGTGTCGATCTCCGATCCTATCAGAGATAGAGACTTGACTTTTTTTTAAGGTCCCCGTATGGCACGCGCAGATCAAGTTTGTTTAAAAAGATCAATAAATATATCCGATTAAAAACCTTATCGAAATAAAATTAAAAATTAAATCTCGTTCATCTTTGGAGCTAGAGTCTCAAAATTTTGCATTCAGTTTCATTTATACTTTTACAATTTTGATTTTTCTTGTTTTGGATACCAGCTCCAAATTTTTCTTCTTCAAACTTCTTTAAATTGAAGATCAGTTGCAAATATATCCAATATCCAATGTATCCAAAACTCATTAACATACATATGAGTTTGTATGTTTCCTGTGACAAATATTCAATAGAAAACAAGTAAGAACGTTGCAGTCGGGCGCAACCGACTGAGTGATACTCTGTTCCCATAGGGGCTTCTGGCATATTACATTTTAAAGTTTATCTTAATTTGTTAAAGTCGCCACTTGAATTAGATTCTGATTCAAAATAAATATATATTTTATTAATTTTTTTAAATTAAAGAAAATGTATATGTAATGAGTAAAAATTTTATATATTATGGCTCGCTTCAATCGTTCGTATGGATATGATGATTTTCTGAGCTAGACAAAAAAAATAAAACGGTGCCATGCAAGTGTGTGCACACTTAATTTTTATGCAAAGCAGTCTGTTAACTTAAAAGTTGTCTGTTAATTTGCAAGTATGACGTCACATTTTCTTTGCGTAACCTACTGAGTCTTTTAACAGTGCCACTTGTGAATCGTCTGAAGCATTGCCAACATACGAAAAACACGAAATAACTAACATAGGGTATGCAAAAACTATATTAATATTAGGTGGTCAATTATTTCAAGCATTTAAACATTAAATCGAAATACACATATATACATATAATTTTTTCTGCCGACTTAGCAAGGAATTTAGCTTATTTATGAAGCGGTACACGCTTACAATTTTTTTTTTGCCGACTTAGCAAGGAACTTAGCTTATTTATGAAGCGGTACACGGTTATGACTAAATCCGATACGTAAGAATATTGAAGTTTAGCGCCATCTACTGTATTATTCTTGTGATGGTGATTCTGCAGAAATTTTAACACCAAGAGCTCTGCAAAATATAATTTTTTCCAATTTGCCACGCCCCCAGAGGGTCTATATGTAATTTTTGGCCAATCCTTAGGAGTCTAAAGTGACGTAACAGCAAAATTTGCAAGGTTACGCTCCAAAAATGTAGAAATTACAGGGTATTTTAAAATTATTAAATATTTTAAAAAGGCGTAACCATTATTTTTCGATCATCGATAGAGGAGGTTACCAGTACCTCAATTAGCCAATTTTGAAGCTTCTAGCTTTAAAACTTTAGGAGATATAAACTTTTGCGGTTTGCCACGCCCCCTATGGACGTAGATATATCCGCCATATCTTTTTGATATCGGTTGTCAACGCAAGTATATATTCTAAATTTCAATACTCTAGCATCAATAGTGCTCAAGATATATAAGAATATGTATAAGTCACTATATAGTCAGATCCGATTTGCCACGCCCCCAGTGGGCGTGGATATATAATTTATATAATATATAATATATAAATAATCATCGATCTTCATAAGATCTTAACAATAACTTACACGCAAAATTTGGGTATTCTAGCTCTAAAACTGTAGAAGATAAAGTTTTACCCGATTTGCCACGCCCCCAATGGGCGTAGATATATCCGCCATAACTTTTTGATCTTGGGATGTCAACGCGAGTATACGTTTCAAATTTCAACTCTCTAGCACTTCAACTAACAGGGTTTCTGACATACCGGAAAATGCATTTTCCGATTTGCCACGCCCCTAGTGGGCGTATCGGGAAAATCTTAACACTTTATAATTCGAGGGTATACACGAGTTGTGTTCCAAATTTCAAGTCGCTAGCTTCAATAGCGTCGAAATGGTTTGCGTTTATACGGACAGACGGACGGACAGCAAGACGGACATTGCACAAAACCAATATTTTTCCCTTTGGGAACAGAGTATAATGAAGATCATATACTGAAAACTTTATTGAAATGCATTTAGTAACAGAGGAGTTATTAAAAACGTTTGGCCAAGCAGTGATAAGCGTACGCATTTTTAATATACGTGTGCACACAAAAAATCAAACGCTTGCTTTCTCGTTATTCTAAGGATCGCAATAGAGATTGAATTGTGTTTGAATTATCAGCTGCTACTTTAGTTTTGGATTTGCTACTGAGTGTTCGAGCACAGAAGTCGGTGTTAGTAGAAGCTGTGCGGCTCGCTGAGAAGTCCCGTATTAAGAGACTGGCGGTGTTAGGATAATTTGTGTTTTTTTTTTACAAACTATTACAAGCTATTTGATGAAGTTCGAAAATTTAATTTAATTTTAGATGCAAGTTATGTTAGATACAAGATATGGAGTATTTTTTAAAATGAAGATCGAACGGGGTTCAGGTGATCTCCTAGGGCACCCCAACTAGAGCTTTCTTACTTGTTTAAGTATCTCTTTTAGTTTTGATTTCATAAATGCCTAAATATTTTTTTTAGGTGTTAGTTGAAAAAAGCTGTGAGCCACTGTATATAGCAAATTATATACATACATATGGGAAATTACGCTTACCTTACCATAGGTCACATTGCTCGTTAAAATGTTAAATTGGGAACCTCAGCAATATTATTTGCATAACTCAGCGTACACCGGAAAAATATTTGTTTATGTTCAGTTGTCCCTGGCATTAACTACAAGGAACTTATTGGAATGATCCTTTAAATAAAAAATACAATGACGCAATTTTCGATAACCGTTAGATTTTGTTCACTCTTCTTTATTCTTTTACGTTGTTCTACGAAACTTTCAATTACTATGAAAATAATTAGGCGTGTGTTGTATCATGGAGACTATCAGAGGTCAACAGGAAAAACCGGATGGTTTTGGTGATAGTTTGTGATCACATTTGCAAGCCTCATAGCTTCTGGAACAAGGTAATTTTTTCAGTTGAAAGAAAATTCTGCATATTTGGCATTAAAGGAAAAAAGTATGGAGAAAAAGCGGAACAGCCTCGGAAAAGAAATTTTAATTCCAACCGTTAAACATGGAGATGTCATCATCTGATGTTTATTGAGTCGACAATGGACCACATCGAGATCCTAAATGAAAATTTACACAGCATACCATAATCTCGAAAAATATGCTAAAGACGGTCATCGTGGAGGAATGGGGCAAAATAACGAAGACACGTGGAAAGTAATTGATTCAATG
This sequence comes from Drosophila leonis, assembly GCA_035045365.1. Lineage (NCBI taxonomy): Eukaryota > Metazoa > Arthropoda > Insecta > Diptera > Drosophilidae > Drosophila > Drosophila leonis. Next base: position 1,049,053 of record JAWNPC010000558.1, read on the forward strand.
CCTTGACGCCTAGCAGATGTTTAAAAGCGAAATGGTTATCCAACCAAATATTATAATATAATGGTTTTCCTCAAAATGCACAGATGAATTGAAGTCTACGCAGACTTTTGCGACCGCTTTTTTCGGTAACGTTTTTTTTATACTCATTCACGAAAGTGAAATGAGTATAATGGGTTTGTGCAATGTCCGTCTGTCCGTATGAACGCAAACCATTTCGACGCTATTGAAGCTAGAGACTTGAAATTTGGAACATATACTCGTGTATACCCTCGAATTATAAAGTGTTAAGATTTTCCCGATACGCTCACTAGGGGCGTGGCAAATCGGAAAATGCATTTTCCGGTATGTCAGAAACCCTGTTAGTTGAAGTGCTAGAGAGCTGAAATTTGGAACGTATACTCGCGTTGACAACCCAAGATCAAAGAGGTATGGCGGATATATCTACGCACATAGGGGGCGTGGCAACCCGCAAAAGTTTATATATCCTAAAGTTGTAGAGCTAGAAGCTTCAAATTTGAATAATTAAGTTACTGGTGACCTTGTCTATCGATGACACAAAAATAATGGTTAAGCCTCTTTTGGGCTTGACATACCGAATAATACCCTATAATTTTTACATTTTCGGAACGTAAGCTTCCATATTGCAAATGCAGTTACGTTACCTTAGACTATTTCCAAGGACCCAAAAATTACATGTCTACGTCCACTGGGGGCGTGGCAAATCCGATCTGAATATATAGCGCTTTGCACATATCTGTTATATTTTGAGCACTATTGATGCTAGACTTGAAATTTTGAAATTTAATAACCCGAGAATAATAAGATATATATATATATATATATATATATATATATATACCAATTGGGGGCGTGGCAAACCAGAAAATGGAACTAGTACCGTGTAGGTCGTGGATGAGTATTCTGCAGTCGGTAACGCCCGACTGCAACGTCCTTACATGTTTTAAAAAAAACTTTGTTATTTTGAATAAAACAAAAATCTGGATAGGTAAAAAAATAAATGTCCAATGTTATAAAAAAAGGAATCATTCCCATAAGTATCTTGTAGTTAATGCTAGGGACAACTGAACATAAAAACAAGTAAGAAAAATCTAGTCGGGGATGCCCGACTAGAAGATCCTCTGAGCCCCGTCCGATCTGCGTTTTTATACCCTGAACCCATTGAAAATGGGAAATCAGGGTATAATGTTTTTGTGAAAATGTATGTAACAGGCAGAAGGAGACATGGCAGACCCCATAAAGTATATATATTCTTGATCAGCTCGACAAACTGAGTCGATATAGCCATGTCCGTCCGTCTGTCCGTCCGTCCGTCCGTGTGAACGCAGCGATCTCGCAAACCACAAAACCTAGAGATCTGAAATTTGAAATGTATACTCGTGTATATCCTAAGCAGTACGAGTTTATCATTTTTTTTTTATAACTCATCCCATTTCCTTATTATCGATAAGAATCGATAACTTTTCTTCGTTTTTGAATACCGTTATAGCTATAAATTTAAGATTTACTGTGTGTATCCGTGTAATGAATACAAACATTTTGCAATTTGGATTTTGGATACCACGCCCCCTTCCCCCCAAATTTGAAAAAAACGTATTTCAAATACTAGAGACTTGTGCTTTGGCAAATACATACATATGAATGTCATTATTACGCTGTAAAAGTTTGATTACGAAAGTCCATCTAGAAGCAAACCTATTCAACAAATAAGTTTCCAATATATAGCCCATACTGCAGCCCAAGCGCTGCCCGCGCGCAGTCGCTGCGTAAACTGCGCAGTAGCAGAGAAAGTGCTTGTGCGTGCGTGTGCATGTGTGTGTGTGTGTATGTGTTGTTTGCGTATATGTATATATAAAAGAAGCGTAAAATGATTTGAATATCGCATCTTCGCAGGTTTCAGGGTATCTCTTAGTCGAGCAGTCTCGACTAGAGCACTCTTGTTAAATTTATTCCGTATCTTGTATACATTACAAACTTGTACAAAATTTAATTAAATTGCCAATCTTGCACTTTCGCAATCAAATAGCATGTTTGTCAAAGAAGTAGTTTTTGTTTAAAGAATAATAGTAATAATAATTTAATAAAAGAACAAAATAAAAAATTAAGAAAATCCAACATTTCTGCACCTGGAGTCGAACCAACATCTACTGATCAAAGCGTATCACCTCTACCGACACCGCCATTGTGTGTGTGAAAAAAAAAACAATATAATATTTATTTTAAAGAATTTGGTACAATTTTCAGCCAGTATCCAAAATATAACCAAAATCGAAAATGTATCAAATATAAATGAAACTAAATGCAAAATTTGGAGACTCTAGCTCAAAAGATGTACGAGATATAATTTAATAACTTGATTTCAATAAGGGTTTTAATCGATAACAATAAAACGGGGAAAGTTATCGATTTTTTAAAACAAACTCGACATGCGTGTGCTATACAGGGACCTACCAAAAAAAGGTCAAGTCTCTAGCTCTCATAGGTTCCGAGATCGACGCGTTCATACATACGGACAGACAGACGGACAGAACTATATCGACTCAGCTCGTCGTCCTGATCAAGAATATATGTATATACTCTATGGGGTCTGCCACGCCGCCTTCTGCCTGTTACAGACATTTGACATTTTAACACATTTAACATTTTAACGCAGAGTTATGCGAACAAGATTATCTTTTTTCGGTGGAGCCTGCCGAAAAAACTTTCGTGGTAAAAAGTTTTATTATAAATGTCCCATTTATGTTTGTATGGCAGTTGCTTTATCTAATAAAAACGAAGATAAAATGTAGTAGTAAAACATTTATATATACCTCTTTAGTTATTTGATCAAGCGCGTTATCCTCGGCATTAACACATATATTGTTTCGCCGTCGACCGGTAGCGTTAGTACTGTCCATCGCAAACAAGATATTTTTTAGTTTTAAAATTGTTACCACGTTTCGCTGTCATCAATCACAAAGCTACATATATGATTGGAATTTAAACATCGAATTGCTGAATAGAAAATTATATCAGCACATTACCCAAAATAACGATTGATCTGAAATAAAATTGAATTAAAAATTAAATGAAAGAAAAATTTTTCGCACGATATATGTACATACATATGTATGTAAACAACGTATTATATATATGTATGTATTTGTTGAACGAATTAGATGGAATTTTATGCCACTGTTTACATTTAAAATTTTTATTTCTTAAGTATCCTAACATACGTACGTATGTATGTACATACATACAAGTTGGGCAAATCTGCTGCAGAATTAGTTGAAGATGTTTCTGTATCAAGGAAGGCAGACTAAGAAAAGGGTACAGGTGGGTGTAAATGGAAGATTTACAGTCGGGCAGACCGCTTAATTATGCGGAAGATTTACAAAAACCGCAAATATCAGTAGACACTTGCCAACGAAATTAAGGAAGAATGTGAATTATGTGGAACATGCAACAGCACGCCAAGCCATCCTACGGCATAGATACTCTTCAAGAGTTGCACGAAAGAAACTGCTGCCGGTAGAATATTAGGAAAACGTCATATTTTGTGAAAAAACAAAAGTAATACTGTCAATAATACAGAAACATGATTTCGGTAAATGTAGAAAAGCGCTTAAATTATGCTGGGAACATTAGTCAGTCGGCAAAAATTTGGGAAACTACAGAAAACTCTTCAACTAATTCTGTATATTTGCCCAGCTTGTGATTATAATAAATCAGCTGGACCACATTAAAGCCTAATGTTTTGCAAGGTATTTTAAAAATTATAGTAGTTCACTTTTAGATGCGTATTCAGCAAAATCTATAACCCAAATTGACAGATATGCTAAAAAAACATGCATTAAGAGACGCAATAAGCATATGTAACGGAAAAGCTCCGTTGTTTCGAAGAATTAAAGCAAATTGGAAAAAGCAATGTGTAAAGTTTCTTGACAGCTTGAAAAATGAGTAATATTAGGTTTTGATTATTTTGTACACATTTTTTTTAGAATTTATCTTAAAACTTATTATTAAACAGCTTAGCATTAAACATATTTCGTTAATTTGAATAAATGGCTATGATTTTTGCATGTAAAGTCGAAAAATGTACTTTATTTAAGTGTGTAAAGAGTTTATTGACAAACTCTATTTCAGACTAGAAATGTGTCACAGGGTAAAGTGATGTCTTGTCGTTTTAGAGCATTGAGATAACACAATGAATTAACTGAGTATTTTTTTCATGATTAGCTCTATTCCTTGGTTTTGTTTTGACTCTTTTTATTTATAAGGATGAACTAAATTGTTTAATATGTAGACGAGGGATATATTAATGTATCTTTAGTCACAAAACGTACAAGCCCTGTGCGTTCCAGTCACGATCTCACATATTCAACATAAGAGTATAATACTATTAGGCTCGTATAGATAGCGTTGATTTTTAATACAGTAGAATGGAACAAATATAAGAGAATGAAGAGAAAAATAACACTGTAGATAAAATATACTTGTATGCGTACATTTTATTCAACCGAGTGTGCTAAAAAATTCAAAATAATATACAGTGTGCCACTGAAGTCAATAGATACATTAAAAAAAAAAACAACAACGGCCAAATAAAATAAACGGCCAAGTAAAACGAAATAAAATCAACCAAAGCAACTAAGGTACGCGAAATAAGTAATAGTACGACAGTACGTTGCATTGGACAACAACTGAACCGATCAAGATTTTTTAAAAAAGTAAATTGGTTTTAAACTTAATAAAATTATCAATATACTTCAACTGAATTAAATATGAAAAAAACTTTCGAAAATATTGAATAAAAATTTAACAAAATATTTCAAACGAAATAAGTAACTATAAGTAAGTAAGTATATTTGATAATTTTATGAAGTTTAAACACCAATTTAATTTTTAGAAAAATCGGTTCAGTTGTTCTCTACCAAAAACACATAGATGGGTCATCTAGAACAACGGTTTTCAGCACCTAAAAAGTATGGTTGGCGTCCCACACATATTCGGATTCGCTCGTGTCTCTCATTTTGAGGTTCGAGCAGTAAAAATCTGAGAGGCAAAATCAGTTCGCTGCGAGCGTTCAACCGAGATGGTTGAATTCTAATATGAAGCACCACTGTATGCAATTTTTTCCTTACTCTCTCTCTCTCTCTCGCTCTGCTCTCTCTGCTCTCTCAAATACAGTGTACCAATAAAGTCTTCGTACAGCAGAAGCTTTTCTCTTTGAGAGCGAATAACACATATATAAAGCGAGAAATTAACCAAAATTTAAATACAGTCTTATTATATAATTAATTAACTTTGTTTTACAGAAAAAATTACTCCAATATGATCATTAGTTTAAGAGTTACAACTAAGAAATCACGAAAATACACGTTTTTGGCTCCAATAAAGTCTTCGTACAGTGTACTTTTCTAGAACTTTCGCTGCAGGCAGAAAACGAAAATGATAACGGTTGTTTTGCAATGCGTGTATAGACATGTTCAGGCATAATTTCACAACATTTTGAAACACATTAAGTTCAAATTGAATTTCTAAGTGGACATAAATTAATTAAAAATGCCAGGCAAATATTTAAATATTGAAGAACGCCAACTGATATTAAATATGCACGTTAAGCAGCGAAAATCCTATACGGAAATTTCAAATATTATATGTCGCAGTCGTTCCACAATTCAATCTGTAATTGGGCGGCTTAAATACGAAGGGCGAGTGGGAAATAAACCTAAATCAGGAAGGCCAAACATTCTAACACACGGAGATCGCTTAAATATTAAGAGAATGGTGTCCTCGGATCCATTTGTTAGCGCGAATCCCATAAGTGCAGGGCTCCTACAGTCAAGTAGTAAAACCGTCCACCCGGAAACTATTAGGAAAGCTATAGTAGCTAGTGGGTACAAGTCGCGCACTCCAAGACGAAAACCTTTTATAAATAACGCTAATCGTAAAAAACGTTTGGAGTTTGCCAAAGAGTATCAAAATGCACCAATCGAGTTTTGGCGTAATGTCCTTTTCTCAGACGAATCAAAATATAACATATTTGGATCGGATGGGCGACTGCGTGTATGGAGAAGAGCTGGAAACGCACTCGATCCAAAAAATACAATAAAAACTGTTAAGCATGGTGGTGGTGGTGTTATGGTATGGGGCTGTATGGCTGCTGGTGGTGTTGGAAATTTGGAAATAATTGAAGGAGTGATGGACCATCTTAAATACATTGATATTTTAAAAAAAAATTTAACTCCGAGTGGTGAGAAATTGGGTTTATCAAGTTCCTTTTTTTTTTCAACAAGATAATGACCCTAAGCACATGGCTCATAATACGAAAATGTACTTGGCATATAACACCCCACACCTATTAAAAACACCTCCCCAAAGTCCTGACTTAAATCTAATAGAGCATTGTTGGCATATGCTAGAAAAAAATATCAGGAAGCATCAGATTAGCTCAAAAGCCAAACTTGTAGAGGTTTTAAAAGAGGAGTGGATAAAAATCGATCAAGTTTATGTAGAAAACCTAGTATTATCGATGCCCACTGTTAAAAGACTCCGTAGGTTACGCAAAGACGAGTTCCGTTACTTTTAATGTTAACTAACAGACTTGTTGTGACGTCACATTATCACTTTGTGCTCTGTTATCCCAGGTGAAGTTTGGCGGGCACTTAAACTGAGAACGAGAAAATGCTCCAAAGCAAACAAAATAAAGTATTTAAAAGCTAGTTTCAATAGTAAACACCATAAAAATGGTCAATTCTTTATTTTATTTCCTAAAAATACCAAAAATTAGTAGATAATGGCATGAACTGTGATGTCTTTTGGCAGCAGCAGTTATATGCCCAAAATAGATTATATGTCAGGAATAAGGGTTAAAAGATGGTGTTCACTGAGTTTTTGCCATCAAGTAAGGCTTATTTATGACAATCTTTTTAAATATTTAAGTATAATACACGTTGAAGGTGCATCAAGAAACCTGCTGCTCACACCTGCAGCAATCTCAGAAACATAGGAAAGAATGAAATAAAACGTAGTGCAGCAATTAAAAACTCGAACACTGCGTATGAATGTTTGTTTAAAGTATTCCTCAATCGTGATCGATGCCAAATAGACTAAAAGACGTTAGGCTACCCTACAAAATATTAAAACTTAAAAAAAAAATTTTTTGTTAGTTTTTAAGAATATTTTGAATGAATTTAGTTCTACTGTACGAAGACTTTATTGGAGCTAAAAACATGTATTTTCGTGATTTCTTAGTTGTAACTCATAAACTAATGAACATATTGGAGTAAAACAAAGTTAATTAATTATTTAATAAGACTGTATTTAAATTTTAGTTCATTTCTCGCTTTATACATGTGTTATTCGCTCTCAAAGAGAAAAGTTTCTGCTGTACGAAGACTTTATTGGTACACTGTATATATACACTAGTCGGCATAATTATTTTGACGAAACCTTTTAGACAGTATTGAAGCTAGCATCGATTAGAACCGTTAAATAACGGTGCGAAAAAGATGAGCAAAACAAAGAATCTATATTTAGCTCTATGCATGCCAAATTGTATGGGGTTTTTCCCTTTCATTTTCTTTCTGCTGATAAGAATGCGAACAACGAATTTTTACTTGGCACAATTATTTTGACGAGATCTTTGTGCACATGTTTTTTCACTTTTGGGCATTACACAGCCAAACAAATTTTTCATTTAACTTTAATAATTATTAAAGGTGAATACAAAATTTAATTTGTTCAAAAGCAATTCAAGAAAATGGGAAAAACGGCTGAGTTAAGTTTAGATGTCAGATCCTCAATATTAGCAAAGTTAAACGCTGGAACGGCAATAAAAGAAATTGCAAATGAATTTAAAGTATTGCGTCAAACTATGCAATATCAAATTATTAAGTTTAAAAAACACAATGGCTTAAGAAACTTAACCAGATCAGGCGTTAAGCCTAAACAACTCCAACTGAAGACCGAGTCCTTCTACGCGAATTAAAAAAAAAAAGTGTTTCTGAAGCCTCAAAATGCTGCAGACTTCTTCAACTTGACGGCAGAGAGCCCAATTAGTGAACGCACAGTCCGACAACGTTTAAACAAAGGAAATTTTAATACTTATAAACAAAAAAGACTGGCCTTTGCAAAGGAGCATGTGGATAAGCCAAAGGAGTTCTGGAGACTGATGAGAGCTCATTTGAGTATAACTGATCAAAAACTAAAGTTTTCACAGGGAAATGAAAAAGAAACGGCCCGTTTGTCAAAAAGTGAGCCATGGCCGAGGCTCTGTCATGTTCTGGGGATGTGTTGCATACAGTGGGCTAGGAGACTTTATTCCTATCACCGGCTCGATGAGCCAGGGCAATTATTTAAGCACGCTAAATGATCACGCATTCGCCTCCGGTAATAGGCTAATTAGAGAGTCCTTAATAATGCAACAGGATAATGCCCCATGCTACAAAGCCCGTATGATTACCACATTTTTGAGGGATGTTGGTGTTACCACCTTGAACTTGTCTCCTCAAAGTCCAGATTTAAATATTATTGAAAACGTCTGTTCTCTTTTGAAACGCAAAAGAACAGTTTCGTTAAACAAAACGAGAGAAGAGACAATTTCTGAGCTCACTTTCTTTTGGCAAGAGATATCTCCAGAGATCCTTCAAAAGTTAGTGGATTCTGTACCACGACGACTCCAAAAAGTTATTGAAGCTAAAGGAGGATATATATTTTATTATATTTAATTAATTCATTCACTTTTGTAAAGTTTAAACTTTGTTATTTAAGTTAAACAACCTCGTCAAAATACTTGTGCCATACTATGAAATTACTTATTAATTAAAATCTTTTTAAGTTTGAATGAAAATATATATGTTTGCTTATTTTTAAGTTTCTATTAGTTATATTTTTAAAAGAAAAATAAAACAAAAATTCTTAATAAAACCATAAAAAAGATATGCCAAAAATACACGATATTTACTTCGTCAAAATAATTATGCCGACAAGTGTATTTATATATGTATGTACGCACAAGCAGCAGATCACAAAAATTGAAATTTGTTCGCCGAGAGGTTTCATTCCTTCCTTTTCGAGCAAAGGGTATACCAAATTGCTGAAAACGGTTTGCCATGCTCATACAAAATGTTAAGATTTTCGTTATTATTTGCGAATTATATTTAGCGAATATGTTTTTGCGACGAGCATGCACACATACTACAGTCCCTTGCTCACATGTAGGAGCATTTGTGTGTGCTTGTGTGCGAAACTCTACTCTTGCTGCCTGTGGAATTTGTAAAAACCGCACATTTTGATCATATGGCTAGCGCACACACATTTGCATACAAATTAAGTAATTCTTCCTGATGTCTTGGGTCCCTTGGATTTCCTCCAGTGGATGGTGGACTTCAGAGAAGATTATGTTGGGAAAATAATTCCAATCGCTGGCCTTGTGGCTCAGTGATAATATATGAAATAATAAGTTGACGGCCGAGCCGGAGTAATGACGAACAGTCTTGTGCTGTCTTTATTCAAATCAGAACTAAAGCTAGGAGCCACCGAAAGCTGGGGCATAAGCTATTAATTGCAAAAGTATTTAATTGCACAAGAATGCAAAGCTACAAAATATATGTACTTAGAACTACAAAGCTACAGTCGGCAAGCCGACTTGGCATAAGCGATAATGCTGATATTGCGGCATGTGCAAGATATCAGATTACCGCTGGTTGACGCTGGTGCGAGGGGCACTCGTTAACTACTCTCCCCTCAGAAGTATGACCTTCCCCGTTCATCTTGTAGTTGTCCACGATTTCCTGTATCTTCCATGAGGCTCGTCTTCTCCTCAACTTCTGGTAGAGGAGGATGGAACCCGGCCGATGCTACCTCTTCTTGAAGTTCCTGGATGACTTGTAGGTTGTGGTTATTCATCCTTCGTAGTAGTGGCAAGCTCAGGACTGGGTCGTGGCCAATGATTCTAAGTGTCGGCGAAGCTACTATGCCCGGCATCCTGTCTAAGATCTCACGTTGGTTCACGTACTTCGTTCCGTTTATGACAGCTACGCGCTCAAATGTGATGAGGAACGTACCGTTGACTGATATTGTCGAGCCATCATCGGTACTGATGTTAGCGGGACTCTCGTTCAAGACCATGATGCCGTCGTCTACCATTGTGATACTTTCCAGGTGACTGGGCTGCGTGTTACAACGTGCTGTGCGTCCGGCGTGCAACTCGCGTGCGCAGGTGTCGTGTGTGGCCAACTTGCAGATCGATGCGGAGGTTGTTGTGGTGCAGCTTGTTACTGCTAGAACGTCCTTGTCGCATTCAGCTACGGTGTCATCTTGAAGTTGAAGTATTGTATGCTCATGGGACACGGGGAGGATGCTGACCTTTCTACATATAAGCTTAATTCTGGGATATTTAATTAAAATGTGGACAATATTTTCGGACTGTAGAATCTTAATACTAGATGCTTCCATCAGACTAACTATACGAATTTCTGTGGGATGTTCGATAAGCACAGATTTTAGGTCATCGTGATCAAAGATAGTTGGGTTTATGATATTGGCTTTTACCAGAGTGATTGTGAGCATTAAATTTTGGATTTCATTTATTAACATTCTATTTCTGGCCAATAATGCCTCTTATAAATGTGGCGTGTCTATCAAATTGGCCTTTTTTGCTTTAATTATTTGGTTTACCGTATCAGTGAGCTGGTTTATCTGTTTCTGGGTCTCTGTGTTTATTACTACCTGTCTGTTGTTTGATTCGATTAATTTTGTTTCGGTCATTCTAATTTTTTCTAGGTCTTTAGCGTCTGGTGTGCCGGCTACGACTTTAAGTGCTGTCCCAAGGAAGTCCAAGCTTCTGGCGGCAATTCTGTGATGCACTTCTAGAACGGACAAAAGGCTTCTAGTATGGTTTGCATCTACTTCTAGTAGTTTTCTCATATGAGATTGCGGAAAATACTCGGACAATTTTTCTGTTTCTTCTATTATACTTAGGAATTCGGACAGATTACTTGAATGTCTAGCATAGTCATGTTGTTCCCAAATCATTACATTTCCATCTACTATGGGTATGTAGCTTGAGTGGGAATAGTCGGTGATTTGATCGGTGATCCTTGTGGACCACCCTCCCTTTAATAAGTACAGACGTTCCTAGGTCTGCTTGAATTACCTCTTCTGAGCATAAGGGGGTGAGTTTGTTTCCAAGTCTTTTGTTGGACTTGGTGAAGACTTTTTCTCCTACCTCAAACACCCTGTTTTGTCTGTGTGTGTTATTTCTGTCCAGTTGTATCTGTTGAGCTTTCTCAATTTTTGCTCTAATGGCTTCCCTAAACTCATCAGTCGATGAATGTATCACTTCTATCGGTTTTTTGCCTGTCACTGAATGCAGTGAACGGTTGTACTCTATAGTTGCAAGTAAGATTAGTTCGACGGTATCATCGATCTTTCTTTCCAGCTTAATGCATCTAGCGATTTCCGACAATGTGCTGTGGAATCGTTCCACCTGGCCATTAGAAACACTATGTAATGGAGGTGCATTTACAACGTCAATCCCAAAATTATTTTTTAATAATGATGTAATGGTCTCTGAATTAGAGGCTCTTCATTATCACAATACACAACCTTTGTTTTGGGGAATAAGTTTACGATTTGAGTGATAGGGCCTTTTATATCCGCTATGGTACGAGACAGTATTGGTTGCACTACTGCGAATTTTGAGAATTTATCAATGCATGTCAAGAATTGTTTCTTGTCAGTCGAGAAAATGTCAATGTGCAACCGCTCGCCTGAAAACGATGGCGTTGGTGTTTCTCCGAGAACCTGTTTCTTCGGATGCCTGTCGTATTTGGCCCTAGTGCAAACTTTGCAGTTGGCCACAACTTCTGTAACCAACTTGGTCATTTTTGGGAAGTAATATTCTTCTAAAATTTGCTTAACGTTCTCTTGTGCGGCTCTGTGCGCCCGATTGTGTTCTGTTGTGGCAATTTCCCTTTGTTCTGTTTTGTCAACTATGTCGGTTACCATACTTTTACAATACCAAAACTTTGTTGACGGGAAGGTTCTCACTAACTCGTGCTGTACATACGCCAGCGTTGGCAGATCACAATATATGGCACATTAGGGTTAACTACTGCGTTAACTTCGTTTAGGAGCTCGTTTCTATTAGTGAATTGAATTTTGTGGCGTGTTTTTGCGCCAAAGAATATAAAGTCTTGTTTTAGAGAAAACCTTGATTCCTCTAAAACTATCTGGTTTCTGAAGCAATTCAAAGGTTTCTCCGTGGCTTCTATCGTATAAGTCACGGATAACTCGCTATGAATTGTCGCAGCGTCGGATATTACTTCACTTTGCAGAGCATTCACGTTTTGTCGCGAGAGTGCGTCTGCTACGTGGTTTTCTTTACCCGGCTTGTAGTGGATCTTTGCGTTATGTTCATCGATATACGCTTTCCATCTTTTTATCTTTGCATTGGGGTTTCTATCAGACACCGCAAATGTTAATGGCTGGTGATCTGTGAATATGTTAATGTCTCTTGTACCGTATAGGTACTGTTGTAGTTTCCCCAGGGCCCAAACTATAGCTAATAGTTCTCTTTCGTTGGTGGCATAATGCGTCTCGCTATCTTTTAATGCCCTTGAAATCATTGTTATGGGTCGGTTGTCCTGAGACAGTACTGCACCAATGCCATAGGCAGAGGCATCTGTTGTTAGGTCAAATGGTTTTTTGAAATCTGGGTATCGGAGAGTGACGTCTTCTGAGGCTAGCACATTCCTTAATTTTTCGAACGCATCTCGTTCTGGGATACCAAAATCTATGGTTGTTTTTTTTGACATGTGTTTGCTGACGGTCCCGTTCTCTCCTTTCGGTTCGTCAGGTTCGTCAATGGCTTTGCAATTGCTGCAAAGTCTTTGACAAAACATCTGTAATAACTGGCCAATCCTAAGAATGACCTACAAGTAAGTTCGTACAGAGATTTTGGTTCTGGATATTCTTGTATTGCCTTTACCTTTTCCGGGTCTCTCTTTGCCCCACCCAAAGTCACGAGGAACCCTAGATATTCTATGCTTTGTTTGAAAAAATGGGTTTTTTCTCTTGAAACCTTCATGTTAGCCTCACATAAGCTCTTTAGAACCCAATCTATGTGCTTCACATGATCCTTTTCGTTTTCAGAAAAAATTATCACGTCGTCTACGTAGACATAGCAAGTTTTGCCAATCTGTCCACGCAGTACGTCGTCTATCGCTCTTTGGAAGATGCTTCCCGCATTCTTCAACCCGAACGGTAGTCTGCAGAATTCGTACTTTCCGCCGTTTACGGAAAAGGCCGTCTTCTCGCGATCCTGTTCTGCTAGGTAAATTTGGTGATAGCCGGACTTTAGATCTAATGTCGTAAAGTATTTGGCTTTGCCTAAGTGACAATATCATTGAGATATTGGGCATTGGGCATTCACGTTAGTGAAATTGACGTTGTCACAATAATGGTGCTGCAGCTTTTCAGATGCAGATCCATGGTTAATTGTACCATTCTCGGTATCTAGGGTTGCTCCTACCTGCGTTAACCGGGTAGAAACCGATAATACCATCAAATGGCGTTAAGGAATCTAATAAAAAGAATGAAGCTGATTTCCCAAAAATGTTCATTGAACATTTATGGGTTACTTTGTTAGAACCATGGATGGAACTAACAGTGAAAGGGGAGCTGACCGGGACTACATTATTTAGCTCCTTTACGGGCTTGATATAGTTCTTGGCCGCTCCTGTGTCAATCAATATTTTTAATTTTCTCCCAGCCAGCTGTCGTTCGATGAACGGCAACCGGGAGCGCTCTCTAAAAAATGTACCAAGTCGTTGTCACCTGCCGCCTCGGCTTCCTCCTGACTTTCCGCGACCGCGGCTTCAGCTACCCTATAGTATTCCTGACCTTGGTCATCATTTGCTTGCTGAATGGTGTTCTGGACGCGTTGGCGCCTCTGACCCGTCATTCGTTCAGAGCCCTGTTTCTTTTGAGCCTGCGTGTATTCGTTTTGGGTGTTAGCACCTTGATTTTTTCCAAAAAGTGTAGGCTGCTTAAACTTAGAAGTACCAGATGTCGTATCCATGCGTTCTGGTGCTGACCCCTTGTCCTCTCTGGGACTGTGATTACTGTTGTTTTGCTTACCCTGTTTTAAACAAGTAAGAAAACTCTAGTCGGGGGTACCTGACTAGGAGATCCCCTGAACCCCGTCCGATCTGCGTTTTTAAATATATTCCGTTCTTGTATATATTACAAACTTATACAAAATTTAATTAAATTGCTAATCTTGCACTTTCACAATCAAATAGCATGTTTGTCAAAAAGTAGTTTTTTTTTAAATAATAGTAATAGTAATAATAATTTAATAAAAGAAAAAAATAAAAAATTGAGAAAATACGATATTTCCGCAGCTGGAGTCGAACCAACATCACTTGACCTCCACCGCCATTGTATGTGTGAAAAAAAAACAATTAAAAATATTTGACATCGACGAGGTTTGAACCCAGACCTTCGCAACGCACGGCGTGCCCCGCTTCTATCAACACCGCCACTGCACTGATTAGACAAGCAGTAGCAAATTTGAAACTAAAGGCAGCTAAGAATTGTAACAAAATTCAAGCAGTCAGCTGTAATTGTTGTGATTCTTAGAACAGACAAGAATGCTCGCATTCTAATGTCTCAATGTATGTGTGCACATGTATAGAAAAAATGAAAACGGGGGTGGGTTTCTGGTCACATGTTGCAATTGACAAAACGTTTTGTTTAATTACTCTTGTGATACTTAATGGATTTCAATGAAATTTTCAGCATATGATCTAAATATTATATTGAATATTTGTCAGTTGTCTAAAATTGCAAAGTCATTCACATATTGGCTATATTTGCAACTAACCTTCAATTTGAAAATTTTTGAAAAATTTTGAACCAATATCCAAAATGTAACAAAAACCGAAATTGTATAAAATATAAATGAAAGCTCTAAATAAGTACGAGATAGAATTAAAAAACTGTATTTTAATAAGGTTTTTAATCGATAACATTAAAACGGTATAAGTTATCGATTGTTTGAAACAAACTTGATCTGCGCCTGCTATACAGAGACTTCCAAAAAAATTCAAGTCTCTAGCTCTTATAGGTTCTGAGATCGACGCGTTCATACATACGGACAGACGGACGGACGGACAGACAGACAGACGGACAGGGCTAAATCAACTCAGTTCGTCACCCTAATCAAGAATATATATACTTTATGGGGTCTGCCATGCCTCCTTCTGCCTGTTACATACATTTAACAAAACCATTATACCCTGATTTCCCATTTTCAATGGGTTCAGGGTATAAACAAAATGTGGGTTCTTGTCTTGGCCATATTCGGCTCCGTTGTTTTTTCCCTGTTTATCATGAGAGCGTGCCTGATACTTGTTATTTTCACCTGCCTGAGTCCTGTCCTCCATAGCCTTTGCATACGTAGCCGAAAAGATGCTACGCTCTATGCTCGCTTCCGCCTCCCTTGCGAAAGCTAGTGCAGACGGTAAGTCTTTGGGCTGAGCCGGAAATACAACTGCTTTTAGCGATTTTTTAAGGCCCGATATGAACGCATGCAGCGCATCAGCTCTAACTTCTTCGTTGAGCACTGCTGCTGTATCCGCTTGATGTGTCATTACGATTTTATTTGCGACGAGTGTCAATTTTCGTTCAACCTCATCGTAATATTCCATGAGGCTAGAATTACCCTGCCTAACCATCTCCAAATTTTGACGCAAAAGCCTGAGTGATGTCTTGTCTGCGTATGTGCAGTCCAACCTCGCTATAATGGCATCAAAGTTTAGTACGGTGTTATGTGACACTAATAGCGCTCTAGCTGTACCTCTAATTTTGTTTCGAATGATAGTCACCGCTTGGTAATGCGCGCTGCTACCCACATATGGCTGAAAAAGTTCATAGGCATCTGTGGCGGACTGTCTCCATGCCACATAATCGTCCTGAGTTCCATTGAACTCGGGTACTGATTTTATAATGTCTAACTTTATATCACACGGGATGGCTGGATTTATGCTAATCCTCTGATATGATTCGACCTGAGGTGCTTCTACGTGCAGTCTTTGAATATCTTGTTGTATTACATTCAGCTGTTCATTAAATCTGGCTTCTTGTGCCGCTAATGCCTGACTGACGGCATTCGCTACTAACGCCTGAACTTGGTTCATATCCATGTTTATTGACGGTTGAAAGCCTATTTGGTCGGGTTCCCACTCGTTTTCACTTTCACTCTCACTTTCTATTTCTTTCTTGATTACCCTATATGGGCCAAAATTGGTCATTAGCTTTGCAGAAAAGAACTCTTTAATGACACTTCACATTAAATTATGGCCGAAAAGAAAAATATATTCGGCAATGGGCATTACTTGAATAGAAATTTATTATATTTCTGCCTTTAGCAGATATCAAATAGAAAAATGACAACAAAAATTATATTCGGTCTAAGAACTCACGATCACTTGTGCAATTTATTTTTTTTTTTATTTTCCAACAGCTTTATGTTTTATATTTGTATGTATCTCGTGATCATTCCACTTACATGATTTTCGAATTGGTGAGAGAAACTCTTAATTCTATCCTGGGTGTGGATTTCTTAAACGTTGGGCGCCAATTAAGTAATTCTTCCTGATGTCTTGGGTCCCTTGGGTTTCCTCCAGTGGATGGTGGACTTCAGAGAAGATTATGTTGGGAAAATAATTCCAATCGCTGGCCTTGTGGCTCAGTGATAATATATGAAATAATAAGATGACGGCCGAGCCGGAGTAATGACGAACAGTCTTGTGCTGTCTTTATTCAAATCAGAACTAAAGCTAGGAGCCACCGAAAGCTGGGGCATAAGCTATTAATTGCAAAAGTATTTAATTGCACAAGAATGCAAAGCTACAAAATATATGTACTTAGAACTACAAAGCTACAGTCGGCAAGCCGACTTGGCATAAGCGATAATGCTGATCTTGCGGCATGTGCAAGATATCAGATTACCGCTGGTTGACGCTGGTGCGAGGGGCACTCGTTAACTTACATGTATGTGTGCGTAGGTCGTGCCAACCTCGACTTAGAATTTTGGGTTTTGTTCGGTCTTGTGGACTGCACACATACATTTGTATATGTGTGTGTAAGGGCTGCGATGATCGAATTTGTCGAGTGTGTCGCGGATTCAGTAGTTAGTAGATTTTGTCTGCTTTGTATTGTAGAGTGACTGTAAAATGAGCATTTATGACTGGCAAGTCATTTTGGCAATATGAAGTATAGCATGATGCAGTCTGGCACCTGTGAATACATATACGCAACTAAATCTTTTATAGTCCACTACCCGATATATTTAAAATAATTAAATTTTAGTTAGTACATTACCATGATTTTTCGATTTGAAAATGTTTATGTACCTATTTTATTAAAGTAAGTATGGTCTAATATCGATATCTGTAGATACATTTATATACATATATATTGTACATATGTATGTACATATATGCAGGTGTAAGTATGCACATATGTACACACATATGTATGTGTGAAGCGCATTTGGAAGTCCACAAGATCGAAGAAAACCCAAAATCGTTCACACAATTCTAAATGCGTGGTACCCACACGCGAAAGGAAATATACTAACATATGCAGTCACAAGATCAAGCAACCATAGGCAGCAAGAGTTTCGCACACAAATACTCATATACATATGTATGTAAGCAAGAGACTGTAAGTGTGTGTGTGCATGCTGGTCTCAAAAACATATTCGCTAAGCGCACCAGCGCTTTCGTACCCTTCACACAAATAATAATGAAATGGTAAACATTTTGCATGAGCATGGCACACCCTTTCAGCAATTTGGTATACTCTTCTCTCAGAAGGGAAAGAATGAAACGTCTCGACGAACGAATTTCAATTTGGGTACGCTGCTGGTTGTGCGTACGCCGTACCTGCATACGTACTTGAGAGAACAGAGAGAGAGAGATAGAAAAAGGAAGAATAGCATGCAGTGGTTCTTCATATGAGAACGTGACCATTTTGGTTGAGCGCTCGCAGGCTGCGTTTACGTGTGGTTTACGAGATCGCTGCGTTCACACGGACAGACGGACATGGCTATATCGGCTCAGCTTGTCGAGCTGATCAAGAATAAATATACTTTATAGGGTCTGCCACGGCTCCTTCTGCCTGTTACATACATTTTCACAAAAACATTATACCCTGATTTCCCATTTACAATGGGTTCCGGGTATAATAAAATGGAGCAACAATTATCAGAAAGGAGCAGCAGCGGCAACAAACACACACTCAAACACACACTTAAAGAGCAAGTAAGTAGAGTGCTTATTTAAAAACAATTTTTCAATAAAAACAAAGTTCAAAAATAACAAGTAAAAGTGCTCTAGTCGAGACTGCTCGACTAAGAGATACCCTGAACCCTGTGAAGATGCGATATTCAAATCATTTTACGCTTCTTTTATATATACATATACACAAACAACACATACACACACACACACACACATGCACACGCACGCACAAGCACTTTCTCTGCTACTGCGCAGTTTACGCAGCGACTGCGCGCGGGCAGCGCTTGGGCTGCAGAATGGGCTATATTACGGAAATTTATTTGTTGAATAGGTTTGCTTCTAGATAGATATGTATGTATTTGCCAAAGCACAAGTCTCTAGTATTTGAAATAAGTTTTTTTTCAAATTTTGGGAGAAGGGGGCGTGGCATCGAAAATCCAAAAATTACAAAATGTTTGTATTTAAAACACGGATATACACGGTAAATCTTAAATCTATAGCTAAAACGGTATTCAAGGTACGCTTGAAAAACAAAGTAAAATGATCGATTTTCATCAATAATAAGGAAATGGGATGAGTTATCGAAAAAAATTGATAAGCTCGTACATTTCATACATTTCAAATTTCAGATCTCTAGGTTTTGTGGTTTACGAGATCGCTGCGTTCACACGGACGGACGGACGGACGGACAGACGGACATGGCTATATCGACTCAATATGTCGAGCTGATCAAGAATATATATGCTTTATGGGGTTTGCCACGCCTCCTTCTGCCTGTTACATACATTTTCACAAAAACATTATACCCTGATTTCCCATTTTCAATGGGTTCAGGGTATAAAAACCTCACCGAAACCAACACAAACAACAGACACATGTCCCTTCAGAAAACAGTAACTCTCAACCAGCGAAAATACCCTTTTTCAAGCCAAAAACTCAATATATTGCAAGCTAAGAACCACCCCAACCAATGGACATTGATAGCTCATCTCGGCTCAGACAACCGACTCAAAATCAGAACTCTGCTACAGCTTACACGTCACACCCTAGCCAGGCTTCAAAGAGAGCAAATAGTAGCACAGCCAGATTTATGGGACACAAACAGCAGAGGGTTAATCACATTTCGCATGCAGAAACTTTTGAAAATCAAGAGGAACAAGAATATCAGGCTACTGCTGAATCAGAAGCAGCAGATATAGACGAGGAAAATCCACTCGAAGAGGTTACTTTTTAGGCATAGCTCCTCGCTTTCCGTTTGTAGAGCGGACGATAGCGGGTAGAACGATAAAATTGTTAATTAACACAGGTTCTTCCAAGAATTACATAAGAATAATTTCGGAACCATGAAACGGGAAACCGGTAATGGAAACATTTTTGGTTAAGTCACTTCATGGCGTTAAACCAATCCAGGAAAACTGCCTTATGCATCTTTTTAATATAACAACAGAGTTCTTCGTGCATCAAAATTTGCAAAGCATTGATGAAATATTAGGACTTGATTTACTAAAAAAAGTGGATGCCACCCTAAATTTCAAAAACAAAATTTTAACAACCAGTTCGGGATCCGAAATAATTCAATTTAAACAAGTAAGAACGTTGCAGTCGGGCGCAACCGACTGCGTGATACTCTGATCCCATAGGGGCTTCTGGCATATTACAATTCAAAGTTTATCTTAATTTGTAAAAGTCACCGCTCGAATTAGATTCTTTTTCAAAATAAATATATATTTTATAAAAATTAAAAAAAAAAACAAGTAAGAACGTTGCAGTCGGGCGCAACCGACTGCGTGATACTCTGTTCCCATAGGGGCTTCTGACATATTACATTTTAAAGTTTATCTTAATTAGCTAACGTCGCCGCTCGAATTAGTTTCCGATTCAACAATTTGATTGGTATCCAGGGAACACCACGAGGAGGCCATCGAAATTTCAATGGGGATCTAAGTTTATTTATAGAACCTTCGAGTCGACTTGAAATGAGTATATTAAGTCATTTCCATGTTCCCCACCTAAAATTACCATAGCTTGAACTAATTTACTACGTACTAATAATATATACAAAATTATATTAATAATTGTGTTTATAATATAAATAATATAATTAATTAAAATTACATATGATTAATTGATTCAAAGCTAATATAAAATATTACTTCCAATTATGTATATATATTATATTATATTATGTTCCATATATATATATATATATATATATATATATATATATATATATAATATTTACACAGAGTTTGACTATATAAATTTATATTATATTAAAATTGTAAATATATATTTAAATCAGTAAAATTTTTATAATGTATGGCTCGTTTCAATCGTTCGTATGATTTTATGAGCTAGACACAAAATTATAACGGTGCCATGCACGTGTGTCCACACTTAATTTTATGCAAAGCAGTCTGTTAACTTAAGAGTTGTATGTTAATTTGAAAGTGTGATTGATTTTCTTTGCATAACCAATTGAGTCTTTTAACAGTGCCACTTGGGAATCGTCTGGAGCATTGCCAACATACGAAAACTATATTAATATTAGGTGGTCAATTATTTCGAGCATTTAAACATTAAATCGAAATACATATATTTATTTGTTTCTTACAATTTTTTCTGCCGACTTAGCAAGAAATTAAGCTTATTTATGTAGGCGGTACATGCTTATGACTAATTCCGATACGTGAGAATATTGTTTAGCACCACCTACCGTATTATTCTTGCGATGGTGATTTTGCAGCAATTTTAACTCAAGAGCTCTGAAAAATATAATTCCAATTTGCCACGCCCCCAGAGGTCGTAGACATGTAATTTTTGGCCAATCCTTAGAAGGAGTTTAAATTGACGTAACAGCAAAATTTGCAAGCTTTCGCTATAAACATGTGGAAATTACAGGGTATTTTTCGGTGCGCCACGCCCTAAAGGGGCGCAAAAATTATTTTTGGGTCATATATAGAGGAGGTCTCTAGTAACTTAATTACCCAATTTGAAGTTTCTAGCTCTAAAACTTTAGGAGATATAAACTTTTGCGGGTTGCCACGCCCCCTATGGGCGTTGATATATCCGCCATATCTTTTTGATCGTGGGTTGTCAACGCGACAAGTCTCTAGCATTAATAGTGCTCAAGATATATAAGAATATGTATAAATCACTATATAGTCAGATCCGATTTGCCACGCCCCCAGTGGGCGTGGATATATTATTTTCTCATCGATCATTTATAGGATCTTGACAGTAACTTACACGTCAAATTTGGGCATTCTTACTCTAAAACTATATCCGCTATACCTTTTTGATCTTGGGTTGTCAACACGAATATACGTTCCAAATTTCAACTCTCTAGCACTTCAACTAACAGGGTTTCTGACATACCGGAAAATGCATTTTCCGATTTGCCACGCCCCTAGTGGGCGTATCGGGATAATCTTAACACTTTATAATTCGAGGGTATACAGGAGTATGTGTTCCAAATTTCAAGTCTCTAGCTTCAATAGCGTCGAAATGGTTTGCGTTCATACGGACAGACGGACGGACAGCAAGACGGACATTGCACAAAACCAATATACTCTTTTTCCTTTTGGAAACAGAGTGCTCTAGTCGAGACTGCTCGACTAAGAGATACCCTAAACCCTGCGAAGATGCGATATTCAAATCATTTTACGCTTCTTTTATATATACATATACACAAACAACACATACACACACACACACATGCACACGCACGCACAGGCACTTTCTCTGCTACTGCTCAGTTTACGCAGCGACTGCGCGCGGGCAGCGCTTGGGCTGCAGTAAGGGCTACATTTTGGAAACTTATTTGTTGAATAATCGTAATCAAACTTTTACAGCGTAATAATGACATTCATATGTATGTATTTGCCAAAGCACAAGTCTCTAGTATTTGAAATACGTTTTTTTTTAATTTGGGGGGAAGGGGCGTGGTATCCAAAATCCAAAATTGCAAAATGTTTGTATTCATTACACGGATACACACAGTAAATTTGAAATCTATAGTTATAACGGTATTCAAAAACGAAGAAAAGATATCGATTCTTATCGATAATAAGGAAATGGGATGAGTTATCGAAAAAAAATGATAAACTCGTATTGCGTAGGATATACACGAGTATACATTTCAAATTTCAGATCTCTAGCTTTTGTGGTTTGCGAGATCACTGCGTTCACACGGACGGACGGACGGACAGACAGACATGGCTATATCGACTCAGTTTGTCGAGCTGATCAAGAATATATATACTTTATTGGGTCTGCCATGTCTCCTTCTGCCTGTTACATACATTTTCACAAAAACATTATACCCTGATTTCCCATTTTCAATGGGTTCAGGGTATAAAAACAGTTGACGACGAATACCCCATGCTACGATTACGTAGATGACGTCATCATATTCTCAGAAAATATGAAAGATCACGTTGAACATATTGCATGGGTTTTGGATAGGTTATATAACGCGAACATGAGGGTGTCACGAGAAAAGTCTCAATTTTTTAAAGAAAGAGTAGAGTATCTTGGCTTCGTAGTATCTCGTGGAGGAATTAAAACAAACCACAGCAAAATAGAAGCAATCAGTAATTTCGGACAGCCAACATCATTGTTCCATTTAAAATCATTTCTCGGACTAGAAAACTACTGTAGGTTCTTTATTAAGGATTTCGCTAAACCATTAACGGACATACTGAAGGGTGACAACGGTGAAGTGAGTGCAGGGCAATCAAGAAAAATACGGACGGTTCATCCTCTGGCCTAGGTGCAGTTTTGTCACAGGACTAGAAGCCAATGACAATGATTTCCAGAACGCTAAAAGATAATGAAGTAAATTTTGCAACAAACGAGCGAAAATTACTCGCAATAGTATGGGCTCTAAAATCTTTAAGAAACTATTTATACGGGGTAAAAATTTAAATATTTATACTGACCACCAACCGCTTACATTTGCGGTCGCAGAAAAAAATTCAAACACAAAAATAAAGAGGTGGAAAACCTTTATCGATGAGCACAATGCGCAAATTTTCTACAAGCCAGAGAGGAAAAATTTTATCGCCGACGCTTTATCAAGACAAGATATTCATGCTTTAGAGGAAGATGCTCCATCAGACATGGCTACCGTACAAATGTCATTAACATATACCATTAAATCTACCGAAAAACCAGTAAATTGAAACTTTCCTGTCATCTAAATTCTACCATTCAAATAAATTGGTAATTGACATACTCTGAGAAGATCAACAAAGAGAAATATTTGTCGCAGAACATGCAGCTCAGGAAAATGTAATGCAAATCCTTCAAGATTATTTCTTCCCGAAAATGACGCGTTTTGCACAAGAAATTGTTGCAAACTGTAAAATTTTTAGTAAAGCCAAATATGATCGACATTCGAAAAAACAGTGCATTGGCAAAACGCCTGTCCCTAATCAAGTAGGAGAAATTATCCACATCGGTATTTATTCTACTCAAGGTAAATATTTTCAAACCTTCATTGATAAGTTTTCGAAATTTGCCATCGTTCAACCCATAGCTTCTAGTACCATAGTAGACATTGAGTCTATGAACTTTTACCCATATACCAGAATTATTTACTGCGATAACAAGCCATCTCTAAACTCAGGAACGATCAAAACACTTCTAAAAAATCACTTCAACGTCGAAATCATAAATTCCCCGCACAGCACAATTTCCATAGCACATCAAATGGACAGGTATAAAGATTTCATAGCACTCGCTCGGAAATTGCTGCATGCCTAAAACTAGACAAACAGTTGAATGACACAGTCGAAATAATACTACAAGCAACAATACAATACAACAAGTATCCATTCCGTTGTAGAAGAGACCAATCGACATAATACATTCATTCCCACCAGAACTCGAACCAGAGATAAGAGACAAGATTAATAAAGCCCAAACACTTATATTACAGAGACATAACGCACACAAAAGGGAAAAAACTTTTCAAGTAGGTGACAAAGTATTTATGAAGTTAAACAAAAGGTTGGGTACCAAGCTTACGCTTGAGGAAGTTACGGTAGAAGCCGACCTTGGATCAAAGGTCCTAATTAAGGGGAGGGAAGTCCATGAGGACAATTTCAAAAAACCTACACTCTCAAATACTCTCTCTGCTCTGTATCTTGACTAGGGCGTGGATCCTACGTATCCAATTTCTGATAGCTGTAACAACCGGAAAGATTACAGATTATTCAAACTCGGACTATATCCCTTTAATGGACGAAAACGCGGTTATTTGAAAAAACATTTCTCAGGCATTCATCAAACCCAACCATGTACTAGGAAATTGCCGAGGTCTCGTACGAGTCAAATTCTTGAATCCGATATAGGTCACATCAAACTATTGTTAGAAACCTTAAACATTCACCTCCTGATTTTGCCGAATTGAATTCCACCAACAAGAATTAGACAAATCAATTAATAGGCAGGCAGCCATAAACACACATTTTCAGGAAAAAATTAACAATCTAAAGTAAACATTATTATTAAATTCGCAAAAGAAAAACAGATCGAAACAAGGCACCTCTATGCAACTTTACTCACAAGAAACCGAATTGTGACTTCAGAGCTCGAAACGTGAATATCAGCAATCACTCTCGCAAAGATTCAAATTGTAAGCCCATACTTGATTCTCAAGATTTAATTGAAATTTTAAATGAGCACTCTACTAGTATAACAATAACAGACTTAATGCAAGCAGCTCATATCAATATTTTCATAAATTTTTGCACTTTATTATTAAATATCCTGATCCTAACTTAGTTTGTAAGAAAATAACACTTTTCCCTGTTCAACACAACAGCACGCTACTTCACTTTGCTGAAGACAATAACGAAGCAGAGTGCGATGGTAAAATTCTACCAATTGGAAACTGCACCGCCACCCTCATCGCAACATTCTGCAAACAGCTGCCTTCTACAAAGTGCGCACAGCAATTGTATTCTGGAGGCGTCGCACACTGCAACACTCGCCCCAGTCATCTGGAGCCACTAGAAGCGGTAGATGATGGGATCATCGTTATAAATGAGGGAAAACGGGTCTCGGTTAGGGACACGATATCGAATGTAAAGTATCGATCATGTACTCATGAGTAGTATCAAAAGAAAACCATCGTACTCATAAAAATATCGGGACGAAAGTATCGATGTAGCAAGGTATCGAGTTTATATTTGGGCCAAATGTTTATTAATTCATGTTACATTTTTATGTATTTTTTTAAACATTATTTTTAAATTTCCCACTCCTCCTCCGTAAAATCGGCTAAGAACAGCAGCTTGTCAAACCGTTTCGGTGAAAGTCGGTTGCGAGTTTTTGTAATAGTACTTCCAGCTTTAGAGAACAAACGTTCAGAGGGCACAGATGTCGCAGGAATTCCCAAATATATCTGGGCCAGATGGTATAATTTCGGATATGCCACTTTCATGTCATCCCATTCTTTTAAAGGGTCGATAGATAGATAGGGTTTTGAAGCAAATCTTGCATCTCACCTCGTCTTTACATGTTTTGGTAAAGCATCGCCAAACATTGCTTCGGCTTGGCGCCATTTATCTAACGACACAACTTTCAATAAACTTCACATAATAATAGCTTTAATACTTACTTTAACTATAAAGCAAATTTACTTAAATAATTCACTTTTTATGACTTGACAAGTGGCGTCGCAATTTGCAAATTTAGTGGCGTGGTTCACGTAGTCCCGCGCAATTTTTTTGTACTCGATACCGCTCCAGAGATACTTGTTGAGTACAAATATCGAAACAAAAGTATCAAGTATAAAATATCGGTATCAATAACGAATATACTCGATACCAAAATGTATCGATATTTTTTTCGTGTCCCTACGTATGACTACACCCAGGCTCTGCCGCATCGACATTGCTAAATATCACTGGACACCAGGAGATCCTGAGTTTGCCATATCTCCAAAAACTGAACCTCGAAAACCTGCATAACATTGACAAGGTCGGAAGGAAGCTGATAATATGTCCCATTACGTTCAGCATTTTCGCCATCGTCGGCCTGATCACTGGATTCTCGGTCCTCAAGATATACCAAAAGATGAAAAAAAATAAACAACAATCTTCTCTGAGGATTGTACTTGACACTCTGAAGAAACCCGAGTATGGCCTTCGTTCTAAGGACGGCCTTCGTTATCATATCCGGTCAGACATAAGTTATTGACCCAACTAGCATGCAGTAACCAGACGCTTCTGCATGATTTCAGCAACTTTGCAACAGTGCGTCGCTGCCAACACTCCACGCGACAGAACCCGAAATATGATCCGATTTTAGATATGTGCCGAATCAGCGATTATAGGTCATGGCTAGCTCTCTCATAAGATCGTTTTAGCTTTAGTCGTTTTTGAACAATAAACTGAAACAGTCGTTTATATTATAATTTGTCTTTAACTCCGCACAAGTAAAGCAGTAATCTTTGAACTTATACATACAGTAAGCAAATAAAGTTTACGTACACTCCCTACATGCATATTAATTGTTAAAAATACCCTTTAAATGATATGAAATTTGATTACCTATGGTTAGTTTATAATTAAGGCAGGCATTTATTTATGAAGTAGGTGAAGACAAAATTTGGTTGCTTCTTTTATGGCCATTTTATGGACCAGAAACGGAAAAAATGCCAAAAAGCATTTCATTTAAGGTTACGTACCTTTCATCTGTACCATTTACCGTTAGGTGTTGCTTTGTATTTGCGTGAGTAAACGGTCCTTATGGGTCGAGACAAGCAAATCCCACTAGAAATGCGTCCAATTATTTCAGAGGTCAACAGAAATAGGGCCTAAAATTGGTTGAGAAGTACCTTAACGAGCCAGATTGATTTTAGGACTCAGTTATTTGCAGTGACGAATCTAAATTCATTAATCTGGTACGTTCAGATACTCCTCATTTTAAATGGCTTTATGAAGAAGTCTTGTTTGTTTTTTTTCTTTATATATATATTTAATAGAAACTTAAAAATAAACAAACATATATTTTTTAATAGAAAAGATTATTAATTAAAAAGAAATTCGGGGTATGGCATAAGTATTTAAACAAAATCTTTGTGCAAATGTTTTTTTCAGTTTTGAACACATGACAACCAAACAACTTTTATAGTTGACTTTGACTCACATTAAAGATTAAACAAGTAAGAACGTTGCAGTCGGGCGCAACCGACTGCGTGATACTCTGTTCCCGTAGGGGCTTCTGGCATATTACATTTTAAAGTTTATCTTAATTTGTTAAAGTCGCCGCTCGAATTAGATTCTGATTCAAAATATATATATATTTTATTAAAATTGTAAATATATTCATATGATAATGAATAAAATTTTTATAAATTAGGATGATGATTTTATGAGCTAGACAAAAAAATATAACGGTGCAATGCAAGAGTGTCTACACTTAATTTTTATGCAAAGCAGTCTGTTAACTTGAAAGTTGTCTGTTAATTTGCAAGTATGACGTCACATTTTCTTTGCGTAACGTACTGAGTTTTTTAACAGTGCCACTTGGGAATCGTCTGAAGCATTGCCAACATACGAAAAACACGAAATAACTGACCTAGGCTATGCGAAAACTATATTAATATTAGGTGGTCAATTATTTCAAGCATTTAAACATTAAATCGAAATACATATATTTATTTGTCTCTTACAATTTTTTTGCCGACTTAGCAAGGAATTTAGCTTATTTATGAAGCGGTACACGCTTATGACTAATTCAGATACGTAAGAATATTGCAGTTTAGCGCCACCTACTGTATTATTCTTGTGATGGTGATTCTGCAGCAATTTTAACTCAAGAACTCTGCAAAATATAATTCCAATCTGCCACGCCCCCAGAGGTCGTAGACATGTAATTTTTGGCCAATCCTTAGAAGTAGCCTAAATTGACGTTTTGCAAGCTTTCGCTCCAAAAATGTGGAAATTACAGGGTATTTTTCGGTGCACCACTCCCTGAAGTGGCGTAACTATCATTTTCGGATCATCGATAGAGGAGGTCACCAATAACTTAATTAGCTAATTTTGAAGTTTCTAGCTGTAAAACTTTAGGATCTCTTTTTGATATTAGGTTGTCAACGCGAGTATACGATCCAAATTTCAACTCTCTAGCACTTCAACTTACAGGGTTTCTGACAAACTGGAAAATGGAAATGGCGTATCGGGAAAATCTTAACACTTTATAATTCGAGGGTATACACGAGTATATGTTCCAAATTTCAAGTCTCTAGCTTCATTAGCGTCGAAATGGTTTGCGTTCATACGAACAGACGGACATTGCACAAAACCAATATACTCTTTTTCCCTTTGGGAATACAGAGTATAAAAATAAAAATAAGAATTTGTTAAAAGTTAGTAAGAATAATGGGTAAGACGGCTAACTTAAGCTAGGATATCAGATCTTTAATGTTAGCAAAGTTGAACGCTAGCACGGCAATAAAGACAATGCAAATGAATGTAAGGTATTGTTTTAAACTGTGCTCTATAAAATTAATGTTTTAAAAGCAAAATAACTTAAGAAATTTAACGAGATCAGATGCTAAGCGTAAAACATCGTGCACAGTAGACCGAGTCCTTTTACAGGAATTTCAAAAAATGGTTTTCTGAAGCCTGAAAATGCTGCAGATCAATTCAATTTGATGTCCATGAATACAATCAGTGATCGGATGCCAAAGACGTGCCGGACTTCAAATGCAAACAAGACTGAAAGACTGGCCTTCGGTAAGGACTATGTGCAGAACCCAAAGGAGTTCTGGAGTAGTGTTTTATGGACAGCTGAAAGTTACTATGAGTATTACTCATAAAAAAAAACAAATTGTTTAGAAGATTATCAAAAGAACGAAGGGAAAAGAGCCATGGTATAGGCTCTGTCATGTTCTAGGGATATGTTGCATACAATGTGTTGGATAACTTCATTTCCTATCACCTAGTAGATGAACCAAGGTCAATATTTGAGTACCTTAAATGTTAATGTCTGTCTTCCCGGATGTAGGCTTATTGGGAAATAGTTTATCCTGTAACAGGATAATGCCCCATGACACAACGGGTGACAACTAATTTATTTTGGGACGTTGGTATTATCACTTTGAACTAGACCCCTCACAATCCACAATTAAATATTAAAGACAACTTCTTGTCTCTTTGGGAACGTAAAAATAAACAGTTAAGTTAAATAAAACCCGACAGGAGACCATTTCTGAGCTCTCTTTCCTTTGGAAAGAGATATCTCCAGATTTTTCAAAACTTAGTGTATTTAGCTCCGAGACACCTCCAAAAAGTTACTTAAGCCATTCATTCCTTTAATTTTGCTAAGTTTAAACTTTTTTTCTTAGTATTACATTCTTGTCTACTTATTCCTATGCCATACCCTGATTATATTTTAATTAATATCTTTGTAAGTTTCTATGAAAAAATATTTGATTGTTTATTTTCAAGTTTCTATTGAATATATATAAAAAGGAAAAAATAAACAAGAATTCTTCAAAAAGTCATTTAAAAGTTAAGCTCAATAGAATTTTATCAAAATATATTATAAATATATATATATTTTATATTATAAGTTTATTTTGTGTTTACAGCTTAAATTTTCGATTTATGATTAGCTACATAATGCATATGATTTTATTTATTTTATGTATTGCAAATCCTATATGACTTTTGAAGGTAACTTTATTATCATAAATAATTCCTAAATACCGGCAGTTATTCACCCATTTGTGTTTACATATTTCGAGGTTACTATTTGGATTATAACCAAATTTGCTTATTTTAGTGAAAAATATGGCGTTGGGTTCATTATTTCATTTTCCATTTGTGGTATTATTGTTCTAGTTCGTTAAGATAATTTGGTATCAGCGGTGTAAATAGCTGCGTCATCAGCAAATAAAGAATGCTTACATATATCTTGAGTGTAAATATTGAAAAGAATTGGCCCTAGGACTGAGCTCTGTAGGACTCCAGCCGCAATGTCTCGTTGACTGGATTTCTCACCATTCATTCAAATATACGCTGTGTCAAAAAGCTTTCAATTATTTTAATAAGGTATGAGGGTGCTTCTATATTTAAAATTTGTGCACTAATCCTTCATGCCAAACTGTGTCACAGGCAGCTTCAATGTCTAGTGTAACCAATCCCACTGATTTTTATACTCATTCACGCAAGTGAAATGAGTATATTGGGTTTGTGAAATGTCCGTCTTGCTGTCCGTCCATCTGTCCGTCTGACCGTATGTCCGTCTGTCCATCTGTCCGAATGAACTCAAACCATTTCGACGCTATTGAAGCTAGAGACTTGAAATTTGGAACATATACTCGTGTATACCACTAGGGCCGTGTCAAATCGGAAAATGCATTTTCCGGTATGTCAGAAACCTTGTTAGTTGAAGTGCTAGAGAGTTGCAATTTTGATCGTATACTCGCGTTGATAACCCAAGATCAAAAATATATGGTGGATATATCTACGCCCATAGGGGGCGTGACAAATCGGATCTGACTATATAGTGATTTATACATATTCTTTATATCTTGAGAACTATTGATGCTAGAGACGTGCAGTTTGGAATATATAGTCGGGTTGACAACCCAAGATCAGAAATATATGGCGGATATATCTGCGTCCATAGGGGGCGTGGCAACCCGCAAAAGTTTATATCTCCTAAAGTTTTTAAGCTAGAAGCTTCAAAATTAGATAATTGAGTTACTGGCGACCTCGTCTATCGATGACACAAAAATAATTGTTACGCCATTTTTGGGCGTGGCATACCGAATAATACAATGTAATTGTTACATTTTCGGAACGTAGGCTTCCAAATTTTGTAAATACGTTACTATTTCCAAGGGTTGGCCAAAAATTACATGTCTCGTTCACTGGGGGCGTTGCAAATCGGATCTGAATATATAGCGCTTTCAACAAAATCTGTTATATTTTGAGCACTATTGATGCTAGAGACTTGAAATTTTGAAATTTAATAACCCGAGAATAATAAGATATGGTGAATATATCTACGCCTATATAGTATTGGAGGTAATATACTAGGTAATATATTAATATAATAATCAACTATCAAACTATTGTATATCAGATTATTGGATAACTAACTATATAGTCACGAAGTGAATTAGTATATTGGTTTAGTGCAATTTCCATCTTGCCATCCGTCCGTCCGTCCGTTTGAACGCAAAGCATTTCGACGCTATTGATGCTTGACATATATACTCGTGTATACCTTCGATTTATAAAGTGTCAAGATTTTTTCTATACACCCACTATGGACGTATCAAATCGGATCATGCATTTTCCAGTATCTCACTACATCTTTTATTTTTTACGTGTACACGGCATACGTCAGAGACATGTTTACTAACATAACGCCACAAAAAATATACAAAATCGAATATATGTACGTAACCCTAGTAAAAAGTCGCTATATTTGTATATACAATATATTCCTGTATATATTGTATATTCCTGAACAAGACGACGAGCTGAGTCAAATTACTCCTGTCCGTGTGTTTATATATGTAAGTTGACAAAAGTCAACGACTGCAATTCTGCATGATCAACAAAGTTGCAACAATGTTTAATGCCAACTATGTCAAACTCTGCGCTACGCTGCCGTCAACATTCCATGCGCCGTTGCGACGTTGAAACATGATCCACTCAGCATAATCGCTGACACAGCGATTATAGGTCAGGGCTAGCTTGATATAAGAACATTTTGTACTTTAGTTTAGTTTTGATTTGACCAATAAACAAACAAGTTATAATTCTATTTCACTGCTTTACCTTCGTGCAAAAATCACAAGTAAACAGATGCTAATACATTGTTAACTGGCTCCCAACAGTGGTTTAAACCTACTCACCAGAAATCCATAAGCAAGAACGCAACATCGTTGGATCGACATCGTTGGATTTGCAGACGGACAAGAAGACAATTAAAACTATAGTTTTTAATAAAACAACACACACAACACTAAATATGTAAGTGGAGTGCTAAATTTAAACAAATAAAGCAAAATGAGTTCAAGAAACACAAAAAGTGCTTATAAAATAATCTTTGCGACGCAAAATTTTTATAAAAAATAAAAAAGAACAAATAAAACAAATCTTATGAGTGAACGTGAAGTGGAGGAATACGACTCAGAGTTAGAAGAATTAATAAAAGACGTAAAAAGTAAACTAGTGCCAGGTCACAAAAGAAAATGGTAGTGAGTGATGAAAATTTGAAAGCGCTGCTTGAGTATGCAGTAAACACTGCACTACAAAATCAAGCACAGATGTTTGAAAGAAAAGTGGATGAAATTAAAAACGAGTTTAAGAATTTATCAGTGTCCGTACCCGAGGTTGAAGTTTTTAAAGATGCGGAAATAATTCCAAGTGTCCGATGCGATGAATCATTAGATATAGTAAAATCGGTTCCAGACTTTGAGGGAAAG
Source organism: Drosophila leonis (assembly GCA_035045365.1). Classification (NCBI taxonomy): domain Eukaryota; kingdom Metazoa; phylum Arthropoda; class Insecta; order Diptera; family Drosophilidae; genus Drosophila; species Drosophila leonis. The sequence goes on from JAWNPC010000558.1 coordinate 1,081,840, forward strand.
CTCGAGACTTATGTTTCGTGGCGGAAAGCCACACACACTGCATATACAATTTTTGAAAATTATGTAGGGAGCTCAAAAAATTATCAGGCACTGGGTATAATTAGGAACAAAATAAAAGACCCTGCTGATATGGTACTGTCGTCATATGACACACCGCTAAATTTTAAGGCAATCATAAACAGACTTGATTTTATGTATGCCGATAAGCGCCCCATTTATATAATAGAGCAAGAGTTGTCCGTTCTACGTCAGGGAACCTTAACAATAATCCAGTACTATGAGGAAATTGAAAAGAAACTGACACTGCTTATAAATAAAACAATTATGACATATGATTCCACTCGAGCTGCTTCTCTTAATGAAAAATACAGAGCAGATGCATTGAGAGTGTTTATCTCAGGCATAAGGAAGTCTCTTAGTGATATTCTCTTCAGCAAGACCCAAGGATTTGCCATCAGGTTTGGCTCTAGCACAGGAAGTTGAGTCTAATCACGAACGATTCTAATTCGCTAGTAATTTCGCAAGAAATAGTGAAGAGAAAGCTCAACGTCATGAACAGAGACAGCAGAAGCAATCCACTATAGAAAGTAAACCCCAAAATCAGACTAAAACTCCATTTTACAAGCAAGAAATGTCCAATGCACCTTTTTGGCACCACAGCCACATTCTTCCTACTTCCCAGCCTTGATAAGCTTCGATGGTATAATAGGACTTGACCTATTAAAGAAAACTAATACCAATCTAGACTTCAAAAATAACATATTGAAAACCGAAATTGGATCCGAAATAATTCAATATAAACATGTAAGAGTGCTCTAGTCGAGACTGCTTGACTAAGAGATACCCTGAACCCTGCGAAGATGCGATATTGAAATCACTTTACGCTTCTTATATACATACATATATACAAACAACACATACACACACACACACACATGCACACGAACGCACAAGCACTTGCTTTGCTACTGCGCAGTTTACGCAGCGACTGCGCGTGGGCAGCGCTTGGGCTGCAGTATGGGCTATATTATGGAAACTTATTTGTAGAATTAATTTTCTTCGAGATGGACTTTTGTAACCAAACTTTTACAGCGTACTAATGACATTTATTTTTATGTATTTGCCAAAGCACAAGTCTCTAGTATTTGACATACGTTTTTTTCAAACTTCGTGGGAAGGGGGCGTGGTATCAAAAATCCAAAAATTGCAAAATGTTTGTATTCAAAACACTGATATACACGGTAAATCTATAGCTATAACGGTATTCAAGTTACGCCTCAAAAACGAAACAAAACTATCGATTTTCATCGATAATAAGGAAATGGGATGAGTTATCGAAACAAAAATGACAAACTCGTTCTGCGTATGGTATACACGAGTATGCATTTTAAATTTCAGATCTCTAGCTTTTGTGGTTTACGAGATCGCTGCGTTCACACGGACGGACAGACGGACGGACGGACAGACGGACATGGCTATATCGACTCAGGTCGTCTCCCTGATCAAGAATATATGTACTTTATAGGGTCTGTTACATACATTTTCACAAAAACATTATACCCTGATTTCCCATTTTCAATGGGTTCAGGGAATAAAAACGCCTTGTTATTGATTTCAGGAAGCTAAATTCAACAAGTAAGAACGTTACAGTCGGGCGCAACCGACTGCATGATACTCTGTTCATATTGGGGCTTCTGGCATATTACATTTTAAAGTTTATCTTGTAAAGAAGTTCTAAGGCTGGTGTATCTCTCAGTCTCCCAGGGTCTCTCTACAAGAAATTTGTAAAAGATCCGGAACCGCGGAATGAGAGGAATAGCCCAGTCGAGATGATTGGGCTATTCGGGGTTGGATAGCAGGTCTTTGCCTTAAGAGACTGTAGGGTGTGGCTATGCCAGGCTTCAGGCCACGCAACTCAATCAAGAGAGAGCCGCGCTAGATTGAATTGCAGGGTATCTGCCCGTATAACCTACGAATTGTCTGGATGCGCCAAGGCTTGGGAGAAGGGGAATGTCGAGGGTATACTAGGCTTCAGACCACACAACTCAATCAAGGGAGAGCCGCGCTAGATTGAACTGCAGGGTATCCGCATGTATATCCTGCTGACTGCGTCGATACGCCAAGGCTTGGGAGGAGGGGAATGTCGAGGGTATACTAGGCTTCAGACCACACAACTCAATCAAGGGAGAGCCGCGCTAGATTGAATTGTAGGGTATCCGCCTGTATATCCTGCTGACTGCCTGGATACGCCAATGCTTGGGAGGAGGGGTATGTCGAGGGTATACTAGGCTTCAGACCACACAACTCAATCAAGGGAGAGCCGCGCTAGATTGAATTGCAGGGTATCCGCCTGTATATCCTGCTGACTGCCTGGATACGCCAAGGCTTAGGAGGAGAGGATACGCCAGGCTTCAGACCACGCAAATCCAATAAAGGGAAACCACGCTAAATTGGATTGCAGGGTATCTGTCTGGGTAGTCTGGAGAAAGGATCCGTGTCTACCAAAAGAAGAACTCGCCGATAATTTATATTCTTTCTTTTATTAAGAATATTCTCATTTTTCCCTGACTCGTTCACACCAACCTATACTCGCACTACTCCCTACGTTCTAATTGGCCCTAGGGTGCAGCTTACCGGTTGACTAAGCGAGGCATTGCGTTTCTCCCCCGGCGAAATGTTGATGAAGTATCGTCTCTATGTGTTTGACGCGGCTATGCGCACACGTCTGCTCGCTCTGGTATTGGATCGCTTATGATTGACGTGGCGATGCGCACACGTCTGCTCATTTCAAAGTTCGATCCCAAATTGATCTTGTCAATTTCGGCAGAGCTATGCTTTGCCGAATTTCGGCCGTCGCTCTGCCGACGTCGATGCGTGTGGTGGAGATCAGTTTCTCTTTCGGCCAATCAATGCAGCGCGCTTCGCTCTTAGACTTTGCTGCTTTCTCGCCTATGCGTCGCTATGCTCTCTCCTATGCCCTGTCGACATGTACTCGCTCGTGTGCACTGCCGACATGCACAGGCAGAGGCTTGCATTGACCGCCGTTATTCGTCTGTCCGTCTGTCGGTTTCGTCGTTGCTATGTGTCGTTGGTCGCGTACTGTACCATTTCTAGGCGCCGTTGCCCTTTTCTGTTGTTCTTCTCTGCTGTGGCTTGTCTGCAGCCGTTAGGCATTGTCGCCTCGGTTCGCTCTGTGTTGTTGTTGTTGCTCTGTTTTGCCGTTGTTGTTCTCTGCTGCTGCTTGTCTGCAGCTGTTATACACTGTGGCCTTGCTTCGCTCTGCGTTACTGTTGTTGCTCTGTTTTGCTGCTGTTGTTACTGTTACTCTGCTTCGCTGCTGTTGTTACTGTTGCTCTGCTTCGCTGCTGTTGTTGTTGTTGCTCTGCTTCGCTGCTGTTGTTACTGTTGCTCTGCTTCGCTGCTGTTGTTACTGTTGCTACCCTGTATCCTTGCCCGGCCCTAAAAGGTGTATACCTTTTCTTTCTTTTGTTAACCCATACCGTTTATTTTCTTCATGGCTTCTAATGCCTTCATGGCTTCTACTACTTAAAAACTATTATTATTATTGCTAATATAAGTATACTTAATTCTAATAATCGTGGTGGCCCGCCTCCCGGTGACTCCGCGGGAATTGTGATTCTTCACACACACACACCCCCTTAGTTTCGATCGTGAAACTTCACGATGGGGTAGGTGTCCCTCGCTGATCACTCCCGGCCTATGAGCTCCACCTCCGGAGGTTTCCCCTGGTCTCGGCAAATCTGGTATCGGTGTCCCTCTATCACCCGCAGAAAACGCGGGAAACGGGGCTTCTAGTCTCTGGTTCACCTGGCTAACCAGATCTCTTGGCAGTCGCTCCTCACTCGTGACCCATCCCTCGGGTGGAGTAACCCATGGTTCGTTGCCCCAAATCGACCTGCCGGGTGTCCTCGGCGGCGGGGTTCTCTGTCGGGGTGTACTCATCGTGGGTGGTGGTGCCGCTATTTCCATTGCCGCTCCCGGGTTCGGAAACTTCTTCGATGACATCCAACCCGCTTTGGTTCCGTAGCCGGCGATGGGTGTCTTCCCCGCGCCTGTCAACGGCTTGCGGGAGGATGGTCTGCGGTCGCACGATTATGGGGGATTGTGGCGTGTCCTCGGAGCCCTGCTCTGGAGTTTCGTCGCGGACCTCGTCCGTTCCACTGTCGTCGGAGAGGGTCCAGGTTGGGGTGACTCCATGAAAAGGAGGTGGTGTACAGTGCAAATGGATCTGCCCGGGCTCTCTGGGCTTCTCGACGGGCCCTCTGCCTCTCCTCGCTGACGACTGGATAGTGCACCCGGTGATAATCGACCCACCTTCGGGTAATGTGTGCTGCTATCCGTTGGCGCTCATGCGAGGCGTTTCGCACGCGCCGACGCTCCGCTTCTTCTCGTTGCTCCTCTTGAACTACCCAGGCGGCCCACTGGTTGCCGTCCTCTAGGCAACGCCGTCGTGGCTGTGGATGATGGTGGATTATTATAATGTATCTATTATTGTTAATTCTATGATACCCCTTAATCCCTGCCTAACTGGTGTGAACGAGGAACCTATTCTTAATTGCTAATACAAAGGTTGATTTGCTTAAATAGTTACTCTGCGTCCGGATTCTCCGCGTTTGAAGTTGGCTCGTGGTACTCCTTGAGGTCAGCCACGTTGGCTGTCCGTCGCTGTCGGTTTCCTGGACGCTGCAGTCGAACTACGTTGGCCGCCACGAACTTGAGGACCTTGAATGGTCCGTCATATCGTGGACCAAGTTTAGCGGCGAACCCCTTAGCGGCTTTGGTGAGAAAGTGTGTGCGCACCAGCACCAGTGCTCCTAGCGCGGGGCGCCAGTCCCGCCACCGGAGATTGTAGTGACGACTTTGGTTGGGCTATGCGGAAGACCTCCTGTAGCTGCTTTGCCCTCTCGTCGGCTGTAAGCGTCGGCTTCCCAGTTCCGGGTGTGACTTCCTCGTAGAGCGCACCCTGTAACCGCGGCTCTCTCCCCTGGATTAGGAAGGCCGGGCTGTATCCGGTGGTGTCCGAGACGCTGGTGTTAATAGCCAGGCTGAACTCTGGTAGTAGGGTGTCCCACGTGTCCTGTCGAGTACTCAGGTATTGGGCAATAATGGTTTTGACTGTGCGGTTAGCGCGTTCCGTAGGGTTCTGATTGGGTCTATACGGTGCCGTATGCTGGACCTGTATGCCCGCTTGTTGCATAAAACTCTTGAAGGCCCGACTGGTAAATTGTGTCCCATTGTCGCACACTAGGATCCGGGGTGCTCCGAAACGGCTGATGATTCTCTCTCGGAGAGCATGTTCCAGTGTCGCCGATGTCGCCCGTCGCAATGGAACTAGTTCGACCCACTTACTAAAGTGGTCGAACAGTACCAGCAGCATGGTGTGTCCTTGTTTTGACCGAGGTAATGGTCCCACGAAGTCGGCGCAGACTGTGTGGAACGGCTCCTCTACTTGGCGAGTCAGCATCTTTCCGGCTGTCTGCCGTTGGCTGACTTTGTATGTCTGGCACGTCTGGCAGTGGCGTACGTGTCGCATCACGTCGCGGAAGTAGCCAGGCCAGTATTAGCGTTGTGCGATCCGCGTCGCTGTCTTCCGGATTCCCAAGTATCCCGCTGTCGGCTGGTCGTGACACTCCTGTAGGACTCTGGCTCGAGATTCCCTTGGTACACAGAGTTTCCAGGGCGTGTGTTCCTCGTCGGTCGGTCGTCTTCCGGAGTGGCGGTATAACTGGTCGTTTGCGATTAGGTAGTCCGGGAACTGGTCCGGATTACCTTTCACTTGATCCCTTAATCGGGTCCACCACTGGCAAGTAGGACTGTCTTCTTTGGCTGAGCTTAGCGTCGCTTCTGGTTGTCTGGATAGGGCATCTGCCACGACGTTCTGTTTTCCTCTTCGGTACTGCACGTCGAAACGGTATTGCTGCAATTCCAAAGCCCATCTGGCTATCCTCCCCGATGGACTCTCAATTGAATTGAGCCATTTGAGGGCGAGGTGGTCCGTTACGACAGTGAACTCGTAACCTTCCAGGTAACATCGCAGCTTTCGGATGGCCCACACAATAGCCAGGCATTCCTTTTCCGTTGTCGTGTAGTTCATCTCCTCTTTGGTTAGTCGTCGACTCGCGTATGCCACAACTCGTTCTGTGTCGTCGACTTCTTGCGTGAGAACTGCTCCCAGTCTGTGGTCGCTAGCATCCATCTGTAACTTGAATCGCTTGCTAAAGTCCGGGCACGCCAATACCGGTGCCTCCGTCAGTTTTTGCTTCAACTCCTCGAATGCTCGTTGACGTGAGGTGTTCCATTCCCATTTTTGGCCCTTTTTCAACAGGGTCGTCATGAGCTGGACAATGTCGGCGAAGTTCGGTACAAGCCGTCGGTACCACTATGCCAGTCCGATGCATTGTCTCAATTCCCTCACTGTCTGGGGTGGCTTCAAGTTCCTCACTGCTTCTATTTTCTCCGGATCTGTATGGATACCCGCGTCGCTGATCACATGTCCCAAGTACGTAAGTTTCTTCCGAAAGAAAGAACACTTGTCGGGGTTAAGCTTCAGGTTGGCTTTTCCCAACCGTTTGAACACTTCACGCAGAGTTCCCAAGTGTTCGTCCAATGTCTCTGCCACGACCATGATGTCATCCAGGTACGCAAACGTGTAGGGTTTCATCTCTGGGCCGTAGACTCCATTTAATGCCCTCTGGAAGGTAGCGGGTGCGGAGTGTAAGTCGAATGGCATTACTTTCCAATGGAAGAGGCCCCGACCAGGCACCGTGAAAGCGGTGCATTCTTGGCTGTCTCTGGCCATTGGAATTTGCCAGTAGCCGTTCTTGAGGTCCAGCGTTGATATGAATCTCGCGGCCGTCGTCACGCTGATAAAACTTCTTGTCGCTCCAGTGTCGAGGGTGCCGGCCAGTGGGCATCCTGCGACCGTTACTGAGGCGACTACTCGTCCATCCTTGACTCGTAGTGTATTTATTGTTTCCGGGATACGGTTGTCCTCGCCTCCGTCGCGTCCCTTGGCGGACGGAGACGTACGGTGACGGTGTGTGCCTGCAGCATTCTAATGTCCTGACGCCCTTTCGGCCGCATTCCCAGCAGAAGAGCACTTGTGGCTGGCGACACTCCCTCTGGAAGTGTCCCTCTTCTCCGCAACGTCGGCAGGCCCTGTGTATGTCTATCGGACTCCTCTCCGCATGGGTCACTGACCTGTTGACCGCATTGTTCTCGGTAGTAGCCTGAGCAGAAGCGGACGTGCCCCTAAATGGGTTCGCATGTCCACTGGATGTCCTTGCAACCTGGGATGCTGTCTTGGGTGGCTCCCTCTGGTTCTCTAGCTCTCGCAACTCCTCGTATGTCACTGCCAGCCGGGTCAATTCGCCGATCGTCCGACACTCGCTGCGCTTTGTGTAGAGTTGGTACGTGGGCAACATGTTGTCATAGGCTCGGTCCAGTTGATCCGCCTCTGACAGTCCGGCCCGTTGCATCATCACCCGGAGGGCTATGAGGAAGTGCTGGAAAGGTTCCCCACTCGTTGCTTCCGGTCGCGTATCTCATCACCCAGACGTATGAAATAGCGCGGTGGCAAGAAGAATTGAAGGAAACTGCTCTTGAAGTCGCTCCATGAGGCGCCCTGCAATCCACTCCCGCGTAGCCAGTCCTCCGCTCGATCAGTCAGAAGCTCTGGCATGGCTCGGGGCAGACAGCTGACTCCAACCTGGTACGCGACCGCCCGTTCTTCCAGTTGTTCGATGAATCGCATCCCTGTCTCCGATCCTTTCCTCCTTGGCTAGGCTTGGGCTTGGTGGTCGTGAGTCTGGCGATGGCCGATTGCCATAGCTTTCCGCCGTTCAGATCCTCCCGGTTGATGTAGGTAGTTAACCTTCGCCGCAGTTCGTCAACCAGACCATGTGGGTCTAACCCTTGTTCACTGAGAATAACCTCCAGCTCGCTTTTCCGCCGGTAGCTCACCCAGCCTGTGGTCCCCGTCATACTGCCTCTCTTAAACTGTTGATCGTTGCTAAAAATATCCCTAGTTGAACAATCGCCGATGCGTTGCTAAAAATGTCCCTCGTTGAACAATCGCCGATGCGTTGCTAATAATATCCCTCGTTGAACAATCGTCTCTGCGTTGCTAAAAATAGCCCTCGTTGAAAACCACTGTTGATCGTTGATATCCTTCGTCGTAATCCTCGATGCGTTGAATGTTGAAATAAATAATTCCCCCGTTGTAATTTTCGATGCGTTGAACGTTGGAAAATAAATCCTTCGTTGAAATCCTCGATGCGTTGAAAGTTGAAATAAATCCCACGTTGAAATCCTCGATGCGCTGAATGTTTAAATAAATCCCACGTTGATATCCTCGATTCGTTGAAATCCTTCGTTGAAATCCTCGATGCGTTGAATGTTGGAAATTAAATCCCTCGTTGAAATCCTCGATGCGTTGATAAGCCGCTCTTGTTGTGCACGCTCTGACTGTCGGTGGAGAAGTGCGTTCCGATGCTCTGAAGCGGCGTTATGTAACACGCTTCGTCGTCGCACTCGTCGTAGCGATGTCGCTGTCACCCGAGAGCTAGTCTTTGACTACGAGTTCTCTTTCTCTCTCTTGGCCCGTTGCTCTTCGCTACGTTACGTCGCTCTCTCTCTCTTGCTTCTGATTTCTTTTGCTCAATGTTCTTTGCTATGCCCTGTCCCGTCTGTGTGTTCTGGTACCACGTGGTCTTTTGGCAAAGCTTTTCTACTAGCCTCTATGAATCTTTTCCTAATGGGGCTTTAATCCCTAAAAGATTATACTCTCATAAATCCCGGGTCCCTGCTCGGGCGCCACTTGTAAAGAAGTTCTAAGGCTGGGGTATCTCTCAGTCTCCCCAGGGTCTCTCTACAAGAAATTTGTAAAAGATCCGGAATCGCGGAATGAGTGATGAGATGATCGGGCTATTCGGGGTTGGATAACAGGTCTTTGCCTTAAGAGACTGTAGGGTGTGGCTATGCCAGGCTTCAGGCCACGCAACTCAATCAAGAGAGAGCCGCGCTAGATTGAATTGCAGGGTATCTGCCCGTATAACCTACGAATTGCCTGGATGCGCCAAGGCTTGGGAGAAGGGGAATGTCGAGGGTATACTAGGCTTCAGACCACACAACTCAATCAAGGGAGAGCCGCGCTAGATTGAACTGCAGGGTATCCGCATGTATATCCTGCTGACTGCGTCGATACGCCAAGGCTTGGGAGGAGGGGAATGTCGAGGGTATACTAGGCTTCAGACCACACAACTCAATCAAGGGAGAGCCGCGCTGGATTGAATTGTAGGGTATCCGCCTGTATATCCTGCTGACTGCCTGGATACGCCAATGCTTGGGAGGAGGGGTATGTCGAGGGTATACTAGGCTTCAGACCACACAACTCAATCAAGGGAGAGCCGCGCTAGATTGAATTGCAGGGTATCCGCCTGTATATCCTGCTGACTGCCTGGATACGCCAAGGCTTAGGAGGAGAGGATACGCCAGGCTTCAGACCACGCAAATCCAATAAAGGGAAACCACGCTAAATTGGATTGCAGGGTATCTGTCTGGGTAGTCTGGAGAAAGGATCCGTGTCTACCAAAAGAAGAACTCGCCGATAATTTATATTCTTTCTTTTATTAAGAATATTCTCATTTTTCCCTGACTCGTTCACACCAACCTATACTCGCACTACTCCCTACGTTCTAATTGGCCCTAGGGTGCAGCTTACCGGTTGACTAAGCGAGGCATTGCGTTTCTCCCCCGGCGAAATGTTGATGAAGTATCGTCTCTATGTGTTTGACGCGGCTATGCGCACACGTCTGCTCGCTCTGGTATTGGATCGCTTATGATTGACGTGGCGATGCGCACACGTCTGCTCATTTCAAAGTTCGATCCCAAATTGATCTTGTCAATTTCGGCAGAGCTATGCTTTGCCGAATTTCGGCCGTCGCTCTGCCGACGTCGATGCGTGTGGTGGAGATCAGTTTCTCTTTCGGCCAATCAATGCAGCGCGCTTCGCTCTTAGACTTTGCTGCTTTCTCGCCTATGCGTCGCTATGCTCTCTCCTATGCCCTGTCGACATGTACTCGCTCGTGTGCACTGCCGACATGCACAGGCAGAGGCTTGCATTGACCGCCGTTATTCGTCTGTCCGTCTGTCGGTTTCGTCGTTGCTATGTGTCGTTGGTCGCGTACTGTACCATTTCTAGGCGCCGTTGCCCTTTTCTGTTGTTCTTCTCTGCTGTGGCTTGTCTGCAGCCGTTAGGCATTGTCGCCTCGGTTCGCTCTGTGTTGTTGTTGTTGCTCTGTTTTGCCGTTGTTGTTCTCTGCTGCTGCTTGTCTGCAGCTGTTATACACTGTGGCCTTGCTTCGCTCTGCGTTACTGTTGTTGCTCTGTTTTGCTGCTGTTGTTACTGTTACTCTGCTTCGCTGCTGTTGTTACTGTTGCTCTGCTTCGCTGCTGTTGTTGTTGTTGCTCTGCTTCGCTGCTGTTGTTACTGTTGCTCTGCTTCGCTGCTGTTGTTACTGTTGCTACCCTGTATCCTTGCCCGGCCCTAAAAGGTGTATACCTTTTCTTTCTTTTGTTAACCCATACCGTTTATTTTCTTCATGGCTTCTAATGCCTTCATGGCTTCTACTACTTAAAAACTATTATTATTATTGCTAATATAAGTATACTTAATTCTAATAATCGTGGTGGCCCGCCTCCCGGTGACTCCGCGGGAATTGTGATTCTTCACAATCTTAGCTTGTTAAAGTCGCCGCTCGAATTAGATTCTGATTAAAAATAATTATATATTTTATTAAAATTAAAAAATATATATATATATGTAAATGAGTAACATTTTTATAAATTATGATGATTATAATTATGATGATATGTGTCCACATTTAATTTTTAGGCAAAGCAGTCTGTTAACTTAAAAGTTGTCTGTTAATTTGCAAGTATGACGTCACATTTTCTTTGCATAACCTACTTAGTTTTTAACAGTGCCACTTGGGAATCGTCTGAAGCATTGCCAACATACGAAAAACACGAAAAAACTGACCTAGGCTATGCGAAAACTATATTAATATTAGGTGGTCAATTATTTCAAGCATTTAAACATTAAATCGAAATACATATATTTATTTGTCTCTTACAATTTTTTTTCCGACTTAGCAAGGAATTTAGCTTATTTATGAAGCGGTATACGCTTATGACTAAATCCGATACGTAAGAATATTGCAGTTTAGCGCTATCTACTGTCAAAAGAATAATCTTTTGATGGTGATTCTGCAGCAATTTTAATTCAAGAGCTCTGCAAAATATAATTCCTATTTGCCACGCCCCCAGAGGTCATAGACATGCTTACGCTCCAAAAATGTGGAAATTACAGAGTATTTTTCGGTGTGCCACGCCCTAAAGGGGCGTAACAATAATTTTTGAGTCATCGATTGAGAAGGTCACAAGTAACTCAACTAGCCAATTTTGAATTTTCTAGCTCTAAAACTTTAAGAGATATAAATTCCAAATTTCAACTCTCTAGCACTTCAACTAACAAGGTTTCTGACATACCGGAAAATGCATTTTCCGATTGCCACGCCCCTAGTGGGCGTATCGGGAAAATTTAAATACTTTATAATTCGAGGGTATACACGAGTATATCTTCCAAATTTCAAGTCTCTAGCTTCAATAGCGTCGAAATGGTTTGCGTTCATACGGAGAGACGGACAGACGGACGGACAGCAAGACGGACATTGCACAAAACCAATATACTCTTTTTACCTTTGGGAACAGAGTATAAAAACCGTTAACGATAAATGTCCTATACCAATCATAATAGCTATTCTCTCAAACCTTGGGAAGGCCAAATACTTTACAACACTTGATCTGAAATCGGGATTTCACCAAATACTTCTTGCTGAAAAGGACAGAGAAAAAACTGCATTTTCTGTAGGAAATGGGAAGTTTGAATTTTGCAGACTTCCCTTTGGTTTGAAAAACGTTCCGGATTTTTCCAGCGAGCAATCGATGATGTACTACGAGAACAGATTGGAAAATCATGCTACGTTTATGTAAACGACGTGATTATATTCTCCGAAAATATGGAAAATCACGTTCATCACATTGCCTGGATACTGGATAAATTGTATAACGCTAACATGAGGATATCACTAGAAAAATCTCACTTTTTTAAAGAAAAGGTTGAGTATCTTGGATTCGTGGTTTCCCGTGGCGGCATCACAACTAACCCCAGCAAAATTGAAGCAATTGGCAAATTTGAACAGCCCACCAACCTGTTCCAAATCAGATCAGTTTGTATCTATAGTCAAAACATTGACAGACATACTGAAGGGTGATAATCGTAAAACAAGTGCAGGACAATCAAAAAAAAATTCCAGTTAGCCTTAATGAGAAACAGATATCCACTTTTGAAAAATTAAAGAATATCTTAATCTCGGAGGATGTAATGCTCCTATACCCTGATTATCAAAAGCCATTTGATTTGACAAAACAAAAAGCCGATCACCATGATTTCCACGACTTTAAGAGGCAATGAGCTAAATTTCGCCACAAATGAACGTGAGCTACTTGAATTACGTGAATTATCATTGACATACACTATAGAATTTACCTAAAAAACCGATCAATTGTTTCAGGAACCAAATTATTATTGAAAAAAGCATAACAGCTTCTAACAACAAATTATTGTAATGTTCAGACAGAAAACGAGACATATCATATACTTTTCAAATAAGTAGAACTTAATAGGAAAAAGTGTGTGATGCGGTCAAAAAAAGACGTAGTGAATGCAATCAAATGCGACTTTCCAATACTAGCATTTATTAAAAATAAGCTAGTTGACCCTTTCCCGTCAACCAAATTTTGGCACTCCAACAAGTTGGTAATCAACGTTCATCACAAAAAAGAGCAAAAACAGACTACAGTTGCAGAAAATGGAGAGCTCATAGAGCAGCACAAGAAAAAATTTTTTTTTTTTTTGTTATGGCAATCATTTATTGTATGTGGGTTTTATTTTTCTAAGAAAAACTTTAAAGCCTCTTTTTGGCAAAACATTGACAAATATTCAGTGTGTGTGTGGAATTGATACAAAATATGTGGGAATAACTGGTGTGGGCTATCTTAATAAATAAGGATCATATTGAGGTATGAGTTATGTGCTTGTGCGTGGATTAGGTAAAGGGAGTGTACGGTCTGGTAGATGTTCAAGCTGGGCTCTTTTAAGTCTGTATGTGGAAGGATGTAAAGTATCAAAGGTGAGTGATTGTGCAAGAGGGTTTGGGTGAGATGAGTGTCTAGAGTTCTGTTTGATGGAAGTGTCTTGGATAATATTAATGACGTAATTGAGTTTTAAATCTGTCCTGATATCATCATTAATGGCAAATGGAAATCCAATAAAATGTCTTATAATGCGACGTTCAGTACTTTGAAGTTTCTTTATGAGATAAGGAGCAGCTGTTCCCCAAATGTAGCACCCGTATCTCCATATAGGCTGAATTAGTGACTTGAAAAGTGTAACTTTGGAGTTAAGTGATAGTTTTGATTTGTGATTGAGTAACCAGTGTAATTTTTTGTGTCTTGTGTTAATAGTACCTATAATGTTCTGAATGTGCTTTCGCCAGGTGAGTTTAGGATCCAGAGTAAGTCCAAGGAATTTTTGTGAGGTGACAGTATTAATGGGGTTTGATGTCTTTTTGTAAAAGTCATTTGTGAGGTCATGTCATGAGATATGCCTATATTCCAGTTTTTAGTCCACGAAGAGAATCTGTTGACGTATGACTGTAATCGAGAACTGGCTAAAGTGTGTGAGTGGCTAAAACAAATAACTGCAGTGTCGTCTGCATATGTGGCAATGATATTATTCAAGGAAGGAAGTGTTGGCATGTCGCTAGTCAAAATGTTGTACAGTGTCGGGCTTAGGACACTGCCTTGGGGAACACCTGCTCTGATAAGTCTTTCTGTGGAATAGTGTCCATTGATATGGATAGAAAAGTTTCTGTTTGTGAGCCAGGAAAAGAGTAGTTTGTATAAATGAGGTGAGAGAATGTGTTTGAGCTTGCAAAGAAGCCCATCATGCAATACTCTGTCAAAGGCTTGTTTAATGTCAAAGAAGACAGCTGCGCCAAATTGTTTTTTTTCGTGTCCCTGAAGTTTCGAAGCCACTACTCTGTGTAATTGTTCAGTAGCGCACGAAAACCAAATTGGTGATTGGGTAGAGTGGATTTGTCTTCAAGAGTAAGTCTAAGTCTTGTTAGTATAAGTTTTTCGAAAATCTTCCCCAAAATTGGGAGAAGGCTAATCGGCCTGTAAGAGTCTGTACGGTCCGGAGGTTTCTTAGGTTTGAGTATCATTGTGATTGTGGCTTTTTTCCAGTAGTCTGGAAAATAATAAATTTTGGTGCAAGAGTTAATAATTTTAAGTAAAAATTGTAAACTTTTGGTGGGTAGGGCTTTGATTGTTCTAGTGTTAATGTTGTCGTGACCAGGAGTCTTTCTAGGTTTTAGTGAGGAAATTTCAGAGGTAAGGTCCTCTAAACAGAAAAGTGTAACTGAGTCTGAATGTGGAATGTCTTCAAGAAGTTTCTGTTTGATGTAGTTAATTTTGTTTGGTGATACAAGTGTCAGAGGAGTGAAACGTGATTCCAAGTCTGTGGCGAATATTTCTGTTTTGTCTTTATCTGATTTACACCAGCCATTACTGCCCTGAATGGCGTGGTTTGGTTTTGTTTGTCTTTTAATGTTTTTTGTTAATTTCCAAAGATTGTGTGTGTGAGAGTTAAGAGTAGAGATAGTGAGAAGATTGTCTATTCGTTTCTCTTTGTCTTTTAGTATTTCAAGTCTGATTTTAGTTGCAAGTCTTTTCCAGTTTGTGTTGTCAATAGGATTACCAAAACGCAGCCATCTTCTTCTTATACATCTTTTAAGTGTGATGAGTGATTTGATTTCGTCTGAAAGGGTAATGACAAACCCAGCAGGGCGACAGGGGGGTTGAGGCCCTGACGCCTGCCGAGCTGCTTTATGTATGTTTTTGGTGAAAGTATCACGGGCAGTATCAATGTCATGTTTGGTGTCCAGTGGGGTGTCAAGATGGATGTGAGTGTTCATGTAATGTTTGAAAGTGTGGATGTTAGCATTAAACGAAAGTAATGGTTGTCTATGTTGAATGAGGTGAGAATCCACACCAGTGGTGATGATTAGTGGAATGTGGTCTGAACTTGATGCTACATTCCCAGTAATATTAATGGAGTGGGAAGGGATACCAGCATAAATCCCGAAATCCAGGGCGTTTGGAGTGCCAATCCTTCCATAAGGGTAGTGTGTAGGAGATCCTGTAGCACAGATGTTCCAATGTGAATTTATAACTGTATCGTGCATCATGCGGCTTCTCCTACAGGAACGAGTGCATCCCCATTCCTGATGTTTGGAATTCCAATCTCCGGCAATGATAAATTTTTGTCCAAGAGACTTCAGTGTGTTGGTGAGGTAAGTGTTAGTAAATAAGTCAGGAGTAGATGCTGGACGAATGTAAGATGCCGCGAGAGTTATTTCACCAAAGAAACTACTAATTTTGATACTGGCTATTTGTCCGAAAGAATGGGAAAAGAACTTAAAAGGAAAGTGTGAAATGTTTGATCTGATCAGGATAGCGGCGCCACCAAAGGATACATCGCCAGGCTGATTTGAAGAGTAAATTGAAAAATTCGGAATTTTGAGATGGGATCTTAAGTTTAAATGAGTTTCCGAAATTAGAATAATGTGGATGTCTTCTTCTATTAACCAAGCGGTGAGTTCGTGTTGATGTTTGATGAGCCCATCAGCGTTCCAGACACCAATCCTGATAATATTCATTGGTTTGAGTTAAGGCGTTGAGTAGTGTTCATTATTACTTGAATAGAGTGTACGAGTTGTGCCAATGTGTCTTGAATTGTACTAAGTGTTACTATAACCTGTGACTTCCATTCAAGAATGTCATTGAGTTGATTGTTTAAAATTTTGATTTTTAGATTCGTGTCGTCCAACGAGCCCGGGGAGGGAGAATTAGGTGTGGTGAGTTGGGTTGATTGATGAGTAGGTTTGATATTAGTGTCCAAAAGTTTCTTTTGGAAGCGAAGAAGGTAATCTTGAGAAGGCGTATGGTGATCTTGAGAAGGCGTATGGTGATTACTGGAAACTGGCTCGTGAGAAGGTTTGTTTGAAACATACTTTTGAGTTTTAGGAGTACTAGTTGATGTGGATCACTCTTAAGATGGTGTTCCGGGAAGAAGTGTGACTAGGATGTTGTGTTTGCTCGTTGTTTAGTAGTGAGGCATATGATATTTTTGGTGAGACTTGAATGGCAGGGATTTGAGTTGGGTTTGGAAGTAGAGTCTTTTTTGGCGGTGAGGACTTAGCTTCTATTTTCTTGAAAGCACTGCATCCTTTCCAATTGGTTGTATGGTTTTCACCGCACAGCGCACATTTAGCAGGGGAGTCCTTAGGGCTCCACCTTAATGATTTCACCTTGAAATCTCTTAACATCAAAAATCTCCTTATTGTTTTTCTTAGGCTCTAGCTCCAGAAAAAATAAATCAACTGGTTTTTTAGTAACCTTGTCCAGGACAACCATCGAGGAGCGGACAGTGTGCCCCAACTTTGCGAATACATCAACAATATCTTGTTTTGGAGTACCTCTATATAGACTACGAACAACAGCCCTGAAGCCACGATCTTCCTTGAGCTGCCATGAGTGATACTTGTACATGGTTTGAATCTTGAGCCATTTGGTTAGTGCTCTGTATCCGTCCGTTGTGAGGCAGTTTACCCGAACACTATTGTTAGCCAAATTTTTTATTGTGAACTGGTCACCACACATAGAGATTATGCCTTTTTTAAGCTCATAGAAGTCTGGAACCACCGAAATAATAATTGGAGGTGGCTTGAAAAGTTGAGTGTTAGGTGTGGAGGGCACTGGTTTAGCGCTGTCAACCTCCACAGCCTCTTCATCCAGTAGCGCGAAACGGTTATGTGACACAGACTTCATAGATGAGTTTAGCCGGGGAATTATTACGGGAGCTGGGAAGAGGGGGAAAGTCAACTTCCATCAGTGTCGTAACTAACGAATCCACCGATGAGAATGAAAGGACACTGGCCGTATCAGATTCACAGTATATAGTGGAATCCATAGAGTCGTTGAGATCAGACTTTGATACTTTTGATACAAGTTTTGACGGAGAGCCATTAGTCCTTTTCGAAGGTATTTTCAATCCACCACGTTCCTGATCAGTAACATCCGAGATGACCCGGGGACCATCCAAATTGGTGTGTTTAGACTTAGTGTTACCCGTAAAGCGGGGAATTCCTTTGTTTTGCTTCATTATGATCCCCTGGAAAAAGGGGATCCCAGAAGGGAAAACACCTTCAATTCAACAAACCGTACACAAAATAAATTCTTCACGACTATTTTTTCCCAAAAATGACTCGTTTGACAAATGAAATAGTTGCAAATTGTAAGACTTGTAATAAAGGAGAATACGACCGACACCCACAAAAACAGTACATCGACGAAACGCCAGTCCCCAACCAAGTAGGAGAAATTCTTCACATTAACATTTTTTCTACAGAAAAAAAATATTTTTTAACCTGTATTGATAAGTTTTCAAAATTTGCCGTTGTCCAACCCATAGCTTCTAGAACGATAACTGATATTGACCCCCCATCTTACAGCTTATGAACTTTTACCCCAATACTAGAAACAGAAACAGTAAAGTTTCTTTTAAAAAACCGTTTTAATGTCAAAATTTTAAATTCTCCACCACCGCAGTACTTCAAACGGACAGGTAGCACAGGACAGCTAGTACTCTTGCAGAAATTGCCAGATGCTTAAAATTAAAAAAACAATTAAATGACACAACTGACGTTATACTTCAAGCAACACTAGAATACAATAAAACAATTCACTCCGTCGTTAACAAAAAACCAATTGGCATAATCCACGCTTCCCCACCTAAATTTGAAGTAGAAATAAAAGATAGAATATCTAGAGCGCAAGATCTGCTATTACGAAGACAAAATGCAGACAGAAGAAATAGAATTTTCCAAGTAGGCGACAAGGTACTCATGAAATTGAATAAGAGACTTGGTAACAAGTCCCTTATTTGAAGAAGTCATTGTGGAAACCGATTTGGGGTCAACGGTTCTTATAAAGGGGAGGGAGGTACATAAGGATAACTTAAGATAAAAAGAAAACTATCCTTCCAGTACTTATTCTGCTCTGTATCTTTACTAGGGTTTGGAATCTACGCCTTCTAATTTTAGTAGCAGCAACAGCTGGAAGAATTATCAACTATTCGAACTCGGACTATATTCCTATCATGGACGGAAACGCGGTTATCTGGGAAGACTTTAGAATTTTAAGGCATACCTCTAATCTAACAATGTACTCGGAAATCGCCGAGGAAACTAATTCACTTATGGAACATTTAACACAGTCTCATATGAGACAAATTCTTGAATCCGATTTAGGTCATATTAGATCATTACTAGAGACAGTTAATATCCACCATAGACAAGCTTGAAGTATAATTATCCTAGGAACAGCCTTAAAGGTAGTAGCAGCGACTCCTGATTTTGACGACTTTGAGCATCTGAAATTTCATCAGCAAAAGCTAACTGACTCAGTCAACCAACAGGCACTTATAAACACTAAGGTACAGGAAAAAATTAATAACTTTACAGAATAATTAGATTTGCCAAAAAGAAACAGATTGGGACAGGAGACCTCTACCAAACATTACTCACAAGAAATAGAATTATAATTTCTGAGCTCGAAACATTAATGTTGTCTATTACTCTCGCAAATATTCAAATTATAAGCCCAGCAATCCTTGACTCTAATGACCTAAGCCGAATTTGAAATGAGCACTCTACAGATTTAACCATAACAGATTTAATTGAAATAGCTTACATAAAAGTCTTGTTAGATCATAATTTTGTACACTTCCTCATTAAATATCCTAATCCTAGCGTAATATGTAAGAAAATAACCATGTTTCCTGTTCAACATAATGGAACAATACTTGATTTCGCTGAAAATAACAACGTCGCAGATTACGGTAATAAAATTTTACCAATTGAAAACTGCACCGCTACCCTCACCTCTACATTTTGCAAGCAACTAAAATCAGCAACCTGTGCGCAACAACTACATTCTTGATATATATATTAATGTAAATCTACAACAATATATAAATATAATATATAATAATTTATAAAATTTATATTAATTTATATAAATCTGAAGAAATATTAGATAAATCTTTAAAATATAGATTTTTTTAATTATAATTGTAATGATTTTTGGATTGCGAAATTTTTTATTTAAATTGTTAACTATATAATAATATATTATACATTTATATATATATATTATCTATTAATCTAGAACTAGTATATAAATTTTTTTAAAAAAATTATTGATTTTTTTTAAATTATTAATTTTTACTTTTAACTGTTTTTTTTTTAAATTTATTTAAAAAAAAAACAGAAAGAAAAATTAATAGGAAATAAATTGTCATTAGTTACTTATTTTTTTGGTGTTTATTTTTTATTAAATTTTAATTATTTTAATTTAATTATATTAATAATTTTTTAATTATTAAAATAAATTATTAAATATTTATAAATTTATATTTAAAGAAAAAAAGTTATAAAATTATTTAATTTGATAATTTTTATAAATTATTATCAAATTTACTAAATTCTAATATCTTTGTAAAAATAGATTGAAAAAAAATTATTAAATATTCAAAATTAAAATAATTAATAAAGTATAAAATATAAAAATTTATTTTTTATTTAAAATTTTAAATGAAAATTATATTTTATTTTATACGATTTCAGATTTTGTAATTACTAAAAATTATATATATTAGGATTTTTAAATTATTATTAATTCTTTAAATTAAATTTAAATAATATTTAATATATTAAAATTTGTTTAAATTAATATAATAAAGTTTTATTTTGGCTGTTATTAATTTGATTTATATGTAAATTTTTGTGTGAAATTTTATTAATTTTAAAAATTAATGAATTATTAATAACCGCAGTAATTAATTTTATAAATTAAAGAAATTTAGATATAGTAATATTAAAGAATATTGGTGCCAGCAATCGCGGTTATACCAATTTTTTTAGTAAAAGTTAAATTGATTTTTATTAAATATAATTAAATTTAGTAAGTGAAATTTTAAATTTAAAATTTTTATATATTAAATAATTGAAACTTGAAAATTTTAATTAAAAACTAGGATTAGATACCCTATTATTTAAAATGGAAATAATTATACTTAAGTAGTAATAGTTATGTTCTTGAAACTTAAAAAATTTGGCGGTATTTTAGTCTATCCAGAGGAACCTGTTTTGTAATCGATAATCCACGATGGACCTTACTTAAATTTGTAACCAGTTTATATACCGTCGTTATCAGAATATTTGAGAAGTCCTGTAGCACCGGCATCAAGAAGCGTGGAGGAAACTCCAAAAACCACCATGGCGGAGACGGATGCTCCAAGCACGCAGGCAGCGCTGGCAATGTCGCCAAGGCAGGAATACATCCTGAAACTCCGCGCTGAAGAAGAGGATGCCATCCTGAAATGTCGCCAGGCGCTGCGGCGTATAAAAACTGCAGTAGCAAAGCAGAAAAACAGCAGCTTAGATGTTAAAAGTGGCGTATCCGACCTAGACGAACTGTTGGATGTTCTAGGACACTGCAGGAGCTCTTGGAAGAAGCTGGAGGCAGAGGCAAATAAGCAAAAGATTTTGCCATTAAAAGAGAAAGAGCTAAGGAGCACGGGAACAGTGGAAACACCCACTATCTAAAAGAGGCAAGCCTCTAGCCCGTTAGAGTCGGAGTCAGGCAAGAAACTTTGCGAAAGACAACCGAATCTGTGGCAAAAGGTCACCAGAAAAAGTGCTCCGAAAAGAAAAACGGAGAAAGCCGCTTCGGTGCCAGTAGAGAAACCGAAAGCAGCAGCTAAAAAATCGAAAAAAGAGACAAAAAAGCCTACCCAAACAGAAGCAGTCCTCATAAAACCTGAAGAAGGACAAAGCTATGTTGATGTTCTGAGAAGCATACGCAGCATAATCCAACAGGACGAAAAGGCAAACATAAGAGGCATAAGGAAAACCCGATCCGGGGCACTCCTTGTAGAACTCAACAGAGGGGAAAAAGTACAGCCGGAACTGGTTGAAAAGCTTAAGGCTACCGTTAACAAAACAGCCACGGTAGCTGAGTTAAAGCCTACAGCGACAGTAGAGATCCGAGATCTCGACTCACTCACTGTAGAGTTGGAGGTGTCTGAGGCAGTGCGTAAAATCCTCGCAGAACCATCAGTGGACTTACGCATAAAAGTTACTGCCCCGAATAGCCGGGAGCAAGTAAGAGCTTTTGTAACCCTAGAAAGCCAACTAGCCAATACGCTGCTCAACTCTGGCAACATAAAAATAGGTTTTGTCAGAGCTAGGCTCAAGATGTGCCAAAGCATCCGGCGATGCTACCGATGTTTCGGGGTAGGTCACCTGCAGACCAACTGCACAGGACCAGACCGAAATGGGGGAGGTACCTGCATTAAATGTGGAGAAGCAGGTCACAAAATGAAAGACTGCAAAAAACCTCCAAAATGCTGCATCTGCACTGATGCAGGACGTAGCCCTGTCGATCACATGCCGGGATCGCAGAAATGCCTAGGTACTCGACAAGCTAAATGTTAAAGATCCTCCAAGCCAATCTACACCGTAGCAAAACTGCAGACTCACTGTTGACGCAGATCGTAGCGGAATACGCTCTCGACGTAGTGATCATCAGTGAACAATATAAGCAGAAAGAAAACGGAGTTTGGCTGGATGACGAAACCAAGACCGCGGCCATATGGCTTCCTAGTGGTGGCGGTGCGGTACTACAAGGAAGTAAAAGAGGAAACTGTTACGTCTACGCACGTTTCAAAGAAGTCGCGGTAGTCAGCTGTTACCTGACACCCAGCGACGACATAAATACTTTTCAAAGTAAGCTAGACGCAATCGAGGATATGCTCGTGGATCGACGGCAGCACTTCATTGTGGCAGGCGATTTCAACGCACGAGAAATTGACTGGGGAATGCCCTCGACAAACTCTAGAGGGCGAAAAATTATGGATATGACCGCTAGGACCGGGCTAGCGGTAGCAAACCGTAAAGATAGAGCTACCTTCAATAGGCCGGGATGCGAAGGTACAATACCAGATATAACCTTTGGATCCGAACACATCGTAGATCGGATCAAGGACTGGAAAATACTTGGTGATTTCACTGGCAGTGATCATGAGTATATCTCATACACTTTCCAGAATAATCGGCAATCCCCCTCAGTGAGCCCAGTAAAGACTTCCCATAGATGGGATATAAGCAAACTGAACTCAGAAAAATTACTCTCTGAAATAGACAGGCGAGAGCGACAATTTGACAGTACACTGAGTACATAAGAATTAGTCGAATAGTTGAAAACTATTGAAAGAGCATGTAATGCTTCGATGCCGAAAACGCACAGCAAACATGGGGGCAGACGGCAGGCGTACTGGTGGAACCACGAGATTGCAGAAAAATGACAAGTATGCAAACAGTGCAGGCGAAAGCTAACCAGAGCACGGTGCTCTGGAAATTACATGACAGAAGCGTTAGCAGCTAAGAACGCGAGGAAAGAACTGTCGATTGCTATCACACGCAGTAAACAAGATAAGTGGAAAGAGCAAAGACATTAACAGAGATCCTTAGGGGCTTGGCTACAAAATAGTCATGAAAAAGCTGAGAAACTACGGAGCAGCACCAAACGTGGATGATGAAGCGATGGATCACATAGTGACAACACTATTTCCAAGACACATCACCGAAACGCAGGAGCGGGCACCAGTAGAGTCTCATTGCTCAGCCCCAAATTTCACCGAGGAGGAGATTAAGGTTGCGGCTCTTTCCCTAAAGAGTATAAAAAGGCTCCGGGGCCAGACAATATACCGGCGGAAATACTGAAGCTGATAGCAACAGGACGGCCTGCTTTCCTTCTTAGAACGTACAACGCATGTCTAAAGGAAAGGTTATTTCCAGAAGCGTGGAAAGAGCAGAGACTCGTGCTCATCAGCAAAGTTAAAGGCGATCCCAACACACCATCGGCATATCGCCCATTGTGCATGCTAAATACAGCTGGAAAGCTGTTAGAAAAGCTAATAAAACAAAGACTGCTTGCTGCAGTAGAGGCTGCTGGAGGACTTAGTCCCAGACAGCACTGGTTTAGAGCTGGGAAATCTACAATAGGAGCCATTGATGAAGTGGTTCAGGCAGCCAGAGCAACGCAGAGAGGAAATGCATACTCACGCCCAGTGGTTCTGCTAGTAACGCTTGACGTTAAAAACGCTTTTAATAGCGTAAGGTGGACCGATATGCTTGCTTCCTTGGAGCAACGTTTCCATATACCGAGATATCTGATGCACATGATCAGGAGTTACTTGCAGGATCGAGTACTCCTGTACGCTACACAGACGGGTATGAAACGATATAGAGTGACCGGAGGAGCTGCACAGGGGTCGATCCTAGGACCAGACCGGTGGAATATCAGCTACGACGAGATTCTAAGACTGGAAATGCCTGAAGATACGTTTCTGATCGGATATGCAGATGACATCGCGGCAGTCATCACGGCCAGAAATACCGTAGAGACTCAAAAAAGACTTACTCAAATCATGTTCCGCACGCAAACGTGGATTAGCTCCCGAGGCTTGGAACTTGCTACCCAGAAAACGGAGTTACTTCTGTTCACAGGGAAGCAGATTCCAACCGAAATCGTGATACGAGTGAGTGGAAACCTGATAAGGACCCAGAGGACAGTGAACTATCTAGGCGTCAGGCTAGACAGCAAACTTACCTTCTGGGGAAGGTACGCGAAAAACAGTGAAAGCAACGGGGTCTCTAAGTAGACTGATGGCAAATGTTGACGGACCGACGGCAGGGAAACGAAGACTGCTAATGGAAACAACAAATGCAATCCTACTGTATGGTAGCGAAGTATGGGCGGACACTTTAAAAGTGGACGTAAGGCGGAAACCGATGTTATCGGTGCAAAGAAGAGCAGCCTTAAGGATAGCTTCGGCGTACCGAACAGTGTCCGGAGTTGCTGTGACCGTGATAGCAGCAGTGATACCGATATACCTACTTGCGCAAGAGCGCAAGAAGATATGGGGTCTCCGGCAAAGTGGAGAGTTTTCAATGCAGGCAGCAAAGACCGTACGTCAGCAGACTATAGCCTCCTGGAAGGCAAAATGGTTATGCGAAAGATACGGGAGATGGACTGCAAAAATCATCCCCGATCTAGAGCAGTGGATAAATAGAAAGCACGGTGAAACGTATTTTTATCTGACACAAATGCTCTCTGGTCATGGTTACTTTCGAAAGTACCTAAATAAGATGGGGAAAACTGCCGAATCCAGCTGCATTTACTGCGACAATGCAATGGACGACGCAGAACACACTTTCATTAACTGCGAAAAGTGGTCAGAAGAAAGAACCGACTTGGCAGAAACTGTCGGTGAAGTTAAAGTAGAGACTATAATACAGCAAATGTGCAACAGCATAAATGCCTGGAAAAGAGTCTGTGACTTCGCCGAAAAGGTTCTCCGGCGGAAAAAGTGGAACCTGGACGCAGGAACACAGATGGCAGTGGTCAGCTAGAGCATATACTAAGGCTCCACCTTGAAGGTTAATGCGGGATAGCTCCTGGTTCCAGGGTGGGAGGCAGCCCTAGAAGAGGAGGTTTTTTAGTCGGTAAGCAGTATTGCAGTCCGACACACCAGCCAGAGTGACGACCTAACTGACGGTGCATAAAGCATTTTTACCTACCTCAGCAACACAAAAAAAAAAAACTACCTCTCGAAATTCTTCAATTAATTTTATATGTATTAATTTTTTTAACTTCTATTATTTGTATTAATATAATTCATCCTTGAGCTATAGGTTTACCATTATTAATTCAAACAATTTTAATCTGTCTAATTTCAGGAATAATAACAAAAACTTTTTGATTCTCATATATTTTATTTTTAATTTTTTTAGGAGGAATACTAGTTTTATTTATTTATGTTACATCATTAGCATCAAATGAAATATTTAATTTATCTTTAAAACTTACATTAATTTGTTCAATTTTACTATTTATAAGAACTTTAATTATTGTATTATTTGATAAAACTTATTTAACTTTTTTTTTAAATAAGAACGAAATACAAAATATTTCTTATATTAATTCTTAGTTTTTAGAAAATGCTCTTTCTTTAAATAAACTTTATAATTTTGCAACAAATTTTGTAACAATTTTACTTATAAATTATTTATTAATTACTTTAATTGTTGTTGTAAAAATTACAAAAATATTCAAAGGACCACTTCGTCTAATAAATTAATGAATAAACCTTTACGAACTTCACACCCTTTATTTAAAATTGCAAATAATGCTTTAGTTGATTTACCTGCTATAATTAATATTTCTGCTTGATGAAATTTTGGTTCTTTATTAGGATTATGTTTAATTATTCAAATTTTAACAGGATTATTTTTAGCAATACATTACACAGCTGAGGTTAATGTAGCTTTTAACAGAGTTAATCATATTTGCCGCGATGTAAATTATGGTTGATTATTACTAACTATACATGCTAACGGAGCTTCTTTTTTTATACCCTGAACCCATTGAAAATGGGAAATCAGGGTATAATGGTTTTGTTAAGCTGTCAAATGTATGTAACAGGTAGAAAGGGGCGTGGCAGACCCCATAAAGTATATATATTCTTGATCAGGGAGACGAGCTGAGTCGATTAAGCCCTGTCCGTCTGTCCGTCTCTCCGTCTGTCCGTATGTATGAACGCGTCGATCTCAGAACATATAAGAGCTAGAGACTTGAAATTTTGGAAGTCCCTGTATAGCACGCGCATATCGAGTTTGTTTTAAAAAATCGATAACTTTTTCCGTTCTTTTGTTATCGATTAAAAACCTTATCGAAATGAAGTTAATAAATTATATCTCGTACATGTTTGAAGCTAGAGTCTCAAAATTTTTGCATTTAGTTTCATTTATATTTTATACAATTTCGGTTTTTGTTACATTTTGGATATTGGTTCAAAATTTTTCAAAAATTTTCAAATTGAAGGTTAGTTGCAAATATAGCCAATATGTGAATGACTTTGCAATTTTAGACAACTGACAAATATTCAATATAATATTTAGATCATATGCTGAAAATTTCATTGAAATCCATTAAGTATCACAAGAGTAATTAAACAAAACGTTTTGTTAATTGCAACATGTGACCAGAAACCCACCCCCGTTTTCATTTTTTCTATACATGTGCACACATGTATTGAGACATTCGAATGCGAGCATTCTTGTCTGTTCTAAGAATCACAACACTTACAGCTGACTGCTTGAATTTTGTTATAATTCTTAACTGCCTTTAGTTTCCAATTTGCTACTGTTTGTCTTAACAGTGCAGTGGCGGTGTTGATAGAAGCGGTGCACGCCGTGCCTTGCAGGTCTGGGCTCAAACCTCGTCGATGTCAAAACTTTTTTATTATTTTTTGTTTTCACACACACAATGGCGGTGGAGGTCAGGTGATGTTGGTTCGACTCCAGCTGCGGAAATATCGTATTTTCTTAATTTTTTATTTTTTTTTTTTATTAAATTATTATTACTATTATTTAAAAAAAAAACTACTTTTTTGACAAACATGCTATTTGATTGTGAAAGTGCAAGATTGGCAATTTAATTAAATTTTGTGTAAGTTTGTAATGTATACAAGATACGGAATATATTTAAAAACGCAGATCGGACGGGGTTCAGGGGATCTCCTAGTCGGGTACCCCCGACTAGAGTTTTCTTACTTGTTTATATTTGCATTTATTTACATGTAGGACGAGGAATATACTACGGATCATACTTATTTACACCAACTATTTTATAATTTAAGAAAATTCAATTTTACTCAATTTTATCCTACTCAATTTTATCATATAAATCAAATTTTATTTTGAATTACAGTAATAACAGTTATTTTATTAACTTGAATTGGAGCTCGCCCTGTAGAATAACCTTATGTATTAATTGGACAAATTTTAACTGTTATTTATTTTTTATATTATTTAATTAATCCCCTTGTTAACAAATGATGAGATAATTTATTAAACTAGTTAAAGAGCTTGAATAAGCATATGTTTTGAAAACATCAGATAGAAATTTTATTTTATTTTCTATTAACTTTACTAATTTAAATTCACAACAACAAAGAAAATAATAAAATCTTAAAACCAATAAAAAATAATAAATAATTTAAAGAAAAAGATAAAAAAACATTTTCAAGCTAAAAATATTAATTTATCATAACGAAAACGAGGTAATGTCCCTCGAACTCAAATAAAAACAAAAGAAATTGTTATTAATTTAAAATAAAATAACAAATTAAATACATCACATCTCAGAAAAATTACACAAAATAATATTCTTATAAATAAAATTCTTGCATACTCAACTAGAAAAATTAAAGCAAATCCTCCTCTTCTATACTCAACATTAAACCCAGAAACTAATTCAGACTCTCCTTCTGCAAAATCAAAAGGTGTACGATTAGTTTCAGCTAAAAAAATTGTTAACCATACTAATGCTATTGGAAATAAAATAAACAAGAATCATATATAAGCTTGATAATAATAAAAATATAAAAAATTATAACCTTCAATTAAAAAAACAAATGATAATAAAATTAAAGCTAATCTAACTTCATAAGAAATAGTTTGAGCTACTGCTCGTAACCCTCCTAATAAAGCATAATTAGAATTTGAAGACCAACCTGCTACTATCACAGTATAAAATCCTAAACTTGTACAATATAAAAAAAATAAACCCCCCAAATTAAATGAATATAATTTTACAAAAAAAGGTATACATATTCATACAATTAAAGATAAGAATAAAAATAAAATAGGAGAAATATAATATCTTAAATAATTTGACAATAATGGATAAGTTTGTTCTTTTGTAAGTAACTTAATTGCATCACAAAAAGGTTGAGGAATTCCTATTAAACCAACTTTATTTGGTCCTTTACGAAATTGAATATAACCTAAAGCTTTCCGTTCTAATAAAGTTAAAAAGGCTACACTTACTAACACACAAATAATTATTAATAAACTACCAATTAATGATATAACTAATTCTATATAAGACAAGAACTATTTGTAAATAAAATTACATAAATAAATTCTAAATGTATTGCACTAATCTACCAAAATAGCTTTTCAATTAATAATATTCAATTTAAAAATATATTTTTTTAATATTTCGTCCTTTCGTACTAAAATATTACAATTTTTTAAAGATAGAAACCAACCTGGCTTACGCCGGTTTGAACTCAGATCATGTAAAAATTTAAAAGTCGAACAGACTTTAAATTTGAACGGCTACACCCAAAATTATATCTTAATCCAACATCGAGGTCGCAATCTTTTTTTATCGATAAGAACTCTCCAAAAAAATTACGCTGTTATCCCTAAAGTAACCTAAATTTTTAATCAAAATTTTTTTAAATTAAAAGTTTTTTAAATTTTAATATCATAAAATATTCTAATTTATAATAATAAAAATAATCTTTAAAATTAAAAACAATAAAATATATAAATTTATAGTGTCTTCTCGTCTTTTAAATATATTTTAGCTTTTTGACTAAATAATAAAATTCTAAAAAAAATTTGAATGAAACAGTTAATATTTCGTCCAACCATTCATTCCAGCCTTATTTCTTTTTTTTTTTTTTGTGGCTAAAAATGCTTTATGCGCCGTCAGTCAGGTCGTCACTCTGGCTGGTGTGTCGGACTGCAATACTGCTTACCGACTAAAAAACCTCCTCTTCTAGGGCTGCCTCCCACCTTGGAACCAGGAGCTATCCCGCATTAACCTTCAAGGTGGAGCCTTAGTATATGCTCTAGCTGACCACTGCCATCTGTGTTCCTGCGTCCAGGTTCCACTTTTTCCGCCGGAGAACCTTTTCGGCGAAGTCACAGACTCTTTTCCAGGCATTTATGCTGTTGCACATTTGCTGTATTATAGTCTCTACTTTAACTTCACCGACAGTTTCTGCCAAGTCGGTTCTTTCTTCTGACCACTTTTCGCAGTTAATGAAAGTGTGTTCTGCGTCGTCCATTGCATTGTCGCAGTAAATGCAGCTAGATTCGACAGTTTTCCCCATCTTATTTAGGTACTTTCGAAAGTAACCATGACCAGAGAGCATTTGTGTCAGATAAAAATACGTTTCACCGTGCTTTCTATTTATCCACTGCTCTAGATCGGGGATGATTTTTGCAGTCCATCTCCCGTATCTTTCGCATAACCATTTTGCCTTCCAGGAGGCTATAGTCTGCTGACGTACGGTCTTTGCTGCCTGCATTGAAAACTCTCCACTTTGCCGGAGACCCCATATCTTCTTGCGCTCTTGCGCAAGTAGGTATATCGGTATCACTGCTGCTATCACGGTCACAGCAACTCCGGACACTGTTCGGTACGCCGAAGCTATCCTTAAGGCTGCTCTTCTTTGCACCGATAACATCGGTTTCCGCCTTACGTCCACTTTTAAAGTGTCCGCCCATACTTCGCTACCATACAGTAGGATTGCATTTGTTGTTTCCATTAGCAGTCTTCGTTTCCCTGCCGTCGGTCCATCAACATTTGCCATCAGTCTACTTAGAGACCCCGTTGCTTTCGCTGTTTTTCGCGTACCTTCCCCAGAAGGTAAGTTTGCTGTCTAGCCTGACGCCTAGATAGTTCACTGTCCTCTGGGTCCTTATCAGGTTTCCACTCACTCGTATCACGATTTCGGTTGGAATCTGCTTCCCTGTGAACAGAAGTAACTCCGTTTTCTGGGTAGCAAGTTCCAAGCCTCGGGAGCTAATCCACGTTTGCGTGCGGAACATGACTTGAGTAAGTCTTTTTTGAGTCTCTACGGTATTTCTGGCCGTGATGACTGCCGCGATGTCATCTGCATATCCGATCAGAAACGTATCTTCAGGCATTTCCAGTCTTAGAATCTCGTCGTAGCTGATATTCCACCGGTCTGGTCCTAGGATCGACCCCTGTGCAGCTCCTCCGGTCACTCTATATCGTTTCATACCCGTCTGTGTAGCGTACAGGAGTACTCGATCCTGCAAGTAACTCCTGATCATGTGCATCAGATATCTCGGTATATGGAAACGTTGCTCCAAGGAAGCAAGCATATCGGTCCACCTTACGCTATTAAAAGCGTTTTTAACGTCAAGCGTTACTAGCAGAACCACTGGGCGTGAGTATGCATTTCCTCTCTGCGTTGCTCTGGCTGCCTGAACCACTTCATCAATGGCTCCTATTGTAGATTTCCCAGCTCTAAACCAGTGCTGTCTGGGACTAAGTCCTCCAGCAGCCTCTACTGCAGCAAGCAGTCTTTGTTTTATTAGCTTTTCTAACAGCTTTCCAGCTGTATTTAGCATGCACAATGGGCGATATGCCGATGGTGTGTTGGGATCGCCTTTAACTTTGCTGATGAGCACGAGTCTCTGCTCTTTCCACGCTTCTGGAAATAACCTTTCCTTTAGACATGCGTTGTACGTTCTAAGAAGGAAAGCAGGCCGTCCTGTTGCTATCAGCTTCAGTATTTCCGCCGGTATATTGTCTGGCCCCGGAGCCTTTTTATACTCTTTAGGGAAAGAGCCGCAACCTTAATCTCCTCCTCGGTGAAATTTGGGGCTGAGCAATGAGACTCTACTGGTGCCCGCTCCTGCGCTTCGGTGATGTGTCTTGGAAATAGTGTTGTCACTATGTGATCCATCGCTTCATCATCCACGTTTGGTGCTGCTCCGTAGTTTCTCAGCTTTTTCATGACTATTTTGTAGCCAAGCCCCTAAGGATCTCTGTTAATGTCTTTGCTCTTTCCACTTGTCTTGTTTACTGCGTGTGATAGCAATCGACAGTTCTTTCCTCGCGTTCTTAGCTGCTAACGCTTCTGTCATGTAATTTCCAGAGCGCCGTGCTCTGGTTAGCTTTCGCCTGCACTGTTTGCATACTTGTCATTTTTCTGCAATCTCGTGGTTCCACCAGTACGCCTGCCGTCTGCACCCATGTTTGCTGTGCGTTTTCGGCATCGAAGCATTACATGCTCTTTCAATAGTTTTCAACTATTCGACTAATTCTTATGTACTCAGTGTACTGTCAAATTGTCGCTCTCGCCTGTCTATTTCAGAGAGTAATTTTTCTGAGTTCAGTTTGCTTATATCCCATCTATGGGAAGTCTTTACTGGGCTCACTGAGGGGGATTGCCGATTATTCTGGAAAGTGTATGAGATATACTCATGATCACTGCCAGTGAAATCACCAAGTATTTTCCAGTCCTTGATCCGATCTACGATGTGTTCGGATCCAAAGGTTATATCTGGTATTGTACCTTCGCATCCCGGCCTATTGAAGGTAGCTCTATCTTTACGGTTTGCTACCGCTAGCCCGGTCCTAGCGGTCATATCCATAATTTTTCGCCCTCTAGAGTTTGTCGAGGGCATTCCCCAGTCAATTTCTCGTGCGTTGAAATCGCCTGCCACAATGAAGTGCTGCCGTCGATCCACGAGCATATCCTCGATTGCGTCTAGCTTACTTTGAAAAGTATTTATGTCGTCGCTGGGTGTCAGGTAACAGCTGACTACCGCGACTTCTTTGAAACGTGCGTAGACGTAACAGTTTCCTCTTTTACTTCCTTGTAGTACCGCACCGCCACCACTAGGAAGCCATATGGCCGCGGTCTTGGTTTCGTCATCCAGCCAAACTCCGTTTTCTTTCTGCTTATATTGTTCACTGATGATCACTACGTCGAGAGCGTATTCCGCTACGATCTGCGTCAACAGTGAGTCTGCAGTTTTGCTACGGTGTAGATTGGCTTGGAGGATCTTTAACATTTAGCTTGTCGAGTACCTAGGCATTTCTGCGATCCCGGCATGTGATCGACAGGGCTACGTCCTGCATCAGTGCAGATGCAGCATTTTGGAGGTTTTTTGCAGTCTTTCATTTTGTGACCTGCTTCTCCACATTTAATGCAGGTACCTCCCCCATTTCGGTCTGGTCCTGTGCAGTTGGTCTGCAGGTGACCTACCCCGAAACATCGGTAGCATCGCCGGATGCTTTGGCACATCTTGAGCCTAGCTCTGACAAAACCTATTTTTATGTTGCCAGAGTTGAGCAGCGTATTGGCTAGTTGGCTTTCTAGGGTTACAAAAGCTCTTACTTGCTCCCGGCTATTCGGGGCAGTAACTTTTATGCGTAAGTCCACTGATGGTTCTGCGAGGATTTTACGCACTGCCTCAGACACCTCCAACTCTACAGTGAGTGAGTCGAGATCTCGGATCTCTACTGTCGCTGTAGGCTTTAACTCAGCTACCGTGGCTGTTTTGTTAACGGTAGCCTTAAGCTTTTCAACCAGTTCCGGCTGTACTTTTTCCCCTCTGTTGAGTTCTACAAGGAGTGCCCCGGATCGGGTTTTCCTTATGCCTCTTATTTTTGCCTTTTCGTCCTGTTGGATTATGCTGCGTATGCTTCTCAGAACATCAACATAGCTTTGTCCTTCTTCAGGTTTTATAAGGACTGCTTCTGTTTGGGGAGGCTTTTTTGTCTCTTTTTTCGGTTTTTTAGCTGCTGCATTCGGTTTCTCTTTCTTTTTCGGAGCACTTTTTCTGGTGACCTTTTGCCACAGATTCGGTTGTCTTTCGCAAAGTTTCTTGCCAGACTCCGACTCTAACGGGCTAGAGGCTTGCCTCTTTTGGATAGTGGGTGTTTCCAGTGTTCCCGTGCTTACTCAAAATGATCCTCATGGTTGTCTATGCATGGCAGGGAGGCCATGCGAGGGTTGACGCTGGTCCTTATGGGAGCCAACGTTCAGAGCCAGGATCTTGCACAGATTAAGGATTTATATCAACTTAAACCTGTACCGCTTCGACGAGCTTCGAACGTACTTGGAGGCCTGCCAGGGTTTTAACGGGACGGGGGCATTTGCAGCATTGTCCTAGGAGCTATTTCCACACGATGTCACTCGTGAGTACTGAAGTCCTAGAATGCTACACCTGACAGCCCAGATGTCATCAATTCAGAAGGCAATTAATTTTCTTGCGTAGTCCGTGGTCGGTCAAAGATATCACTCTACTAAGTTCCATCTTTCTATTCGTCTAAAACCTCGCCGCACACATTAGTTGACGGTTTATCGGTTGCCCAATAATGAAGGAGCATTAGGTTTATCAATTTTAGTGTCAATAATTCGAATACATGGTAATGATTATTTTCAATCATTTAGAATTATATAATGTTAAAATTAATTTTATTTTTAGTTTTTTTAAGACTTTTTTGTTTTATTAATAATATATTTTGAATGGTTCAAGTTTTATTATTTTTTATTATACCCTGAACACATTGAAAATGGGAAATCAGGGTATAATGTTTTTGTGAAAATGTATGTAACAGGCAGAAGGAGACATGGCAGACCCCATAAAGTATATATATTCTTGATCAGCTCGACAAACTGAGTCGATATAGCCATGTCCGTCTGTCCGTCCGTCCGTCCGTCCGTGTGAACGCGGCGATCTCGTAAACCACAAAAGCTAGAGATCTGAAATTTGAAATGTATACTCGTGTATATCCTACGCAGTACGAGTTTATCATTTTTTTTCGATAACTCATCCCATTTCCTTATTATCGATAAAAATCGATAACTTTTCTTCGTTTTTGAATACCGTTATAGCTATAGATTTCAAATTTACTGTGTGTACCCGTGTAATGAATACAAACATTTTGCAATTTTTGGATTTTGGATACCACGCCCCCTTCCCCTCCAAATTTTAAAAAAACGTATTTCAAATACTAGAGACTTGTGCTTTGGCAAATACATACATATGAATATCATTATTACGCTGTAAAAGTTTGATTACGAAAGTCCATCTAGAAGCAAACCTATTCAACAAAAAAGTTTCCAAAATATAGCCCATACTGCAGCCCAAGCGCTGCCCGCGCGCAGTCGCTGCGTAAACTGCGCAGTAGCAGAGAAAGTGCTTGTGCATGAGTGTGTGTGTGTGTGTGTATGTTTTGTTTGTGTATATGTATATATAAAAGAAGCGTAAAATGATTTGAATATCGCATCTTCGCAGAGTTCAGGGTATTTCCTAGTCGAGCAGTCTCGACTAGAGCAGTCTTACTTGTTAGTTTTGTTATATTATTAATAAATAATTTTTTAAATTATTGAACAAAAATTTCTTATTTTTTAGGAAGTGATATATTATTATACCCTGAACCCATTGAAATCAGGGTATAATGGTTTTGTTTAATGTATGTAACAAGCAGAAGGAGGCGTGGCAGACCCCATAAAGTATGTATATTCGTGATCAAAGTGACGAACTGAGTCGATTTAGCCCTGTCCGTCTGTCTGTCTGTCCGTCTGCCCGTCTGTCCGTATGTATGAACACGTCGATCTCAGAACCTATAAGAGCTAGAGTCTTGAATTTTTTTTTGAAAGTCCCTGCATAGCAGGCGCAGATCAAGTTTATTTCAAACAGTCGATAACTTATACTGTTTTAATGTTATCGATTAAAAACCTTATCGAAATATAGTTTTTTAATTCTATCTCGTACATATTTGGAGCTAGAGTCTCCAAATTTTTGCATTTAGTTTCATTTATATTTTATAAAATTTCGGTTTATGTTATATTTTGGATATTGGTTCAAAATTTTTCAAAAATTTTCAAATTGAAGGTTACTTGCAAATGTAGCCAATATGTGAATGAGTTTGCAATTTTATACAACTGAAAACTATTCAATATAATATGTAGATCATATGCTGAAAATTTCATTGAAATTCATTAAGTATCACAGAAGTAATTAAACAAAACGTTTTGTTAATTGCAACATGTGACCAGAAACCCACCCCCGTTTTCATTTTTTCTATACATGTGCACACATGTATTGAGACATTCGAATGCGAGCATTCTTGTCTGTTCTAAGAATCACAACACTTACAGCTGACTGCTTGAATTTTGTAATAATTCTTAACTGCCTTTAGTTTCAAATTTGCTACTGTTTGTCTAAACAGTGCAGTGGCGGTGTTGATAGAAGCGGTGCACGCCGTGCCTTGCAGGTCTGGGCTCAAACCTCGTCGATGTCAAAACTTTTTTATTATTTTTTGTTTTCACACACACAATGGTGGTGTCGCGGTAGAGGTGATGCGCTTTGATCAGTAGATGCTGGTTCGACTTCAGGTGGGGAAATGTCAGATTTTCTTAATCTTTTAGTTTTTTTTTTTTAAATTAAATTATTATCAATATTATTCTTAAAACAAAAACTACTTTTTTGACAAACATGCTATTTGATTGTAAAAGTGGCAAATTAATTAAATTTTGTATAAGTTTGTAATCGATACAAGATACGGAATATTTTTAGGTGTTTAGGGGATCTCCTAGTCGGGTACCCCCGACTAGAGTTTTCTTACTTGTCTTTTGGTTTAATTTTGTTATCTTTATGAATTTGTTCTTTAATATTAATAGCAAGTGAAAGTGTTAATAAATATAATAATTATAAAAATTTATTTTTATTAAATATTATTTTACTTGTTTTATTTTTAGTTTTAACATTTAGAAGAATAAGATTATTTATATTTTATTTATTTTTTGAAAGAAGTTTAATTCCAACTTTATTTTTAATTTTAGGATGAGGGTATCAACCTGAACGATTACAAGCAGGAATTTATTTATTATTTTATACTTTATTAGTTTCTTTACCTATATTAATTGGAATTTTTTATTTAATAAATAAAATAGGTTCAATAAATTTTTATTTAATAAATAATTTTATATTTAATTATGATTTACTTTATTTTTGTATAATATGTGCATTTTTAGTAAAAATACCAATATTTTTAGTTCATTTATGATTACCTAAAGCTCATGTTGAAGCTCCAGTTTCTGGATCAATAATTTTAGCTGGAATTATATTAAAATTAGGAGGTTACGGTATATTACGGGTTATTAGAATTATACAATTTATAAATTTAAAATATAGATTTATTTGAATTAGAATTAGATTAGTAGGAGGTGTTTTAGTTAGTTTTGTTTGTTTACGTCAAACTGATTTAAAGGCATTAATTGCTTATTCTTCAGTTGCTCATATAGGAATTGTATTAGCCGGGTTATTAACAATAACATATTGAGGATTATGTGGATCTTATAGTTTAATAATTGCACATGGACTTTGTTCATCAGGTTTATTTTGTTTAGCAAATATTTCTTATGAACGTTTAGGAAGACGAAGTTTATTAATTAATAAAGGTATATTAAATTTTATACCAGCTATAGCATTATGGTGATTTTTATTAAGTTCAGCTAATATAGCTGCTCCACCCACATTAAATTTATTAGGTGAAATTTCGTTATTAAATAGAATTGTTTCTTGGTCATGAGTTTCAATAATTATGTTATCTTTATTGTCTTTTTTTAGAGCAGCTTACACATTATATTTATATTCATTTAGACAACATGGAAAAATTTTTTCTGGGGCTTATTCTTTTAGAGGAGGTAAAATTCGTGAATATCTTTTGTTACTTTTACATTGATTACCTTTAAATTTATTAATTTTAAAAAGTGAAACTTGTTTGTTATGATTATATTTAAATAGTTTAAAAAAAATACTAATTTGTGGTGTTAGTGATATGATTAATTCATTTTAGATCGTGAAATATTTATCAATTTGTAGAATTAGATTTGTAAATTTAATTTCTATTAGAATTTTATGTTTTTTTTTAAGATTAAATTTTTTATTAAATGATATAGTTTATTTTATTGAATGAGAAGTAGTTTCATTAAATTCAGTTTCAATTGTAATAACTTTTTTATTTGATTGAATAAGTTTATTATTTATATCATTTGTTTTAATAATTGCTTCATTAGTAATTTATTATAGAAAAGAGTATATAAGAAGAGATGTAAATATTAATCGATTTATTATACTTGTTTTAATATTTGTTTTATCAATAATATTATTAATTATTAGTCCAAATTTAATTAGAATTTTATTAGGATGAGATGGATTAGGTTTAGTTTCTTATTGTTTAGTAATTTATTTTCAAAATATTAAATCTTATAATGCTGGGATATTAACTGCGTTATCAAATCGAATTGGTGATGTGGCTTTATTATTAGCAATTGCATGAATATTAAATTATGGAAGATTTAATTATATTTTTTATTTGGAAATTATACAAAATGAATTTGAAATAATATTAATTGGAGCTTTAACTATATTAGCTGCAATAACAAAAAGTGCGCAAATTCCATTTTCTTCATGACTTCCAGCAGCTATAGCTGCTCCAACTCCGGTATCAGCTTCAGTTCATTCTTCTACTTTAGTAACAGCTGCCCCAGCCACCTACAACCGTTGGCGGTAATTGATGATGGTATCATTATTATAAACGAAGAAACAGTTGTAATACGAATGGACAACGGCACGGATAAAGTTATCCATGGCACACACTTGCTGACGTTATCTATGTAAATGGGTCCCTGTACAAAAACATAGTCTGGCGTCACCCAGGCTCGGCGGTATCGGCTACCCTAAATATAACTGACAACCAAGAGATTTTGAGCATGCCGTATCTTCAGAGGCTGAACTTTGAGAATCTCCAATATATTGGCAACATCGAAAAGAAACTGTCAGTATGGCCCATGATGTTTGCAGCATTCCTCGTCACTCTGGTCATCGGGTACGTCGTCTTTAAGATTTATCATAAATGCAAAAAGAATAAACAAGTCTCGATACGAGCTGTCATTGACACCTTAACCCTTTATATAGCCGCGATGTATATCTGCAACATACCGTTTAAATGGAATTATTTCGCAATGTGTATTAACACTAACCATACAACACATAGACTGGACAACTAGTACAACGAAATTGACCGTATAAATATGAGTGGAGGGAGACCCTTTCAACTTCGTATTCGCTCGGACCGCTTACTTTTGGGTTCGAGCAGTGAAAAAATGGGGAGCGAAATCAGTACGCTGCGAGCGCTCAACCGAGAAGGTTGAATTCTAATATGAAGCACTACTATATGCCATTTTTTCCTTACTCTCTCTCTCTCTCTGCTCTCTCTGCTCTCTCAAATATATATATATATATATATGTATGTACGCACAAGCAGCAGATCACAAAAATTGAAATTTGTTCGCCGAGAGGTTTCATTCCTTCCCTTCCGAGCAAAGGGTATACCAATTGCTGAAAACGGTTTGCCATGCTCATGCAAAATGTTAAGATTTTCGTCATTATTTGTGTGAAGGGTATGAAAGCGTTGGTGCGCTTAGCGAATATGTTTTTGCGCGAGCATGCACACATATGTATATGTATACTTTCAGTCCCTTGTTCACATGTACGAGCATTTGTGTGTGCTTGTGTGCGAAACTCTACTCTTGCTGCCTGTGGAAATTGGAAGAACCCAACATTTCGATCATTTGGATGCTCACACACATTTGCATACATGTACGAGCATTTGTGTGTGCTTGTGTGCGAAACTCAATTCTTGCTGCCTGTAGAAATTGGAAGAACCCAACATTTCGATCATTTGGATAGCTCACACACATTTGCATACATGTATGTGTGCATGGGTCGTGAATATTGGCGTGTGCCTACCTCGACTTAGAATTGTGTGAAGGATTTTGGGTTTTGTTCGGTCTTGTGGACTGCACACATACATTTGTATATGTGTGTGTAAGGGCTGCGTTGATCGAATGTGTCGAGTGTGTCGCGGATTCAGTAGTTGGTAGATTTTTTGTATTGTAGAGTGACTGTCAAATGAGCATTTATGATTTGCAAGTCATTTTGGCAATATGAAGTATAGCTTGATGCATTCTGGCACCTGTGAGGACATATGCATTTCCTGACCTAATTAAATGTTGTATAACTCACTATCCGAAATATTCAAACGAATTAAATAAACTTATTAGTTAGTGGATTACTATGACTTTTTCGATGTGAAAATGCTTGTGTACCTATTTTATTAAAGTAATTATAGTATTTGATCGATATCTGTTGACACATTTATATACATGTGCAGGTGTAACTCTAAAAGAATGTATGTATACACATATGCATGTGTGCAGAGCATTTGGAATTCACCAAGACCGAACAAAACCCAAAATCCTTCACACAATTCTAAGTCGAGGTAGGCACACGCCAATATTCACGACCCACGCACACATGTATGCAAATGTGTGTGAGCTATCCAAATGATCGAAATGTGGGTTCTTCCAATTTCTACAGGCAGCAAGAATTGAGTTTCGCACACAAGCACACAAGCACACACAAATGCTCGTACATGTATGCAAATGTGTGTGAGCATCCAAATGATCGAAATGTTGGGTTCTTCCAATTTCCACAGGCAGCAAGAGTAGAGTTTCGCACACAAGCACACACAAATGCTCGTACATGTGAACAAGGGACTGAAAGTATACATATACATATGTGTGCATGCTCGCGCAAAAACATATTCGCTAAGCGCACCAACGCTTTCATACCCTTCACACAAATAATGACGAAAATCTTAACATTTTGCATGAGCATGGCAAACCGTTTTCAGCAATTGGTATACCCTTTGCTCGGAAGGGAAGGAATGAAACCTCTCGGCGAACAAATTTCAATTTTTGTGATCTGCTGCTTGTGCGTACATACATATATATATATATATATATATTTGAGAGAGCAGAGAGAGCAGAGAGAGAGAGAGAGTAAGGAAAAAATGGCATATAGTAGTGCTTCATATTAGAATTCAACCTTCTCGGTTGAGCGCTCGCAGCGTACTGATTTCGCTCCCCATTTTTTCACTGCTCGAACCCAAAAGTAAGCGGTCCGAGCGAATACGAAGTTGAAAGGGTCTCCCGCCACTCATATTTATACGGTCAATTTCGTTGTACTAGTTGTCCAGTCTATGTGTTGTATGGTTAGTGGTATTAAGAAAGTGGCATGTGTATATTTGATGTAAAGCAGAACAACACTACATATTCCATATGTCTTGCAATAATCATGTTCAATTTTCCCGCCAAATTTGTGAATTGAGCACGTGGTGTCCATACCAATTTTATAGTTGCAAGTTTTTCTTATAAAGAAAATTATTAATTTGGGAGAAACTACTGTATATCAAAGGTAACTATAATAACAATGCGTGTGTCATCAAGTTATTGTGTTTACTGTTGTGTATTGCGAGTAATTCCTGGGTATCGTCATGTTGCAGATGTACATCAAACTACTATTCTGAGTTATATTGTGCAGTCTCAATTTTGTTGCATTTATGCAACGTACATTTGTTTGTGTTTATGTTTTATATGTTTGTATATGGTTTTTGTGTTGTTTTGTGTTATTATGTGTTGCTATGAGTTATCGGAATTTGTTTTGGCTTGTCGTACGTGTTTTATGTTCTTCTTAGAGGCCTACATATGTATATATTTTTGTCGATGGTACTTCTTACTTAGGAATAATGCCAGCAAAACGGTTGACGCCTTCACAAATCGAAAAATTGTTGAATAGTTTGGAGAGCGAGGACGAACTTGATTTTTCTGCCAATGAGGAAAGCGATTTCGATCCAGAGAGGGAAGATATCGATGATACTGATGAGGAAGACATTGATGATCGAGATGAACGTCCGAGTGACTTGGACGTCTCAAACAATATTGCCAAGTATGATGTGCCTCCTGACGTTGATGTTATCGTATCTTCAAAAAGCACTGCTTCTTGCAACATCGACCTAAAAAGATCTCTGCTATGGAGACAACGCAATTTAGTTTTGAATGAGTGTCAACTGCAGATTCTCGCATGTACTGCCTTGCCTCCGGAACTAATGGAGCTTTCGGAGCCCATACAATTCTTTTCATATCTGTTTTCAAAACAACTTTTTGAGAATATTTCGATTGAAACCAATTTGTACATTCATCAAAAAGACCCCAACGTAAATTACGGTTTCACGTCAATGGAGATTCGACAGTTTGTTCAAATTGTATTGTATATGTCCATTTCACGTCTTCCACGAATCACCCAATACTGGTCCAATAATATTGGCATAGCAGCCGTTCAAAACATTATGTTGCAAAAAACATTCGAAACTATAAGACGTCATATTCATTTTAACAATAACGATAATATTTTGCCTTTGACTCATGCCAGTCACGATCGGCTTTTCAAAATCAGGCCGATTATCCAACATGAACAACAATTTTAAAAAAGTGCCTATGAAGCAGTTGCTGTGTGTTGACGAACAGATTTGTTCCACAAAAGCAAGAAATCACATGAAAAGATACAATTCTACAAACCCAATAAATGGGGATATAAGATTTATGTTCTTAGCGGCCATTCAGGCTTCTGCTATAAGTTTGAGATTGATTCAGAATATGAAAACAAAGTATTGCTTAACGAGCCAGATCTAGGTGCCTCATCAAACTGTGTTGTCAGAATGGCCAGAGATTTACGAATTACAGCAAAAAAAACAGAGAGGTCCTACCCAACGCGTGGCAAATCAAATGGTGCGGCAGGATGAATTTGGACATTGGCCTCTCTGGGCTGAAAAGCGAATAAGGTGCAAGTACCCAAACTGTACAGGATTCTCACAAGTAATGTGCGGAAAATGTGGAGTAGCCTTATGCTTTAATAAGAGAAACAATTGTTTTAAAAACTTTCAGTTAAATTAAAACTAAACAAACTATAATTTTATGTTAAATAGTTTAAGAACATTATAACTTAAAAATAAACTTAAAATAAATACTCTGAGAATTATAAGAATTTTTGTTACCCCACGCAATTTTGATTCATTTATGCATCAAATCCTTTATCCTTTATAAAAGCGTTCTGAATCAAAATCACAAAAAAACGAAAAAGAAGCATATTTTTATTTTAAGTTTTCTATCCAATAAAAACAAGTAAGAACGTTGCAGTCGGGCGCAACCGACTGCGTGATACTCTGTTCTCATAGGGGCTTCTGGCATATTACATTTTAAAGTTTATCTTAATTTGTTAAAGTCGCCGCTCGAATTATCTTCTGACTCAAAATAACCATATATTTATTAAAATTCTAAAAATATATATATGTAAATGAGTAAAACTTTTATAAATTATGGCTCGCTTCAATCGTTTGTATGAATATGATGATTTTATGAGCTAGACAAAAAAATATAACTGCACCATGCATTTTATAATTTTTATGCAAAGCAGTCTGTTAACTTAAGAGTTGTCTGTTAATTTGAAAGTGTGATTGATTTTCTTACATAATCAATTGAGTCTTTTAACAGTGCCACTTGGGAATCGTCTGAAGCATTGCCAACATACGAAAATAACGAAATAACTGACCTAGGCTATGGAAAACTATATTAATATTAGGTGGTCAATTATTTAAACATTAAATCGAAATACATATATTTATTTGTCTCTTGCAATTTTTTCTGCCTACTTAGCAAGAAATTAAGCTTATTTATGTAGGCGGTACATGCTTATGACTAATTCCGCTATGTAAGAATATTGCAGTTTAGCGCCACCTACCGGATTATTCTTGTGATGGTGATTCTGCTGCAATTTTAACTCAAGAGCTCTGCAAAATAAAATTCCAATTTGCCACGCCCCCAGTTTTGGCCAATTCTTAGAAGGAGTCTAAATTGACGTAACAGCCAAATTTGGAAGCTTACCTTCCAAAAATGTGGAAATTACAGGGTATTTTTCGGTGCGCCACGCCCTAAAGGGGCGTAACCATTATTTTTGAGTCATCGATAGAGGAGGACACCAGTAACTCAATTAGCCAATTTTGAAGCTTCTAGCTCTAAAACTTTAGGAGATATAATAGGAAATTTTGTGCGAAATCTAGATATTCAGATCCGATTTGCCACGCCCCCAATTGGCGTAGACTCGTTATTTTTGGCCAATCTTTGGAAGTAGTCGAAGGTAACATATATGCCAAATTTGGAAGCTTACGTTCGAAAAATGTGGAAATTACAGGGTAT
Source organism: Drosophila leonis (assembly GCA_035045365.1). Classification (NCBI taxonomy): domain Eukaryota; kingdom Metazoa; phylum Arthropoda; class Insecta; order Diptera; family Drosophilidae; genus Drosophila; species Drosophila leonis. The sequence goes on from JAWNPC010000558.1 coordinate 1,124,963, forward strand.
TTTTCGGTAAAGGAGGTCACCAGTAACTCAACTAGCCAATTTTGAAGCTTTTAGCTCTAAAACTTTAGGAGATATAAACTTTTGCGGTTTGCCACGCCCCCTATGGGCGCAGATATATCCGCCATATCTTTTTGATCTTGGGTTGTCAACGCGAGTATACGTTCCAAATTTCAACTCTCTAGCACTTCAACTAACAGGGTTTCTGACATACCGGAAAATGCATTTTCTTTTTCCCTAGTGGGCGTATCGGGAAAATCTTAACACTTTATAATTCGAGGGTATACACGAGTATGTGTTCCAAATTTCAAGTCTCTAACTTCAATAGCGTCGAAATGGTTTGCGTTCATATGGACAGACGGACAGACGGACGGACAGCAAGACGGACATTGCACAAAACCAATATACTCTTTTTCCCTTTGGGAACAGAGTATAAAAACCGCATCAAAATCGGACGTGGTGCCATATAAAGTGTTAAGGAAAACCGAGGGCGGCCTTCAAACTAGTAAGGGAGGAGTTAACACATTCGGCCTGACAAAAGTCAACGACTGCAATTCTGCGTGATCAACAAAGTTGCAACAATGTTTAATGCCAACTATGTCAAACTCTGCGCTACGCTGCCTTCAACATTCCATGCGCCGTTGCGACGTTGAAACATGATCCACTCAGCATAATCGCTGACACAGCGATTATAGGTCAGGGCTAGCTTGATATAAGAACATTTTGTACTTTAGTTTAGTTTGGATTTGACCAATAAATGAACAAGTTATAATTCTATTTCACTGCTTTAACTTCGTGCAAAGATCACAAGTAAGCAGATGCTAATAAATTGTTAACATAAGAGCTGAATACTTTTTGTAGGTCCCTAATATCACACTCAGATCGAGTTTTAAAGTAATCGATTAAACACTTTATCGAAGTTCAGTTTTTAAATTATATCACTATAAGCTATTTTTTTTATACCCTGAACCCATTGAAAATGAGAAATCAGGGTATAATGGTTTTGTTAAATGTAGGCAGAAGGAGGTGTGGCAGACTCCATAAAGTGTATATATTCTTGATCAGGGTGACGAACGGAGTCGATTTAGCCCTGTCCGTCTGTCTGTCTATCCGTCTGTCCGTATGTATGCACGCGTCGATCTCAGAACATATAAGAGCTAGAGACTTGAAATATTTTTTGTAGGTCCCATATCGAGTTTGTTTTAAAAAATCGATAACTTGTCCCGTTTTATTGGTATTGATTAAAAACCTTATCGAAATTAAGTTAATTAATTTTTTCTCGTACATCTTTCGAGTTAGAGTCCCAAATTTTGTATTTAGAATTATTTGTATTTAAAACAATTACGATTTTTGTTATTTTTTGGATACCGGCAAGTAAGAAAACTCTAGTCGGTGGTGCCCGACTAGGAGATTCCCTGAACCCCGTCCGATCTGTGTTTATACTCTGTTCCCAAAGGGAAAAAGAGTATATTGGTTTTGTGCAATGTCCGTCTTGTCCGTCTGTCCGTATGAACGCAAACCATTTCGACGCTATTGAAGCTAGAGAGTTGAAATTTGGAACATATACTCGTGTATACCCTCGAATTATAAGGTGTTAAGATTTTCCCGATACGCCCACTAGGGGCGTGGCAAATCGGAAAATGCATTTTCCGGTATGTCAGAAACCCTGTTAGTTGAAGTGCTAGAGAGTTGAAATTTGGAACGTATACTCGCGTTGACAACCCAAGATCAAAAAGGTATGGCGGATATATCTACGCCCATTGGGGGCGTGGCAAATCGGGTAAAACTGTATCTTGTGCAGTTTTAGAGCTAGAATGCCCAAATTTGGCATGTAAGTTACTGTTAAGATCCTATAAAGATCGATGAAAAAATTATATATCCACGCCCCTTGGGGGCGTGGCAAATCGGATCTGACTATATAGTGATTTATACATATTCTTCTATATCTCGAGCACTATTGATGCTAGAGACTTGAAATTTGGAATACATACTCGCGTTGACAACCCACGATCAAAAAGATATGGCGGATATATCTACGCCCATAGGGGGCGTGGCAAACCGCAAGTTTATATCTCCTAAAGTTTTAGAGCTAGAAGCTTCAAATTGGCTAGTTGAGTTACTGGTGACCTCCTTTATCGATGACCCAAAAATAAAAGTTACGCCCCTTTAGGGCGTGGCACACCGAAAAATACCCTGTAATTTCCACATTTTTCGAACGTAAGCTTCCAAATTTGGCATTTATGTTACCTTCGACTACTTCCAAAGATTGGCCAAAAATAACGAGTCTACGCCAATTGGGGGCGTGGCAAATCGGATCTGAACATCTAGATTTTGCACAAAATTTCCTTTTATATCTCCTAAAGTTTTAGAGCTAGAAGCTTCAAAATTGGCTAATTGAGTTACTGGTGTCCTCCTCTATCGATGACTCAAAAATAATGGTTACGCCCCTTTAGGGCGTGGCGCACCGAAAAATACCCTGTAATTTCCACATTTTTGGAAGGTAAGCTTCCAAATTTGGCTGTTACGTCAATTTAGACTCCTTCTAAGAATTGGCCAAAACTGGGGGCGTGGCAAATTGGAATTTTATTTTGCAGAGCTCTTGAGTTAAAATTGCAGCAGAATCACCATCACAAGAATAATCCGGTAGGTGGCGCTAAACTGCAATATTCTTACATAGCGGAATTAGTCATAAGCATGTACCGCCTACATAAATAAGCTTAATTTCTTGCTAAGTAGGCAGAAAAAATTGCAAGAGACAAATAAATATATGTATTTCGATTTAATGTTTAAATAATTGACCACCTAATATTAATATAGTTTTCCATAGCCTAGGTCAGTTATTTCGTTATTTTCGTATGTTGGCAATGCTTCAGACGATTCCCAAGTGGCACTGTTAAAAGACTCAATTGATTATGTAAGAAAATCAATCACACTTTCAAATTAACAGACAACTCTTAAGTTAACAGACTGCTTTGCATAAAAATTATAAAATGCATGGTGCAGTTATATTTTTTTGTCTAGCTCATAAAATCATCATATTCATACAAACGATTGAAGCGAGCCATAATTTATAAAAGTTTTACTCATTTACATATATATATTTTTAGAATTTTAATAAATATATGGTTATTTTGAGTCAGAAGATAATTCGAGCGGCGACTTTAACAAATTAAGATAAACTTTAAAATGTAATATGCCAGAAGCCCCTATGGGAACAGAGTATCACGCAGTCGGTTGCGCCCGACTGCAACGTTCTTACTTGTTTTAAATATACTCAGTTATGTATTTATTAACGCAGAAAATATTTAAACTTGTAAAATTAAATAATAATAAAAAAAATTCTTCTTTTTTGCTGGTATCCAAAATATAACAATAATCAAAATTGTATAAAATAGAAATTAATCTAAATACAAAATTTGGAGACTCGCTTTTCTTAATTTAATTTTACAAACTTAAATTTTGTCTGTGTTTATAAATACATAACTGAGTATCTTTAAAAACGCAAACCGGACGGGGTTCAATGGATCTCCTAGTGGGGCACCAGCGACTAGAGTTTCTTATGTTTTATGTTGTCCTGCCTTCATCCTTCACCAAACCTAACCGCACAAGGCTTTAATCGCATTCAATCCCAATTACCAAGTAATTGTAATAAAATAAGAGAGCATTACTTGAGGCATACTTATTGTTTTGTATGCATGTATATAAGTATGTAGATTATATGCTTAGATTAGTTGGTTGAATTTGGTTAAAAAAAGGTAATTTGGAGTATTTAGACATTGACCTTTGCTCTTTAACTTGACGCATAGACAGTCAAAGAAGAGCCGAAAAATTCAACCTCTGTTCAAACAAGTAAGAGTGCTCTAGTCGAGACTGCCCGACTAAGAGATACCCTGAACCCTGCGAAGATGCGATATTCAAATCATTTTACGCTTCTTTTATATATACATATACACAAACAACACATACACACACACACACATGCACACGCACGCACAAGCACTTTCTCTGCTACTGCGCAGTTTACGCAGCGCTTGGGCTGCAGTATGGGCTATATTTTGGAAACTTATTTGTTGAATAGGTTTGCTTCTAGATGGACTTTCGTAATCAAACTTTTACAGCGTAATAATGACATTCATATGTATGTATTTGCCAAAGCACAAGTCTCTAGTATTTGAAATACGTTTTTTTTAAATTTGGGGGGAAGGGGGCGTGGTATCCAAAATCCAAAATTGCAAAATGTTTGTATTCATTACACAGATATACACAGTAAATTTGAAATCTATAGCTATAACGGTATTCAAAAACGAAGAAAAGTTATCGATTTTTATCGATAATAAGGAAATGGGATGAGTTATCGAAAAAAATGATAAACTCGTACTGCGTAGGATATACACGAGTATACATTTCAAATTTCAGATCTCTAGCTTTTGTGGTTTACGAGATCGCCGCTTTCACACGGACGGACGGACGGACGGACAGACGGACATGGCTATATCGACTCAGTTTGTCGAGCTGATCAAGAATATATATACTTTATGGGGTCTGCCATGTCTCCTTCTGGCTGTTACATACATTTTCACAAAAACATTATACCCTGATTTCCCATTATCAATGGGTTCAATGGGATTGAGGGGGGAAGGGGGCGTGGTATCCAAAATCCAAAATTGCAAAATGTTTGTATTCATTACACGGATATACACAGTAAATTTGAAATCTATAGCTATAACGGTATTCAAAAACGAAGAAAAGTTATCGATTTTTATCGATAATAAGGAAATGGGATGAGTTATCGAAAAAAATGATAAACTCGTACTGCGTAGGATATACACGAGTATACATTTCAAATTTCAGATCTCTAGCTTTTGTGGTTTACGAGATCGCCGCTTTCACACGGACGGACGGACGGACGGACAGACGGACATGGCTATATCGACTCAGTTTGTCGAGCTGATCAAGAATATATATACTTTATGGGGTCTGCCATGTCTCCTTCTGGCTGTTACATACATTTTCACAAAAACATTATACCCTGATTTCCCATTATCAATGGGTTCAGGGTATAAAAACAGTTGATTCGCATAATCCCAGCTTAATTTGGCGCCTTTAGCTTGTATCAATTCTCGTTGCTGTTTGCACTTTTTATACCCTGAACCCATTGAAAATGGGAATTAAGGGTATAATGGTTTTGTTAAAATGTCAAATGTATGTAACAGGCAGAAGGAGGCGTGGCAGACCCCATAAAGTATATATATTCTTGATCAGGGAGACGAGCTGAGTCGATATAGCCATGTCCGTCTGTCCGTCTGTCCGTCCGTCCGTCCGTCCGTCCGTCCGTATGTGTGAACGCGTCGATTTCAGAACCTATAAGAGTTAGAGTCTTGAATCGAGTTTGTTTTAGAAAATCGATAACTTTTCCCGTTCTTTTGTTATCGATTAAAAACCTTATCGAAATGAAGTAAATAAATTATATCTTGTACATCATTCGAGCTAGAGTCTCCAAATTTTACATTTAGTTTCATTTATATTTTATACAATTTGGGTTTTTGTTATATTTTGAATATTAGTTAAAAATTTTACAAAAATTTTCAAATTGAAGTTTAGTTGCAAATATAGCCAATATGTGAATAAGTTTGCAATTTTAGACAATTGACAAATATTCAATATAATAAGTAGATCATATGCTAAAAATTTCATTGAAATCCATTTAGTATCACAAAAGTAATTAAACAAAATGTTTTGTCAATTGCGACATGTGACCAGAAACCCACCCCCGTTTTCAGTTTTTCTATACATGTGCACACATACATTGAGACATTCGAATGCGAGCATTCTTGTCTGTTCTAAGAATCACAACAATTACAGCTGACTGCTTGAATTTTGTTATAATTCTTAGCTGCCTTTAGTCTCAAATTTGCTACTGCTTGTCTAAGCGGTGCAGTGGCGGTGTTGATAGAAGCGAGGCACGTCGTGCCTTGCAGGTCTGGGTTCAAACCCAGTCGATGTCAAATATTTTTATGTCGTATTTTCTTAATTTTTTATTTTTTTCTTTTATTAAATTATTATTACTCTTTAAAATTTATATTAAATTCTTTAAAAAAAAAATATGCTTTTTGATTGTGAAAGTGCAAGATTAGCAATTTAATTAAATTTTGTATAAGTTTGTAATGTATACAAGATACGGAGTATATTTAAAAACGCATATCGGACGGGGTTCAGGGGATCTCCTAGTCGGGTACCCCCGACTAGAGTTTTCCATCGCTCTCCACTGTTAAAATATTACTCAATCGTGATCGCTCACACTGGTATTCATTCTACCACTCTGGTTGTGGTTTTCGCTACATTGTTAACAGCTGTTTGTTACATTCGCTCAATATCAGTTTAACACTGGCAACGCAATAAGTTGAGATTGATTACCATCCCGCGCATTTGGTAACGTGTTTTAGTTCTTTCTTAGCTTGTCGTTGCACATTAAGTGAGTTTGTTTTCGATTGACATTGGTTTCAATTGAACATCACTTGTAGCATTATTACTGGCAAGCGAGGAAAGAATCGGTCTATGGACGAATCATCATCTGAGCGTATTGAAGCTCTGTTGAATGTTTACAATAACGTTACAAATGATATAGCCCGTCTCAATAAATTTTTGAAAGCCTACATCCGTTGAGCCATTAGAAATTGAATGTCGGTTAGAAATATTAAGCCGTTACATAGAAAAGGCGTTTAAAACACAACAAGAGTTGGGCTACATTAATGCTGATTTAGTGCCTCGATCAACGCTAGAGGAGTTGTGTGTGTCAACTAAGACACTCCTAATGAAGCGAGGTAATGATAGCCGACCAAAAAAGGAGAGTCTTGCCAACTCTACCATGATTACCTCCGTGTCACACTCAAGAAATCTACCGAATATAGAGACAAAATGTATCGGCGAGTACTCGGAATACAAGAATTTTATTGAACTTTTTGAGAGTTTAATTGACAACGATGCTTTAAATAATGTGTATGACAACCAGTGCCTTATATTCTTTAACAGCATCTCTAAATTGTTTGACCTGCCAAATATGTGTGAACCATCAGCATCATCTTTGCGCATGATGATTAATTCAGTACGCGTCATTTATGAGTCCTTATTATCGCAAGGATCAGATAAACAGAATTCTAAGGCCATGCTCATCCATTTTGTGTAATGAAAGCGGACGCTGGCACACGTTCAAGATGGGAACAAAATTTTGACTACAACAAGCTTCCACTATGGCAAGATTGTGAAGCTGCTTTAAACCGACGGTATCAAAACTTAAGTGATGGAGAAGCCTCTTCTGCAACTCGTCCAAGTCGTAAAGTAGTTCATGACAATAAGAAAAGAATTGGGAAACTTCATTGGCTGTGGCTCTGCCCAGTCAGCCACAGGGTCCTAAATGCGTATTTTGTAAATCGAATGATCATTTCATTCATTCGTGGTCTTCGTTCACAGAAATACCATGCCTTAAGCGATTTAAATTCGCAAAGGGCTATCCGCTTTGTATAAATTGTTTGCGAACAGGACATTCAGTGGTTTCCTGCAAATCAGCTCACTGTCGAGTTCCGGCATTCCCTTGGCCTATTTCGTCATAGATCATCTGTTAATCATGCTATGATCGCCTCAGAACAAGTACTCTTGGCAACAGCAGTTGTTAAGATAAAGGATCAATCTGGATCCTATCAGTGAGCCAGAGCCCTTTCAGACTCCGGCTCTCAAGTAAACTTCATAACTGAAGAACTAACAAAGCATTTAAAACTAAAAAGGCAGAAATCAGGAATTCAGTTTTTGGGCATTGCCAACTATCAGTCATCTGTTCGTCACAGCGTCATAACGGGGTTTTGGTGTGCTTACTGAAGAGATCAAGGTGCCCGATGGCGTAGACTTAGCTGATCCTCAGTTTGCTGATATATTTTTCGATATATTAAGAGAAGGCAGAATAAAGGGACCTGACAACAGTCCAACACTGCAACTTACAGCCTTTGGTTGGACTGCGTCTGGTCGGTGCCGAACAAATAATGCAGCTGCTTGTTCGTCGACTTTTATGAGTGTAGTAAAGGACGAGGTATATGTAGATTTGATAGTTTGTAAATTCTGGGAGTTGGAAGACAAAGTTTGTACACCCCAGAGCAACAGCTGTGCGAGAATTCCTTTGTAGAGATTATTTGCCAAAACAGCTCGGATCGACTCAGAGGGTCGTTGTCATTCAAATCGAGTTCTCATTGCCTTGGCAGCCAGGCGACGTTTTTTTGGCTTTGGAAAGAAGAATGAGCAAGCAAGAACACATTCGGTTAATGTACACTGATTTCATGAAAGAGTACTTGGCCTTGGGTCATATGAGCCCAACTGACAATCAAATTCCGAGAGAACTGCATTACTTCATTCCATTTCAATGCTTGTTAAGACCGCACAACGCATCCACTAAACTACGGGTAGTGTTGTCGCTGAATGATTTACTCATGGTAGGTCTGACCATTCAGTAGCAGTTATGGGAGACTTTGCTACGATTTCGACTTCGTCCTTCGGCTGCTACAGCAGACATCGCTTAATTGCACTAGGCGAGCCCCAGCGCAACTTTAAAACTTGTTGTGTGGAGGGAAAAGCCCACTTTTTCGTTACAAGTTTTGCGTTTGAACACAGTAACGTATGGGACAGCGACTGCTCCATTCTTAGCAGTGGAGTTTTCAGTTATGTCGTTTGTGGCACGATTATACGATTACTTTAGGTTTGTTAAGTCCGATCGAACAAAAAATGTGGTTGCATAACCTTGGGTGAGACGACCAATTACCTGTCCAAATGATATAAGAATTTTAGGCAGTGACTATCTGTTTTTCAAACTTAATCTCATTTCATATACCTTGTTACGTTGGCACACTTAAGTGAAAAGGCTGCCAAGTCAAGATTTGCTGATGCCTCAACGAGAGCTTACGGTTGTTGTTTATACGTAAGAACGCACCCATGATTACCAGGCTGCTAATCGCTCAGTCTAAGGTAGCGCCTTTGAAAACCAAAACTGTGCCGCGGCTGGAGTTGTGTGCTGTAAGCTACCGTGTGGGATGCGGTAAAAAAGCTACTTGATTGTCCACTTTATCAAGGCACATTTTGGTCAGACTCACAGGTTATTCTTCATTGGCTGCGAATGCATTCGTCTAGTTTGAACACAATCGTTACTAATCGCGTAGCAACCATCCAGGAGTTGACAACCAATGTATGTTGGCGTCATGTTCCAACAAAGAATAACCCGGCAGATATAATGTCGCGGGGATGTACAGTTGAGGAGCTAAAATCATTATTTTGGTTTTGCGGACCAGGATTTTTAAAACTTTCTGAAGAATTTTGGACAGCCAATCCACATATTAAATTATCAAAGGAATTAGAGTTGCTAGAGAAGCGTAGAACTGCTATTGCGTAGAACTGCATATCTCTTTGATTCCTGCAGCTTCTGAATTAAGTTTCGCTTTCCTAGCAGTCATATCTTCAATTCAGCATATAGAATTTATAGAGAAAATAAAGAAAATAACGAAATCAATTGTTTTGAAACCTGAATTTCAAAAATTGACACCGTTATTGAAGGCACCACTAGCATACAATGCTTCCCCTATTGCTTTTAAAAAAGTCCCGGTTCGTTACGTTTTATTTGGAGCACTTGCATCGCTCTCATTGTCACGCTAATCCAATGGTCTTAATGGGCCTGATTAGTCAGCAGGTTTGGCTGGTTAATGCTCGAGAGTCAGTGGTTCGAAAATGCATACATTGTTTTCACTATAAGCCGAAACTCCTATCCCAAAGAATGGGTAATCTTCACGATGTGTCTATAAACGTTCATTGGTCGTCGTGGCCTTGTAAGGAAGCTCTACTGCGACAATGCCACCAATTTCGTTGGTGCTGCACGCACACTGACGGATCTCAGGGACACGTTCAATGGCAACACAGCTGCCATGGAAACGTTTGCTGCGGAGCGGGGAATGGAATTTTTTTTCATTCCACCCCGGACGCCGGCCTTCGGCAGCTTTTGGGAAGCGGCTGTGAAGTCCGCGAAGAGACTGCTGCTCAAGGCATGATTGAACAGATGGCAGCTGATCTCCAAAGTCAAGCAGCGATTTTGGACAGACTAGTCAAGGGACTACTTGCTCAGCCTCCAGCAGAAGTAAAACCGTGGAGGAAGGTGAATCTGAATTAATTTCTGAATTTAATGTTGAGTATAGAAGTATAGAGTATATGGCCAAAAATTACATGTCTATGACCTCTAGGGGCGTGGCAAATTGGAAAAAAATATATGTTGCAGAGCTCTTGAGTTAAAATTGCTGCAGAATCACCATCACAAGAATAATACAGTAGATGGCGCTAAACTGCAATATTCTTACGTATCGGATTTAGTCATAAGCGTGTACCGCATCATAAATAAGCTAAATTCCTTGCTTAGTCAGCAGAAAAAATTGTAAGAGACAAATAAATATATGTATTTCGATTTAATGTTTAAATGCTTGAAATAATTGACCACCTAATATTAATATAGTTTTCGCATAGCCTAGGTTAGTTATTTCGTGTTTTTCGTATGTTAGCAATGCTTCAGACGATTCCCAAGTGGCACTGTTAAAAAACTCAGTAGGTTATGCAAAGAAAATGTGACAAATAAACAGACAACTTTTAAGTTAACAGACTGCTTTGCATAAAAATTAAGTGTGGACACACTGGCATGGTACCGTTGTATTTTTCTGTCTAGCTCATAAAATCATCATAATTTATAAAAATGTTACTCATTTACATATATACATTTTTTTTAAATTTTAATAAAATATATATTTATTTTGAATCAGAATCTAATTCGAGCGGCGACTTTAACAAATTAAGATAAGCTTTAAAATGTAATATGCCAGAAGCCCCTATGGGAACAGAGTATCACGCAGTCGGTTGCGCCCGACTGCAATGTTCTTACTTGTTTTTCTAACTTAGGTAACTGAGGACAGCTATACCAACATAACAAATTAAAGACATTTTCAAAAATATCGAGCGCGGGCTTTTTTAAATGATAATTTCCAAGTACTTTCCGGGGAGCGTGGACAATCGAAAACAATTAAGAACGTTGCAGTCGAATGTTACCGACTGCAGAATACATATTCACGGCCCAAACGCTAGCAACTCCATATACTTGTATATAGATATATATTTATATATATTTGGGAGTAGATATATTCGCCATATCTTATTATACTTGAAAATTACATATCCACGGCCACTTGGAGCTTGGCAAATCGGATTTTACTATATAGTGAATATTCTTATATATCTTTAAATTTTAAGACGATATGGATCTGACTGAAATGCTGAATTTGCAGCAAATTTTTCACTAACAATCTAAATGTACCTACCAATAAAATTTTTTTGGAGAACTTATTACAATATGTATACATTTTTTCACTGTGAAAATTTGTTTGTTCCAAAAATAATTATTTTGCACTATATGCGCATATTTTCCACATATGTATATAGTTATAACGGTAAATTTTGTGCAAAAAACAGCCGTTTAGTAACTAGACATGCAAAGAAGATAATCTGACACAGATTGTAACAAAACTATATACAGTCGAGTCTCGATAATTTGTACCCCGCTAAATCGAAAATCGCGATAAATCGAAAAAAATTCTATCCCCTTGATGGGGATATCTATATGATAGAAATCTCGATAATTTGAATTTCTGTGTAAATCGAAAAAAAACTGATCCCCTTGCCATTTCGAATTATCGGGACTCGACTGTATATGAAATGTAAATTTATCGAATAACAACAATTTACCCTTAACCCGTCTTTAGATAATTCTGCCTGTTAGATAGTATTTAAAAACCTAGCTGCGTATATTTAACAAGTAAGAGTGCGATACTCCAAACAGTATATGCTTCTATTACATATACATACATACATATATACAAACAACACATATAAGCACGCGCTCTGCTATCTGCAGTTTACGCAGCGACTGCGCTTGGGTTGCAGTATGGGCTATATTTTGGGAACCTTTTTGTTGAATAAGTTTTCTTCTAGATAGACTTTCAAATCGTAATAATGTCTTTCATATGTGTAGTTGCTAAAGCACAAGTCAAGTATTTGAAATAGGTTTTTTTTTTTTTAAATTTGTGACGAAAGGGACATGGTATCCAAAATATAACTGTGGCTATTTGCCTAATGTATTTAAATGTAAGAGAAATAGTATATTGTAAATAGATTACAGTCATCTCATTCCGTTTTGCTCTCCCTTTTTACATGCAAATCCGTTCTCACGGCGCAGCGGCTCAGCATTGTTTAGCCGGCGCGCGTAGATTGAACTTGAGAAACTAATTATCGCTCGCTTAGTGCAGACACTCGTGCGTTGACAGCTCTGCTAGTTATCTAAATTGACTATTCATACAACGTGATATTATATATATGTATATGTGCATATAAATATATATCGATATATACGATATATACGATATGTACTTATATGTATGTATGTACGTACTTACATACAAACCCTTGTGCAAACTCTCCGTTGCTATACCAGTTCCCTTTGTGGCGCTACTTTTTGCAAAGTCGCCAGACACTTATTCGTTTCGACTTACAGCACAATAGTGTCCAGAAAAACAGGGGCGATTCGCAGCAACTCATATGCCTGCATCAGTTGCAATTTCTACTGACATTTAATAGTGCCATTTTAATAAAGAGTGTTAATAAACAATTAAAGGCAACTAACTTCTGAGCTGTGACATTTCTATAAGTTCATACTCATACGTCGAATATAGCTTGCATAAGCTCAGTGCGGTTACGTGCTTGCCGTTAATTCTCGCTTGTTGCTTTTACACTTTTTCGGTTCGGCTGCAATACAATCGCGTCCATAATAACCGTGTCGGTGCGCGCTAATTCATACGCGTGCATTTTTTCGTGAGCAATAATATAATTGACAATTGATTAAACGTATTGCGCTGTGATAAGCATTCTTCAATATAATCAATTCAATTTCCAGATAAAGGATAAATACAGATTATCGTGTCAGTGTAAAGACATACAGCTAACATTGTTGCGCATAAACAATTGAAAACTTTGTCGATATTTCACTTGTGTGTTATCTTATTCGTCATGGCGAACTTAGAAGCAAGTGCAGTTGCGCCCAAACGTCGAGTGAGCTTTTATAAACTAAAGGTGAAATCAGTATTTAATCGGTTAAAAAGGCTGCAAGGAAAAGTTGACTCAGATGAGCTTGCCGATCACAGTGACAGCACCTTGACTGTTCTTTTGGGGCTGAGCAAATCTTTTAGTGAAGCCCATGATAGCCTTGAGAAGCTGGATTTAGCCGAGATGGGCAGTGAGTTGCGTATGAGTTTTGACGAAATAATTATGGTCATGCAGTCTAATATAATGTCAGAAATTCTAAGTCGTACCACTCAGATGCCATATAGTTCCGCTCCTAAGCTTTCTTCCGCACTTGCACTGCCGCCAATAAAACTACCTACGTTCAGCGGTGGATATGAAAATTGGGCTGATTTTTATTCAATGTTTTCAACGATCATTGATAGCCGACTAGAAGTCAGCAATATGGAAAAGATTCAGCGTCTACGTTCCTCTTTAGATGACACAGCATTGGACACAGTTCGCTCTCTGGAAACTTCCAACGATAACTATTCGAAGCCAATAAAACTATTAAAACAGCGATACGACACCCGACGTTTAATATTCCAGGCACAAGCTACGAGAACTATCAGACAGCTTCAATGTCCATGTGCGTGCACTTAGTAGCCTGGGCACAACAGAGCAGATAGCCAGCGCCATGATAGCTCAGGTGCTGCTGCAGAAGCTTGATGTGGCCTCGCAAGCTAAGTGGGAAGAGAAATTGGAGGACTCAGAGATGGCATCCCACATACCTACGAATGAAGAAGTGTCCTCGTTTTTTGAGCTTCATCGCCCTACTTTAGAATCGATGGAATTTCCTCTGACGAACTACTCCAGTAAGCCTAGTAGCAAATTTGTTACCAGCCGGTCAACACTACTCGTAACGGATCACAGAACTGACAGTTGCGGTTTTTGCAAGATTTGCTCAAGATTTGCAAGCTTGTCTTCTAGCCTTCGCCTGAATGAAGTCAAAAAGACTGGACTATGTTTCAACTGCTTGAAGGGCGGCCATCAGTCGCGACAATGTGGCTCGCGAAGCTGTCGGGTCTGTGGAGTCAAACATAACACGCTTCTTCACCTAGGCAACTCCAGCGCATCGCAACCAGTAGCTCTGCCACATCAGCATTCTTCGTCATCAAAGATGCAGAGCATTCCTTCTCCACCCTCAGCTCATTCCACCACTCTTCTATCCCAAGATCTGAACAACGATGTTGTGCTCCAGGCTACTGCAGTGGTTCTGGTTAAAAATCTGTTTGGCGAACTTGTTCCTTGTCGTGCACTTTTAGATTAAGGTTCACAACTACATCTCATGACAGCCAAATTTGCAACCAACTTCAACTTAAGACGACAAGGTCATCCGCATCTGTCTACTGCTTAGGCGACTGCAATGTTTCCACCGATGGAAGCACCGTTTGCATCTCGCTTCAAGCTCGCGCATCAGAGTATGCAACCAGCATAGCGGCCATGTTAGTAACAAACATAACTGGCAGTCAGTCTAGTTCCGCTGTGAATATAAGTAATTAGAGCATACCGCCAAATATAACTTTGGCAGATCCAGCTTTCCACAGGCCACAACCCATAGACTTGCTTATTGGAGCCAGCCTCTTTTATGACTTGCTCTGTGTGGGCAAATCACGTTGTTGCCTGGACTTCCATTGTTGCAAAAGACTCGTCTTGGTTGGATTGCATCTGGGGGCGAAGGTCGTAGCCAGAACTCCTTACTCGTGACATTGAATATGTAACTCGCGCCATCATCATGCATTACCATCTGCTAAGCTTGCACGCTAGTTCTCGAGCAGTGCTAGCTTTGCTTCGATCACAGTATTGGCCAATGGGTGGCAGGAAAACTGTAGCTACCGTGATCCAGAAATGTTTGACATGTTTTCGAGCCAAGCTTCGACTGTTAGAGCAGATATTCCCAAGGATCGCGTTGAAGGTTGCCGTGCTTTTGGAGTGACTGGACTTGATTTTTGCGGACCCTTCACAGGCGCCCACCAGGATGCAGTGAAGGATTTCTGTCTGGCGGACTCAACTGAATGGCATTTCATACCTCCACGATCTCCTCATTTTGGTGGCTTGTGGGAGGCTGCAGTGAAGACAGCGAGGCATCATTTGTACCCTTTGTTGGCCCTTCTGTCCTGGCTTATGAAGAGCTTCGTACACTCGTTTGTAACATCG
Source organism: Drosophila leonis (assembly GCA_035045365.1). Classification (NCBI taxonomy): domain Eukaryota; kingdom Metazoa; phylum Arthropoda; class Insecta; order Diptera; family Drosophilidae; genus Drosophila; species Drosophila leonis. Next base: position 1,140,290 of record JAWNPC010000558.1, read on the forward strand.
CTGCTGTCATTAATTCACGACCTTTAGTTTCAATTTCAGAGCATCCATCAGATTTAGACATATCCATCCTAAATAGTGGCCCTCCTTCATCCTTCAGCGAGCCTAACCTCACTAGGCTTAATTTCAATCGCTTGGATACCTGGCAGCGTGTGAGCTATCTCCAGCAAGTGTTCTTCCCAACCCGGCCTAGAAGTCAACGACATAGTTCTCATAAAGGATGAGAGTCTTCCACCATTTAAGTGGCCACTGGCCAGGATATGTGAACTCATCCCTGGCAGTGACAGCATCGCACGAGTCGCTGTCCTTAAAACAGAAACTGGCGAAATAAGAAAAGCTACAAGGAAGATGTGTCTGCTGCCCTTTAAGGACTCTGTTAAGACCTCAGTCTTCAACGGGGAGAGGTGTTGGGCACAGCACTCAGCGCTTCACACGCTTATTTTAGAAACACTATAGTTAAGAGCGGCTATTTGCCTAATGTATTTAAATGTAAGAGAAATAGTATATTGTAAAGAGATTACGGTCATCTCATTCCGTTTTCTCTTTTATATGCATATCCGTTCTCACGGCGCAGCGGCTCAGCATTGTTTAGAAACTAATTATCGCTCGCTTAGTGCAGACGCTCGTGCGTTGACAGCTCTGCTAGTTATCTAAATTGACTATTCATACAATTAGTTGCGGACAGCACGACTTCCAAAGTCGCCTGCTCGCGCTTAGATAAACTCTGTAAGCGCTATTAAGAACAATAACTCTTAGTGCTAAAACATATTGTTTAATTTCTCCCTAAAAGTTATTCGAAAAAGCTCGGTAGCTCAACAATAACGAAAGTCAAAATTGTATAAAATATACATAATGCTAAATATAATACAAAGTTTTTGACTGTAACTGCAAAGACATACGAGATATGATTAAATAACTGCATTTCGATAATGTGTTTATTCGATAACATTAAAACTGGAATAGTTTTTGATTTTTTTACACAGGCTCGATCTGCGCGTGCTATAGCAGGGACCTATGAAAAAAAATATATATATACTTTATGGGGTCTGCCTGTTTCATACATTTTTTACAAAACCTTTATACGCCGATTTCCCATTTTCAATGGGTTCAGCGTATCAACAAGTAAGAAAACTCAAAATTTAATTAAATTACTAATCTTGCGCTTTCACAGTCAAAAAGCATGTTTGTAAAAAAAGTAGTTTTTATTTTAAGAATAATAGTAAGAATAATTTAATAATATAAAAAAAAAAAATTAAGAAAATCCGACATCACCGCAACTGGAGTCGAACCATCATCTACTTGTCAAAGCGCATCACCTCTACCGACACCACCATTGTTTATGTGAAAAAAACGATAAAACAGTTTTGACATCTGCGGGATTTTGACCCAAGTCTGCACGGCAAGGCGTGTCCCGCTTCTATCAACACCACCACTTCACTTCACTGCAGCCACCCCTCAGGATCTCCAGCAGCAGCAGCCACAGGCGAACAGTAAAGAGACAGCAGCATATACGCGGTCGCAGAGCAGCCACAGGGGCTATCAAGGCAGCACAAAATATATGTATGGGGTTTGTTTGCTGCAGCAGTGGCCGTGGGCAGAGGCGGAGAAGGGCATCAAAGAGGAGATAGCTCTTTCTGGATAGTTATTAAAATTTGGCAAACATTTTGGTTAACACTCTGGTAAATATTTACCTGCAGCACACAAAGTTGCTATAACCTGTGGGGATCATCACTGCGTTAGAGAGATCAACGCAAAAAGGAGCAACGCTAAATGGAGCGACTCAGAGGGGAGCTCCAAAATTTTAAATGCAAACGTAAAACACGAAAGTTTCGTGTTTCCAGTGGGCAGTGGGCAATATAAGTATGCATGTATTAATGTGTAAAATAACACGCGCATGGCCAAAGTCGCTGATAGAGCAATTGGGTCGGATGCCGTTGCGACAGAGTTGCAGGCGAAATTTGATACCATCACGCCTAAGCAGCCTGATCGTATGCAAGAAGCGCCGACTCAGCGGTCTGCCGGTCTGTCTGCCGGCAGCGGCGGCTTCACGAATTCATTTAAGTTACTTTAAGTTTCAGTTTAAGAATTATTCTTGAACAGCTCAAACGAGTTGTCAATAAAAAATAATCTACCAGAAACCTCTTTGGTTTAATTGGCGCCCAACGGCAAAGATTACCACTGCTAAAATAAAAAAGAAAAAAAGAATAAATCCTTCTATTTTTTTACAAAAAAAATAACTTTACGAGCCAACGCGGAAAGTTAAAGTGAAAAACCTATAAACATTTAAAAAAAAAAAAATCAAATTAATTGGTGAAAAAAAATTAATTTGCAAAAAACCTACAAACATTAAAAAAAAAAACCAAATTAATTGGTGAAAAAAATTAATTTGTGACAAAAAATAATAAAAATAAAAAATAAAACCCCAGCAAAAGCTGAGAGAGTAATAATCAACATAAAACAACATAAAACCAGAAGCGTCCGAAAGAGTGCAGCGGGGGAAATCAGCACAACGACAGCGTCTGACACATCGGCCACTAACAGAGAATCATTTTACAAAGTCAGAAAATACAAAAATGTAAGTGAGATGCTCATTTTTTTTACTTTAACAATTTGAACAAAAAAAAAGAATAAATAAAGATATAAAAAAATTTTATTCGTGTATGTTACAAGGCTGGCCAAGATAAGTGTGTGAAATATTTTTCTCTCTAAATAGAAAATATAAATATTTAAATTTTCCCTTGTATAAGAGTATTCCGTTGCATCGCTAGAATTTTTTTTATATAAAAATTTAATTTCTGTTAAGTCAATCAAATTATTTTGATACAAAGTGATTTCGATTGCGAATGCAAGGTATAAGTAGTCCAGATTGCAGCAGCGAGGAAGAGTACATTACCTCTTATAGAGAATATAGAACAAACAAGAAAATGTCCGACAAACAGGTAACAGAACTGGCAGCGCAGATGCGCCTAGCCCTTAAACAGCAAACACAAAATTTTGAACAAAAATTAGCTGTTCTAACAGAACAGTTAAAGGAACTTAAGGGAACAGCCCCACAAATTGAGGCTTACACAGAAATACAAATAGTGCCAAGTATCAAGTGCGACGAGCCCCTGGACATTGTAAATTCCATCCCGGAATTTGACGGGAAGCAGGATGGCTACATCTCATGGAGACAGGCCGCCAGCGCAGCCTACAAAGTATTTGAGCCTTATGATGGCAGCTCCAGACATTATCAGGCAGTTGCTATAATACGCAACAAGGTAAGAGGTTCAGCAGACGCAGTACTGGCCTCATTCAACACAGTGCTTAATTTTAGAGCAATAATTGCCAGATTGGATTTCACATTCGCTGACAAAACGCCAGTGCATGTGATCCAACAGCAATTAAGCACGCTAAGGCAAGGTGACCTTTCTTTGTTAAAATACTATGACGAAGTTGAGAAAAAACTCACACTTCTGACAAGCAAAACTTTAATGACTCATGATCCAGCCGCAGCGGCTGTTTTAAATGCAAAATTCAGGAGCGATGCTTTCCACACTTCTGTCTCGGGACTAACAAAGTCCCTGAGATGGGCCGTCTTCCCGGCACAACCCCAAGATCTCCCAACTGCTTTAGCTCTGGCACAAGAACCCGAGTCAAGCAACGAAAGAGGCATTTTTGCAGCCAGTTTTGCAAAACACCTCGAAGAAAAACCTCAGAAGAATAATAGCCGAAAGACCCAAAACTGGCGTCAAAATGGCCAACAGGAAAATGACGGCGGTTCTCAAAAAAAGAACCCCCATTTTCAAAAAACTCAGAACAACCAAGGTCAACAGAAAGCAAGCAGTTCGAAGCAACGCTTTCAATCCCAAAAACCACAGGGGCGTGGCCCCGAACCAATGGAGGTAGATACCTCCTCCCGCTTCAGACAGCCCACACAGGGTTATCAGGGCAATGCAAACTATGGGGATCAATCAATGAGGACCCAGCAAAACCTTAATCACTTGCCCCAAGAAGAAAGTAACGAAGGTAGTTATGGGTCACACTCGCAACACGAGGTAGAGACGGTCGAGGACGACCTGTCAGGTGCTGAAAGTTGCAATTTTGTAGTGGAAAGTCCCTGCTCCCGTTTGTAAGACGCACGGTTGCAGGGCGGGAAGTAAGATCGGTCCACGGGCACACCAATAATGAGCAGAAATGTCTCATTCACCTCTTCGGTGAAAAATCATATTTTTTTATGCTAGACTCATTGAAAGACTTCGATGGCATAATTGGCCTTGACTTGTTAAAAAAAGTCAACGCCCAAATAGATCTAAACAGCAATGTCATTAAATATGACAAGGGAATGGAAAAAATGGAGTTCACAACATGCCAACAGGTAAACCACTTCGAAATAAATGACGCGGATGCTCCCGCCGCGGTCAGGCCCACTTTCAATCGCATGATTGACCGGATGATAACGCCTTTGCAGACGTTAACGAATCCCTGCCTTATAATATAAATACTATCGCCACAATCCGAACGGACGGCGAACCGGTATATTCCAAACTATACCCATACCCAATGGGCGTGTCTGAATTTGTCAATGCAGAGGTTGAACAACTTCTGGCGGACGGCATAATTAGACCCTCAAAGTCACCGTATAACAACCCGATATGGGTTGTGGACAAAAAAGGAGTTGACGACTCCGGTCATAAAAAAAAGCGTCTAGTAATTGATTTTCGGAAGTTAAATCAAAAAACAATCGATGATAAATACCCTATCCCAACGATTTCCACCATATTGGCAAATATGGGGGAGGCTCAGTATTTTACCACCCTGGATCTCAAATCGGGATTTCATCAGATAGAATTGATAGAAAGGGACAGAGATAAAACAGCATTCTCTGTAAACAACGGGAAGTATGAATTTTGCAGGCTTCCCTTCGGGTTAAAAAACGCCCCAAGCATTTTTCAGAGGGCAATAGACGATGTCCTCAGGGACCAAATTGGAAAAACATGTTATGTCTATGTGGACGACGTAATAATTTTCTTCCAAACAAGGAAGACCACATCAATCATATTGAGTGGGTCTTGAAAAGCCTTAGGGACGCAGGCATGCGGGTTTCTCAAGAAAAATCTAAGTTCTTTAAAAAGAGCGTAGAATATTAGGGATTCACCGTATGCAGAGGTGGAATCCAGACGTCGGCCGATAAGGTACAGGCCATAAAGGATTTCCAACCACCTGAAACATTGTTTAGCCTTCGATCATTTCTCGGGCTAGCAAGTTATTATAGGTGCTTTATTGCGGGTTTCGCCAGCATCGCAAGACCCCTAACGGAGATCTTGAAAGGTGAAAACGGGAAAATAAGCGCCAACCATTCGAGAAAGGTTAAACTCGAACTTACTCCAGAGTAATTGAATGCCTTTAACAGGTTAAAGGAGATGCTAGCGTCAGAGGATGTGATGTTGTCATATCCCGATTTCAAAAAAACCATTTGACCTTACAACAGACGCGTCAGGTTACGGGCTCGGAGCAGTGCTGTCCCAGGGCGGCCGCCCGATTACAATGATCTCGCGCACACTGCGAGATAATGAGATTAATTTCGCCACAAATGAGAGAGAGCTTCTCGCCATTGTGTGGGCTTTGAAAAATCTCAGAAACTACCTGTACGGAGTTAAAAACTTAAACATCTATACAGATCACCAGCCTTTAACCTTTGCCGTATCGGAAAAAAATCCGAACGCTAAGATAAAACGCTGGAAGGCTTTCATTGATGAGCATAACGCTAACATCATTTATAAGCCTGGCAAAGAGAATTTTGTGGCAGACGCCTTGTCTCGCCAAAATATCAACGCTTTGGAAGATTCGGCAGATTCTGACGTCGCTACAATCCATAGCGAGGAGTCTCTTACGTACACAATTGAGACGACAGACAAGCCAGTCAACTGCTTCCGAAACCAGATAATACTGGAGGAAAGCACCATTCCACAACACAGGACTTACATCCAGTTTAAAACAAAAACCAGACATGTCATACAGTTTTCCGATCGGAACTCACTGTTCCAAACTCTGCAAGAAGCCGTGAACGCAGAGGTGACCAACGCAATATTTTGCGAGCTTCCCATTCTGGCCTTTATCCAACACAAATTGGTAGAAGAATTTCCTTCATTGGTCGTCTTACAACGGAAATAGCGGCAAACTGTCGGGTGTGCGCGATGAATAAACACAATCGTCACCCAATCCGACAAGAGATTGGGAAATAAACTTTCGCCTGTATTCATTGAAGCAACAGTGGAAGCGGACCTGGGTACGACGGTTCTAATTAAAGGGAGGGTGGTCCATAAGGACTGTCTTAAATAGGCCACAAAACTCCACACAGAATTTGAGTTTTTAGGTTAACCCATTTTCTTACTAGGCTAATAAGTTTTTTATATATCTCACTTTAGGTTACGATATTTTTTGGATCTGACAATGAGAACGATGACTTTGACCGAAACGACACTGAGACTATTCACATGCGGACTATATACCCATAGTTGACGGAGACGTGACAATCTGGGACGAATACAAATACTTGGGACACACGACGAACTTGACATCATTCAAAACTTACGTTGACGAGACGAGAAAGCTAATCGACAACCTACCCAAGGACCACATGAGACACGTATTAAAGATCGACATTCAACACATAGCCACATTAATTGCAACTTTAAATGTTCATCATAGGCAATCACGCAGTATAAATTTGATAGGTAGTGCCTTTAAGGCAATTGCAGGAACCCCAGATTTTGATGACTGGGAACAAATAAAGTTCAAGCAGGGTCAGTTAATAGATTCAGAAAATAGGCAAATCGAAATCAACAACAAATTTCAAGTACGACTTAACGAAGTTTCGAAGGCACTTAATGCAATTCTCAAACCTGATGCGGAAGTCGAGCATCTCTATTCAACAATTCTAGCGAAAAACAGAATGATAATTACAAATCTTGAGGATCTAATTTTATCCGTAACACTTGCCAAAAAAAATTTGATTAGCCCACTTATCCTGGATAGCATTGACATTAAGGAATTGTTAAATGAGCATCTTACAAATATTAGTGTAGTGAACTTTTTACAAGTATCTAGCATTAAGGCTTTCCAAAATTCTGAACTTTTATATTTTCTTATAAAATATCCCCAACCTAAGTTAAATTGTAAGAAAATTGACATTTTTCCCGTTCAACATAATAACGTAATAATAGATCTAGAAGAAGGTAACATAGTGGCCGATTGCGGAACAAAGACCTTCGCTGTGTGCAACTGCGCTACTACTGTGAGCACCACTTTCTGCAAGAGATTACAGAAAGCATCGTGGGCACAGCAACTGGTGTCAGGAACCGTCGCACAATGCGCCACACGCCCAGGGCATCTAGAGCCCATAACGACGATTGAGGATGGCATCATTATCATCAACAGCGCAACAGTAAATGTGGTGGACAACACTGGAGGCAGTCAACAAGTCACGGGAACTTTTCTGGCCACTTTCGATGAATACATCTCCCTCAACGGCACCCGTTACGAAAATCATCGGGGCATCATAAAAAAGAAACCAGCCGTTTCTACGTCGGCCATAGTTAACATCACCCTTTTCAGGGAACATCTGAGCCTCCCATTCCTGCACGATCTCAGTCTGAGAAATCTCCGTCACATCGGGGATCTCAAATCGGATATATCATCAAGGTCGTTTGGCTGCCTAATCCTCATTACTCTTCTCCTCCTTCTCTTAAGCGCATGGAAATTATACCAATGCAAAGTGATCAAAGAGAAACCCGAGGACGGGTTTCAGCCTACCCGGAGAGGAGTTAACACGCGCATGGCCAAAGTCGCTGATAGAGCAATTGGGCCGGATGCCGTTGCGACAGAGTTGCAGGCGAAATTTGATACCATCACGCCTAAGCAGCCTGATCGTATGCAAGAAGCGCCGACTCAGCGGTCTGCCGGTCTGTCTGCCGGCAGGGGCGGCTTCACGAATTCATTTAAGTTACTTTAAGTTTCAGTTTAAGAATTATTCTCGAACAGCTCAAACGAGTTGTCAATAAAAAATAATCTACCAGAAACCTCTTTGGTTTAATTTGTATAAAAACATGTATTTTCTGTGTGCTTATACGTGCATATTATATATTGCTCCACACAGCGACGCGAATGTTGTAGGAGTGGCTCTCGTGACTGAAAGGGGTCAGAGTCCGAACTATAGTTCGTCTCTTTCGCTTTCAAGGACTTCAACCGGGAAAAGGACATCATGGGAAAGTCGAAGGATATCCACGGAGGATACCGCAGACGCTTATTAAGGACATAAGCAGCCCAGGAAAGATACCGGATCATCGGCTGCCACCAAAGAACATTGGTGCGGCGCAGCGGAATAGAAAGCTAGTAGTTTGCGAATCCTGGGACAGGAGTGAGTATCGAAAAGAGTGTGGTGCTGTGTCTCGTGTGTGCTCACGAGCGAATCCAGCAGTAGGAGTAACCTGGAGTGCTCAAGCGAATTCGTAGTTCAGCTGGAGTTCGCTGAACGCCCACTCTCCGAACCTGTGTACAGGTGTGCATTTAGGAGGCAAGTCATCATAAATCTGTTGACTTTTTATTTATCATAGGTGCTTTCATTTTGATTTATTTATTTATTTTATAAAGTTAGCTATGATTAAAATTAAATTTTAACTTATTACTAAAGCACTGGCTGCTAAGGCCTTCGGCTTGAAATTATCCTAGTTGTATACTATGTGTTATTTGACCTATTTAATAATTACATATTTACAATTGGGGGTTAGATGCGGTGGTATAAATTTCTTATTTTAAGGAACTTAATAATTTTGGAGATGTTTCCTGAGGTTGGGATTGAAAGTATCAATATGGGGCAACTATTATGGAAGATTTGGGTTTAAAGTTGGGAAGTTGCGGGACAGTTGGAGAAAATATGTTGGATAGTGGGATCTATCGTTGTATTACAATTATGGCATGGGATTATGTTGTCGGGGTTAATGTATTGTTGTTTTATAAACCTTGTATGTCCTAGTCGGAGGCTGAGTATTTTGATTTGGTCGCTACGTGCTATAATTTGTTGTTTTATATTTTTATACCCTGAACCCATTGAAAATGAGAAATCAGGGTATAATGGTTTTGTTAAATGTATGTAACAGGCAAAAGACGGCGTGGCAGACCCCATAAAGTATATATATTCTTGATCAGGGTGATGAACTGAGTCGATTTAGCTATGTCCGTCTGTCTGTCTGTCTGTCTGTCTGTCTGTCTGTCTGTCTGTCCGTCTGTCCGTATGTATGAACGCGTCGATCTCAGCACCTATAAGAGCTAGAGACTTTTTTTGGAAGTCCCTGTATAGCAGGCGCAGATCAAGTTTGTTTCAAACATTCGATAACTATTACCGTTTTATTGTGATCGATTAAAAACCTTATCGAAATACAGTTTTTAATTCTGTCTCGTACATTTTTGGAGCTAGAGTCTCAAAATTTTTAGTTTCCTTTATATATTATACAATTTCGGTTTTTGTTATATTTTGGATATTGGTTCAAAATTTTTGAAAAATTTTCAAATTGAAGGTTAGTTGCAAATATAGCCAATATGTGAATGAGTTTGCGATTTTAGGCAATTGACAAATATTTTATATAATATGTAGATCATATTCTGAAAATTTCATTGAAATCCATTAAGTATCACAGAAGTAATTAAACAAAACGTTTTGTCAATTGCAACAACATGTGACCAGCAACCCACCCCCGTTAGCAATGAATCATTATACCCATTATACTTTGTTCCCAAAGGGAAAAAGAGTATATTGGTTTTGTGCAATGTCCGTCTTGCTGTCCGTCCGTCTGTCCGTCTGTCCGTATGAACGCAAACCATTTCGACGCTATTGAAGCTAGAGACTTGAAATTTGGAACATATACTTGCGTTGATAACCCAAGATCAAAAAGGTATGGCGGATATATCTACGCCCATAGGGGGCGTGGCAAACCGCAAAAGCTTATATCTCCGAAAGTTTTAGAGCTAGAAATTAGCTAGTTGAGTTACTGGTGACCTCCTCTATCGATGACCCAAAAATATTTGTTACGCCCTTTTAGGGAGTGGCACACCGAAAAATACCCTGTATTTTTCACATTTTTGAAACGTAAGCTTCCAAATTGCATTTACGTTACCTTCGACTCCTTCAAAAGATTATCAAAAAATAACAAGTCTACGCCAATTGGGAGCGTGGAAAATCGGATCTGAATATCTAGGTTTTGCACAAAATTACCTTTTATATCTTCTTAAGTTTCAGAGTTAGAAGCTTCAAAATTGGCTAATTCAGTTACTGGTAACCTCTTCTATCGAAAGATACCCTGTAATTTCCACATTTTTGAGCGTAATCTTGCAAATTTTGCTGTCATGTCACTTTAGACTCCTTCTAAGGATTGGAAAATATTATACTTTGCAGAGCTCTTGAGTTAAAATTGCTGCAGAATCACCATCACAAGAATAATACAGTAGATGGCGCTAAACTGCAATATTCTTACGTATCGGATTTACTCATAAGCGTGTACCGCTTCATAAATAAGCTAAATTCCTTGCTAAGTCGGCAGAAAATATTGTAAGAGACAAGTAAATATATGTATTTCGATTTAATGTTTAAATGCATGAAATAAATGACCACCTAATATTAATATAGTTTTCGCATAGCCTAGGTTAGTTATTTCGTGTTTTTCGTATGTTAGCAATGCTTCAGACGATTCCCAAGTGGCACTGTTAAAAAACTCAGTAGGTTATGCAAAGAAAATGTGACAAATAAAGAGACAACTTTTAAGTTAACAGACTGCTTTGCATAAAAATTAAGTGTGGACACACTTGCATGGTACCGTTATATTTTTCTGTCTAGCTCATAAAATCATCATAATATATAAAAATGTTACTCATTTACATATATACATTTTTTTTAAATTTTAATAAAATATATTTATTTTGAATCAGAATCTAATTCGAGCGGTGACTTTAACAAATTAAGATAAGCTTTAAAATGTAATATGCCAGAAGCCCCTATGGGAACAGAGTATCACGCAGTCGGTTGCGCCCGACTGCAACTTTCTTACTTGTTTTTTATATACGATTGTAGTGAACGATCGAAAATTTTAATAATATTATTTTGTAACGAACCTTCGGTTTATCCCGTGTTCACGCCGGGCCAGTTTCAGCCGACTTTGTGTTCGTGCCAACAAATTTATTTGTTGAAGTCCCTGCGACAATAAGTTGTCGATAAATGTGTTTGGCTTGAACTTGTATGTATATATTCTCTGTGCGTTTTTCGTATAATTTGCAATTCACGAAATACAATATGTATTTTATGCCTGTCTCAGCTATTTGCAAGGACTCGCCTCCTATCATGCACACCTGTACAAAGGATTGGAGCAGATATGTTCAAAGCACTCCTACTGTACGAGCAATGATGCCCTGGTTAGCCTTTGGTTAATTTGAGCACTCCAGGTTGCACCAGGATTCGCACTGTATTCTTCGGTGGTTCGCTCGGATCAATTACAGGCAACTCCTACGGTTGGATTCGCTTTTACCACACCAAAGGTTCACCTCAGACACCGTATACACTCTTTCGCACGGCTACGTGAACTCTACTCATTCCTGTCCCAGGTTTCGCCAACTTCTATCTCTATGTCCAGTTGTGCCGCACCAATGTCTTCGTTCGTGGCAGCTGATGATCCTGTGTCCTTGCAGGGTTGCCTATGGTCTATATAGGCGTCCGAGATATCCTCCTTGGATATCCTTGGATTTTCCCACGATGTCCTTGATTTCGTTGAAGTTCTTGATATCGATGTCCTTATGATATCGGTGTCCTTAAATAACCCTCGATGTCCTTTTGGGCTGATCACTTTCTCCACGTTGACTTTAAGCACTTTCACGTTCACTTTCACTTTTATTACTTTTGACTGTCCCTCTACTGAGCCAGGGGCGCCTTTTTATAGCACAGACGCAGGCCCTGCTTCGCGCTGTAACGGCTCCTGGCTCGGCTCTGGAACGGGGCCTTTCTGTCGCTCGTGCCCGGCTTAACGGCAACATCACGCGATATTTTGCGACGCCAAATGTCGCCAGATCGCGTGGCAGCCGCTCATTGGCCGAAATACCGTTATGGCTGTGCGAGTGAAAGCATCCACTACTTTCACTTGACCACGAACGGTACCTCGGCCAACGGTCGCCGATGATCGTCGTGGGAGCGACGCGAGCCAATTGCTGAATCTGTAGGAGCGAAAGAGCCGAACCATCTTTCGGACTTTGACCCTTTCCAGTCGCGAGGGCTGCTCCTACAGTACTCGCGTCGCTGTGTGGAGCAACATACATATGCACGTATATGCATATAAACACATAACAACTACATGTATTTATAAACATGACTACGTGTATACATATATTGCTCCTCACAATTTTCATCTATGTTTAGATATTGATGATACAGACTAGTATTTTCAATGTGCAAATATAAGTTTACATAATTTTTTATACCCTGAACCCATTGAAAATGGGAAATCAGGTTTGGGAAATGGTTTTGTTGAAATGTCAAATGTATGTAACAGGCAGAAGGAGGCGTGGCAGACGTCATAAATTATATATATTCCTGATCAGGGTGACGAACTGAGTCGATATAGCCATGCCCGTCTGTAATAATATTCTATACAGTAATGCAATGAAAAAGACCATAAAAGATGTAATAACAAAGAAATTAGCTGATAGGTTATTATGACCCTTGACCCTAGACATGATATAAAACTGTATCAAATCTTAAGCAAGTAGCTCAAGGAGAAGGTCTTTATGGAAATAGTATTTCTGAAAATCAAAATCAAAACTACCTTAATCAAAAAAGTGGAAGACTTTCCAAATAATAATTTTAAAAGTAATTCACAACAAACGTCCCAAGAAAGTAATCAGCAATTACATCAATAATTTCAACAAAAATTGAATCAAGGTCAATCAGAAAAGTTATACTTCTAATCAAACTCCAAGCCAACCTGTAAAAAAACAGAGGAAAAGCAATAGTGAAATTAGTAAAATGCATACATCCGAAAATTGTTATCAGCTTGCCTCGGATCAGAAAGTAATAGAAGCAAACCCATATGTCCGAATAATAATGAATAACATTAATTTAAGATGTATTATCGATACAGGTGCTTCGATAAACATCATGAGAATAAATTTCTTTCAATATAAAACCCTTTTAGATAATTTAAAAGTCCATATCATAAATATTATTATTGAACTTAATAAAACAGTTTCATTCATTCAAATCTGTCCGAATCACCAAGAAATTTACATTCATATTTTTTCAGAAAAATATGATATGTTAATAGGTAGAACATTTCTAGAAGCATGTAAAACACAAATCAACTTTGCAGAAAATTATGTAACGTTAGGTAAATAGACGTTTTATTTTAAATACGATAATGAAAATTACGAAGATGAAAGCAGTCCAGAATGTCAAGATCCACTAGCAACTAGAGACATGCATCTTAACTATGCAATCAATAACGAATTGACTGAAAATAACAAATACAAACATGACCATTTAAATGACGAGGAAAGTGACAAACTAAAAAGGGTCTTATATGAATTTAATGATATATAGTATCTTGAAGGTGAAAATTTGACGAATACAAGTACTGTAAAGCATTCAATTCAATCTAAACATGAAGAATTTACAAAAGTCCGTATAAGTATCCCCAAACATTTGACCAAGAAATCAATAAACATATCAATGAAAAGCTTGAACAGGGAATTATTCGCAAGTCGCCCTATTGTTCATCAATTTGGACAGTTCCACTAACCATACAACACATAGATGGGACAACTATTGTAGTACAACGATTTTCACCCTATAAAAATGTATGGTTTGAGACCCTTTCAACTTCGTATTCGCTCGGGTCGCTTACTTTTGGGTTCGAGCAGTGAAAAAATGGGGAGCGAAATCAGTACGCTGCGAGCGCTCAACCGAGAAGGTTGAATTCTAATATGAAGCACTACTATATGCCATTTTTTCTTTACTCTCTCTCTGTTCTTTCAAATATATATGTATATACATATATAAATGTATGTACGCACAAGCAGCAGATCACAAAAATTAAAATTTGTTCGCCGAGAGGTTTCATTCCTTCCCTTCCGAGCAAAGGGTATACCAAATTGCTGAAAACGGTTTGGCATGCTCATACAAAACGTTAAGATTTTCGTTATTATTTGTGTGAAGGGTATGAAAGAGTTGGTGCGCTTAGCGAAATTGTTTGCGCGACGAGCATGCACACATACTTACAGTCTCTTGCTCACATGTACGAGCATTTGTGTGTGCTTGTGTGCAAAACTCTATTCTTGCTGCCTGTGGAAATTGTAAGAACCCAACATTTTGATCATATGGCTAGCGCACACACATTTGCATACATGTGTGCGTGGGTCGTGAATATTGGCGTGTGGCCTACCTAAACGCACCAACGCTTTCATACCCTTCACACAAATAATAACGAAAATCTTAACATTTTGCATGAGCATAGCAAACCGTTTTCACCAATGTGGTATACCCTTTGCTCGGAAGGGAAGGAATGAAACCTCTCGGCGAACAAATTTCAATTTTTGTGATCTGCTGCTTGTGCGTACATATATATATATATATATATATATATATATATTTGAAAGAACAGAGAGAGAGTAAAGAAAAAATGGCATGTAGCAGTGCTTCATATATATATATATATAAATATATATATATTTGAGAGAGCAGAGAGAGCAGAGAGAGAGAGAGAGAGAAAGAGAGTAAGGAAAAAATGGCATATAGTAGTGCTTCATATTAGAATTCAACCTTCTCGGTTGAGCGCTCGCAGTGTACTGATTTCGCTCCCCATTTTTTCACTGCTCGAACCCAAAAGTAAGCGACCCGAGCAAATACGAAGTTGAAAGGGTCTCAAACCATACATTTTTATAGCGTGAAAATCGTTGTACTACAATAGTTGTCCCATCTATGTGTTGTATGGTTATTGATAGTTCCAAAGAAAGCAGACGCTTCAAATATTAAAATATTCCGATTAGTCATTGACTATCGAAACATCAATGAAGTCACAATAGATGATAAATTTCCTATACCAGTTATGGATGAAATACCAAAATGCACCAACAACGTAATGTACTTTTCTCCAAAATAAAGTATATTTGGATCGGATCGGCTCGAAACAGAGCTGGAGAAGCACTCGAAGCAAAGCCAACCGAATAACACAGTAAAGCAACGTGGTGGCGGCGTGATTATATAGGGTCGTATGATGGGTCCGTCGGCAATTTAAAAACATTTGATGGACTGACGGACCGTTTTCAATACGTTGATATTAGAGCAAGTAATAGTGCTCTAGTCGAGACTACTCGACTAAGAGATACCCTGAACCTTGCGAAGATGCGATATTGAAATCACTTTACGCTTCTTTTATATATACATATATACATACAAACAACACATACACACACACATGCACACGCACTCACCAGCAGCGAATGCGTTTGGGCTGCAGTATGGGCTATATTATGGAAACTTATTTGTTAAATTAGTTTTCTTCTATATGGACTTTCGTAATCAAACTTTTATGGCGTAATAATGACATTCATATGTATGTGTTTGCCAAAGCACAACTGTCTAGTATTTGAAATAATTTTTTTTCAAGTCAGGGGAAAGAGGGCGTGGTGTCCAAACTCCAAAAATTACAAAATGTTTGCATTCATTACACGAATATATACAGTAAATCTGAAATCTATAGCTATAACGGTACTCAAGTTACATTTAAAAAACGAAGCAAAATGATCGATTTTCATCGATAAGGAAATGGGACGAGTTATCGAAAAAAATTATAAACTCGTATTGCGTAGGGTATACACGAGTATACATTTAAAATTTCAGATCTCTAGCTTTTTTGGTTAACGAGATCGCTGCGTTCACACGGAGGGACGGACAGGTTCAGAGTATAAACAAGTAAGAAAATTCTAGTCGGTGGTGCCCGACTAGGAGATCCCCTGAACCACTAACCATACAACACATTGATGGGCCAACTAGAACAACGGTTTTCAGCACCTAAAAAGTGTGGTTGGTGTCCCACACATATTCGTATTCGCTCGTGTCCCTCATTTTGAGGTTCGAGCAGTGAAAATCTGAGAGGCAAAATCAGTTCGCTGCGAGCGCTCAACCGAGATGGTTGAATTCTAATATGAAGCACTACTATATGCCATTTTTTCTTTACTCTCTCTCTCTCTCTCTGCTCTCTCAAATATATATGTATATACATATATATATGTATGTACGCACAAGCAGCAGATCACAAAAATTTCAATTTGTTCGCCGAGAGGTTTCATTCCTTCCCTTCCGAGCAAAGGGTATACCAAATTGGTGAAAACGGTTTGCCATGCTCGTGCAAAATGTTAAGATTTTCGTTATTATTTGTGTGAAGGGTATGCAAGCGTTGGTGCGTTTAGGTAAGTCACACGCCAATATTCACGACCCACGCACACATGTATGCAAATGTGTGTGCGCTAGCCATATGATCAAAATGTTGGGTTCTTACAATTTCCACAGGCAGCAAGAATAGAGTTTTGCACACAAGCACAAAAAAATGCTCGTACATGTGAGCAAGGGACTGTAAGTATGTGTGCATGCTCGTCGCGCAAACATATTCCCTAAACGCACCAACGCTTTGAGCAAAGATGTACGAGATATAATTTATTGACTTGATTTCGATAAGCTTTTTAAAACGGGAATAGTTATCGAACTTTCGAAACAAACTTGATCTGAGTCTGCTATACAGGGACTTAAAAAAAAATTGCAAGTCTCTAGCTCTTATAGGTTCTGAGATCGACGTATTTATACATACAGACAGACGAACAGGGTTAAATCGACTCAGCTCGTCGATATAGCCATGACCGCCTGTCCGTCCTTCCGTGTGTCCGTCTGTCCCTCCGTATGAACTCAGCGATCTATTGGGTCGTTCACTAAGTCATTTCGTTTGATGACAACAGCTGATCTTATTGAATTTTTTCGCAGCCGTTATATATTAGATATATATATATGTATATATATTTGAACAGGTGATATAGTAAGGCTTATTTGTAAAAAAATTTTGTTGGATTTTGTGAAATAGTTTTCATTTGGTGCCCTATCGAAGATGGAAGATCAAAAACAACATTTTCGGCATATTTTACCTTTTTACTATCGAAAGGGCCAAAATGCAGTTCAAGCAAGGCGAAAATTATGCGATGTGTACGGGGAAGATGTATTGACCGAACGCCAACGCCAAAATTTTTTTGCAAAATTTTGTTCCGGTAATTTCAATCTTGAGGATGCACCACGTCCTGGAAGGCCTCTTGAAGCCGATGTGGACAAAATAAAGTCGTTGGTCGATGCAAATCGTCGAATAACAACTCGAGATATTGCAGAAAGATTAAATCTGTCAAACGCGACCATTCACAAGCACATGAAACGTCTAGGATTAATTTCCAAGCTTGATATATGGGTTCCTCATGTTCTTACAGAACGAAATTTGCTTCGTCGCATTAACGGCTGCGATACGCTTACTAGACGTCAAAGAAACGATCCATTTTAAAGCGCATTGTTACCGGCGACTAAAAGTGAGTTGTTTACAACAAAGAGATCATGGTCTAAAAAGGATGAACCAGCTCAAACCACATCAAAGCCCGATTTCACCAAAAAAAAGGATATGTTGTCAGTTTGGTGGGATTTCAAGGGGATCATTTATTTTTAGCTTTTGCCGGACAACACAACGATTAATTCTGAAGTTTATTGCAATCAGCTAGACAAATTAAGTGATGCACTCAAAAAAAAGAGACCAAAATTGGTCAATAGAAAAGGTGTAGTGTTCCACCAGGATAATGCGAGGCCCCATACAAGTTTGATAGCTCGCCAAAAGCTATTGCAGCTTGAATGGGATGTGCTACCACCTCCACCATATTCTCCAGGCTTGGCACCTTCCGACTATTACTTGTTCCGGTCTCTGCAGAATTTTTTTGGTGGTACAACCGTCACCTCAAATCAGGACTTCAAAAACCACTTGAACCAGTTTTTTGCCAGCAAGGATCAAAAATTGTATGAGCGTGGAATCGATTTCTTGCCCGAAAGATGACAAAAGGTATCACATCAAAATGGAGAATAAATAATTTCATAAAATGTTTTATAAAATAAAAAAAATCGTGTTTGAATTTCAATGAAAAAAACGAAATTACTTAGTGAACGACCCAATAGTAAACCACAAAAGCTAGATATCTGAAGCTTGAAATGTATACTCGTGTATACCCACGCAGTACGAGATTATCATTTTTTTCGATAACGCATCCCATTTCCTTATCGATGAAAATCGATCATTTTGCTTCGTTTTTGAGGAGTAACTTACATATCGTTATAGTTAGGGAACTCAGATTTTCTGTTTACATCCGGGTAATAAATACACAAATTTTTTAATTTTTGGATCTTGTATACCACGCCCCCTTCCCACAAAGTTTCAAAAAAACCTTTTTCAAATACTAGAGACTTGTGCTTTGGGAAATACATACATATGAATGTCATCAGTAAGCTTTAAAAGTTTGATTACGAAAGTCCATCTAGAAGAAAACTAATTCAACAAATAAGTTTCCATAATATACTGCAGCACAAGCGCAGTCGCGTCGTACATTGCGCAGTTAGTAGAGCGTGTGCGTATGCGTGCGTCTGCATGTGTGTGTGTGTATGGTTTGTTTGTATATGCATATGTATGTAAACATAAAAGAAGCGTAAAATGATTGGAATATCGGACCTTCGCAGGGTATCGCCTAGTCGAGCTGTCTCGACTAGAGTACTCTTACTTGTTTCATATGTCATATAAGGATATAAGGATTTTCGAGAAAATATGGGTTTGATAGTGGAGAAGCCGTATCAATTGGGGTGCTTTCAGAAGAAGCTGCTGTATCCAACAACAAAGAACTAAAACAAGTAAGAGTGCTCTAGTCGAGACTGCTCGACTAAGAGATACCCTGAACCCTGGGAAGATACTATATTCAAATCCCTTTGCGCTTCTTTTATATATCTATATGTTGCAGCATTATCAAAATCATTATTACTGTCTATTGCTTCAGCGCAGCGAGTTTCGGTCGCACTCAGATTCTAGACCACACTAACTAGCGTGTCTCTCTGATTTCTTGTGCCTACCACCGAACCATGCTCGGCGACAGCTACCCAACGCTGTCGCCCCGCTAAAATGGTACTTCTCAAAGCGACAAAATGTAAACAGCCAATCACAAGACAAATACCCAAAAATGTATACCCATACACTCACACGCACACTCACAACTATACTTACACACTAAGTATGCGCTGACACGGCCATCCTGACCATAACACGACCTCGTGTAATTTCACAAAAATGCTTTACTGCATTTATTTTTTTATTTATAAATTATCGAACATAATTTAAGATTAATATTTTCTTCATACTTATAAGTTTCTCGATTACAAATATTTTTATTTCATGGTTTCAAACAAAAATTAATCTTCAACTTTTAGTTTCATTCTTAGACTAACATAAAATTAATCTTTAACTTAATTCAACTTTCTTTATAATTCTTTTCATTATCATAAACCCAACTGGTTTCGCATTACATCGTGTTATGCGCCACACATGATCAAAACATTTGTTTTGCACTTGTGCCTGCATTATGACAAATTTTTTCAACTTTTCTTATTAGCCTTTCAGGCATCCATACTGTCTCTTTCAAAGTTTCACTCTCAATTATTTCAATACTGTCTCTTTCAACAGTTTTACTCTCAATTATTTCCATACTGTCTCTTTCAACAGTTTCACTCTTAATTATTTCAATACTGTCTCTTTCAACAGCTTCACTATCAATCATTTCAATACTGTCTCTTTCAACAGCTTCTTTATCAACCATTTCAATACTGTCTCTTTCAACAGCTTCTTTATCAACATCATTCAAATCCTCATTACAACTTTCTAATTCAACTGGTGCATACCCTTCTGGCAATTTTCTTATATCATCATGAGCATACTTGTATTTCCTATTATTTGTCAATGACCTTAGGATATATCTATCTCCGTCTAACATTTAGCTATTTGCAAAGGTCCTCTAAACTTTGGACTTAACTTCGTTTGGTGCGTTTGTTAATTCTTTAACAACACAAAATCTCCTACTTTGTACCTAACAACCTCAGCCTTGGTTTTATCAAATTGCTCTTTGCTATATGCTGCTGCCGCTGATATATTTTGCACTGCTCGAGCTCTTGATTCTGCCAAATCAACCTCTTGTGTCGTTTCACATGGTGGAAGCAAAATGGCACCGTATCCACGAGCACCGTATCAGTATGCAATTCGATTGGATATTTTTATTTTTTTATTTTTTTTGATTTAATTTCTTTATTTGTAATCTGTTCTCTATTGAACATTCAATAAATCGGATAATACACATTCAGGGCGCTACTTAATTAGTTATATGGTGGGGGTGTATGGAGGGTTGAATTAATTAAATTGCATGATCCATCCTAAAAGGCAGGTCGAGTGGATGTAGTCTCCTCAAGCGACGCACGTGTTGGCTGTTGTCAAGGAGGTTAATGGCGAGTGGGTTGGCGTGGTCATCCAGCCTTGATAAGTATTTTTCTGCAGTTTGACGTATGGCTTGGTGGATTGTCTGCATGTTGAGGTCGCGGTGTAGGTACATGTTTCTCATGTAGAATGGAGCCTTGGTGATTTTTCGTAATTCTCTGTTCTGGAATCTTTGAATTATGCGCACGTTGGAATTGCTGGCCGTTCCCCATAGTTGTGACAATATGTCCATACTGGTTTCAGCATAGCCTTGTAGATTAGAATTTTGTTTTCTAGGGAAAGCTTAGACTTGTTCCCTATAAGCCAGTACAGTCGTCCAAGCCTACGGTTCAGCTGCTTGCGTTTAGTCTTGATATGCTGGCGCCATGTAACCCTTTATCCAGCGTAAGACCCAAATATTTGACACATTCACCAGTAGGTATCACCTCTCCGCCTAGCGAGACTTGTGGGCATGCACCTCTTCTCATAGTGAACGTTGTGTGTGCCGATTTACTGGTGTTGATCGTTATGCACCACCTGGGCATTTCTGCGATCCCGGCATGTGATCGACAGGGCTACGTCCTGCATCAGTGCAGATGCAGCATTTTGGAGGTTTTTTGCAGTCTTTCATTTTGTGACCTGCTTCTCCACATTTAATGCAGGTACCTCCCCCATTTCGGTCTGGTCCTGTGCAGTTGGTCTGCAGGTGACCTACCCCGAAACATCGGTAGCATCGCCGGATGCTTTGGCACATCTTGAGCCTTGCTCTGACAAAACCTATTTTTATGTTGCCAGAGTTGAGCAGCGTATTGGCTAGTTGGCTTTCTAGGGTTACAAAAGCTCTTACTTGCTCCCGGCTATTCGGGGCAGTAACTTTTATGCGTAAGTCCACTGATGGTTCTGCGAGGACTTTACGCACTGCCTCAGACAGCTCCAACTCTACAGTGAGTGAGTCGAGATCTCGGATCTCTACTGTCGCTGTAGGCTTTAACTCAGCTACCGTGGCTGTTTTGTTAACGGTAGCCTTAAGCTTTTCAACCAGTTCCGCCTGTACTTTTTCCCCTCTGTTGAGTTCTACAAGGAGTGCCCCGGATCGGGTTTTCCTTATGCCTCTTATGTTTGCCTTTTCGTCCTGTTGGATTATGCTGCGTATGTTTCTCAGAACATCAACATAGCTTTGTCCTTCTTCAGGTTTTATAAGGACTGCTTCTGTTTGGGGAGGCTTTTTTGTCTCTTTTTTCGGTTTTTTAGCTGCTGTTTTCGGTTTCTCTTTCTTTTTCGGAGCACTTTTTCTGGTGACCTTTTGCTACAGATTCGGTTGTCTTTCGCAAAGTTTCTTGCCAGACTCCGACTCTAACGGGCTAGAGGCTTGCCTCTTTTGGATAGTGGGTGTTCCCACTGTTCCCGTACTCCTTAACTCTTTCTCTTTTAATGGCAAAAGCTTTTGCTTATTTGCCTCTGCCTCCAGCTTCTTCCAAGAGCTCTTCTTCAGCGCGGATTTTCAGGATGTATTCCTGCCTTGGAGACATTGCCAGCGCTGCCTGCGTGCTTGGAGCATCCGTCTCCGCCATGGTGGTTTTTGGAGTTTCCTCCACGCTTCTTGATGCCGGTGCTACCGGACTTCTTTGAAGTCTTGAGCTTTTGCCAAAGCCCGGCCTCGGGTCAGTGAACTGGGGGTCACTTTCCTCTTGTGGTGTTCCACAGTTTTCGTTTTTGTTTTTTGGGGTGGTTTTTTTTTTAAATTCCATTCTTTTGGGTCCCGACTCCAAGCCGCTATCTTAGCTCGGATGTACAGTCACTCAAAACGATCCTCATGGTTGTCTATGCATAGGAGGGAGGCCATGCGAGGGTTGACGCTGGCCTTATGGGAGCCAACGTTCAGAGCCAGGATATTGCACAGATTAAGGATTTATATCAACTTAAACCTGTACCGCCAAAAATACAATTGGCGACGAGCTTCGAACGTACTTGGAGGCCTGCCAGGGTTTTAACGGGACGGGGGCAGTTGCGGCATTGTTCTAGGAGCCATTTCCACACGATGTCACTCGTGAGTACTGAGGTCCTAGAATGCTACACCTGTCAGAACAGGTGTCATCAATTCAAAGACAATTTATATTCTTGCGTAGTCCGTGGTCGGTCAAAGATATCACTCTACTAAGTTCCATCTTTCTATTCGTCTAACCATCGCTGCACACATTAGTTCACGATTGGTCGGTTGCCCAATCGTTATCCAGTGGGGCCGATCGTAGAGGCTGTGTGTTAACTTGAATTACCAGGGACAAGGATTGCTATTGGAAGTCACCAGATGAGCAACATCAACAAAGCGTTGCCTTGTATTCGTAACCCCATCCCACCGAACTGTCGACTTAAGAAACGAACACTTTTTAATATTAAACAAAAATCCAGCTTTCGTGAGAAAATCAAGAGTAATCTGTAGCCTTTCCAAGGCCTCACCTTTCGTTGTAGCCACCACCAATACGTCATCCATATAGACAACCACAAATGTATTTGCAAGTTTTCCAAGTGTATGCATCACTGTAGGCTTTAAAACTGAAGGTACATTATTAAGACCAAACAGCATTGACAAGAATTCGTATTGGCCGTCTGGGGTGACAAAAGCCGTACACTCAATTGACTCTTCTTGCAAAGGGATTTGGTAATATCCGCTTGCCATATCTACACATGTGAAATATTTCGCTCCATGAAGTCTGGCTATCTAATCTGCTATAAGGAGCAATGGATATCTATCTGAAACTGTATTAGCATTCAATTCACGATAATCGACACACAAGGGATGAGGGATGAGGACTTGCATAGGGTGAGCAACTTGGCCTTATGACATTACATTCCAATAGTTCTTTAATCTTGTCGCGTACCAACTCTCTTTCATTTGGGCTAAGTCTGTATGGTCTTTTTTAAAAATTTTTCTGGGGTCTACTAATTTAATTTTCATTTCACCTGTACTGACTCTAGAAGCAGGAACTCCCTTTGTAAAATATTTTGAGTAGTTATCCAATAAATTGTTAAATTTATCTTTATCTTCACCGACAAGATCAGTATTCAATTTAGAAAATATATCATCATTTGAAAAACAGCTTACAGATTTTGATCTAACAATTTCAAATTTTCCAGGTAACATAATAACATGAAAACCCTGCGACAGTATTTCTCGACCAATCACAATGTTGTTCTTCAAATATTCATCATTCATGATTGTTAATTTTTACGTAGCTAAGTATTTGCAATGTACTACAAATGCTGTCATTGCCAATACCTTTCAACATTACTACACTGTTAATTCTTTTACCAACTAACTTAGCACTTATCTTTTGTTTAATCAATGAACATTCTGCTCCAGAGTCAAACGTTGTCGCAAAAGTCTCGCCTTGATGAACTATCACTCCTTTGGGCTCAACAACTTCGCAAAGCTTTTCACCTGATGCGTATCTTTGACCTTGTCCATTTTGGGCTTACTGTAATGGGTTGAAATGTGTCCAACCTCGCCACACTTGAAGCAGGTTATATTTGATTGCTAATGGTGACCAAATACGCTCTTGCCGCTATGCTCGTTTCTTAACTATCCTTTGTCTGCGGCTGCAGATTGGAGTAGCGTATTATAATCGAGCTCTTTTGTACTTTGCTGATATCACTTATATTTTGTATTTGCATGCAGCACACGCACTCACGCAATGCGTTAGCGACACACACACTCACACGCACGCACACCAATGAGTTAACTAACACTATTTTCTTATCATTTTTATATGTAAATAAGTAAATATTGAATTGGCAGTGCAGCGTTTGTATTTTCTTTTACTCCGCTTTTTGTTTGACACCAACACTAACACCAACGCCCTGCCTTTTATGTTATATTCCGCCAAAACTATGTTTACTGTAAATATCTTACTATTTGTTGTTTAAGACGCCGTTGATTGCAATGCTTTTACAAGTTCAATTAAGTTCTTATTTTGCATTTCCATTAACACTCGCCATGAATCATTTGCCGTATTTGGAGCGAGGCAGATCCCACTTCTGATGTTGCAGCATTATCAAAATCATTATTACTGTCTATTGCTTCAGCGCAGCGAGTTTCGGTCGCACTCAGATTCTAGACCACACTAACTAGCGTGTCTCTCTGATTTCTTGTGCCTACCACCGAACCACGCTCGGCGCCAGCGACCCAACGCTGTCGCCCCGCTAAAACGGTACTTCTCAAAGCGACAAAATGTAAACAGCCAATCCACAAGACAAATAGAGGCTGATGCAATAATTACCATAATGATGAAATTGTCATTATGGTGAAATACCCAAAAATGTATACCCATACAATCACACACGAGTTTTGTTAACAGTGGTCTGTTAACATTCAATTAAATAATGATAATGTTTTATTTGTCTTTTTAACTTGTATATAATTATTTATTTCACTAATCATGTTTAATTGTTCACGATTTTACAAAAAGTGACCTCAAAAGCTTTTTAATGGTCGAACAAAATTGAAATGAAATTTGAAATGTATACTCGTGTATATCCTACGCAGTACGAGTTTATCATTTTTTTTCGATAACTCATCCCATTTTCTTATTATCGATAAAAATCGATAACTTTTCTTTTTTTCGTTTTTGAATACCGTTATAACTATAGATTTCAAATTTACTGTGTGTATCCGTGTAATGAATACAAACATTTTGCAATTTTTGGATTTTGGATACCACGCCCCCTTCTCCCCAAATTTGAAAAAAACGTATTTCAAATACTAGAGACTTGTGCTTTGGCAAATACATACATATGAATGTCATTATTACGCTGTAAAAGTTTGATTACGAAAGTCCATCTAGAAGCAAACCTATTCAACAAATAAGTTTCCAAAATATAGCCCATACTGCAGCCCAAGCGCTGCCCGCGCGCAGTCGCTGCGTAAACTGCGCAGTAGAGTGCTTGTGCAGAGAAAGTGCTTGTGCGTGCGTGTGCATGTGTGTGTGTGTGTGTGTGTATGTGTTGTTTGTGTATATGTATATATAAAAGAAGCGTAAAATGATTTGAATATCGCATCTGCGCAGGGTTCAGGGTATCTCTTAGTCGAGCAGCCTCGACTAGAGCATTCTTACTTGTTTGATGTTGGAGCTATGTACATTATTTAAATTAAATTTTCTATATTTCGGTTCATTTTTGTGTCTTAGAGACTTATAATTTTTCATATATCCTTCGTTTCTAGTTTCTTCAAAATTTTCTCTTGTTTGATTTACAGATGTAATGTAATGTTCCTTATATTTATACCCTGAACCCATTGAAAATGGGAAATCAGGGTATAATGTTTTTGTGAAAATGTATGTAACAGGCAGAAGGAGACATGGCAGACCCCATAAAGTATATATATTCTTGATCAGCTCGACAAACTGAGTCGATATAGCCATGTCCGTCTATCCGTCCGTCCGTCCGTCCGTGTGAACGCAGCGATCTCGCAAACCGCAAAAGCTAGAGATCTGAAATTTGAAATGTATACTCGTGTATATCCTACGCAGTACGAGTTTATCATTTTTTTCGATAACTCATCCCATTTCCTTACTCTCGATAAAAATCGATAACTTTTCTTCGTTTTTGGATACCGGTTTAACTATAGATTTCAGATTTCCCGTGTATATTCGTGTTATAAATACAAACATTTTGTATTTTTTGGATTTTCGATGCCACGCCCCCTTCCCCCAAAATTTGAAAAAAACGTATTTCAAATACTAGGGACTTGTGCTTTGGCAAATACATACATATGAATGTCATTATTACGCTGTAAAAGTTTGGTTACGAAAGTCTATCTAGAAGAATACTAATTCAACAAATAAGTTTCCATAATATTGCCGATACTGCAGCCCAAGCGCTGCCCGCGCGAGTTACAAGTTGGAGGACGACCAAGGTGGACTCCAGTTGCGGATTAGGAGACCAGTAGCTGTGTAGCTCCTTGTTTGGAAGGGTTTTTTATGGATGTTTTTATGTATAATTGTAATGGAATAAAACGTCTGCTTACTTCTCTGACTCAACTCAGACTGAGTGTCAATTTATTTCAGAAAATGTATATATGTATATGGACCTAAACCAAGCTAGCTGTATCGTATGATCAAGTCCATGTGTCGCGACTCGCGATATCCCATAAAAAGCTGATGTTGCGGTGTCGCAACATAGCACTCGTCAGCAAGAGTTGCCCACACGATTTAGAGAAAATGCTTATGCGGCACCAAGGCGAGGCGGCTTGGTTGGGGACATCTCAGAGGGGACTGAGATGGTAACTCCTCCCCCACTAGTGTGGAGCGACGGGCATAACGATGGTATAGTTGTAAGTCCGTCTGAAGGTGTTTCCATCAGGGTGAGCAAAATTTTGTTGGTTCTACAGGTCCAGCCGATGCCAATTGTTATAGTAAATAATGCCAATAAGAAATATATTGTTGTTAAGTGGGTGGAGTTGAAGTTTTTCATCTCTATTATTCCATTTTGCGCGTTTAGAGCTTGCAGGTGGAGCTTATACAGATTAATATCGTTTATTGTATTATTTATTTTTATGTCTTCGAGTTCGGGAATTGAGAGAATGTATTCTTTCGTATAGTCTGCCTCTGTGTCATCGTATTTCATTTTATTTATATCAATGGAACAATTTTTGGACGTAATAATGGCTGCTCCGTTAATTCTTTTTGGTCTGTTCCTTAATGATTTCTTCGTTGCCGATATCTCTAATGTCGCATGTTGTTGTTTCTTCATTTAGAATGCTTTTTAGGCATTGTTGGTTGATTGTTGGAGTTGTGTTGTCTTCGCAGATATATGTTTGATGGAGTTTGGGACATTTGTTTTTTATTTGTTTGATTAGGCCAGCTTGGTTATGTATTACATATATAGGTAACATTAATATTTTTGTCTTATTAATAGGTAGAGGAATAATGTGCAATAAATCATAATTGTTTTTATCAAATATTGGTATGTTAATTCTAAAGGTTACAGTTTCCTCTTTAATTATTGTATCTAAAGTTAATAGTCTATATAAATGTTCTTCGTTTAATGTCTTCAAAATGTTATTTTTATAATTCTTAATGAATAAGTTTATATTATCCTGTTCTATACTTACATCTTCGGTAATGTTTTTGAATCTTATTGCTATGTCTTATTAATAATATTTTGTTGACTTATGTTCTTAATTCTCTTTCTTTCGTTTTCTTCTAGCTTGTTAAATTTGTTCGTAATAATTGCTTCGTCCGTGTCGTCCATGTTACCAGTTACTACTTTAATTACGTTCCCTAGTCCGTTAATTAGCCCTCTTCTATTTCTGATTTTTGGTAATAGTGCATTAATTATACCCTGAACACATTGAAAATGGGAAATCAGGGTATAATGGTTTTGTTAGGCTGCCAAATGTGTGTAACAGGCAGAAGGGGCGTGGCAGACCCCACAAAGTATATATATTCTTGATCAGGGAGACGAGCTGAGTCGATTTAGCCCTGTCCGTCTGTCTGTCTGTCCGTCCATCCGTCCGTCCGTCTGTCCGTATGTATGAACGCGTCGATCTCAGAACCTATAAGAGCTAGAAACTTTAAATTTTTTAGAGCCTTATATAGCACTGCCTAATATATCTAGATTATATAATCGTTTTCTCATCTTCACTTCAAGATCACATGTTACATTTACATACAGTGTTCACTAAACTTAACAACGCAAATCTGAAGCTCCAACCTAGTAAATCAGGCTTCCTAAGAAAGGAAATTGAATATAAGGGAATAAAACCAAATCCTAAAAAGATTGAAACTATAAAATCATTTCCTATTCCTAAGACCAGGAAGCAAATCAAATCTTTCCTAGGACTTTTAGGCTATTATCGTAAATTCATAAGGGACTTTGCAAAGATTACAAAGCCTTTAACACAACAGCTAAAAGGAAGGAGTGCAGTAAAGATTAGTAACGAGTTCACTAACGCATTCGAAACCTGTAAGACACTACTTTGTAATGACCCGCTACTACGCTAAAGGATCTGAAAACGTTGTGGCAGATGCCCTTAGCCGCATTACCGCGGAAGTAAACACTAGCAACCAGGACAGTACCCTAAAAGAAAAGATACAAGTAACAAATAAACCCATTAACGAATTTAAGTTACAAATTATATTCCAAAAAAATAACAGAGCACAGTTAATAACTACAACACCTTTTAAAAACAAACTAAGAAGAACGATTTCAGAGAATACCCTCGACAAAACTAAATTGGCCCAAATTTTTTCAAAGATTCTTAAACTAAATAAAACATACGCTATATTGGCACCAGACGATATTTTCAAAATTATTGAAGAAACCTTACTAGAATATTTCTTGCCTACAAAAATATACAAAATAATAAGATGTACAAGCCTATTAGAAGATATAACAGAAATAGGTAAACTCAAAGTAGAAATTAAAAAATATCACAAAGATAGTAACCATAGAGGGATCGATGAAACTTTGGCTCACCTAAAAAGAAAAATCTACTCACCACAATTGAAAACAATAATTTCTAAAGTTATCAATGACTGCGATACATGCCAAACTTTAAAATACGACAGGCAACCGCAAAAACTCATATACCAAGAAACCGAAATTCCTTCTTTACCTATGCAAATTCTCCATATAGACCTCTATACCATAAACGCTAAAACCGTTTTGACTATTATTGACAAATTTTCCAAATTTGCCTCAGGCTATACAATCCCAGCTAGGGATAGTCTCAATATAGTCAGATCCATAAAAAATTTGATGGAACTTTTTGGAATTTCACAAAAAATAGTTTGCGACCAAGACCCGGAGTTTGCAGGGAAAATTTTCAAAGATTTCTGTGACCAATACAATATTGAACTGCACATTACCTCTTTCCAACAGTCCTCGAGTAATTCCACAGTCGAGAGACTACATTCAACACTGACTGAAATATACCAAATCATCGTAAATAAAAAGAAAAAAGAACTAATAACTTGCGATCATGACGACACCCTGACTGAAACCTTTATTACTTACAACAACGCCATACACTCAGGGACTAAATATACTCCATATGAGGTGTTCCAAGGCAAAACCCATTTATTTAACAGAGAAACGACGTTCGATAATCAACACGATTATCTACAAAAGTTAAACGCATTTCAAGCAAATCTATATCCTAAAATAGCAGAGGAAATGAAAAACAAAATGGAATTTAGAATCAAGAGAGCAAATCAGGACCGACAGGAACCCTTACCTTTAGACATAGGAGACACGATTTTCAGAAAAGAAAACAGACGGTGTTGTTGGTTAATCTGTAACGTGTTAAATAAAAACTCCCGGATCACATTAACAAAAGCTGCGTTTTATTCAATAGCATATTCAACTCTACTCTCTCGTGGTAGACGCGCATTACTTGATTCCATACATATTCTTAATGGCGTTGCCAGATAGTTTTTCTTACATTTAACATAAACATAACAGATATTGTGTTGCCATACAATAATACCGATTATTTTAACACCTCTTCTCAATACAACATTTACTATATTTTTCTGCTTTGTAGGTCTGCCAGGTCTTCCAGTACGCACTGTTCGTGGTCTTCCGGGTCCATACTTAGGTGCGACTTCAATATCGCTCGGAGATTCTGGTACAGTTTCAATCTCCGCCAGACTGTGGTACTCTTCATCATCTCTATTTTCCTCTGCTTCCTCAATGTCATTTCCTTCAGACACTGGGATTTCACTTACTTGAGACTCTTTCTGAATCACGCAGGACAGATCAGTGTTGTTTTGACTTCCCATCAGAATAGTTTCCTCAAACTTGACATCTCTTTTAATTACCACCTTTTGTAGATCAGTATCATATAGTCTGTAACCTTTAGTCGCTGTACTATATCCCACAAATATATATTCCTTGCCTTTAGCAACAAATTTGCGTTTCTGCGTCTTATCGAGACCAACTGCTAAACATCCAAACGTCTTTAGATGTTTCACTATGGGTTTTCTCTCAAACCAAATCTCAAACGGTGTGACATCTTGTAGAGCCCTTGTTATTGTGCGATTTCTAATGTAAGTTGCACATGCACACGCTTCTGCCCAGAATTTCTCTTCAAGTCCTGAATGCACCAGCATACAACGTGCCATCTCTACTAAGGTACGATTAAAGCGCTCAGCTACGCCATTCTGTTGCGGCGTATGTGGCACTGTAAGTTGTCGACTTATACCCTCACCTTGTAAGTATTGATCAAATTCTTTGCTGAGATATTCACCACCATTATCACTCCTGAGTGACTTTATTTTATGTCCAGTTTGCTTTTCGACATACGATTTGTAGCACTTGAACAATTGAAATACCTCACTTTTATTTTTCATGAAAAATACTGTCGCGTGTCTGGACTTATCGTCAATAAATGTTAGAAAATATTTCGATCCGCCAATCGACTTTGTATTAAATGGTCCGCACACATCGGTGTGTATAATTTCTAAAACATTTTTCGCACGGTAATTTGCTTCTGTAAACGGCTGTGAACAGATTTTACTTTTCATACATGACACACACGTAATATTTACCGTACACTGTATTTTTTCGATACCTTGTACTATTTCACCAGACACTATTTTTTGAAGACTTTGCATATTCAAATGTCCAAATCTATTATGCCACTTAATTAAGTTCTCGACACACGAAACGTATATTGATTGGATATAATTTCTAAATACATACAATCCATTTTTATTGTCTGCAATCGCGATTATTTCACCATTATCTTTTATTTTTAACGTTGCGTTTTTGCTATTAAAAATAATTTCAAGTCCGTTTTCTGTTCCTCTGTTCACTGAGAAAAAATTCGCTTGTAATTCCGGTATATGCAATACATTTTTTAGGTTAAAATCAGAATGGTTTGATTTTATACGCACTGTTCCGATACCTATTGCATTAATTGATTTATTTCCAGCAACTAACACCTTTTCATGAGCTTCTGTATACTCTATGAATAACTCTCTATTGTTGCACATATGTGTAGTAGCTCCGCTATCTACGCACCATACGTCACTATTCGTATTTGCCTGAGAAGAGAAAAGAGCAATATTTGGCGACACACACACAAACGATTGATGATTTTCTTTCCGTTCTTGCTTTACAGCTTGTTCATCACTTTGCTTCTTTTCAGCATTTTTGTTTTGGCGACACGATGCTGCAAAGTGTCCGCGTTTACCGCACACAAAACATTTTCCGTTATTATCACTTCTTTTTCTTTCTTTGTCTTTGTTCTTCACCATGTATGCTTGCTGTACACTGCCTTCGTCTTTGGCTTGCTTTCGGCGATCTGCTTCTTCCAATAATTTATTTCGCAACATGTTGAAATTTAGAAGCTCGTCACGAATTTCCATTGCAATCACAAAATTTTCAAATGATTGTGGTAAACTTGATAGTAATATTATAACAACCACTTCATCATTTAGTACAACGTTGACCTCTCTAAGTTTATCAATTACGCTTTCAAACTCATTTACGTATTGAACTACATTCATATCCTCTGACAAACGAAGATTCAATAATGATTTGTACAAAGAGACTTTCCTTGCTGGCCCACTTGGTTCATGTACTTCTTTAAGTCTTTGCCAGGCTTCCGTTGATGTTCTACAGTTTTTAATGTAATTTAACTGTGAAGATTTAACACTCAGAGTAATTGTTGCCAATGCTTTTTCATCAGCTCTTTCCCAATTACTATAATTCTCCTCCGGCTTTACTTCTACACCACTAGTAATCTTCCATGCATCGGAGTTAGCCAATACACTACGCATCTGGACGCACCAAATATCATAGTTTTTTTCGTCTAGTTTTTCTATTGAGTACAGATTATTGTTTGCCATTTTGAATCACTAACTATTTATTTTGACACACAAAAATTTAATTAGCTGGACACACCACTACGCATTCCGACTTTTGTCTTTGGGAGTTTTATTTTATTTAACTTTGTCCTGGGCCCATAACCTGTTGTTGGTTAATCTGTAACGTGTTAAATAAAAACTCCCGGATCACATTAACAAAAGCTGCGTTTTATTCAATAGCATATTCAACTCTACTCTCTCGTGGTAGACGCGCATTACTTGATTCCATACATACCAAAAGATACATAAATCTAAAATAAAGAAAAGACTTAAAAAAAATACATTAACTATACAACCCCTTACAGATGCTACAACATAAACGCGCAATTAATTAATTAATAAATATTCAACATTTAACGGATAATGATAAGGTGACACAAATAAATCTTGGTAATGCAAAAAATTGTAATTTCACATAAATACAAGGTGCAATTCAAAAGTTCCAGGACTTTTTAAATTTTAAATTTTATCGTTTGATTGTCTATTTCTCTGTCATGTTGTGTCAAATTTTCATGACATTCGGACGTATAGAAGCCGAGATATCGCGCTAAAAGTGACAGTACTTTTGTTGTGTCCGTCGAACAAAGAGCGAACATCAAGTTTTGTTTTAAACTTGGTAAAACATTTACCGAAACTCATCATATGATGAAAAAAGTTTATGGCGACGATTGTCTATCCCGTCAACCATCAACCATTCACCGTATTCGTCTGATATGGCACCCTGCGACTTCTACTTGTTCGGAAAACTTCATTTGGCAATGAAAGGAAAACGGTATGCTGACATTGATGCTATTCAAAAGGCTTCGACCGCCATACTCAACGCCATACCGAAGGATGACCTAAAAAAGTCATTTGATAATCTTCTTGATCGTGCAAATCGTTGTATTCAGTCCGAAGGGGACTATTTCGAAGGCGACCAATAAAATTTTTGCCAAAGAAAATCTATTTTTTATTTTTTTTATAAAGTCCTGGAACTTTTGAATTGCACCTTGTATTTAATTCATAAAATTAACCTACAAGATTCAATTGATAATGTAAACAAAGTTAAAAAGTTACAAGTTGAATGACCTTAAAGATGCAAAATTCTCAGGCGAAATTATTAATTCTGTAAAAACAAAATTAACACAAGTAAAACATAAAACAAGTAAGAGTGCTGTAGTCGAGACTGCTCGACTAAGAGATACCCTGAACCCTGCGAAGATGCGATATTCAAATCATTTTACGCTTCTTTTATATATACATATACACAAACAACACATACACACACACACACACACACATGCACACGCACGCACAAGCACTTTCTCTGCTACTGCGCAGTTTACGCAGCGACTGCGCGCGGGCAGCGCTTGGGCTGCAGTATGGGCTATATTTTGGAAACTTATTTGTTGAATAGGTTTGCTTCTAGATGGACTTTCGTAATCAAACTTGACATTCATATGTGTGTATTTGCCAAAGCACAAGTCTCTAGTATTTGAAATACGTTTTTTCAAATTTGGGGGGAAGGGGGCGTGGTATCCAAAATCCAAAAGTTGCAAAATGTTTGTATTCATTACACGAATACACACAGTAAATCTGAAATCTATAGCTATAACGGTATTCAAAAACGAAGAAAAGTTTTCGATTTTGATCGATAATAAGGAAATGGGATGCGTTATCGAAAAAAAATGATAAACTCGTACTGCGTAGGATATACACGAGTATACATTTCAAATTTCTAGCTTTTGTGGTTTGCGAGATCGCTGCGTTCACACGGACGGACGGACGGACAGGCGGACATGGCTATATCGACTCAGTTTGTCGAGCTGATCAAGAATATATATACTTTATGGGGTCTGCCATGTCTCCTTCTGCCTGTTAAATACATTTTCACAAAAACATTATACCCTGATTTCCCATTTTCAATGGGTTCAGGGTATAAAAAGCTGATGTTGCGGTGTCGCAACATAGCACTCGTAAGCAAGAGTTGCCCACACGATTTAGAGAAAATGCTTATGCGGCACCAAGGCGAGGCGGCTTGGTTGGGGACATCTCAGAGGGGACTGAGGGGACCGAGATGGTAACTCGCGCAGTCGCTGCGTAAACTGCGCAGTAGCAGAGAAAGTGCTTGTGCGTGCGTGTGTGTGTGTGTTTGTGTTGTTTATATATATGTATATATGTATAAAAGAAGCGTAAAGTGAATTGACTGTCGCATCTTCCCAGGGTTCAGGATATCTCTTAGTCGAGCAGTCTCGACTAGAGCACTCTTACTTGTTTAGAATGTTATTATGTATAATTTTTTTGTCACAATTTCCATATACGATATTCAGTGGCGTATCTTGTATTGTTGACTGATAGCTGTTATTATAATACTCTATAGCTTTACTAACTTTAACTTTGATTGATAGATCTTTGTTTTCAAGGTATATAATTCTTATCTTTTCTGTTAGGGTGTTATGGAATCTTTCAACGTCTGCATTGCCAGTGTGACTGTTCAGTTTCACAAAATGAACTTCTATGTTCTCATTTCTTAAATATTCTTTTATATTTACACAATTAAATTCATTATCAGCTATCAATTTTTTAAAACTTCCTCTTTGGGATTTGTACGAGCGCATTTTTTCGATTATAGTTGGATTATTCCGATCCTCAAGATAGAAAGCAGTAGCAAATTTTGAAAATCGGTCAATAAAAGTAAGAAAATTACATTTTGAATTTGTATAGATATCCACATGAACAAATTTTTTATATCGTTTGGTGTTTCCGTATATTTAAATTTTTCTTTTACTGGGTTCCTATCATATTTACACCGATTACAAATGTCACAATTGTTAATATACTTTTGGATGTAATGTTGAAGTTTTGGAAAGTAAGTAATCTTTTTTAAACTTTGGTAATTTTCATTTATACCTGAATATTTATATATTTATGGAATCGTTCAATTTCTTTATACAAATCTTCTTCGTTTTTAATGTCTTTTGCGTAAAATGAGCATTTTACAAATTTTACATTTTTATTGCCTTCGAAAATTTGGATGAATTTGTTTTGAAATTTATTGTATAGATGGTCGTGATATTCACTGAATATTCCTACTTTGCCTTTTATGATATGATTCTTCAAAATTTCTTCCATTCCATTTTCAAGATCATTTAAATTTAGATAAATTTTCTTATTTCTATTCTTATATTCAAACTCCATAGTTTTTTTCTCCGTTAGAATGATTTGTATTTTAAATCTATTAACAACTGTTTCTAAATGACCTAAAATAGTTGTGTCCACAAAGTCTTCAGCCTGTGTATGTTGTGTACTAATGTCATCAAAATTGTTTTCTAAAGAGCTACAAGATTCAGCTATGTTTACGGCACAAATTTCGTCGTTGCTTATTCGACTTACAAAATCAGCTACCTGGTTATCCTTTCCTTTAATGTATGATACGCTTATGTTAAATTCGCTAAGCTTAACAAGCCATCTATAAAGTATTTCATTAAGTTCTTGTCCGTTATATTTAATTAGCAGCCATTTAAGTGGTTGGTGATCGGACAAAATGTCGAATTTAACTCCATAGAGATATGGGCGGAAATAAGCTGTTGCCCACACTATCGCTAGTAATTCCTTTTGTATAGAAGAATAGTTTTTCTCATGGTCATTCAATGTACGACTTGCATAGCAATATGGATAACCATCTTGTTGCAAAACAGCACCTAAAGCTATGTTACTAGCATCAGTAATAAGCTGAAATTTCTTCTTGAAATCCGGATACTTAAGTACCGGTGCCTCAGTTATGATTCTTTTTAATTTGTCAAATGCAATCATGAAGTTGGGTTCATTAACATTGATCTTAGCATCCTTTTTAAGGCATTTAATCAATGGATAAGCTACTTGAGAAAAATCCTTAATGAACTTTCTATAATACCCAGTGATTCCTAGAAAAGCTCTAATTTGTTTAACATTTCTCGGAATTTTAATCTGAAGAATGCTGTTAACTTTTGCTGGGTTAGGTTTAACTCCTTCGGGGGTAAAATCATGAACCAAAAACTGAGTTTCTTTGGAAAAGAAATTGCATTTGTTGATTTGAATCTTAAGATTTGCTTCAGAAAGTTTTTTAAAAATTGTGTGAATATGGCCAACGTGTTCTGAAAAACTAGTGGAAAAAATAAGAACGTCATCAAGATAGACGACACAAATTCTATTTATTTCTTCTTTTAAGACTGTGTTTATAAGACGTTGAAATGTGGCAGGGGCGTTTTTGAGCCCAAATGGCATCCGATTAAACTCGTAATGCCCGTGGGGGGTAGAAAACGCTGTCTTTTCCCTATCTTGTTCCTGAACGAGAATTTGGTGAAAGCCTTTCGCGAGATCTGCTATCAGCTTTTTTGGGTACGAGCTATAAAGGGGCATTATATGGAGAGTTGCTTTTACGTATTATTCCCTGTTGTAGCAATTCTTCAATTTGCTTATATATTTCTTACTCATGTATTTGAGGATATCTATAAATTTTACTATATAAAGGTTTATCCACTACTGTTTTTATCTGATGTTCAATAATGTTTGTATTGCTAAGACACTGACCTTCAAGAAATATTAATTTTTTAAAGATGTGGGAGCTAATAATGAAAATATCATCTCCACTTCGCGAATAAATGATGATAGAGCCCTTGAGTTGTCTCCTCTATACTCGTGAATGTGGTGGGCATCCTTAAGAATGTCCCCAAACGATAAAGTAAATTCGTTTGCCATCGAGAGAATACAGTTTCAAATGCCGGCACGCTGCATAGAAAATGCACAATATGTTTGCAGGTTAAACACGAAGTTGTACGGGATGCAGCAAATATCATACAAGCACAAATTCGCTCAAAACTGCACTTAAGTGAGTATTTTAATGTTTTTGGTTACTCCATCGGCTGCGCCAGTTTTGTTAACAGTGGTCTGTTAACATTTAATTAAATAATGAAAATGTTTTATTTGTCTTTTTAACTTGTATATGTCGGAGCGTCGCTATTATTCTCCTTGGCTTTAACTAATAGCGCAGCGAGTTTCGGTGCGCAGGCTTCACGATCCAAAATTGAACTGACTGCCTTTTCGTTTCTCTGCCTCGTACTGAACCACACTCGACGACAGCGTTGTAGCGCTGTCGTCGCGCTAACACGGAACTTCTTAAAGCGACAAAGTTCAAACAACCAATCAGAGCATAATTAGCGGCTGATGAAATTATGATTCTGGTGAAATGCGCAAAACCAGAATACCCATACACACATACAGTATGCAGCAACATAGTTTGCTTCGACACGGCCATCCTGACCTTGACACGTCCTCGTGTAATAACAAAAATGCTTTACTGCATTAATCATTTTGTTCATAAATTGTCGAATATAATTTAAGATTAACATTTTCTTCAACTAATAAGTTTTAATAAGTAACTTATAAGTTTCTCGATTACAAACCTCTTTTTCAAACAAAATTTATTCATCCACTTTTAGTTTCATTCTTAGACTAACATAAAATTCATCTGTAACTCAATTCAACTTTCTTTATAATTCTTTTCATTATCATAAGCCCAACTGGTTTCGCATTACATCATCTTATGCGCCACACGCCATGATCAAAACATTTGTTTTGCACTTGTGCGCTTGCATTATGACCAATTCTTTCAACTTTTCTTATCAGCCTTTCAGGCATCCATACTGTCGCTTTCAAAAGTTTCACTCTCAAGTTTCCAATACTGTCTCTTTCAAAAGTTTCACTCTCAAGTTTTCCAATACTGTCTCTTTCAACAGTTTCACTCTCAAGTTTTCCAATACTGTCTCTTTCAACAGTTTCACTCTCAAGTTTTCCAATACTGTCTCTTTCAACAGTTTCAAACTTAATTCATCGTCTCTTTTAGACGGATATCCAACCAATAATCATCGTTTCTCTTAGACGGATAACCATTAATCATCGTCTCTTTTAGACGGATAACCATTAATCATCGTCTCTTTTAGACGGATAACCATTAATCATCGTCTCTTTTAGACGGATAACCATCTGATAAAATATTCAGTTCAACATTTCTTTCATACAAACTTAACATTTATTCTTAATTAAAACATTTGAAAACATATTTCTTTCAATTCAATTCAATAGCTTTACCTATGCAGGTTACAAAAATAAAACATGATGCTTGTTTTCATTACATAATATTTTGCCAATTTGTCGATTTTACATTTTCGTTAACTAAAATTCCAAATTTAATTCAAAAAGAAACAATCATCGTCTCACTTGGACGGATAACCTTCGTCTCACTTGGACGGCTCACCATCGTCTCACTTGGACGGATAACCTTCGTCTCACTTGGACGGTTCACCATCGTCTCACTTGGACGGTTCACTCTCAGCTTCTATCAGACCATTTGACGGGCCTGGATCTGCATCATCAATGTCCAGCTCATGGGGCACGTTTCCCTCTGGAAGTTTTCTTGTGTCCTCGTGACAGTATTTATATAATCGTTTACTCGATAACGACTTTAACATGTATCTGTCACCGTCTAGGACTTTAACTACCAAAAATTGACCCTTAAATTTTGGGTCTCGTTTTGTCTGGTGTCTCTCCTCGTTCTTGAGAAGGACATAGTCACCGACACTGTGTCTTACAACGGCGGCCTTGGACTTATCAAATCGATTTTTGTTGTAAGAGGCTAAAGATTTCATACTGCTACTTGCTCGAGCCCGTGTGGAGTCTAAGTCTACTTCCAATTCTGTGTCCAATGGAGGAACTAATCCAAGAGGTCGACCTTCTTTCCCTATTAACATTTCTAAGGGACTGGCCTCAGTTGCCCGATTTGTTGTGCAGTTTAAAGCTAGCTGCACCTCGCCGAGAGCATCTTGCCAGGGCCTTTGGCTTAATTCGACTGCAGTTAAAAGGTTCTTGAGCGTGCTCATAACGCGCTCAACTTGTCCATTAGCACGACTTGCCCCAGTCGCGATTAAATGAAGTTTTATGGTTTTTGAACAGCAAAATTCTGCAAACTGCGCGCTTGAAAAACGTCTACCCTGATCAGCTATAATGCGTGTTGGTGCACCAAACAGGGAAGTTGAAGACTTTATGGCCCTGATACAACTCTCCGTATCTATTTTGAGAGTGTGGTAAAGGTGTACGAATTTTGTGAAGCTGTCAATTTGAACAATGATATATTCCTTTAGATCACTTTTACCACTTAATTTGCCAGTAATGTCCATATGGACAGTGTGCCAAGGGATGCTAACTTTTGGTATGGGATGTAATTCTGCTTGAACTTTGCCGGACTGTGACTTTGCTGTCCTGCAGGTTATACAATTGTCAACAAATTTACGGACTTATTTGTTCATTTTCTCAAACCAGTAAAATTGGTAAACTTTGTCAAGTGTTTTTTTGCCAACCAAGGTGCATGATTGACTCATGTACCTGGTTAACTACTGACCATCTGAAATTTCGGGGCACAACTGGCAAGCATCGTGTCTTACCATTTTTTTGGATTTTACGAAACAACATCCCTTTTCTCAAATCATATGTTTTAGTTACTTCATCTAGTAGCTCATTGGAATTCAGTTTACTGACAAGGGCAACAATATCCGGGTCCAATTGCTGTTCGGCAAACAACCAATTATTTGAGATTTCTGCTATGTTTATTCGCTTTTCGGGAATTTTTCCCAAAATTAATTGTTTCTGAGTAACTGGGTTTCTAGATAAAAAGTCGACATGTGCCATACGTTTTCCTTCTCTGTACTGTATGTCAAACTTGAAAGATTGTAAATAAGACCACCAACGATGAACTCTAAACAAACATGTAAATTAATAAACTCCTTGAAGTCCATTTATTTGATCTTTTATAAGTGGCAACGGGTATCTGTCAGCCACAGTATTTGAGCTTAACTCTCTATAATCAACACAGAGCCTATCCGAACCATTCATTTTTTTATTTTATTTTTTTTTTTTTTTTTTTTTTTTTTAACATAGGGCTAGCATAAGGTGAGCAGCTGGGTCTAATTATGTTGCACTGCAGTAGTTCGTCAACTTTATTTCGAACTAAATCTCGTTCACATGGACTCAGTCGGTATGGTCTCCTTTGAACAGTTTTTCTTGAATGAATTAGTCTAATTTTCATTTCACCAATTTTAACTTTAGTACATGGAATACCTGTTATAAAAGAATTTGAGTAATTTGTCAATAGTGACTGCAACTTTATTATATCTTTCCCCTCAAGTTCAGTATCAATGTCGGCTGACTCATTGTCGGTACATAAATTAACTATTTTAGTTCTTACAATCTTAAATTGATTTGAAGAAACGACAATATCAAAACCCTGATTTAGTATTTCTCGGCCAATAACAATTTTGCTTTGCATTTGATCGTCTCCCATTACATAAGACATAAGCTCCATACAGTTATCGTCAATTCTTACGTTACTTAATATTTGTACAGAACTACATATTCCACTCTTCCCTATGCCTTTTAGCATAACAATATTCGTAAATCGTTTTTCAGAGAATTTTGTACTTAGCTTTTCTTGCATCAGTGAGCCCTCCGCTCCAGAATCGACGGTAATTTCGAAAACTTGTCCTCTATGGTCCAGGTGATATCTTTCAATGAATTCTCTTGTAGAATAATTTCTACGGTATTACACCACGATGAAGCGTTGGCGCCTGCGATGTCTGGGTTGAATTTCGACAGTTGCACCGATTTGCTCTGCCCTGCGTCAGATGCCGTTGTTTGTAAAGCCCGCACAAGTTCAATTAGATTTTTATTCTGCAATTCCATGATGGTACGCCATGGTCCAACTAATGTTGTAGGTGAAGGGCTAGATCCCACTTCTGATGTCGGAGCGTCGTTATTATTCTCCTTGGCTTTAACTAATAGCGCAGCGAGTTTCGGTGCGCAGGCTTCACGATCCAAAATTGAACTGACTGCCTTTTCGTTTCTTTGCCTCGCACCGAACCACACTCGACGACAGCGTTGTAGCGCTGTCGTCGCGCTAACACGGAACTTCTTAAAGCGACAAAGTTCAAACAACCAATCAGAGCATAATTAGCGGCTGATGAAATTATGATTCTGGTGAAATGCGCAAAACCAGAATACCCATACACACATACAGTATGCAGCAACATAGTTTGCTTCGACATATATAATTATTTATTTCACTCATATTGTTCACTTGTTCACGGTTTTACAAAAAGTGAGCTCAAAAGCTTTTTAATGGTCGAAAAAGCTTTTGAGCTTTTATTTCTAGATCGAGCTTGTTAAATGTAGGCGAAGAGAGAGATAACAAGAACATCGACTACATAACTCACGCACACTCACAACCATACACACTAATTATGCGCCGACATATACATATATACAAACAATACATACACACACACATGCACACATACACACACATTCACGCGCACGCACAAGCACTTGCTTTGCTACTGCGCAGTTTACGCAGCGA
Organism: Drosophila leonis; assembly: GCA_035045365.1. NCBI lineage: Eukaryota > Metazoa > Arthropoda > Insecta > Diptera > Drosophilidae > Drosophila > Drosophila leonis. The sequence goes on from JAWNPC010000558.1 coordinate 1,182,163, forward strand.
CTGCGCGTGGGCTGCGCTTGAACTGCGCTTGGGCTGCAGTATGGGCTATATTATGAAAACATATTTGTTGAATTAGTTGTCTTCTTAGTTTTAGTTTAGAATTAGTTTTCTTCTAGATGAACTTTCGTAATAACTTTCAGAGCGTACTAATGACATTCATATGTATGTATTTGCCAAATTACAAGTCTCTAGTATTTGAAATACGTTTTTTTCAAACTTCGTGGGAAGGGGGCGTGGTATCCAAAATCTAAAAATTATAAAATGTTTGTATTCAATACACGGATATACACAGTAATTCTGAAATCTATAGCTATAACGGTATTCAAGTTACGTTTAAAAAATGAAGCAAAATTATCGATTTTCGTCGATAATAAGGAAATGGGATGAGTTATCGAAAAAAATTATAACATACATTTAAAATTTCAGATCTCTAGCTTTTGTGGTTTACGAGATTGCTACGTTCACACGGACGGGCGGACGGAAGGACGGACGGACAGATTGACATGGCTATATCGACTCAGCTTGTCGAACTGATCAAGAATATATATTTTACAGGGTGTGCCACGCCTCCTTCTGCCTGTTACATACATTTTCCCAAAAACATTCAGGGTATACAAAATTAGACTTAATCACAGCCGATAAAATGTCACGCATTTTAACAAACACCGACATGATTAATATTCTGCTTTTACGACCCTTTTATAACCAGACAGAGAACACTTGAAAAAATTGTTATTCAACGTTATTTGAATCTGTGTAAGACTTACTAGAGGACACATTATAAATTTTTGTGACAATAATTATTTATCCAGTGTAAATTTTGAAAAAAATAACTTATAATTTGTTTTTCCTTATTTGTTAATATTTTGTTTATTTTTGGGGTTTGGGGGGTAACTACAAATCACGTCCATCTTTTAATCACTTTTTTTAAGATCCTTGGGAAAAATTTCAGCACTCTACTACCATTAGAAGTATTTTTGACCGCGCCCCCATACAAGCGGAACCACAGTGCATCGATTAGAAGCAAAAAGAGCTATTATGAAAATATTCAATCAAATGGGTAAACCATCTGAAATTAAAGCAGATAAAGATTCAGCATTCACTTGTGCAGCTTTACAAAATTGGTTAAAAGAAGAAGGAGTAAAAACAGATATCACCACAAGTAAGAATGGTATTGCAGATATTGTGAGGAGCAATATATGTATGCACGTAGTAGTGTGTATAAATACATGCAGTTGCTATGTGTTTATATGCATATACGTGCATATGTATGTTGCTACACACAGCGACGCGAGTACTGTAGGAGCAGATTCAGCAATTGGCACGAGCGACAGACAGGCCCCGCTCCAGAGCCGAGCGAGGAGCCGTTACAGCACGAAGCAGGGCCTGCTTTTGTGCTATAAAAAGGCGCACGTGGCTCAGTAGAGGAACAGTAAAAAGTATCAAAAAGTGAAAGTGAACGTGAAAGTGCCGAAAGTCAACGCCAAGGTAGTGATCAACCAAAAGGACATCGAGGGACATCGAAGGAAACCGATATCGAAAGGACATCGATATCAAGGACTTCAACCAATTAAGAACATCGTGGGAAAAATCCAAGGATATCCAAGGAGGATATCTCGGACGCCTATTAAGGACCATAGGCAACCCAGCGAGGACAGAGGATCATCAACTGCCACCAACAAGGACATTGGTGCGGCGCATTGGTGCCACCCTGATTTCCCATTTGCAATGGGTTCAGGGTATAAAAAGAGAAAGAAAGTTAACAAAAGCAAATACGATAACTCATTACAGGTCAACCGTTTATGACGACTCTCATAATATTACTAACCATAAACATCAAATCATCATACAGTCAAACAATTGAGATAAATCCAGTAAAATCCTGAAATGGTTATTTAATATTCAAAACAGGCACAATGGACTTGCCAACTGATTTCAAATATCCTTATCTTAAAGTAAATTTAACTCAAATCGAAATCACCTATAATAGCTTGTTAGAACAAACAAAAGAATTCAGCAATATAACATAGATTCAATATTTGGAAAATAAATTAAAACGAGAAATAAACGGGATACAAATTGTAAAACGCAGAAATCGAGGTCTAATTAATGTTGTAAGTTCAATTTACAGAGTATATAGAAGATATTGAAATGGGTATGTAGCTCACCAGATTAGGTATATATTAACCCAAAAGCTTTGAAACATAATAATTTAAAACACATAAATTCAGAACAATTATTAAACACAAAAACTTCCACTTGGATTAGAGCAGAATTGAACGAAATTTCAATAATCTCAAACATTCCTAGGCGTATATTAATAAAATCTAAAAATCAATAGAAAATAATGCATGTATAATAGGTATTCTAAATCAATCCGCAACAGTACTGACATGCTGTTGCGGAAAACATATAAAAACAAGTAAGAACGTTGCAGTCGGGAGCAACCGACTTCGTGATACTCTGTTCCCATAGGGGCTTCTGGCATATAACATTTTAATGTTTATCTTAATTTCTTAAAGTCGCCGCTCGAATTAGATTCTGATTCAAAATAAATATACATTTTATTAAAATTTTCAAAAAAATGTATATGTAAATGAGTAACATTTTTATAAATTATGGCTCGCTTCAATCGTTCGTATGATTTTATGAGCTAGACACAAAAATATAACGGTGCCATGCACGTGTGTCCACACTTAATTTTATGCAAAGCAGTCTGTTAACTTAAGAGCTGTATGTTAATTTGAAAGTGTGATTGATTTTCTTTGCATAACCAATTGAGTCTTTTAACAGTGCCACTTGGGAATCGTCTGAAGCACTGCCAACATACGAAAAACACAAAATAACTGACCTAGGCTATGGAAAACTATATTAATATTAGGTGGTCAATTATTTCAAGCATTTAAACATTAAATCGAAATACATATATTTATTTGTCTCTTACAATTTTTTCTGCCGACTTAGCAAGGGATTGCGCCTATTTATGTAGGCGGTACACGCTTATGACTAATTCAGATACGTAAGAATATTGCAGTTTAGCGACACCTACTGTGATGGGGATTTTGCAACAATTTTAACTCAAGAGCTCTGCAAAATATAATTTTTTCCAATTTGCCACGCCCTTAGAGGTCGTAGACATGTAATTTTTGGCCAATCGTTAGAAGGAGTCTAAAGTGACGTATAAGCAAAATTTGCAAGGTTACGCTCCAAAAATATGGAAATTACAGGGTATTTTTCGGTGCGCCACGCCCTAAAGAGGCGTAACAATTATTTCTGGATCATCGATAGAGGAGGTTATCAGTAACTCAATTAGAAAATTTTGAAGCTTCTAGCTCTGAAACTTTAGAAGATATAAAAGGAGATTTTTTGCAAAACACTATATATTCAGATCCGATTTGCCACTCCCCCAGTGGGCGTAGACATGGCATTTTTGACCAATCTTTAGAAGTTGTCGAAGGTAACGCAAATGCAAAATTTGGAAGCTTTTTGTTATATTTTTTATTTTTTAATTTTACAAGCTTAAATTTGTGCTGCGTTAATAAATACATAACCACTAACCATACAAATCATCATATGATCAAAATGTGGGGTGCTTACAATTTCCACAGGCAGCAAGAATAGAGTTTCGCACACAAGCACACACAAATGCTCGTACATGTGAGCAAGAGACTGTAAGTATGTGTGCATGCTCGTCGCGAAAACATATTATCTAAGCGCACCAACGCTTTCATACCCTTCACACAAATAATAACGAAAATCTTAACATTTTGCATGAGCATGCCAAACCGTTTTCAGCAATTTGGTATACCCTTTGCTCGGAAGGGAAGGAATGAAACATCTCGGCGAACAAATTTCAATTTTTGTGATCTGCTGCTTGTGCGTACATACATATATATATATATATATATATATATATATATATATATATATATATATATTTGAGAGAGCAGAGAGAGCAGAGAGAGAGAGAGAGTAAGGAAAAAATGGCATATAGTAGTGCTTCATATTAGAATTCAACCATCTCGGTTGAGCGCTCGCAGCGTACTGATTTCGCTCCCCATTTTTTCACTGCTCGAACCCAAAAGTAAGCGACCCGAGCGAATACGAAGTTGAAAGGGTCTCAGGCCATACATTTTTATAGGATGAAAATCGTTGTACTAGTTGTCCCATATATGTGTTGTATGGTTAGTGGTATCAAGTATCAATTCCCAACGGCTCGAAAGACCAAAATTATAATGAATAATTAAACAACCTTACCAAACAAATTAATTTAATTTACAAATGTAAATTACTAGCAACTGTTGGTCACATGTCTTCTCCGTTCATTTGCGTTCCTAATTTTTTTACTTCATTCTTAAATTCTTTTTACATACATATATATATTTGAAGGTGGTTCTTCCACATACGGCGGCGCCACTCGAGAGCCGGATGCCTGGACGTAAATCGTTGAGACGTCCACTCGCATCAGCATCACCGTCCCCTCCAGCCTTTCCGCGATGTTCGTGGACGACGTGTAGACCGTGTGTAAGCATGGTGGAGGGCCCTGCTCCTGGCGAGGGCGGTAATAGTCTCGGCCCTGCCGAGGGTCACCGCGCCTGCCGTGAAATTGCGGTCCCGCGAATGGTTCGGTGTCATCGCTACTGACGTCTTCGATGTGCACCTCCTCGGGTGTCTCCTCTCCGACGTCCATGAACGTCTCCTCCTCCTCGTCGAAGTCCATTCCGTCGTCTTCGAATATTTCATTCTCCTTTTCCCCACTGCTAATCACTATAAATTCCTGATCCATCTGCAAATGATATTCATGTGATAATTAGATTCTACCTATATTTTGTGAGTCTGGTCTACGGGTGCGGCTAACAAACTACTGGTTAAATGTTATTATTAAGGTTACTTAGTATTGTTACAAAGAATTTCAATTAATCTACGATTAGGGCTGGGGATGGGGTTAGTGTTGTGGCGCCTCGCCACTAACGCTGCCCCGGTTGTCGGTTCGCCTTCTTTCGCCGATCCCCCTTTCAGCGCCATCATCCTCGGTTTCTGCGTCGTTCTCCTAGCCCTCTCTGTAGAACTGCTTCAGCTGCGAAATGTTGGCCACACTCCTCTTACGCTCGCCCTCTTTCGCTATGCGCACGACGTTGGGGGAGATGAATTTGACGACCTTGTAAGAGGTCCGTCAAACTTGGGTGCCAGCTTCGCAGCGAATCCTTCCGCTGCATCCCAACGCAGGCCTCCACTCGCGTCAACGCAAGTTATAATGTCGCCCCTGATCCTTTGAGGCTCGTTGTAAGTTGCTGCGCACTATCGTGAAGATCTCCTTCAGCCTCGTCTCCCTGGCATTCGGGCTGAGTTCCCTCGTCGCTGATCCGGGAGTGACCTCGTCGTATAATGCGGCCGGCAAGCGTGGCTTCCGACCCAGCATTAAGAACGACGGGCTGAACCCGGTGGAATCCGTCACACTGGAATTGACCGCGAGCGTTATCTCGGGCAGCAGTTCATCCCATGAACTTTGATGGCCCTCGATGAATTGCGCTATCATGGTCTTCACCGTGCGGTTCGTTCTCTCCGTGGGGTTTTCCTGAGGACAGTATGGAGCAGTGTACTGAAGTTCCACTCAAAACGATTCCATGAATGACGATTCCACCCACTTGGCGAACACGTCGTGGAACACCAACAACATGGTATTGCCACGCTTCGAACGCGGTAGGGGACCCACAAAATCGGCACACAAAATCGTCATGGGCTCGGCCACCTGCCTCGTTAGCATCTGGCCGGCCGGTTTTTGTTGCTCACTTTTAAACTTTTGGCATGTCTCGCAGCGCCTCACATACTTGGCGGCGTCTCGAAACATGCCCGGCCAGTAATACCTTTGCGCCAATCTGGCCGCCGTCTTCCATAAGCCTTGATGTCCGGCCGTAGGAGCGTCGTGACATTCCTGTAACACCCTGCCCCGTTGACTACTGGGGACGCAAAGTTTCCAAGGAATGTAGTCCTCTTCGTCCACACGATGTCCTAGATTCCGATATAGCTGTCCATTTTCCTCCACATAGTCTGTAAGCTTCTCTGGTTCCTTGGCGATCCTCTCGTGCATCCCCGCGATCCATCCGCAAGGGAACCCAGCCACCACTGCTCGTTGGCAGATCTCCAGAGGTTGCCGGGAAAGGGCGTCGGCCACCACATTCAACTTCCCTCGGCGATAATGAACGTCGAACTGGAACTGCTGTAGTTCCAGCGCCCACCGAGCGATCCTGCCGGTGGGGCTTTCTATCGAGTTAAGCCACTTTAACGCGAGGTGATCCGTCACCACGTCGAACCTATAACCCTCGAGATAGCATCGCATCTTCCTGATTGGGCAATACGATCGCTAGACACTCTCTTTCTCTGTGGCCGAGTAGTTTATTTCTGCCTTCAACAACTTACGACTGGCATATGCTATCACCCGTTCCTGATCCTCGACTGTCTGCGTCAGTACCGCCCCGTCGTCAAGCTCTCCTTGAGCTCTTGCAGAGCCTGCTCCTGCTCCTCACGCCATGCCCACCTTTGGCACTTCTTAAGGAGTGACGTCATTGGCTGGACCAGCGATGCGAAGTTTGGTACGAATCGCCGATACCAGGACGCCATCCCCAAACATTGCCGCAGCTCTTTCAAGTTGCTAGGAGCTGGGAGTTTCCGTATCGCCTCGACCTTTGCTGGATTAGTGCAGACTCCTTCTCCGCTGATTACATGTCCCAGATACGCCAGCCTTTCCGTAAAGAAGCTGCACTTCTTCCGGTACACCTTGAGGTTCGCAGCTCTCAATCGACGAAACACCTCCTTCAAGTTTGCCACGTGTTGCTCTTTCGTGGCACCTATCACCACGATGTCATCCAAATATGCGAACGCATGGGTCTCCATTTCAGGTCCGATGACCGTATCCAGTGCTCTCTGGAACGTTGCACCAGCCGAATGCAAACCAAACGGCATCACCCGCCATTGGAACAGACCACTCCCTGGCACGGTGACCTCTCTGCTGTCCGCCGCCATAGGTATCTGCCAGTAACCGCTCTTCAGATCCAGCGTGGATATGAATTGAGTGTGGCGCAACCTCTCCAAGATGTGATTGTTCCTGGGAACAGGATAAGCATCTGGAATCGAGTGCGCATTGAGCTGTCGGTAGTTCACGCACATACGCCAATCTCCAGTCTTCTTCTTGACTAAGACTATTGGTGCACTGTGCGGACTTCTCGATGGTTCAATGGCCCCTACTCGAATCAGCTCATCCACTTGCTCATCAATCACCTTTCGCATCGCCGGATTCTTCGGATAGTACCATTGCTTCAGTGGCTTGTCGTCTCTCATCCTTATGGTATGCTCGGCTATGTGAGATACCCATTCAAGGTTCTCAAAGAGTGCCAGCTCTGTCTCAAGGAACTCCCGGAGTTCCTCTTCTAGGTCCGCTGGCCACTCGGCACCTTCCGAGAGAGACCCAGCTCCCTCCTCCTTCTCTGTCTCTGTAGCTTCTGCCCCCGGTGGGCGTTCCCTCGCTGCTGAGAATTTTTCCTCCCCCACCGTCGACCCTGTCGCCGGCGCACCTGTGTTTCGAGGCTCGGTTCCTTTATCCGAATCCTTCCTTGGCCGAGCCCGTTGTCGAGCAAGCGACGCTCGTTCCCCGAACGGCGCGCTATCTAGCGACACGTCTCGCCCTTCAAGTGTCGACTCTCCTTTCGTCGCCACGTTCTGCTGCTTTGCCCTTGGCTCTCCACCTGGCACTCCAGGATCCGACCTCCTCTTCCCTCCTTGCGCTCGCCGTCGAGCGAGCTTCTCCTGTCCTTCCGACGCCGGAGCGCTCTCTGTCGACGGACCTTGCGCAACGGGGGCGGATCCGGTCACTGGCGGCACCTCCTCCGTCCTCATCGTCAATTCGGCGTTGCCCTAAAATCACCTGGTCCAGCATGGTCGGCATGATGAGCATCGTCATCCGCACCACTTTCCCGGCGAGATTCACGTCCACTCTCATCACCCGTTTCACCTGCAGCGACGATCCGTCAGCCAGCCAGAAGAAGTCCAGGAATCCACTTCTGAAATCGGCCCAGGATCCGTCCCTCTGCCCGCTGGTGAGGAACCACCTAGGGGCCTTATCTACGAGCGCATCGCTCACTACTCTAGGCATCCGGTCGAGATCGATGTCATATGTGATGGCTCGCTCTTCCAGGATCTCTAGGAACCCGAGTGGGTCTGACTCTCCGTCATACTTCATTCCCCACTTTCTGACCTGCTCTGCTATGCACCTGGGCGGGCTCCTCTCATATCGTGAATGGGATGCGGGAACATGTCAACTGCTAGTCAGGGCCGGCGACGGTCCTTTGACCTCGCCGTCGACCCTGGGATCATCGTCGGAACAGTCAGTTTCCACGACGGAGCCGGGAAAGTCTCTTGCAGTTGAGCTTTCCGCAGATCCGGTTCGGATTTCTGGTAAGCTCGGCCACCGACACACGGCGCCGCGCTTCCCAGACATGGCTCCGGCCCTTTGGCATATCGTGCCTCCAGTTCTACCAACCGGGCCCAGACCTCCGCTGAGTGGCCACCACTCTGGATGAACGTGGACAACCTTTTCCGTAGGTCTTCCACACGGCCGTCGCTCCCTAACCCAAACTCTTGGGTTATGGCTATCAGCTCCTCCTTGCACCGTTGATATACCCAGCGTGCGCCCACCCCCGGATTTTGGCACTCACCTGTTTCCATTCTTCAAGTTTTATGTTTTTTTTTTCTTGACGTACCTCGTTTTCGTCGTACGTGTTTATTGTCTTCTGGCGCTTGGATTTTTCTTTCACTCAAAAAAAAAATCCACTTCTTTTTCACTGTTAACTGGTCTGTTGGCCCTCGGCCTTTATTATCCTTTTTTTTCAAAAAAAAATTAAAAAAAAGTCCACTCTTTTTGTTCACTGTTCACCCTCGGCCCTTATTTTCTTTTTTTTTTCCAAAAACTCAAAAAAAAAATGTTCTCGTCCCACTGTCCACTGGTTTCCGTGGCCTTTGACCATTATTATTATTAATATTATTATATGATATTATGGAAACTTTTTTGTTGAAAAGGTTTGCTTCTAGATAGACTTTCGTAACTTAACTTGCAAGGCGTACATTAGTATCTAAGTAGCAAACTATCGTATAACAGCAAAGGCATCATTGCCATTGTAGATGATGGCTTTGCTATTATACGATAGTTTGCTTGAGGCTCTCAGCATCCAATCCAGTTTTTGGAGTTTAATTTTACACATTTTGGCCACCTGGCTTATATGTGATTTGAAAGTCAGCCTTCTGTCCAGCGTAACTCCAAGGTACTTTACTTTAGTGGAGTTTGGGATTGGAGTTCCCAGTGACACATTAGGGCAGTCACCTCTTCTATTGGCAAATGTGGTGTGAAAGGACTTTTGGGCATTAATGGTGATGCACCACCTTTTGGCCCAGCATCCGAACGAGTGCAGGTATGTCTGCAGTTTAGCAGAGGCTTCTTGGGCAGATGTGTCACGCGACAGGATGGCGGTGTCGTCTGCGTAAGTCGCTATTACTGTTCCATCGGCCGTTGTCATATCAGACTGGGGAGTTGGCATGTCTGCCGTGAACAATGTGTAGAGTGTTGGGTCAAGAACACTACCCTGCGGAACTCCAGCTCTGATCAGCTTAGGCAAGGATAATGCCTGCCCCTTGGTAACTTGGAAGGTCCTTCCGATTAAATATGAAGACAGCAGGGTGAAATATGCGGCTGGTAGGGCTGTCCTTATTTTGTGCAGTAGTCCCAGGTGCCAGACACGATCAAACGCCTGTTTAATGTCCAAAAAGACGGCAGAGCAGTACATCTTTTCCTCAAAAGCTCCTAGGATGTGGTGTACAACTCTGTGCACCTGTTCCGGCGTTCCATGTTGCCTCCTAAAGCCAAGCTGATGATTTGGAATGGCTTCCCGGCGTCCCAGGTGTGTCAGTGCTCGTCCAATAAGGGTTCTTTCGAACACTTTGGAGAGTACTGGCAACAGGCTAATTGGTCTGTACGAACCAATTTCGCCCCCGGGTTTGCCGGGCTTAGGAATCATCACTATCACGGCGCGCTTCCAGCAGGCTGGAAAGTGCCGGATGCGAAGCATGGCGTTGTAGAGGACAGTGATATACTCTATTGTTTAACTAGGCAATGTTCTAAGAACTCTGCCATCTATGAGATCATGTCCAGCGGATTTTTTTAGCTTTACACGTTTGACCTGCTCTTGAACCTCCTCTTTTGTGCATGCTGAGATCTGGGCGTCGACCGGGAGAGGTGATCGGTTGATGTCTTCACTTGCTGCTACTTCTGAAGGCTCGGCGGTTATCAGCGGCGTAAACTGCTCTTGCAGATGGCAAGCAAAGGCCTCGGCTTGTGACTCATCTCCCATGAGCCAATTTCTAAAAGTGCAGCGTATGGGATGACGTCGCATTGGCTGCCTCTTAATTTTGCGAGTGAATTTCCATAGCTGAAATTCTGCGTCGGCAGGTGATTCAGCTCGTTCCAATGCTTCGCTAATACGTCTGTTCTGAAGCTGTGCTAACGCAGCTTTGAGTTGCCCAGTGGCTTCATTGTAGCTGGTTTTATCACTTGTCGTGCGTGTTCGTATCCAAAGTCTTCTTGCCCAACGTTTGTAAGCCAAGAGATTTTGGGCCTCCAAGGAGAAGGGAAAGCTGTACACAGAGGGATGTTGTGTACTGGAGGGTGGAGCGGCTAGGAGCGCAGCTTCAACAATTGATTCTTGCAGTTTGTTTGCTGCGTAATCCACATCTTCAGGGGTGTTAAGTTCCATATCTGGATGTAGACTGCAGTGTAGTTCACGTCTAAAAACTCGTAGATCCGATCCTACCGGCAGTAGCCGTTTCCTAGTGGGGAACGGCTGTGGCTGCGTATGGACTGTAATTATGAGAGGTAGGTGGTCGGAGGATAGCTGCAAGGATTCATCAATGCTCAGGTACCGATCGTTGATGCATTTGTACACCGCAAAGTCAGTTGCTGAGGGCATGTGTTTATTTAGTGGGTAGCGAGTAGGGGCTCCAGTCGCCAGTATGTTATATTCTAGGGTTTGGCTCGCCTCAAATATAACTTCTCCTCGTTGATTCGCGCTGTTGCTGCCCCAAAATGGATGCCAACCGTTCCAGTCGCCACCAATGAGGGTTTTATCTAACCTTTGGTCGAGTAGCTGTGTGATATCTCTATCACACAGACTAGCATTTGGCGGGCAATAGACTGAAGCGATTTCTATCTCTCCAATGGACGTAGGCAGTTTAATAGTTGAGACCTGCATTGTTGCATTAGACAATGGGAGTAGTGGTGTATGCGCTATTGTTGATCGAATGAAAATCGAGGATCCTCCAAATCTGTTAGCTCCTCCTCCGTGGGCCTGATAGTGCTCGTACCCGTATATTTGTTTACTGGGGCACAGGTGCGTCTCTGATATTAGCATAATATCAATGTTCTCTTGTGAGAGGAACACTGCCAATTCCTGAGTTTTATTGCTCAGGCCATTAGCGTTCCAGATGCCCACACGTAAAGCCATTATTTGATACCATGCTTAGCTATTATAGCCAATAGGCTGTTCATAAGGTTTCCCTGCGTGGTCTGCAATTCTCGTATAGCTTTGAGTTCAGCATTTATAGCATCCAGCTGGCGCTGTTGTTGTTGCAGTACCTGCCAGACTGTGACACTTGAGTGATCAGTAGTTTCGAGCCTTTCTCCTCTAACTGCCTGCGCGTAGGATACACCACTTGTAGGCATTACTGTGCTCAAGCTAAACTCGTTCCCCTGAGGTTGGGCAGAGCGGATTGTTGCCGCAATGGGTGGCTGTGTAGGATTGCGTTTTTGGACTGGAGCCTGTAGCTTGCGCAACCGCTTATAAGTTGAACAGCCTTTGTAGTTTGCGGGGTGCTGTAACTCGCAGTGTACACACGTAGGTTCTTGGTCTTTTTCCCTTGTGCAGTCTTTGGTGACGTGATTTCCAGCGCATCTGACACACCTGGGAGTTTTGTGGCAGTAACACTGTGTGTGTCCGAATTCTTGACAGCGGTGGCATTGCGTCAAGTAGCTATATTTTCTAGGCAGCTCGACTGTGCAACGTTGCCTGCAGATAACACGTAGGTCCAAGATTTGTTTATTGTTTGGAGCCTGCGCCACGTCAACAAAAAATATATTGAGTGGTGTTTTATCGATACGGCTTAGCGGGTTGTGGATATTTTTGACATTGTGGCCTTTTAATTCCAGCTCGTCTATTATTTGTTCGACTTTAGTACTAGAGTGAAGTCCTTTGAAGCAAACTCTGTATGGCTTGTCTTCCTTAAGCTGGTAGCAGTGAAACTGTAGTCCCAGCTTTGTGAAATGGCTAATGACTGCACGGTAGTCATCATTACATTGAGTTAATACCCCAATATCGTTCCGCCTTGGCTTGATAACGTAAGATTTAGCTTTGATAGCTTTATCAACTATCTTCTGAAATAGTGCCACAGATTTGATGTTTGGGCACCAAATGGGGGGCGGTCGAGGCTTTGGTTGTTCAACAGGCTGGTCAATCAAGATTGGAGCTGCTGGCGTTTCATTTAAATCACTTTCGTCGTCTTCGAGCATTGCGAATCGATTTTGTGACGCAGCTGCAGCTTTGCTGGTGCTTGGTTGATCGACAAAATACTTCTTTTTAATGGCTTGAGGGGAACTCTGCTGTTTGCGCTTAATATTTTTGTTGTTGCTGATACCTTGCACAGCGGCTATATCGATGGCATTTGTGTTTACAGGCGTAAGTAACGCTTGCCTATTTGCCATGACAGTGTTAAACCGGGCTTCCACATCTGCCCTTAACTTTTCAGCGTCAGCGGGGTTGTGGACCTTTGTCGTCATCGCGATCGTAGCTGGAGTGTGCACTTGAGCGCAGGCGCACTCGCACCAACCAACAAAATATCGTAACTTACAATTGCAATTTCTCTTAATTTACACGAAAGCAAGCGGAGCTTAAGATGTAAACAAAGTTTGCACAGTAATTGTTGTTGTTGCTTTGCAGCATTCACCGCAAAGTTTTTAGAAAATAACAGTAAACGAAAGCTATTCGATTTGTGTCCGCTAACACGTCTTCACTAATCAAACGACTGATCGCGACTATTGATTTTCCTCCATCTATTATAATTATCTTTATTTCGAATTATTTTTCAACATTAAATTATCTTCCTACAGTGTTAGTTGTACGGCCCTGCCGCACCGCTGCTCACGTTTCTTCCTCTTTTCCTGATTTTGGCGCGTGCCAAATTTCTTTCCTCTTTTTCTAACCTTGCGCGTCGCGTGCCGAAAAGGAATTAACTCCGCCTCCGCGCTTAACTAGCTCGCGAAGTTCGGCGATACAACTCCCCACAGCACCGATCTTCACCACTGAGCATTCACCCTGCTGTGCAGAGTTGCATCGCCGATCGTCGGCGCGCATCTGAGCCGTTGTCTTTAAATTTCTATCTTACTAATTACAAAATTATACATCTTTCCCTTAATAACTATAAAATTAACCTATTTTCTTACTGACTACAAAATTCATAGATTTCTCTTAACAACTATAAAATTAACCTATTTTCTTACTGACTACAAAATTCATATATCTCTCTTAACAACTATAAAACTAACCTATTACTTCTTTTCCTAACAACTACTAACCTTATATATATATATTTTAATTGTGAGGTGGCTTGCGGTGTAAGCCTCCTTACAGGGGTAAAAAAAATTCTTATAATTCTCAGAGTATTTATTTTAAGTTTATTTTTAAGTTATAATGTTCTTAAACTATTTAACATTAAATTATAGTTTATTTAATTTTAATTTAAATGAAAGTTTTCAAAACAATTGTTTCTCTTATTAAAACATAAGGCTACTCCACATTTCCCGCATATTACTTGTGAGAATCCTGTACAGTTTGGGTACTTGCACCTTATTCGCTTTTCAGCCCAGAGAGGCCAATATCCAAATTCATCCTGCCGCACCATTTGATTTGGTACGCGTTGGGGAGGACCTCTCTGTTTTTTTGCTGTAATTCGTAATTCTCTGGCCATTCTGACAACACAGTTTGATGAGGCACCTAGATCTGGCTTGTTAAGCAATACTTTGTTTTCATTTCCTGAATCTATCTCAAACTTATAGCAAACCCCATTTATGGGGTTTGTTAAGATTGTATCTTTTCATGTGATTTCTTGCTTTTGTGGAACAAATCTGTTCGTCGACACACAGCAACTGCTTCATAGGCACTTTTTTAAAATTGTTGTTCATGTTGAATAATCGGCCTGATTTTGAAAAGCCGATCGTGACTGGCATGAGTCAAAGGCAAAATATTATCATTATTGTTAAAATGCATATGACGTCTTATAGTTTCGAATTTTTTTTTTGCAACATAATGTTTTGAACGGCTGCTATGCCGTGGAAGACGTGAAATGGACATATACAATACAATTCCAACACACTGTCGAATCTCCATTGACGTGAAACCGTAATTTACGTTGGGGTCTTTTTGATGAATGTACAAATTGGTTTCAATCGAAATATTCTCAAAAAGTTGTTTTGAAAACAGATATGAAAAGAATTGTATGGGCTCCGAAAGCTCCATTAGTTCCGGAGGCAAGGCAGTACATGCGAGAATCTGCAGTTGACACTCATTCAAAACTAAATTGCGTTGTCTCCATAGCAGAGATCTTTTTAGGTCGATGTTGCAAGAAGCAGTGCTTTTTGAAGATACGATAACATCAACGTCAGGAGGCACATCATACTTGGCAATATTGTTTGAGACGTCCAAGTCACTCGGACGTTCATCTCGATCATCAATGTCTTCCTCATCAGTATCATCGATATCTTCCCTCTCTGGATCGAAATCGCTTTCCTCATTGGCAGAAAAATCAAGTTCGTCCTCGCTCTCCAAACTATTCAACAATTTTTCGATTTGTGAAGGCGTCAACCGTTTTGCTGGCATTATTCCTAAGTAAGAAGTACCATCGACAAAAATATATACATATGTAGGCCTCTAAGAAGAACATAAAACACGTACGACAAGCCAAAACAAATTCCGATAACTCATAGCAACACATAATAACACAAAACAACACAAAAACCATATACAAACATATAAAACATAAACACAAACAAATGTACGTTGCATAAATGCAACAAAATTGAGACTGCACAATATAACTCAGAATAGTAGTTTGATGTACATCTGCAACATGACGATACCCAGGAATTACTCGCAATACACAACAGTAAACACAATAACTTGATGACACACGCATTGTTATTATAGTTACCTTTGATATACAGTAGTTTATCCCAAATTAATAATTTTCTTTATAAGAAAAACTTGCAACTATAAAATTGGTATGGACACCACGTGCTCAATGCACAAATTTGGCGGGAAAATTGAACATGATTATTGCAAGGCATATGGAATAGTGTGACCAACTACAAAAATCTAAAAAACGTATGTTTCTGCTTTACATCAAATATACACATGCCACTTTCTTAATACACATTGCGAAATAATTCCATTTAAACGGTATGTTGCAGATATACATCGCGGTCATATAAAGGGTTAATCTCATAGCCGTCAACAACACCGCTTATTAATATCATTAATAAAGATTTTGCACTCCGACGTATTTGAGTGAAGAAATATTTAATTTTTGTATTCGAAAGTGTCGTAAAGAAATTGCAATATATACATACATATATGTACATACATATAAAGAAATCGGAAATCTTATAGTAAAATTTACTTTTGCCAATTTTATCATAATGAACCGTATTATCCCAGACCAGTGTGTGGTTTTTACTAACAAACCAATACAAAAGGACTACCGTTACGAACATCTTGGAAGTATATACATACATACATACATATGTAAAGATTTCAAATCAACAAATATAAAATGTTTATAATCACGAAATTATAATTGTATGCTCTTGATACAAGATTCCATGGAAGCCATTATTCTGATTTATCAGGAAAATACATTATAATCAAGAATGCATGAAAAAAAAAACCGAAAAAATTTATTCGATTACGCTTATAAATTGCAAGAAAACTATTGTATAAATAGTTGATATTTCGGGGTCGATATTCTTTGCACCTCGTCCAACATATAGTGCACTTGCTGCTGCTGACAAATTTTAAACACTTTCCTCATTACCGTTTGACTCCTTTACTCGTTAAAAATCAAATACCCGGATTAATGGATACGTAGCAAATCGCGAGCTACGACGCTTTGCTTAGTACAAATCGTAGTATAGTTTGAAATAAAATATCCACAACGTGTCGCGCTCATTAGACCCATTTATTAATAAGTTTAGCTTTTTTTCTGACTGCAATTTTATTACTTGCTTTAAAATGGAATGTGATATTTGTAATCTACGGAATTCAGGAATTCACTCATTTACCAGAATTCAGTTAAATTTTGTCAAGAAGTATAATCAGTTTTTTGCTATTTATTATCTTATTTTTTACCAAATAAACACACAAAATATAATTAAATATCGAATATTCTTCATAAACATTTTTACACACATTTTTTTTTTATATTTATACATGTTTGCCTTTATACATTTATAGTGCGTGCTATACATACATTTATGTTACATGTATGACCAGTAGAGAGTCATTTATTTGGTTGGTTTGTTAGCTTATTACTTCCTGCGTCAACTATGCCACTCTTATAATGAGCTTCGGTCACCATAACACCATCCATATCTACAAAGCGTGTGTGCATTCCAGCAGCAATAAACCGTTTAGTTGCCTCTATATCCAAACGACGTGCTGATAAAGAACATGTAATTTGCATTTCACGAGCTAGTAATTCCTTTGCTCGACCCAAATCGTGTAAAATATAATGCTACAAATTAATAAATAAAAATTATTTTAGTTAAAGAATACATTCATATTTTATATTTAATTATTTATAACTTATTATTGTATTATTATGTATTATGTATTATGTATTATATTTATGTAATACATAATACAGTATTACATAAATATAATAGGCGCAAAGTAAATATATGGATGTTGACTATCGCTATTTACTTGTACGAATTAATAAACATTACAGCACAAGTCAGCCGTTAAGAACAGTCAACCAATGTATAAACAAATAAGACAACTCTAGTCGGGGCTGCCCGACTAGGAGATTCCCTGAACCCCGTCTGATCTGCGATTTTAAATATACTCCGTATCTTGTATCTATTACAAACTTATTCAAAATTTTTATTAAATTGCCAATCTTGCACTTTCGCAATCAAATAGCATGTTTGCATGTTTGTAGTTTTTCTTTTAAGAATAATTGTTAAAATAATTTAATAAAAAAAAAAATATGAAGAAATTCTGACATCAGCGCACCTGGAGTCGAACCAACATCTACTTATCAAAGCGCATCACCTCTACCGTCACTGCTACTTCATGCTTGTAAAAAAAAACATTAAAAAAATGTTGACATCAGCGGGATTCGAGCCGGGGTTTGCACGGCGACGAACGCCGCGCTTCTATCAACTCAGCCACTTCACTGCTTGAACGATTAGTAGCATATCCGAAACTAAAGTGGCAGCTAAGCATTATATAAATATTCAAACAGTGTGAATTACAAGTGTTGTGATTCTTAGCACAGACAAGTATGCACGTGTTTGAATGTCTCAATGTATGTGTGCACATGTATGGGAAAATACGTCACTGCTTATCGTTGCTGGCGACGTGACCAAACATTTTGTTTAATAACTTCAATGAAATTTTCAGCATATGATGTACACATTATTTGTCAATTGACGAAAACCGTAAGCTCATTCATAAGTATATTGGGTAT